>JAQFVV010000061.1:6492195-7213624 GCA_028023455.1 Epiperipatus broadwayi | reverse complement strand
TATTATCACATAAATAATAAAAATATTAAAATTTAGAATCATAATCTGTGCTTATATTTAAATACAATAATAAACTATTTAACATTCAGAAAAAAAAACATAATGTAATCATTTACATATATATAATTTAAAATTGTGTATAATAAATAATACCACCATACATTATAAATCTACGTATTGTGTCATTAAAATGATTCAGTGTATGTTATATGCCTATATAAGATAACATCCATTCACACTAGATTAATAATGGAATGTATTCTGATATTAGTTATGTATGTTTAAAAAGAAATTAACTTACTTCCAAATTGAAATAATTTAAAAACTTTTACCTTAGTCAGCCATCACATTCATCAGAGCATATATCATAATGTCAACACCTAAATTTTATTAAATAAATAAAAATAAAATGTTCATCTTATCAGTTCTCCACTTATTCTTTTAAAATCCGTTTAATATGTGAAATAATTTCTCCATGTAAATATCATTATCCATAAAGAAAATAAAGTATTACAGTTATTAAAGTGCACAACGAAGTATTCCAAGATGCAAAAGAATAATGGTTTCATATTCCTCCTTAGATGAAATAAAATGATGATGAATTTTGAAAGGTAAAGTTTCTTGACCTTCAAAGAGGTAAGCCAAATATTGATTCTTTTAAATATTTGTGTAGTAAAATATTTAAAATCTTCTTCAATATAATACTCCATTATTAAGACAACTTTTTTAGTGGAAATTATGATGATTATACTTTAGGCATTAAGTAGAAATAAATTAACATGTTTAGGTTTAAAACATCTGTAGAAATTCTTGGCATAAATTGTCTAGCCAAAGAACATCTTTATAAATTTTTGTCTTCTTAAATATATATTTTGAAAGCTCATTGTGAAGACGTTGATAACTCTTATAACCTTGTTTATTTCAACGATTATTTTTTTATAGTTCTTTATAATATTAAGAGTAAGTAAATTAATTACTTGAAGACAGTTTTAAAAATAGTGAATCTTCTTTTTTTCTTAAATGTGTTCTAAATTCGAACACATTTAAATTTACAGACATAGTTCTTGCCTTGATAACTAAATAGAAGATTATTGTTATAACAATATTAGTTCATTTTTATACTGGTTAATTTCTGCAAGCATATCACATAATCATGCTCTCTATTGTTTAAAATATACAATTTGTAATGAACCCCAAACATTTATTTCCTTTGTTTCAACTGATAAAAATGCAATGTTGACTTAAGGCTTTGTCAAATCTCAAGTTTTAGTTAATAAAAAAAATACTATTAGTTGTAAACATTTATTTATGTATATGTATAAACAAATTAGAATTATTCATTTTTAGAATTATTGTTTTAATACTAACTAGTTTATGTATATAACTGATATATGAAAAGCTTAAGATAGGCATATGTTATTTATACCTGTTGATTCAATGTAGGCACAGTTAAATTCACAAAGAAACACAAATTGTTTTAGTTGAGGCTCATATGGTACTCTCACATTACCCTATCCTTTAAAAGAGTTCAAATTGTATATTTACCATTAAAATTTGGACACTTAATGTGTGTCAATGTTTGCATTAAATATAAAGTTGTGGAGCTTGTTTTTCTCTCCTGCTTTTATCAACCCTTATTATTTGTTCTATTTTTTAACCCTTTCTTTTCTCTATATTAAGCATCATTCAATGTAAACAAAAGGATAAGGTTTATATATATATATATATATATATATATATATATAGGGTTCTTTCTTTTTCTTCTCTTTTTTAATTTTCCTTTGATGGATTTATTGTTATGTGCCTCTTTTATAGATTACACATAATTTTTTTGGTAGTCTCCATCCTGCTTTTCTTTAAGACTTATGGACTCTTTTGAGAACTATCCAAAACATAAGAACATCCATCGTTCAGCATGGATTAACTCTTAAAACAGTTTTAGTTTTCAGGTATCCTAAGAATTAATTTTAATTGCTTAACATACCCTCATCAAAGAAAATTAATGTCTCTTCTGACTTATATACATCCTTATACATATATATACCTATATACTTTTAAATGAAATCTTTTCTCTCCTTACCTAATCCACATGATCTTTTCTTTCAACATTTTATTCTATACATAAGTAGAATGTGGCAAACATTATTAATTTGTTTGACCAAAATAGGGTTTTAAAACTCTAGCATTGTAAGTGTCTTTAATGTCTCCCTTTATATTTATTCAGAATGCATTGGGACCTATTTGCTTTATGATAGTATAAGGTCCTACATATTGATGGTAAAACTTTTGATATTTGCTCTCTTGGGCTTTAATCATATGAGGTGTTTTTATAAAAGCCTGATCCCCAATTTTGAACTTGGGTGAAATTGTCTTCCCATTTTTATTTCTTTGATTGGCCTTTTTTACAAGTTGTTCATAAGCTTTTACTCTATCTTCTTCTGTATCTATTTCAGCATATGTAGCCATAGGTTTATATCTTGCAAATAATGTTGGTACAGTTTTTGTAAAGTGTAATCTAATTGGCGTGAATCCAGTTGATTCATTCACATTCCAATTGATAAAATCGATTACATGCTTGGTTAGCTTAACTCCACCCCTTATTATCATCTCCTAAATAAGTCCTAAACAACCTACCAAGCTCCCGCATTACAAGTTTGCAAGAGTTGGACTGAGGATTTCTAATGGAGGTAAGCACATGTTTAATTTGAGATTTTTCTACACATGTTTACCATTCTTTGGATAGGAAAGGAGTACCATGATCTGTTCATATGGTTCTAGGCTTTCCTATCCCAATGAATTGGAGGGTATCTAATACTTTGATGGTATGTCGAGTATTAGCTTGGGGTATTGGGTAAGCTGACACATATTTTGAAAAGAGATAATAAGCAACTAATAAATATTTCTTCTTATTGAATGGAGGCAAAGGTCCATAATAATCAATTGCTAAGATCTCATTTGGTCTTACTGGAATAATAGATTTCATTGAATCAACATAACTTTGGTTTGCTGGCTTTGCTCGCAGGCACACTAAACAATCATGCAGTGATTTCAAGATGTCTTGATACATCTTTGGCCAGTAAAACCAATTTTTAATCATATGTTCTGTCTTATGAGCACTGTAGTGTCCATACAGACAGTGTATATATTTTACAAGTGGCATTCTTATTGATTTGGGTATAACTACTCTCCACTCTTCAATATCCAAATTCGGTTTATAAAGTAAGACATTTTTCTCTAACTTATATCAGATAAGATCTTTTGGCACATGCAGAACTTTCTCCCCCTTTAATGCATTAATTATGGGATTTAAGTCAGGATCTTTGACTGTGGGTCTTATAAATTTTCTAAATCGTTCTCTACATTTTTATCAATAATTAGATCGATGTTAGTAATGTAGGCATTATCTACTGATAGGTTATATTGTTCCAACCTACATGGGTTTCGACTGAGCACATCTGCCACAACATTCTCAGATCCTTTGCAATATTGAATGGCATAATTGAATTCTTCCAATAACAAGCTCCACCGGATTAAACGACTGTTAGTCAAGTAGCTATGATTCAGGAATTCGAGGCTTTTGTGATCCATGACCATTATCACCTCTGATCCAAGAAGCATCTGTCAAAACTTTTGGAAGGCCCACACTATGGCTAGTGCCTCCTTCTCAGTGATGGTATAGTTTAATTCTGGACGTTTCAAGAGGTGGCTGATGAAATAGAGGACACCAGGTTGACTATCCTCCTGGATCTGGGATAATGTTATCCCTAATCCATAACCACTGCTGTCCATTTGAACAATAAATGGTTTGTTAAAAAGGCTAAGATGGTTTGCTCTAAGAATCCTGTTTTAATCTTTGCAAATGGCTCATCTTGTTCACTAGTCCAGTTCCACCTTTCATTCTTTCTAATAAGTTTTAGTAATGGTTCCATGTGGTCAGAGAACTTTCGATAAAAACGATTGTAGAAATTGCATAGTCCCAAGAATGATCTAATTTGTTTTCTATTCATGGGTTTTGGAAAGTTCTGTATGGCACTGATCTTATCAGGATAAGGTCTTATCTCATTGCATCCAATGATATGTCCTAAGAAAACCACTTCATTACATACCAACATGCTTTTTTTGAAACTGATTTTAATTCCCTTCACACAGCACTCTTTAAAAAATCTTAGATGTTGAAAGTGTTCTTCAATTGTGGTAGATGCAATAATTACATCATCCACATAAATTGTAGTGATCTGTTTGACCTCAGGCGATAAGATTTTATCCAAGCATTGTACAAGGCCAGCACCATTATTGATCAATCCAAAAGGCATCTTATTAAACTGATAGGTGAAACCCTCATATCGGAAGGCAGTATATTGGCAATCATCAGGATGGAGTTCGATTTGCCAATAACTAGAGGTTAAGTCAAAGGTGGAGAATACCTTCTTATTTCCAAATTTCACAAACAATTCATGGATGGGTGGTGGGATGTTCCTATCAGGAACCGTAATTTTGTTCAGTTGATGAGCACCCAAACAAAATCTCATCGACCCATCTTTCTTCTTCACAGTAACAATTGGATTACAATAAGGTGAAGAACATTTGGAAATAATTTCTCAATCTAGCATCTTATTGATTTGTTTTGTTATCTCTTCATGATATTGGTATGGTATAGGATATGATTTGGATTGAAAGGGTTGGTCATGTATAAGATTTATTCTCTGCTGGAAACCCTTTATTACCCCTGCTATTTCTGAAAAATAGAGCCAGATTTATTAATAACAGATCGTAATTTAATTTTGTCATCGCTTCCAAGTAAATTAGATTCTGCAATTTTACTTTCAATTAGTGCTTGTGGGATTACAGATATCATACAATCAACCTCAAAAATACCATACCTTGGATGCAATGTCATTTCCAAAACCTCATCATTAATCCTAACTATCTTATTTGAGAAATCAAGAATAAAATGGTTCATGTGGAGGAAATCTGGCCCTAAGATAGCCTCATGTATTAAGCCATCTAATATAAGAAAGACATGATAGAGGGTTGTTTGGCCAATTTTAATTTGTAGCCAAATTTGTTTTTGTAATAATTTGGCTTTTCTATTATTTTCCTGGTGACTTGTGTGGATTTTAGTGGTAAGATTATGATGTTAGGGTTATTTGTCAGAACTTTATGATAGAATGCATCTGACACCACTAATATTTGACTACCAGAATCTAATAATGCTTTAACTGGTATGTCCTCAAACAACACCTCTATCATGGGGCAACTTTGCAAAGCAAAATCAGGTGCTCGGTCCTCCCATGAATGCATCAAACTAGTGAATTCCAAGTTTTCTATTTTATTTATGTCCCTCATTGTTTTTTTTTTTGTTTTTTGAGGTGAGGAACATGACCCAAGTCCCTTTTCAGTTTGGTTTTTGTTGTATTTTCAGTGCATTATTACTGGTTGTAGGTTGAGATTTTTCTGCGCTATTGAGAGGATTCATCTTGTTTTTATTATTTGATGTTTGATTACCCTTATTTGAGTATGTATGAGAAGGGATTAGCTGTAATGATGTCCCTTTCCAATGATTTATGTCATTATTATTCTTTTTTTATAATAAATTATATTTACTGTCAGTTTAGTAATTCTGTTACTTTTTCTATACTATTGGTACTTGTGCATAACAATGTTTGCTCAATTTTCCAGGGTAAGTTTCTTTTGACAATACGAACAATATCACCTTCTGTTAAATGATAACTACTTAATGTTCTAAGTTTGGTAACTTGATGTTGAAAGAATTTAGTTAATGTTTCCCCTGGAGAAGGCCTATATTTCTCTTGAAATAGTTGAAAAGTAATGTTTCTTGTTTATCCCTACTCCAAAAATTTTTAATCAACATAATTTGGTAATCATTAAATGTGGATGGAGTTTTGAATAATGACTCCCACCATAGGAATGTATCCCCCTGTAAATGATTATAAGCAATAATCAGTTTTTCTCCCTCAGTCAAATTCTTATTTACTGAAAAATATAAATTGAGACTCTTAAGGTGTTCTATAGGTGCTTCACTTGGTAATCCCTTAAAAACATTGAGTCGCACAAATTGATTAATGGTATTCATTTGTGTTGTATGATTATATGATTTATTTAGCACTGTAGAATCTATAAGTGGTGTTAGCATAGGTAAATCTGAATTACTTTGATTTATGTTAGGATTAACTTCATCAAAATTATCATGAATAAAATATTCTTCATTTTCTTGCATCATTTGATGTGGAAAGATAGATTCCAATAGGGATTTTCTTGCATCATTAAGATCTCAAGTAAATGTATCTGAATTATTTCCTACATTTCTCTTATCTTTATCATCTTGTATATTTGGACTATGTTCACTTAATTGCCTTTCTATATTTTGTGAATTTTTATCTAATTGAGATTCAACATGGATAAAATTTGGGTAGTGGTTTTATTCAAGTGATGTATTTGATTCTGTGTTCCACTTGTGTCCTTTATAATTATTTCTAAAACCTTTTTAGTTATAATTATATCTGCTTCATTTAAAGCCACTTTATCTTTTAGCTGTCTTAAATCTTGTTTTATGGTTTCACTAATTTCCATCCTTGTTTCTATTTCACCACTTTGTCTTGCATTAAACTGATTTATTTTCACATAAATATCTTGAAATTATTCTTGAATCTTTTCATGGTACTTTTTTTGGTTTGTTTTGATTTTATTTTTAAATGTTTCCTGGCTCTGGTGTATCTCTTGATATTTGATTTCTAATTGACTAGTTACACTACAACTAAATTCTTTAAAATGTTGTTGACATTGTAAGTTTCCTTCATTCATCTCTTTTCTCATTTCATTTACTGTTTGTTTCATTTCAACATTATCTTTTTGAACATTATTTAAATCTCATGATAATTGTTTCATTTCTTCAAACAATTTATTTTCAACATCCTTCATTTCTACTTGCATCTTTTCCTTAACATCATCAATATCTTTCTTTAACTCTTCTTTTATAGAAATTATATCTTCTTTTAATTTCCCTTCCATATTATCCATATCAACTTTAGTTACTATATTATCATTCATTCTAGCCATTTCTCCCTTCATATCAGCATTCATTTTATTTATATTAGTTTTTATATTATCCATATCAGCTTTTATATTATTCATATCAGCTTTGGTTACCATATCAGCTTTTATATTATTCATATCAGCTTTTATATTATTCATATCAGCTTTGGTTACTATATTATCCATCTTTGCTTCCATGCTAACTTGTAGATTCATTATCATTTGAACCAATTGAGCTATATGCTTATCACTTTCTTGTACTGTTATAGCTTCAGTTTCTTTTTGTGTTTGAGGTAATATTTGTTCTGTCATGTGAACTTGTGAAGGATGTTCATCTTCTGCTACAGACCCTTCAGACATTAGGACTTGTAAAGATCCTTATTCATTACTAATTGAAGTAATTTCTATTTCACTATCTTTATTGCTTAAAGATTCTTCAAAACTTTTTACTTCCTTTATTATTAGCTTTTTCCCACTTCTAGTTATCATTAATGAAAAAAATTTAAAGTTATATATAAATATAAGTTACTTTCTTTTCAAAGTAATAATTTAATATATACCATAAGATTTCATGCTGTGTTTGTGACCTTAAATGTAATTCTATTTTTCCTACATTTATAAGATGTTGTTATAATATATATTTTAATGCCCAAACTATAATTGTATTTATTTATTTATTTTAAAGCGACTGATTTATCTGTTTATTACAGTTTATTTTATTTCAAGGTCTCTCTTATTTATTATTCAGTGTTTTTACCAATTCACAACATACTCATATAATTTTTTTTTTTAAACTATGGATTTAAACCAATTGAAAACTACTGTTTCATGCCTTAAGTATGGGCACAATGTATAACAGGATGATCCTTTTCAGGACCCGAGGAAGTCGCATCTAACTATATTCGGACTTTGAGTCTTCTTATAGAATGCCATGGATGATGTAATTTAAAATATAATCCAATCCACTCCTCTATTAATAACCTCGTTACTCTCGGAATTCGAGCTCAGAGTAGAAATCGCAATCGACTCTCTTCAGGCATTTCAACAAATATCCCATAGTAATGATAAATTTAGTATAAGCTATATATAACTTTTTTATAAACATTAAATCACTAAGTTGATTCAATATATATATATATATATATATATATATATATATATATATATATATATATATATATATATATAATATATATATATATATATATATATATATGTAGTATGTATATTTGTAATTATTGGTTTTATAAAATGAATAAATAAAATAAACAAATGAGACCTATTTAATTTTAAAATCAAGTTTAACACAATTTAATCCATAATAGAAACAAAAATATTATCACATAAATAATAAAAATATTAAAATTTAGAATCATAATCTGTGCTTATATTTAAATACAATAATAAACTATTTAACATTCAGAAAAAAAACATAATGTAATCATTTACATATATATAATTTAAAATCATGTGTATAATAAATAATACCACCATATATTATAAATCTACATATCGTGTCATTAAAATGATTCAGTGTGTGTTATATGCCTATATAAGATAACATACATTCACACTAGATTAATAATAGAATGTATTCTGATATTAGTTATGTATGTTTAAAAAGAAATTATGTTAATTGTCAGATAAGATTCAATTTGGAATATAATAAAACTTACTTCCAAATTGAAATAATTTAAAAACTTTTACCTTAGTCAGCCATCACATTCATCAGAGCATATATCATAATGTCAACACCTAAATTTTATTAAATAAATAAAAATAAAATATTCATCTTATCAGTTCTCCACTTATTCTGTTAAAATCAGTTTAATATGTGAAATAATTTCTCCCTGTAAATATCATTATCCATAAAGGAAATAAAGTTTTAGAGTTATTAGAGTGCACAACGAAGTATTCCAAGATGTGAAAGAATAATAATTTCATATTTCTCCTTAGACAAAATAAAATGATGATGAATGTTGAAAGGTAAAGTTCCTTGATCATCCTTCGAAGAGGTAATCCAAATATTCATTCTTTTAAATATTTGCATAGTAAAATATTTAAAATCTTCTTCAATATAATACTCCATTATTAAGGTAACTTTTTAGTAGAAATTATGATGATTATACTTTAGGCATTAAGTAGGAATAAATTTACATGTTTAGGTTTAAAACATCAGCAGAAATCCTTGGCATAAATTGTCTAGCCAAAGAACATCTTTATAAATTTTTGTCTTCTTAAATATATATTTTGAAAGCTCATTTCGAAGACATTGATAACTCTTATAACCTTGCCAATTTCAACGATTATTTTTTTATAGTTCTTTATAATATTAAGAGTAAGTAAATTAATTACTTGAAGACAGTTTTAAAAATAGCGAATCTTCTTTTTTTCTTAAATGTGTTCTAAATTCAAACACATTTAAATTTACAGACGTAGTTCTTGCCTTGATAACTAAATAGAAGATTGTTGTTATAATAATATTAGTTTGTTTTTATACTGGATTAATTTCTGAAAGTATATCACATAATCATGCTCATGCTCTTTATATTAAAATATACAATTTGTAATGAACCCCAAACGTTTATTTCCTTTGTTTCAACTGATAAAAATGCAATGTTGACTTAAGGCTTTGTCAAATGTAAAGTTTTAGTTAATAAAAAAATACTATTAGTTGTAAACATTTATTTATGTGTATGTATAAACAAATTAGCATTATTCATTTTTAGAATTATTCTTTTAATACTAACTAGTTTATGTATATAACTGATATATGAAAAGCTTAAGATAGGTGTATGTTATTTATACCTGTTGATTCGATATAGGCACAGTTAAATTCACAAAGAAACACAAATTGTTTTAGGTGAGGCTCATATAGTACTCTCACAATATATATATATATATATATATATATAGTATATCATATATATATATATATATATATATATATATATGATTACTAGATGGAGCTTTACCAATATCTCCGTACAAGCTTTGCATACATAAATGCTGAGAGAGACAGAATAAATATCTCTTTCCTTGTCTCCACCTTCAGATCAGCTGATTTCAAGCTAATTGGCTATCATCAGTGAAGGGTAGGGAATAGAAACTAAATCAAAACACTGACTCTAAACCTCTGAATTTATGAAAAAAGTTTCTATCAGATTGCAAGCATGAGTTTTTTAGATACGTAAATATCTTAAAATCCAGTTAAACAAACTAGACAGATATATGGGACTGAAAACAGTTCAGTTTCACCATATAGTAAAAGCCTCTGCAATATATATCATTGCAAAAACATTCAAGGGTACATTTATGATAAACAAAATGAAGATATTAATGTATCTGAAAAATTCATGCTTGCAAGCTGATAGAAACTTTTTTCATAAGTGCTGAGGTTTAGTTAGTGTTTAGATCTAGTATCTAGTCCCTGCCCTTCACTGATGATAACCAATTAGCTTGAAAAATTAGCTGATCTGAAGGTTAGACAATAAAAAAGATATTTATTCTATCTCTCTCAGCATTTATGTATACAAATCTTGTACAGAGATATTGGTAAAGCTCCATCTAGTAATCATTAAATGCAAGCTACAAGCAAGTTAACAAAATTTATAACTTGTTTTGTTTATCATAAATGTAACCTTGAAGGTTTTTCAATGATATATATTGCAGAGGCTTTTACTATATGATAAAACTGAACTGTTTTCAGTCCCATATATCTGTCTAGTATGTTTAACTGGATTTGAAGATAATTACATATCTGAAAAATTTACGCTTGCAAGCTGATAGAAATTTTTTCATAAATGCTGAGGTTTAGAGTCAGTGTTTAGATCTAGTTTCTAGTCCCTATCCTTCACTGATGATAGCCAATTAGCTTGAAATCAGCTGATCTGAAAGGTGAAGACAACGAAAGAGATATTTATTCAGTCTCTCTCAGCATTTATGTATACAAAGCTTGTACAGAGATATTAATAAAGCTCCATCTAGTGATCATTAAATGCAAGCTATAAGCAAGTTAATGAAATTTATAACTTGTTTATCATATATATATATATTGTACTGGGTCGAACTGCTGAAACCACTTACTTATACGTATATAAGTTTTGACCGGTTTCAAACTCCTTTCATATACATTTATAATCTTATAAATGATACGTGAACGAGCCGGCACGTTCGAGCAAAATGGGAGATCTTATTGATAGCTTTAACTATCAACAATGGCCCATCTCGGCTGCTAGATTCAAACCCCTACTATCCAAATACTTTATTTGTTTTGGAGTAAACTCCCGGCGCCAGCTAGTCCAAAGGACTAACGTATTCGGGCAGTAGGCTCATAATCCAGCGCTCGAAACATTTCCTCAAACTAGCTCAGTCTAATTTTATTCAATAACAAATTATACAAAAATTGGTGGTGGAAATAATTAATAAAAGGTTGGTAAGAAGAATTGACCGACAAATAAAGTTTAAGTTTAAAGATAATTTATTTTACTTATCATTAATTAAGTTTTAAAGATAATTTATTAACTAACATTAACGCATTATAAACATTTCTATAAATCCAATTTTAACACACGCACATTTTTTTTAAATTAACACATGATAATATATTTTAAGAAAAAAGCATAAATAATCTTTGACCTTTAAATCATTTCACATTCACAAACATAATAATAAAGCATTAATAGCATTTGAAACTTACACACACATATCAATAGTTCATTTTATGTATGATAGAGTTCATATAATTTGAATCTTGAATATTTACGGATTACAGTGGTGACTACTACGTATAAATGATAATAATAAAATATATACCTAGGATTTTTTTTTCTTGTCGTTGGCTGCTTCTGCTGCTTCTGATGGATTATATCTAACCGGTTAGATTTTGATGATTCTTGAAGAGATTTTATGCGAATCCATTTGTTTTATTCTTGAAGACAGTTGAACGTTTGATGGAGGATTTCGGAGTTGTTATGAAGACATTATTTCACAGGCAGGTTTTGATGATCTTGTTGGACAAAAAGGCTGGAGCACAAGCGTATATTTCCAAGGCTGCTCAACAGTGCATGTTGGTTTCTGTATACATAATAGAAATTGTACTGAAACAAACTGTCACTGGAAACTAGACTGAATTGCAAACTCAAAACTAGCCTGTCCGATAAAATCTAGCTATTTATATCTGTGAATTGTTTTCATTTTGATATCCTCCGGGAATAAGTGCAATAGGTGTTGTCGAAATTCCTTGATAACTAATCCTATGACAATGTGTTTTTTGATTGATTGTTTGATTAGTAGTAGCTTTCATAAACGTATTGTTTTTATATCTTTAGTAGCCCACCACTGTGTTTTTAAATACATTTCATTTCAATTATTATTATTATTTTTTTTTAATATTATTCTAACACGCATTTATCTTATTAATGAGCTAACATTTATTTCTATTTACCATCGCACATATCTACGCATTTATTCTACTAAACTGGAATGAAAAGAGATTTTTAACTTTTAATTTTTTTTATAGGAAAACTCCCTCTCCCCTCTTTAAAGTAATTAATTGTAACTTTTATTTCAAATTCTTTTTTCCGAAAGATTTTGATAATAATTTTTATACAAAATTATTTTATATACATGTGCCAATTTGGCATTGGCACATTACACCCCCCCCCTCCGATTTAGAGTAAAATGCGTCATTTTTGACCATTTTATCTCTTGCAATTTTAATTGTTGACTGTAAAGATTTATTAATTTATTATTTTAGATAATTCCTACACATGTGTATACGTGCAGCATAATTCTACACCTACTAATATTCTAGATATCGAGTTATTACTGGACTTGCTTACAGGGAATCTATAATAAATAAGTCCCTTTCTGCACTCATCATAAGGTGCAGCAGTACCAAGAAAATAACCAAAAAAGGATATCTGGATAAATACATTTAAGATACGCAGCATGAGGTATCATATTTACCAAATATTACCAGTGTATGTGCGCGTATATACCCATGTATACTTACACACTCTTAATACATATTAGATTGACTTTATATATTTATTACTAATCTTATAATATTATTTGTAAATCATTACGAACATCTTTATTTAACACGTGTATATACGTGCAGCATAAATCTCCACCCCCCATAATCTTCGATATAACATATTTTTTGACTTGCTTACAGGATATGTAATATAAAAATGTTTTTTCCTCTCCTCTCATAATGTGGTGCAGCAAAAACAAAATAAAAAAAAAAAAAAGGGGGGATAATCTACATTTAATAATATTCTAGATATCAATTATTACTGACTTCTTAAAGGAAATTTAAAAAAAATAGCTTTTTTCCTCCCCTCATAAGTGAAAAATCCAAAAAAACAACAAAAAAAAAAAAAGGAAAAAAATTTAGATATGCAGCATGAGGTATCGTATTTACTGAATATTACCAGTGTATGTGCGGTATATACCCATGTATACTTACACACTCTTAATACACCTTAGATTGACTTTATATATTTATTACTAATCTTATAATATTATTTGTAAATCATTACGAACATCTTTATTTAACACGTGTATACGTGCAGCATAATTCTACACCTACTAATATTCTAGATATCAAGTTATTACTGGACTTGCTTACAGGGAATCTATAATAAATAAGTCCCTTTTTGCACTCATCATAAGGTGCAGCAGTACCAAGAAAATAACCAAAAAAAGGATATCGGGATAAATACATTTAAGATATGCAGCATGAGGTATCGTATTTACTGAATATTACCAGTGTATGTGTGCGTATATACACATGTATACTTACACACTCTTAATACACCTTAGATTGACTTTTATTTTTTTATTAATAATCTTCCAACCTTATTTTTAAATTTACATGAACAATATTTTACACTATTCATTTATATTCCAGTATTATTTATAACCCTTAAGAAACATTATTTAAATATTTCTTTACACTAATCTTATAATATTGATTTTTAATCATTACGAACATTACTTTAAATATTAGTTTTACGATACTATTTTTAAACCATTATTTTAACTTCTTTATCTATGTGCGTGTATTCAGAAAAACTATTTTTATTATATTACGATCCATTATTTATTCAACTTTTATTAACTTGCGTATATTCAAAACTATTTTATTTTAATGTGCATGTACTCAGAAAAAAAAAACTGTTTTACTTTATTGCGATTCATTTGTTATGCAAATATCTAACTTGATTTTATTCTAGAAATCCCGTTATCTTTTTCATTTATTTAATTCTACAAACATTTTCATTTTGCTTGTCTATTTTGATTTTACACATTTTTTTTGTTTAGGTCACGCTCCGCTATGTTCTAGACTTATGAGCTGGGATATCAATATCATCGATAAGACATAATCGAGGGTTTTGACATAAATCGTTTTATCGTTGCTTTAACATTTTAAAAACTCTAAGATTATTATTTATTTACTAAGACTACCTTTAATCATTTTTAATTATTCAACTAACTTGATACTCATTTTTTCATTTATTTCATTAAACTTTGTTAAACATTTTCCATTATTCCGAGTCCATGGTCGTTAATAACTAGGTCAAGCTAGCGAATCCGTCAGATTAATATTTTTAATTTTTGTCTGGTGGTTCTTTATCATATTTTTTTTCTGCATATAGCCACTTGTGTTGGGGGATTGAGAATCACCCCTGGGCCTTTCCTTAAATCTAGTACGAGAGATGTCAGGATTGCTGTCGGTTCTTTGAAAGATTTTTGTTCTCTCGGGACTATTAGAATAACATCTCCTCCGGGGACTCCCCGAATTCGACCTATGTCTATATCTTACGGCGTTTACAGCCGGCTCTCTAAGTTGGGGTTTGAATCCTCTATCTCTCGTATCAAAAGTTGGTCTAGCTCTGTCGAAAGCGCTCAACAATTCCGCCATTTGTTCCACTGTTTTCCTTTCAGTTCCTATGAGCATTTGCTCGACATTATGAGGAAAACTATGGCGGACTATCCTGATGATTTGTTGTTCAGATAGTGGGTCTGCTGTCAAAGAGCGTAATTTCGCCACTTGCCTTCTAAAAAAAAAACGAACGGTTAACCAGGTCGCCATTTATCTTGCGAGATCTGGTGATGAAGATTTTCCTGATAATCTTCGTTCCAATAACTAGCTAAAACAGCACTTTTATATTCGGCAAAAGTGACGGGTTTTTTATATAAAGAGTCCCACCAAAATTGAGACCCCCCTTGTAAATGGCTACACGCTATTGCGATCATAGCCTCCTCACTGAATTGATTTAGAGTGAAATAGTGCTCCAAACTATTTAAATGCTCCATAGGAGCTTCACCTTGATGGCCAGAAAATATCCGTATTTTCAAAAACTGGTTCACAATTGCCGGATTGTTTATAATGTGCGTGTTTGCACTCAAGTGGTCACACTGTTTTATTTCCGTTTGCGAACTATTTTTACTATCCTTTTGATTTACTTTCCAAGCTAAATCCATCATTCCGACTTTTATCTCTTCAATTACTTTTCTATCTTCTATCTTATTTTTTTCAATTGCTTGGTAAGCGGTCTCTATTTGATTTTCTACTTGTGTTTTAATCTCTTCTATTTCTTCCCTAATTTCTTCTTTTATTTTATTCTGGCCCATTTCGATCTGGTCCTTTAACTTTTCAAGCATTTCAGCTTGCCCTTCCAATTTACTCTTCATTTCATTATTTTGGTTTTTAAGCTCTTCAGCTATTTTTTTATATTCTTCGGCTGTTTCTTTTAGTTTTTCAAACATGCTAGTTAATAACGCTATGACTTCCCTATTCTCTTCTTTTTGCTCAACCTCTTTTTTGTTTTTATCTTTTTGTTCCTCACTAGAGGCATTCTCTACTTCTTTCGCTTGAGTTTCTATTTTTTCTTCACTGGGCATCTTTTCTATTTCACTAGTTTCGGTTTTATTTTGTTCCTCGCTGGGAACATTGTCTGTTTTTTTACCTTGAGTCTCCATTTTAGGTTTATTTCTTGTCATATTTATAATTTTAAACTTTACTTTTTTATATTATTTTTCTTTAATATTATATTTTATTCACGCTCATAAGTTTACTAATTTCTATTTTATCGATTTCTTTCTAAACTGGAAATACACGCTGGCTCCGCCCTCCTTTGTCCGTTTATCCTACCCGATCTTAATGCTTTAACTCCGCCCAAACACCCAACTGTCATTTATTTAACAGAACGTAAATAGCACAAAATCTCTTTTCATTTAAAGAAGTAAGAAAAAAAAATTTCGGTCAATTCTTTTTTTATTTTTAATTTAATACACTTTTACCTACGTAATTTAGATTTCTTTAAGGTTTTTATTTTTAAACAAGAAACAAAGCATTTATTTACTGTTATTTCTTAGGTTCAGCCCCAAATGTTGGGTAAAGCCATTTATGTACCGGGTCGAACTGCTGAAACCACTTACTTATACGTATATAAGTTTTGACCGGTTTCAAACTCCTTTCATATACATTTATAATCTTATAAATGATACGTGAATGAGCCGGCACGTTCGAGCAAAATGGGAGATCTTATTGATAGCTTTAACTATCAACAATGGCCCATCTCGGCTGCTAGATTCAAACCCCTACTATCCAAATACTTTATTTGTTTTGGAGTAAACTCCCGGCGCCAGCTAGTCCAAAGGACTAACGTATTCGGGCAGTAGGCTCATAATCCAGCACTCGAAACATTTCCTCAAACTAGCTCAGTCTAATTTTATTCAATAACAAATTATACAAAAATTGGTGGTGGAAATAATTAATAAAAGGTTGGTAAGAAGAATTGACCGACAAATAAAGTTTAAGTTTAAAGATAATTTATTTTACTTATCATTAATTAAGTTTTAAAGATAATTTATTAACTAACATTAACGCATTATAAACATTTCTATAAATCCAATTTTAACACACGCACATTTTTTTTTAAATTAACACATGATAATATATTTTAAGAAAAAAGCATAAATAATCTTTGACCTTTAAATCATTTCACATTCACAAACATAATACTAAAGCATTAATAGCATTTGAAACTTACACACACATATCAATAGTTCATTTTATGTATGATAGAGTTCATATAATTTGAATCTTGAATATTTACGGATTACAGTGGTGACTACTACGTATAAATGATAATAATAAAATATATACCTAGGATTTTTTTTCTTGTCATTGGCTGCTTCTGCTGCTTCTGATGGATTATATCTAACCGGTTAGATTTTGACGATTCTTGAAGAGATTTTATGCGAATCCATTTGTTTTATTCTTGAAGACAGTTGAACGTTTGACGGAGGATTTCGGAGTTGTTATGAAGACATTATTTCACAGGCAGGTTTTGATGATCTTGTTGGACAAAAAGGCTGGAGCACAAGCGTATATTTCCAAGGCTGCTCAACAGTGCATGTTGGTTTCTGTATACATAATAGAAATTGTACTGAAACAAACTGTCACTGGAAACTAGACTGAATTGCAAACTCAAAACTAGCCTGTCCGATAAAATCTAGCTATTTATATCTGTGAATTGTTTTCGTTTTGATATCCTCCGGGAATAAGTGCAATAGGTGTTGTCGAAATTCCTTGATAACTAATCCTATGACAACGTGTTTTTTGATTGATTGTTTGATTAGTAGTAGCTTTCATAAACGTATTGTTTTTATATCTTTAGTAGCCCACCACTGTGTTTTTAAATACATTTCATTTCAATTATTATTATTATTTTTTTTAATATTATTCTAACACGCATTTATCTTATTAATGAGCTAACATTTATTTCTATTTACCATCGCACATATCTACGCATTTATTCTACTAAACTGGAATGAAAAGAGATTTTTAACTTTTAATTTTTTTTATAGGAAAACTCCCTCTCCCCTCTTTAAAGTAATTAATTGTAACTTTTATTTCAACTTCTTTTTTCCGAAAGATTTTGATAATAATTTTTATACAAAATTATTTTATATACATGTGCCAATTTGGCATTGGCACAATATATATATGATATTGCAAAAGTCACAAATAATTTTATAAACAAATACTTTCCTACTTTTAATACTACCCATCCATTTTGAGTTACACATCCATTTTCTCTAAAGATGTATTAATTTTCCATCCTATCTTAATATCATCAGGTAACTTTTCTTTTATCAATGTCTTAGGTAAATGATCTGAATATGTAATTGAAACCCACTTCCTATTTTTATATCTATACATTACACTATCTTAAGTATTATTATTATTTCTGAAAAACAAATTAATAGCTTTTCTTTTTTATCACATACTATCATAATCATTCTTAACTTCCAATTTCTGTTCAAATGTTTCTTTTATATTCAATGTTAACCAATCATTTCTTAACTTAAACCTTTCAAAACTGCCATTTTCTGTGATCATGGCCAATAAGAATTTGGATCAATTCATAAAAGTGATAACAGGGAATCCCCTGAATAAACTATCAACAATCATAATACTATGTGCATGCATAGAGTGTAAATCAAAGACTTAATTGTTAGGGAATGGGAGATCAGAAAGAAGATATTAAAATATTTGCTTTGAATTTAAGCTGCACCTTAATATTATGACTTCAAAATTTGAATAAAAATTGCAGCTTAAATTCAAAGTAATATGGTAAATGCTTATGAAGAGCAAAAAGATTTAAAAAGAAAATACAGCACAGATTATTTCATTACAGGAATATAACTACTGCAACTAAGTTAGCTGCATATAAAACTGTTATTTTACTTATTGTATGGATGTGAAACTAGGACATTTTATTGACACAATACAAAGACATTAGGATTTTTTTTTTAAAAGATACTTTAAAATTTTTAAAATTTAATAAGAAGATTATAAAACCAATCAATATATTCTTCAACTTGTTGAATTTGATATTATATAGTCCACTATTACAAAATCATACCTTCATTTGATCAGGCATAAGAAATGAATGATCAACATATGCTAAGAGGTTGTTATATAATAGGTTTTAGTATGGTTTCAGGCAGATCCTGTTAGCTTTATAAAGAACAAATGTTGTTACTGATTATTTTTCGCGTCCGGAATTAATTAAAAATTGATTAAAAATCCTCAGGAAGTGAAGCTAAACAAGAAATTAAAAGCTTTTAATATATTTTGTAAAACATTCTGGTGAAATTGTTACTATACATTACTATTAGCATAGCATTCCAATTCCTTTAATACTATATCTTTAAGATACACAGTTTAGATTGACCAACAATATTTTCACAGAGGCAAAACTCTCCCTAGAGTCATGCTACCCACTGCATGCCAGAATAATCAATGGATGCTTGAAGGTTTGTGCATAAAATCTTTATCTAATGCCTACTCATCGAATATCCCCAGACTGGTTTCTAGCTTGTGGTTTTCATCAGTGAGGAGAATATTCTCGGGATACTGGATGAGCAGGCACTAGATAGGGGATTTTATTCATTTCAAGGCTCCTGTCTGATGAAAGCCACAAGCTAAAAACTAATCGGAGAATATTGGACGAGCTGGCATTAGATAGGAATTGTATGCACAAACCTTCTTGCAACCATTGATCATTCTGTCTTGCACTGAGTGGCGCTACTGTATGGAGTGTTTTGCCTCTGTGAAAAACAGATTGTATAAGTATAAAGAATGGTGATCATTTAATATTTCTACAGCTTGAAGCCATGAGTGATCATAATGTTTATTCCATTCCCTGCTCTCAATAAGCTTGATAGAGTTTTTTTTAATTTAAATTGTTTGTGCAGCTTGCAGTAGTTGATTTAATTAAGGTATAAATACTGAAAAACTCCAGTGAGCTGAATGTATATTAACTGTCAGTTAATGGTATGCTTGTATACGATCAAAGCTAAAGTATAGATGATCACATTCCATACTTACGTTTTCAGACGGTTAGTTTAAGTAGAGCTCTCTAGAGTTTCCGTACTTGTACGTTAATTTCATCTACATTCAAGCTATCAAAAACTTGTATTTATAATAAATGACTTAATACTTCTTTTTTTCATTTTATCAACAATCAGCTATTTAAACTTCTTCAAAGTATATGTGTTCAGATGCATATTCTTTTCCTCAGTTAAGGCATTTGAATATTATTAGCTGTTAATATATCATTTGTATATATACAGAGGACTAATTAAAACTATTTATTTCTTCACTTTTGCCTTTATTTATTAATGGCTTCTATTGAGTGAAAGAATATTGCCATATTTGTTCTATGCTTCCTTAATTGATTAACGTCTTACTAGTTCTTTGATTAAATTAATTTACTCTTATTATCTGCCTCGAGATTGATTTAGGTCAACGCAACACACACACACACACATATATATTACTACTACTTATGCTAATGTTTTGCATTTACAGCCTTGACATTTTTTATTTCGAGTAGTGATTGTAATATCATACCTAAAACATATATAAATTTTTAATTAAAGTTAAAGACTAACATTAATTTAGTAAACAAAATATATATAAAAAATTCGAATTCACATGACTGTCAACTTTCCAAGGCATCTCATATGATGATCAGCTATATCGGCAATAAGAGATAGCTTGGAGAGTTGAGGTTTGTGTGAAAGTCTGAGTTCGTGTGAAAGTCTGAGTTCGAATCACTTATGCATTACATTATATGTGCAAGTAGTGTGTGTTTGTACAGTGTATTAAACAAGAAATAGTAATGGAATTAGATAACAATATCTGGATACAAACATTTACCAAACAATAACTAGGAGATGGGGAGAATTTGAGGCTCTTTGCATCGCATATTGCTTTAGAATTGTTAATCAATTAAAAATTGATATATTAAAATTTAGGAATGATATAATTTCTAATCTTTAACCTAATAATAAATTAGTAACAATCATTAACGTCTTTATCTAAAATAAACTGTATCCATTTTAGGAATAATATATTTTGTCAATTATATCTATTTCTACATTTTAAGAATAAAACAGCACTTGATGTTATGTGATGCAATAAGGAATCTCGCAGCCACAACAAACTATAATAGTTTCATTCGGGGCACGCTATAGTTATCAATGGATGCAAGAAGGTTTGATCATAAAATACCTATCTGCGTTCTATTCATCCAATATTTCCAAACTAGTATCTAATTTACACTGGAGGGAGGGACACGGCTATTTTAGAGACATTGTGGAGGCATAAGAAATGGTGGTCATTTGATGTTTAATTTTTAAGAATGTGGGGGGGTCTTGCGGGGGGGGGGGGGGGGGGGGGGGCGGGGGGGGGGGGGGGGGGGGGGGGGGGGGAAAAAAAGAATGTATGGTAGAATAGAAGTTTTAAATAAATATAAAAAAAAAAAAACCCCGTGGATAAATTTGTAAGCATGTCGGTAAGAATTTATTATTTAAATAACCATTTGCATGTGTGCATAAAATTAGTACACGTGTACGTATATATGTATGTGCCTAAAATCAAAATACATATATATATATATATTGAATGTAAAATTGTTATTAATCGCAAATAAAGACAACATAAAATAAATAATTTAAATTTTTTATTAGATAAAAAAATATCAAAATGATATGAAAATGGATTCCATTTTTTAAAATATCTATTTAGAATGAAAAATCCATCTTGTGGCTGAAATAACAAACATTTGAGTAACTATGGTAACAGATTGATTGATAGCTAAGTGAAAATCTACATCACCAGATGATGATATTAACTTATTATCATTCTATTGTAATATAAATTGTTTGTCTTCAAATCAAAACATCATAAAATGGGTACCTCAGTGTATTAAATCTATTCATTTTTCTTTTCAAGAAATCAAGATTTATAAATCTTCTGCACCAGCCGGAATCTATAGGAATCTTCATCACAGAAAGCAAGCTTTAATTACTTCAGTGGAAATTCTAGGATTTCATAGAGACCGATTTGAGTGATTACTTCATTAGTCATTGTAAGAATTTAGACGAGATCCAAATAAATAGAACTTTTAAGCATCTCGACCTTTAGATATTTACTATATAAAATATAGTTACTTTAAAACAATCCATTCTTTGGTTTTGTAATGACAAAAGGTGTTCCACTTCTGTCAACATATGGTGTGAATATTTGTCTAAAATCGGGAAAATATCCAAGTCCGGTTTTTAGGTATGTCAAAATCGGGGCAATAAGTCACATTTCAGGATAAAGAAAATTAAAAGAAGTCTGTCTTTTATTACAAAGACTAACATTCTTTCTGGTATCAATTTGGTGTGAAGTACAGATGGCATTTTAAGAGATTTCATCTTAGTTGGTACAAGCAGTGGTATCATGAAAAAATGTCCATTTGATGTCACTGTTAAATATTGTTTACTTCAGCACTACGATACTCTCCAATGGGGCATCTTCACCAATATCAAATGGAAAATACGTGCTCGATGGATCAACAAATAAGCCATCGGACATATCTGCCTCAGAAAATGGTGGTTCCCACGATCTTAGGAAAGTCAGAAAAATGGCAATGATGACAGGAGCCACATATATAAACATAACTGGAAAACAGTCCAAGAGACTGGAGTAAAGACTCATTTTACAAAAACTTCTTTACTAAACGTTTCTAGAAGCTGAAAAATATTGCTGCTTGAATCTAAGCAAAAGTACAGCTGTGACGTCATAATAGAAAGTCACTATTTCTTATTATTCAATAAAATTATATATATTATTATCTTGAATAAACAATTATTTTTTTATAATTATTTATTTTTAAATTGTTAATACTTTATTGGAATTTTTTTTTAAATATATATATACGAAAAATTCTTTCCTTGTAGCAAGTCGTTTTATTAAAGAATGATATGTATGCAAGTATAATAAAAAGATAACCACGCTTATTTAAATGTTATTAATAGACTTAATTTTGTCAATAAACTGATGATGATGATGATGATGATTATTATTATTATTATTATTATTATTATTATTATTATTATTATTAATCCCTTATCTATTATTTAAAGTTTAAGTATTACTTAGAACAAACTCTTGTAAACAAGGATAGCCATTCTAATTCCAAACACACATACACACACAGAGAGACAGAAAAAAAAGAAATAAAATATTAGGGATGTGGTTTAATTAATAATACAATAAATATGTATGCATAGCATTTTTTAATATATATATTTTATAATTTTCATTGGTATTTCTTACATCTCATCTTGCTTTTCAATAATGAACTACTCCAGATCATGTCTTATCTTGATCGGATTGAGCAGTCACCTTCTCCAATTAATGCATATACAAATAGATAACACATATCCAATGGCTAGCAGGAGCCAATACATGATGTGCCCCCTGAATCCAAATGTTTTCAATTAAGGATGGGAATCTGGCAATAAATAGTCAATCTTTTTCAAATAGGCTCAGAGAACTACTGTCATGGAGCTGAAAGACAGACACCGACACCAGGCAAGCCATCATATACACAGCTGAAAGTGTCACCAGGCCTACTCACAAAGAACACTGTTGCAGAACAGCTATAAGTTGTAGAAAATCTATAAAGGCACAGGAAGTCCCTTCTGCCATAATTCACCTTAGATTTACGCGCTATACCTCAACAACTGTTGCCTCTGGAATGAGTTCAATGTAAATATAATGTAAATGAACAAATGATTCTGAAGGCAAATATATTTCTTAAGTATTTCAAAACTTTACTTAATTGGAAACATCATTATTGTATTATCAATTATCTATTCGAATAATGGTAAAGAATATTGTATTTTAATAAGTTATCGTTGAGATAATCTTCCTAACATAAATTATTATTCTGCGACTCACATGAAATTTATGTTTCAACTCAAAATAAAATATTTTTTAGTAAGTTTATTACAGTTCATTCCCTTCTCAGGCCTAAAAAAAATTGACATGAATTTATAATAATACAATACCAGGAATCGATAATCTGCAGCTCACGAGACGCAAACATAATGCATTTTATATTTTCAGTAGTAATATATAAATATTTACATGACTCTAAAAAAAAATAGAGAGAGAGAAAAGCTATTTTTATTGTTGCTTCTAAGATTTAACATTATTACAAAATAACAATTATTGGATAAGGTAATGTTTAAATTGTAGAAGTTTATGGAGAATTTAAACCGTCAATTTTTTTTTTCTTTTTTGTCTATTTCTTTTTTTAAAAATTTCAATTTTCGTTAAAGCAAATGTTCAATAGTATCACAATCTTTGAGAAGTCATTATTTTTTATCATTCTAATTTTCATTATTTTTGCCACACTTTTTTGATAGGCATGTTTGAACCAAATTCATCTGCAGATTTAGAAGGTTGTAGAATCCTACAAACTGATTCTTTCCATAATCTTGCTTTCAGTAATTTTAAAATCTTAAGAATGCACAATTTGTGTGTGCATTATTACACAATGTAAATAAAGTTTATTTAATCATATAAATACCATGTATTCTATATATGAATAAAATATTTCATTATCATACTACTGTAGAAAATCTACACATGCCTACCTTAAAGATAAATATGCTAATCACAAATAATTATTCATATACACCCCTCCTCCTCCCGTTAAGACTTTTTCATGTGTTGCATACATAGCAATAGAATATGTAATGATAATAAATGTATAAAAATAGAACAAGTGAAATATATTAGACATCTTCGAATTGTAATAGATGAAAAAATGTCTTGGAAACATCATACTAACATTCTAATTAATAAATTTAAATATTTTAGATCAATGTTTTACAAAATCAATCATATTTTTTCTTTGAGTATTTTTTTACTATATATAAATCTTTATGTGAATCTTTATTAAGGTGTGAAATAACAATTTGTGGCGATGCTAGTTAATCTAACATCAAAAGACCACCATTATTGCAAAAAAGAGTTAAAAGATGAAAATTATATAAGAAAAGAAAAAAAAAGGGTTATAAAATTAATATTATTTAATGAACTTTTAAATAGGCAATCATAGAAAAAATAATCTGATAACGCCTTCAAAAATTTTTTTGTAAAGCAATTTGAAATGTGTGAGAGAAAAACCATTTATATATATAATTGCAAAATGTTATAATAAAGTTGGAACTAGAATGAGGAATGTTTCTAAATTATTTAACAATTTTTCTATTGAAATGAAAAACTTCTAATATTATAGGGAAATTAAAATATGTATTAAAAAAAAAGAAACTTCAAATATATCTACAATATAAGTATATAATTTGGTGTATTAAATGTTTTTATTGTGAATAATTAATATATTACTAAAATGTAATTTTTTAAAATTATCATTATTTTAATTTGTATTATATTTAAAATCAAAGAAATTGTAATTATTCAAATTCTTTACAACTTCTCCTCTTGCACAATTAGGACTTTGCAGAATAGTAATGAAATATTGTATAACTATATTTGACTTGTATAAATAAATTAATAAAATATTTAAATACAAGTATAGTTATTATACTTGGAGTTTAGATGTAACATAGGGAGTTTGAACACAGACCTTCAAACTTCCTTCAGCTATCCACTTCATCTCATACAACCAATACACATAACTATACATGTAAACAAAATAAATGATCTCCAATATATGTATTTTGTGCTGAACCAGCACTCACCAGTTGGTCCAGATCATCTCCTGCACACACACATATATAAATATATAATCAGTGCTCAGTTTCACACACATATATAAATATATAATCAGTGCTCAGTTTATATTATGACAGCAAATCTTCAAACTTTAATAGACAGGCTTCAATCTACTCCACCCTCCAACTGTTCAGCCATCCACACTATTGAAAATTTGTAGTTGAAACACCCATATCCCTTGTTAATGCCAATATTATTGTCATGCTCATGTTGATTTTAAGTCAGTCTGAGTCCTTATGTATAAAAGAAACACAGAAGAGAGATGAGCAGAATATAGGCTGAATTGGTAATATTTATATACAAGTATAATTAATATACAAGAGTTTAAATGTAAAATAGGGGGTTTGAACAGAGACTTTCAATCTTCCTTCAGCTATTCACTCAATCTCATAGAATTTATACACATAGCCACACACATGTAAAAAAGATAAATGATCTTCAATATATGTATTTTGTACTAAACAAGCATTTATCAGTTGGTCCAGATCACCATCGCCCATATATATATAATCAGCGCTAGGTTGTATAAAACAAATTTATTTGTAGAATTATTTTTAAACAGTAAAAAAAACTTTTTTTTTTTACTTGTAAACAATTTTTATTGCTGAGATAATTAAAACCATATTGTCTAAAATGATAAAATTGCATCAGTCCACTAGAGGGAGGCTAGGACTCCAGTTTTCGTTGTTTCAGGCTCCCTGTTCTGTTCACCAAAGTCATAGTCCATTGTTGGATTCATAAAAAAAAAAGTTTACCAAAATGTAAGTGAATATCTGTTTTATTGTTTTTTCATCTTTAGAAAAAATTTTGAAACAGTTTTCATTCAATGATAATTGAAATTATCTATCGTTCCGTTTTGTGCAAATGGATGCCATTAGAAAGAGACAAAAACTAGCTTAAATAATTCTTGGAATCATTAAAATATTATAAACCTTTTAAAAATAATTTTAAATGGAACCAAATATTCTAAAAAGAATAGACACTAGGATTTTTTAAATATTTCTAAAAAGAATAGACACTAGAAATCCTAATTTTATCAATAGAATAAACAGGAAATTCATTTGCACATCAAATCTCATAGAAAACATGGAATATAATATGATAGCAATGATGGTTTTAGGAATTTTATCTTTGCATCAGATTTTAGCAGTGTTAAACAAGTTTCAATTATTAATTCGATCTCAATTTTAGAATTGAACATTATAAAAAATAACCTAAGCTATCGCCCTGCACAAAAATCAGAATTCTACGATGATCAGAACAGAAGTTATCACCTCCCTTCCAGTGGATTTCCCCCTCAAATCAATAAATAAAAAATTTTCAAATCAACACAGAACTACAATGAAGTGATTTCTGAGCTAAAAATAATGATCTAAAGACAAAAATGAGTACAAATGATGTTTTAGACCTAACAGAAACTTTGAAGCTACAAATTAATCATACTTTTCCAAAGTTTATCAACAAACTTTCAGATTATACTTGAATCATTCATTACTAATCAAGATCTAAAATTTAATCAAAAGAAGCAGGATCCAACTAGTATTAACAAATAAAAATTATTGTGAACCCTGAAAGACTTTGGTTGGTGGGTTGAGCAGCTGCTGTGAACATTTGCAGACATAGGAGTCTGATGGTGATCAAGGGCAGATGTTCAGCTCCATTGACCTCAGTGTGCAAGATAATAAGGACAAATGATTTATTCTCATGGTGTGCAAGTAAATCTGGCTTGATTTCAAGACTATATGAATTAAATGTTGTATTGGTGGGTGTGAGTTGGCACTCCTTTCCTCAAGTGTGGTGATAGTGGTCATAAGGGGCTTGGTTTATTTGAGGGGATGGTCGACGATCATTGTCTAGCCTGGTAATACCTGCCAGGAGGGTGAAAGTCACTACCTTCACATGAACTTCACCATGAAGGGCTACTGCACCCCTTGGTGGATTATTTAATATAGGTCAGTGTTGATTTACACTCACTATCATTAGGTTTCATTTATTAACTTTAAATTTAGTGCATTTGTAAAGTGGTTGGTCTGTATTGAGCCACTGCCATTTTTTTTGTAAGTTCTGTTTGTGGGCATGGGTCTGCACTCCCCTCTTTTTCTTCAGGGGTGGCTGGTTGTAGACATTAGGTGTCTGTTTTATGGTGTGGACTATTAATAATTTCGCCACTGCCCAGAACACCTGCCGGGGGGGCTACATGGTCAAAGTTAGTGCTATTCCTGCTCTGATTGGCTGCTGTGTCCCCTAATAGGCTGTTTTTGGGCAGTGTCCATCTGTCTCTTTACTGATTACTTCTTAGTTTATACCCAAGTTGGCTTTCCAATTTTGGGCAGGTAGACTGATTGTGGTCCCTGCTCATTTGGACTGCTAATTGGGAGGCAGAGGTATTCAGAATAGTTTTGACATGGCTCGGCTGTGGTTCGAGAGTTTATTGCTTGGTGAACTTGGGCCTTGGATCTTGCTGCCTGTTGTGATGGTTTGCCCAATGCTGGACTTCACCTATTCAGCTGAAGCATTTGAGTCTTTGCTTTGGGGCTACAGGGGTGTGACCATTGGGTGATGGTTAATTTCTCGACAGCTGGGCCATGTGGATCCACGTACAGATACACATTAATCACATTACAGCAATTTTTATGGATGTAATTATTCTTGAACATATATACATTTTACCTTGTTACATTGAATCACTGTGTAATCCTCAATGGGTAAGTGTATCCAAAATTTTTGTAATCTTTTATTAAATAAAGGTTACTTTGAGAGAAAAAACAGTACTATCTTACCATATTTGAAATTTTCCATGAAGTATATATAATTTGAAACACCTTTCTATTAAAAGAAATTAAATTAAAATTAAGTGATAAATATAATGAATGTTTGGAAATTAACTAATGATTCAAATGTAATTTTTGGTTGAACAATGTGAAAAAACAAAATGAATATTAAAATAGCTTCTTTTATGAACAAAAATAAAATAACACTTTTTCTCATCTAAAGAAAGATTTTTATTACTATAGCAGTCAAAATATAGATTATTATAAAAAGTAAATGTTTTAATAAAAAATCCTAAGGTGAAATGATTTTTATATTTTAAAAAAGTTTAAAATTTTCTTCAAATAGACTTTGGGCAAAAAACAACCTCATATATTTTTCATTTTAAAATAAGTTTAATTATTACTAATGAAAAAAGAAACCTTTTTTTTAAAAAAAAAAAAAAAAAAAATGAAATGAATTTATTTTTTAATTAACACAAGTAAGTATAGTTTTTAGGATCTACTTGTGTGTCATTGTTTATTATTAGTGTCATAGCACTGACATTTTGACTGAAAGTTATGTTATTGTCTAGTAGTATGATTGTTTCTGTATATGATTTAGTTGTATTTGCATCTTGTGAACTTGGTTGCTGTTCATCATAGTAGGTATTTTCTATTTATGCCTTGGCATTATAACTTAGTAACTGGACATCGGTGTCCATTGTATTAAATAACTCGGGTATTAATCTCCACATTTTCATCTCTATGCAGCTAGTTTACATGCTTGTACAGTATTTCCCCATTTTTCATTCAAACAGACACTATTTGTTTTGATGGGTGAGGAATAACTTCTGCCTGAGAACAAAACTTGTTCATATTATTCTTTACCCATACTCTCTCCTGTGGTTTAAATTTATAGGTACTGGCATGCTGTTTATTTTGAATGACTATTGGCACAATGTTTGATAATTTTATGCACAACTTTCTGCCTAAATATATTTCAGCTGGTGATTTCCCAGATTTATCACTAGGGTTGCATGTTAATGAAGGAATATAGTCAGCACTGCTTTATATATTTTAATTCTCCCAATTTGTTGATAGAAGACTTTAGGTTCTGTACAGCTTTCTTGGCTAATCTTTTGGATTGATGGTGGTAAGTGGGTAGATATTTAATCTTCCATTCATGCATCACTTCATAAAACTTAGCTGTTGTATAGCCAGTTCCATTATCAGAAACAAGCATTTCATAAAAGCCATGATAAGCAAGAATTTCATATAATTTGCTAAGTGTCACATCTAAACTGGTTATCTTAAAGTTGTTGTCATAAGACTATATAATCTTTCTGAGAACAATAAAGACTTAAAAACCAACATTTTCTTTTGAGCATTACCCCAAATCTGAATATATATTTCTTCTTAAAGAATTTTTTAAAAGGCTAGATTATGTATGCTTTCCCTTTTAGAAAAATTTCAAAATATACTGGGCCAGATTAAAATTAATTCTCACGTGCCATCATTGTATGTTATTCAATAGGTGTTAGATCTGAGACTTAGAGAGTGGGTTCGAATTCAGGCTGGTCCTTGATTTAAATCTCAGGCTTGACTGGATTTGAAGTACATTTTGTGAGTTCCACTTCATTTTAGATGGATAAACATGTTTTGACCAGTACAATATACATATTGTGCTGCACAAAAGATTTTAGTTTCATATATCCTGACCACGAGGGCGCTACTAGTTCGAAAATCGGAACTAGACATTTATTTAAGGGTGGGCAGGATTTACGAACATGAATGTGCCAGACTAAACCCAGATAGAGCAAAAGCTAATGAATGTGGTTCAGACAATTGAGAAAACACTGAGACAAATGTCAGCCAAAATACTTATAAGAACTTTTTAAATTTATTAAATATAATAACAAAATAAACATGAAACTTGATCTACATTTACTTAGCAGATTTTAACATTGAGTGTATGTGAGCAGTACTATGTTAAATACCCAGGCAGACAAGTTCATTTCTTATCTATAACACAATAATGGCTTATATCTTCTTGCTAGTGGTTCACCCCACCAATTTCCTTTTCCCTATAGTGATTTAGTAAGATGGATGTTTGTGGAGAATAATGGGACAGTGCAGATGAGCTTTTCTTAGTCCGAAAAGAAATGTCAGAACCAAGAAGGTCATCATTCTGCAAAACGCTCATGGACAAGTACATTGAAATGAGCCAAGGTTAGTCTCACACAAGAAAAGAAATATTATGAACTACGTAATCTGAATTATAGCAACTAAATCTCTACAAAAAATAAATATATCATATATCCTATAATTCGCTAGCCAAAGCCAAGTTTGATTTAGTTTAATGCCGAAGCAAACAAACAAACAAACAAAAAGAAAAGAAAACTACTAAGGTCAGTTTGAGCATTTAACAAGGGTTAATCACAAAACTGAGAAATTAATAAGCATATAAAATATCACTTGCCCTACACTGTCAAATAAGTAACATTTTAAGATTGAAAATCTTGCTACTAAGATTGTAATGTAAAATAAACAAAAATACATTAATATTTAAATTGATAAATTATACATGACAAATATAATTTCTTTTTAAGATTAAGCTGAGATTAGCAAAAGACTTAATTAGAGATTTAGCTCTGATTTTGATATGGAAAGGTAAGTTACCTCAAGATAATATTAATTTCTGCTGTTCACACAAAGTTCGGTTTATAGAATCCTCTACAACGGCTGTCATTTACTACAGGTTCAGAAGTCTGGAGGCATTATCGGGATCCACTCTGGACTTGACAGTTAGGTCATGATTGAAGTCACAATTTGGAGCTCCAGAGGTTCATCTTTGGAAAGGCTCAGCCCATCATGTTGTGGAGATTCTTCATGGCGTATATTACAGGCATGGTGTCTAAATGACTGCTATTATTGTGGCAAATAGAGTTATTGTCGATCAATGGAAATTCAACTTGGTGATTCCCGTGGCACCAATATCAAAAAAAAATTAGTCACTTTAACAATGCAACAGTTCAATAACAGCTAAAATCTGGATCGATCCTCAATAACAAGAAGCTGATCAATAAAATAAAAAAACTGAATGACCAGAATAGTCTCTTTGAATCCTCCCTCTAATAAAAAAAAAAATTACCCAGCTATTTATGTCCTTTGTTATCTCCCACACAATCTTTTTTTGCAACTTTCAACCAAGATAAATCTTTATCTCCCACTCAATCTTAATTAGAAAAACATTATCTTACAAGGCTTTATCTTACAAAAATGATTATTATTTTGTTTATATAGAAAAAATACAAAACTAAATCTCAGCTTTAAAAATACATCAACATTAATTTTTTTTTAGTTTAAATAAAATACTTTTATAAGAGCACTAATTAAACTTTGTTTGCTTTTAATTATTTTTAAAGAAAACAAGCATCATAAAAAAAATATGTTATACTAAAATCAACTGAGAATTAAAAATATAAGATTTCAAGATAAATAAGTATGTGTGTTATTGCACATATAAAACTTCATTTTTCTTTTTTCTAATTTACATGATAGAACCCTTGAATCGGATAAAGTATCCAGATCAACTGCCCTTTCATGCCAACAAAAATAAATAAATAAAAGCATCTATTTGCTATTTCTTTTCTTTTTTTCAAACTTTAAACCCTAACATTTAAAACTTTAAATCCCCCCCCCGGCTGAACATTTGCCCTGAGATCAATTCCTTAAGTGTACCTCCTATTTTTTAGGTGGCTCACCTAAGGCTTCATGCATTATAAAATCCATAAACCCTGTGATCATCTTCCAATTTAAAGGCATTCAGACCACTTTTCTTTTGTATAATGAAGGGTCCCTCATATACTGGAAAAAATTTCTTATATTGATGCTGGGTTGGATTGCTGACATGAGGTTTTCATACAAAAACCAAGTCCCCTACCTCGAATCTACATGGTCATGGATTTCCCCGCTTTATGCGTACTTCAGCCATATGTTTCAACTTTATTCGAGCCTTTCTTTTATCCATTTCTTTATCAATTTTGTCCCAATCTACAGGCAAGGGAGCCTTTATCAGCACTGGATAATTCTGTCCAAAATGTAATCTGATGGGGCAAACCCCGTAGATTCATTCTGTGTCCAATTTATGTAGTTAGTGATGTTTCCCGTCTGATTCACTCATCCACGGTGATTTTTGCTCACATAAAGCTGAAATAAATGGTTTAACTCCCTCATGACTCTCACAGGGATTCGATTGAGGATTACGAATAGATGTTAATACATGCTGAATACCCTGTTGCTGATTCCACTTTTTCCAGTGGTGAGATTTAAAGGGTGTCCCATGATCTGTAAGTATCATCTGGGGCCTACCAATCTTTGGAAACTGATGCTCCTGTAAGATCCAGATAGTACTTCGTGTATCCACCTTTCTTAATGGATATGCAGTTACATACTTAAAAAATATGTCGTACATTATGATTAAATATCGGTATCATTTATAGGCAGGTAAAGGTCCATAAAAATCTATGGCCAACAATTCATTAGGGTTGCGTGCTAAAATAGACTGCAGGATCCCAGTAAATCTCTTATTTACATATTTCATTTGTGAACACACATGACATTTTCACAAAACTGATACAACATTTGAATATAAACTTTACCAGTAAAATACTTCCCTGAGCACATGTTCTACTTTATGTGGTCCATAGTGTACGTAAAGGCAATGTATATACTCTATAAGTTTGTTCCTGAGTGTTTGGGGTATAAGAATTCTCCATGAGTCTTCTTCTGTGGCAACTCTGTATTGCAACACACCATTTTTTATTCTATAGGCTTCATATTTTTCCAATGTTGCTGTGTCCCTGGGGTCTGAAGTTCCTATTCCTTTCTTATATGTCATGATTTGTGCATACTCTGGGCTGGTCTCCTGTATTTCAGATAGCTTTAATAATTGTGCTCTATGGACTCATCTATGGTCAATGTGAATTCTGCAATACTTAGATTGTTGAGCTCAAGATAATGTGGGGTCAGATCTATAGGATGGTGACTCAAAATATCCACCACAATATTTTCCTTTCCTTTACAATATAGAACTTTATATTGGAAATTTCTGTAGCGTAAGACTCCAACATATCAATCGATCATTCAATAAGTAACTGCTATTAAAAAATTCCAAGCTCTTATGATCCATAATTACAACAATCTCTGACCCAAGCAGGAATTGTTTGAATTTACTGAAAGCCAAAACAATGGCCAAAGCTTCCTTTTCTGTCATCATGTAATTATTTTCCACCCCTTTTAGCTTGCGGCTAACAAAAATACAACACTCTGTGATGTTTTTGTTTGTCAATTTGAAATAACATGACTCCAAACCCTTGCCCACTGCTGTCGGTCTGAACAGAAAAAGTTTGTGAAAAGTCAGGGTAGGCTAGAACCACTTGTTCCAAGAACATGCTTTTAATGTGTTGAAATTCCTGCTCCTGTTTGTACTCCCATACCCATTTTTGGTCTTTTGTTAATAACTGAACCAAATGTGCAGCATCTAATGCAAAATTTTTATAGAATTTATGATAAAAATTGCATAATCCCAGAAAATACTGTACCTGATATCTATTAGTGGGTGTAGAAAAATGTTGTATCACTATTAGTTTCTCTGGATGAGGTTTAATACCCTCTTTCCCAATTAGAAAGCCTAAAAATGTAACCTCCTCCTGAACTAGGCAACTTTTTTGTAAATTGATGGTAATGTTTTTCTGGTAACACCCCATTAAGAACATTTTCAAGTGTTCCATATATTCTTCAATATTTTTAGATGCGATGACTATGTCTTCCATATATATCACAATCAGACTCTTGATTTTGTCTGATAACACTTGATCCAAACACTTTAGAAGTCCTGAACCACTATTGATTAATTCAAAAGGCATATGCTTAAATGCATACATATGCCCTTCATAGCAGAAGGCAGTATATTTTCGGTCAAATGGATGTAGAGGGATCTGCCAATAACTGGATGTCAAGTCCAATATAGAAAAAATGGTTTTCCCTTGAAATTTTGAGAGAAGTTCTGTTATTATAGGTGGAATGTTTCTTTCAGGAATGGTAATAGCATTTAACCACTGGGCATCCAAACATATTCTGACAGATCCAACTTTTTTATTTACCACTACTAATGGGTTAACATATGGAGATGTGTGCTTTTTAATAACTCCCCATTCAATCATTTGCTGTATTTGAAGATCTACTTCAGCCTTATATTGAAAAGGAATGGGATATGAACGACTCTGGAAATGGCTTTCATCCTTAACTTAAATGTGATGCACATACCCCTCAATGATCTTAGGCCTATTTGAAAAACTGAATAAAACTCCCTCAACAGTGCCATTAGAGGGTGTTGCTCTTCCATTCCTTTTAAAATGGCTTGCGACACTTTATTTTGCATTTCCACAGTATCCCTCACTTGCTGAACACACTGTATCTGAAGTGGCTTATAACTCTTTAGCCCTTCAAATGGCATCAAAACTTCTTGGCAAAGAAATAAACATTTGTCATAATCCAAAACACATTTATGCCTGTACAAAAAATCAGTCCCAATTATAACATCTTGTATGAGACCAGGCATTATCAAAAAGACATGGTCTAACTCTATGTTACCCAGATGCAAATGTAACCACACCTGTTTGGTTTCAATATTTGCCTTCTTGCCATTGGCCAGTGTCACATGCATTCTTTTTATTGGCAGTGTATACAAACATGGCTGGTCTCTCTCTATTTTCACATAAAACTTACTAGAGAGCAATGACATTTGACTTCCTGAATCAACCAATGCTTCTGTAATGATATCTCCAGTCTTTATACTGACAATTGGGCAAGTCTGCATAATTCCATTCCATGCTGGTTCTTCTTGATCCACCATCACATTAGCTACAGTCCTATGGATTTCTTTACTTTTTTTAATTGGAGCTGATAATTGACTCTTTTGACCTTTTTCTATCGAAATTATCTGATCGCCCTGCATTGTTCTTTTCTCCATTTCTTCTTGGGCCTGATTATGTTCAATTTCATTTAGAAGTTTAATCATTTCTTCCAAGTGAATGTTGCTACTACACAACATGATCTGCTGTATATCCCTTGGCATATTGCCCAATACCATTTGGCATATCAGCCTCTCAGTCAAGGAGAAAGCTATCAATGACTTCAGCCTTGCTGCTTGTTTGTAGAAAAACTGGGTGTAAGTTTCTCCATTACCACTAATATATCTTTCTTGTGATATATTGATGAAGATATGATACTGCTTTTCTTCACTCCAAAAAGTGTGAAATAATTTGCATCTATAAGCCCAAAAAATATGTGACTTGGTCTTTAAGATATGCCACCAATCCTCAGCCATTCCTTGTAAATAGTGGCATGCAATTGCTACTTGTTCAGTCTCCTGCCAATTATGACATCGAAACATCTCTTGCAGGCTCTCCAAATGCTCTAATGGGCTTTCCCAAATATCAGCCGTAAAAGATTTTATTTGCCAAACTATTTCGGCCATGATACTAGCTAGTCTATCTTCAGCCTCTTCTCTAACTTTATTTAAATTTGCAATGCAACTTCTGTCTATTTATGAAATTTATTTATTTTTTTAATCTTCAACTGCAATTTATTATATATATATTTAAAGCACAAAAGTTAAACTGTTTACTTTTTTCTTTAAACGCGAACCTAAACACTTTGCTTGCTTTTTTTTTTTTTTTATGAACGTAACAACTAATTTTTAACTTTTAAAAAAAATCTTTTATATTTTGTTATTTCTAAAACGTGAACCCAAACTCTTTGTTTTTTATTATTATTTTACGAATGTAGAACAAATAACTTTTTTTTTAATAAACAAAGAAACAAAATAAATATATAACTTCTTAATATCTTTTGACTGTTTATTTTTTTCTTTAAACGTGAACCTAAACTCTTTGCTTGCTTTTTTTTTTATGAACGTAACAGCTAATTTTTAAGTTTAAAAAAAAATCTTTTATATTTTGTTATTTCTAAACGCGAACCCAAACTCTTTGTTTTTTATTATTATTTTACGAACGTAGAACTAATAACTTTTTTTTTTGAATAAACAAGATAAATATATAACTTCTTAATATCTTTTTGTCTGACCTGTCCGTTCAGTAATAACTCTAAAGAACACTGTTTAATTAACTATATATTAATTATTCATATTGAAAAGATGAATCCCCAACTCCAAACTGCTTTCCACAATTTAGCACAAACTGATCCCTACCTACTGAATCTTGCCTCCAACACTGAAATATTCCTCAATTGTCTGAACAAAATCTCACATGGGATTTAAAATCGAAGACCTGCATCGGCTGCGCTAAAATTACTATAGCTATGTGCCAGATGAAAGATTTTAGTTCCATATATCCTGACCATGAGAACACCACTAGTTTGAAAATTGGAACTAGACATTTATTTTAAAGGTGGACAGGATATACGAACATGAATGTGCCAGACTAAACCCAGGTAGAGCAAAAGCTAATGAATGTGGTTCAGACAATTGAGAAAACACTGAGACAAATGTCAGCCAAAATACTTATAAGAACTTTTTAAATTTATTAAACATAATAACAAAATAAACATGAAATTTGATCTACATTTACTTAGCAGATCTTAACATTGAGTGTATGTGAGCAGTACTACATTAAATACCCAGGCAGACAAGTTCATTTATCTATAACACAATAATGGCTTATATCTTCTTGCTAGCGGTTCACCCCACCATTTCCCTTTTCCCTATAGAGATTTAGTAAGATGGATGTTTGTGGAGAATAATGGGACAGGCAGATGAGCTTTTCTTTGTCCGAAAAGAAATGTCAGAACCAAGAATGTCATAATTCTGCAAAATGCTCATGAAAAAGTACATTGAAATAAGCCAAGGTTAGTCTCACACAAGAAAAGAAACATTATGAACTATGTAATTTGAATTATAGCAACTAAATCTTTACAAAAAAATAAATAAATCGTATATTCTATAAATCTCTAGCCAAAGCCAAGTTTGATTTAGTTTAATGCTGAAGCAAACAAACAAACAATAATAAAAGAAAACTACTAAGGTCGGTCTGAGCATTTAACAAGGGATAATCACTAAACTGAGAAATTATTAAGCATATAAAATATCACTCGCCCTACACTCTCAAACAAGTAACATTTTAAGATTGAAAATCTTGCTACTAAGATTGTAGTGTAAAATAAACAAAAATACATTAATATTTAAATTGATAAATTATACTTCACAAATATAATTTCTTTTTAAGAGTAAGCTGAGATTAGTGAGAGACTTAATTAGAGATTTAGCCCTGATTTTGATATGGAAAGGTAAGTTACCTCAAGATAATATTAATTTCTGCTGTTCACACAAAGTTCGGTTTATAGAGTCCTCTACAACAGCTGTCATTTACTACAGGTTCAGAAGTCTGGAGGCATTATCGGGATCCACTCTGGACTTGACAGTTAGGTCATGATTGAAGTCACAATTTGGAGCTCCGGAGGTTCATCTTTGGAAAGGCTCAGCCCATCATGTTGTGGAGATTCTTCATGGCGTATATTACAGGCATGGCGTCTAAATGACTGCTATTATTGTGGCAAATAGAGTTATTGTCGATCAATGGAAATTCAACTTGGTGATTCCTGTGGCACAAATATCAAAAAAAAATTAGTCACTTTAACAATGCAACAGTTCAATAACAACTAAAATCTGGATCGATCCTCAATAACAAGAAGCTGATCAATAAAATAAAAAAACTGAATGACCAGAATAGTCTCTTTGAATCCTCCCTCTAATAAAAAAAAATACCCAGCTATTTATGTCCTTTGTTATCTCCTGCGCAATCTTTTTTTGCAACTTTCAACCAAGATAAATCTTTATCTCCCACTCAATCTTAATTAGAAAAACAATATCTTACAGGGCTTTATCTTACAAAAATGATTTTTTTTTTTATATAGAAAAAAATACAAAACTAAATCTCAGCTTTAAAAATACATCAACATTAATTTTTTTTAGTTTAAATAAAATACTTTTATAAGAGCACTAATTAAACTTTGTTTGCATTTAATTATTTTAAAAGAAAACAAGCATCATAAAAAAAAATATTTTATACTAAAATCAACTGAGAATTAAAAATATAAGATTTCAAGATAAATAAGTATGTTTATTGACATATAAAACTTGGTTCTTCTTTTTTCTAATTTACATGATAGAACCCTTGAATCGGATAAAGTATCCAGTTCAATATATATATATATATAATCATCTTTAATTTTGCCAAAATAAATATTTATATTTTTCAACTTAATCCAGTTGTTCGAATCTCCTTAATAATATTTATATTTATGTATGTTTTAACATATCTTGGGATCACTCAATCTCTCATCATCATCATCAGCTGAGTTCTCATGAAAAACACTGCAGCACCAGGTTTGGAAATAATGAATTTATGTAGTATCACTGTAGGTGTTGTCCATAGTGTTATAGATTTGGGGAATGGGCAAACAGGTTAAAATTTATGATTGCTCCTGACATGTATATCTTGGGTATGATTGGATTTGGGGTACTTTTGCTCAGATTCTAAATCTAGTTGAATGGACATACATTTTCGACCGATCCATTCTTTTTTCTGATTACACTGCAATTTAGAACCCCACCCTCCTTTATAAGTTTCCTGAACTATATTCTTTATAAATCAAACTCCAAAAAACTTCACTTTTTTGTTTTGCTAAGTGCAATCCATTTGTACTTTATAACCCTAATAAAAAAATCCCACACATCCATACATAACATCATTTTTCTCACACAATGTTTTCAATCTCTCATTTATATAGAACATGCCCTATTTATCATATACCTATTGTCAAATCTTGGTAATAATCCAACTATTTCTACTCTTTGTTTAATCTTACTTAAACTACTAATGAATTTTATATACTCATCCATTACATTCTCCATTAGCTCTGACAAATTATTTGTCCATATCATAATATAATCTCTACTCCTTTGTTTCTTTACTTTATCTGTAACATTCCTAATTCTAGCTCTAGGCAAACATATTTTTATATACCTGTTTTTATTTTCCCTTGCAATTACATTTCCACATTCTCTAATTAGTGAATCATCTATCAATACTGTCTCATAGTTTACTTTCCCACCTTCATTCATAACATTATTTTCCACCTTCTGGATCTCACACTTCATCTCTAATAATTTTAATTTTTCTTTTACATTCTTTCTCTATTTTACTTATTCTTTGGATAACCATCTCTTTTGCACTATTTATTTTTTCATCCATATCTATTGTCACTTCACTAAAAACATACCCTATTCTATTTTCTGCAACTCCTTTTTGCTTCATTTTTCCTGACTTTCCCTTCACAGTAGCTACACTTAAAATGATTTTTCACCTCTTATCACATTTACACACTGTCTACATAACCATAAACCTATTACATTCTTCCTAGTTTTATTTAAGCATTTCAAATTATAAACTTCATCTCATATAGTACACTCTACAACAGTAAGCCTAATTTCTTTCTGTCCATTATATATACATCGGAAAACACAACCAAAGATATTTTACATCAACTCTACACTCTGTCTAGCTTGATTTTTAATTGCACATATGAGGATGAGCAAAAGGTAATGAAGTATCTTGATTTAAAAATCAATAGAGAGAGAATGCTGCACTCAACTATTCCATTATAATCAAACCCTTGTGCATTAGTGGTTATCTCAATCCACTCTCAAAATCCCTTAAATCACACAAACTCACAGGTCTATCTGCCTTTTTATTTTGTAATCACCATCTATGCAAATTAGAGTCAGACAAGAAAAACAACATCACTAACTACATCAGGGATTCAATAAGCATGGATTTTAATCACAGAACAAAGCCAACAGGATTGAAGGCTTTTACAAAAGACTTCAACAGAATATAAAAGAAGACAGACAACATCTGACTGTACCATATATACCTGCAGTGGCAAAAAACTTCAGTGAAATCTTACAGAAGGAATTTAAACTGCGATTTAGTACTCCTCCAAACACCAATAGGTTTATTAATAATACTAAAGATAAAAGAAATATTGAAGAAACCCTCCCCAGGAAGTTTATAAAATTATGTGCCCTCAAATAGGGTGTGATTCAGTTTATTATGGAGAAACTCATGCCACAGTGGGAAATATATTGGTTCAGCACAAATACATATATACAAGAGCAATAACTAAAAAAGAAGGCAGCTCTGTATTTGCTGACCATCAGCAAGGAGCTCAACCACAGATTTGAGCCCTCCAAAGCTGATATTTTATGTATGAAAAGAAATGATATCAAGAGGAAGATTAAGGAAGCTTGTTTCATCACCAGCGATGCCAAATCAATAAACAGAAGAGACACTTGTTTCGCCATTTCTAAAAAATGGACGATATAGGAGGCAATTAGCATACATTTGCATATAACTAATAATCTGAAAAGACTATGAATATAGAGCAACAAGGGCTCTGAAAGTGCTAAGTCTGTAAATCAGAATATATACAAAAGCCTACAAATTATTACAAAAAAAGTTTCACCACAACACATCAGCGTATTATTAATTACAAAGTGAAGGTGAAATAAAATTTGATATTACAGTATATATACATTGTGGAAAACAAATGCAATCTATATTCCTTATTTTTCAAGTCCTAATCTACATTTAATTTTATGCTGTCTCTACTACTGTTCAAACCCCTTTATACAAAAGGAGAAAAACTTTTTTTTCTTTCAATAGCAAGGAGAAAAACTTTTCTTTCTTTCAATAGCGAACAATAAACACGTGTTTTCTAATCTTAATCCTCAAAAATGTAATCTTTTCAAATAAATTATTTTTAAATTAACAAATTCTTTAACATCAAACCTATTTAAAAAAACAACTCATCTTACATAAAACTTAATTTTAAAGCTTCCTTGCAGTAACACACACACACAAATATTTCTTCCTTCTTATATTTAAGATGGTGTAATAAAACACTTTCCAAATGTTGTCAATATTATTCCTGATCTTTAAAATCCAATTAAATCTCTTTTCATCCAATTTTTTTTCACTTCCACCCAGTAAGGATGATGAAAGATCTGTGCTTCCACCTAGATTTTCAAGAGATCATGAAAACACAAAAAAATTAAATGATTACATTTGCAAATTAAAATTGTAACCTATTTCTAGAGTGAGGAGAGGGGAAGACTGTCCACATATACATTGTAACAATATATAAATATGTCGTTACATTAAATTGAAATAAAAACTTTTAAGTTCGCATATAAAAATTTAAATGTTATTTTATATGTGCGTAAATAAATATTTTTATGTGTTAATTTCTGGCAGTGGCTTTTATTTATTGATATTTAAGATATAAATTAAGATATAGATTGTTATCTCTGCGTCTCCGCTGAGCTAGTGACTTGGGCTAACGATCGGAATATTTAAATAAAGTGGAATCTTAACAGTGCATATCTGCCTACTTTATAAATTTTTCTAGGCTCAAATGCCTAGATGGCACCCTGGTAGTTGCAGATATTGTTTTTGTGGTTAGATTCGATCTTCACTTTCATTTCGATCGTTATAATTGGCGTCCCAAGTGTGGCCTTACCTCAGAGATTGACCCTGAGAAGGGGAATTGATGATGATAAAATTTTCTATCTTTAATAAACACGAGTGCCCTGAGAATTTTAAAAGTGAATCATGCCCGTAGTATTTTTTCTGAAATTAGTATAAATATATTTGTTGTATTGACGTGGAGTTGCAGTTTGAAGTTTTGTTTAAAAAGGGCTGCCAGTAAGAAAAAATGCGCATATGTAGAGATAAATTCGAGGAATAAAAACTAATAAATAAAATGTAATAATAAATCTAAATCATATTTTTTTTTAAAAAAAAAGTCTTGTTAAATTAAAATCTAATCATTCAAACTTGCCTAAGTAATAGTTAAAGGTAGGAGAAATGAAACTTGGAAGGGAGGGGGCAGAAATTTAGCTGGTAGTAAGGAATCATCAGTCAACTTTTTTTTTATCATTATATTTGTAATTACTGTTTTGTCTTTTAAAAAAAAAGTTTTGTCCTTTTGAAATTTCATATATAACAAATTTGTGTAACGTAATTACTAACACTAAGTAAATTGTTTTTTTTTTGTTAAATGTTTTTATTTTTTTGAGGAAGTTTACTGATATGTAACGATATATAAATATGTTGTTACATTAAATTGAAATAAAAACTTTTAAGTTCGCATATAAAAATTTAAATGTTATTTTATATGTGCGTAAATAAATATTTTTATGTGTTAATTTCTGGCAGTGTCTTTTATTTATTGATATTTAAGATATAAATTAAGATATAGATTTTTATCTCTGCGTCTCCGCTGAGCTAGTGACTTGGGCTAACAATCGAAATATTTAAATAAAGTGGAATCTTAACAGTGCGTATCTGCCTACTTTATAAATTTTTCTAGGCTCAAATGCCTAGATGGCGCCCTGGTAGTTGCAGATATTGTTTTTGCGGTTAGATTCGATCTTCACTTTCATTTCGATCGTTATAACATATTATAATATAGATAAAATTTATTGTTTTTATATTCTTTATAAAGACAGTACATTATAATTTTCACCTAATATTACTATTATCATTCTAAAAAAATTAGCATACAGCATGAATATTGTTGAATAATAAATAAAGATAACACATCCAAATAAGTCCATATTATGCAAGTAGGATTGATATATAAAATAATTGGCAAAAGTAAAGTGTGGAGAAGGAGGCTAACTGTTGACATATATGGAATCAAGCAGAAATAATGGAGACTGATTAATCAAGGTTAAGAAAATTGTTGTACCTATGTACATGAAACTGAAGCAAAATGGTAATACATAATATAACCTTAATAGCAGGAATGTAAACCACTATGTAATCAGATTTGAGAATAACATTTGTGTGCATTTATACAATAAAGAAAGAAAATACATAGTTCATGCTGTGTATTTGTAAATTAGTGAATTGAAATGTCACATACCTGTGTTGTTACTCTAGTAAATAAATTTAAAGATGGCATTGATTTCTTAACAAATATGTAAAATATTTGTGTTTTTATACTGTTTAAATATAAATTAAAATTGTATAAAATGTCAAGTGTTTGCTCATTTTATTTCTTATGCTATGTGACTGGTTTTCAGAAAAGTAGAAACCCTCAAAAATAGCAGTTCATAAATTAAATATTATTTTTAGACCTTTTTAATCTCACCTATTTTGTATCCTGTTATAAATAAAATTTTATTGATTTCTATAGAAAACAGAATAATGAGTCCAAATCTAAGAAAAACAAACACAATATTTTTTTAATTATAAATAAAATAATAAAAACCAGCAAAAAATTTATCTTTTGTAATGTGTAAGTAAAAAAAAAAGCAAAGAGCTATTTTCTTCTTTTGTTGAAGAATTCAATGAAATATGTGCTCTCTAGGGTCTAAAATAGTAGATTATTATACACTAAGGTATGGAAAGTAGTTAATGATGTATGCAACAAGCAGTTATTCATTCAGAAATCATTTTTATTCTAGTGTGGATTTACAGATTCCAAACTGCAATTGAAATTGCAATACAGAGACTTTAGACAGCTCAAATAAATATCGAGATACATATTAGGAGAAATAAGAAGAAATTAAAAATGCAATACATTGGTAAAAAAAACAAATAGGTGTTATTGATATCATTGAAATAATTAAAAGACAGAAGTTGGGCTGGAAATATTGCTAAAGGAGATAATAAATGGACAATTGGAATCTTGAACTGGATTCCAAGAGATTGTAAAAGACTGTGAAAGAGACCACATGTGAAATGGATGGATGGATGAAATAAGATAGTCTGCAGGGGTGATGTAGGGAACTTGGAAAAATAAAAAAATATGGATTGCATTTGTATCCCACAATGTATATATAATTGTCAGAAAAAATTAGGTATGCTGTGGTAGAGTGTATTGTATGTGTTGAGATTTATCATTTGAAATGCTTAAATAAGATTAGGAAGGATATAACAGGTTTATGGTTATGCAGACAATGTGTAAATGTGATAAAAGAAGTGAAAAATTGGTTTCTAAGTGTAGATAACTTCAGTAATATATTAAAAGTAAAAATAATCATTAAAAATGAAAAATATTAACTGAAAGCAAAAAACAAATTAACATAGTTGTATTTCAGAAATTAGCTTGCAATTTTTACACTTAAGTGAAAAATGTACCACATATAGTTGTATATTTTTAGAAAATTACAAAGTCATTTATTTCAGTTAATTAGTAAAAAACTGAATGTGAAATGAAAAGAATATAAAATTTATGTGCATGTAGCCATGGGTTTCTTTGATTTTAATACATAATATAAAGTAATAATAAGCTGATGTGGCTTATTCCAACAAAAAAATTAGGGTGAATATAGTTTAAAATAGAATAATGTAATTAGCAATCTCATTTTCCAAACATTTATACATCAATGTAATTATCAATGATAGTAGACATCTACCCACATTCAACTTTTACCCTTATACCAGGAGCATCATTTAAATAATTCTACATGAAATATATTGCCTTGACTCTACAAAACATGATGTACTGTTTTTTGATGGAAGATTTGTTGAAGATTGTCATACTTGGTGTTCTTTGCATTGATTGATTTCTAGCCACTACATAAAGCCAAGGGTTAAAAATTTTCCCTTCTAACTATATCTAAATGATTTTAATAATTAATCCTTGTTCTTGCTTTTATTTTTTACAAGGAATTAAAACTTTGCCATCCATTAAGATAGTACTTTGTTTACTGTTTAATGTTTGTGGACATAGACATTGATGAAGAATTTCAGGTCATTTCTTAAAGCAATCTTCTCTAATTGTGGATTTGACTGCTTTTTGACCATAATACTGCCAATGTTACTGTTTACAACTTTAGATTTTATACCATCAATAATATTTCTGTATTTCTAAGCTCCACATCTGCCATTTTAAATCATACATCAACTAATTTTATTTCATTTTCCTTGTATTATAATCATATTTGATAGAAAATTTAACCAATAAAACATTCTTTTAATCAGATATTTATTATTAGACAGAATACAGAGCAAAAGTATGTGATTAGTGATTAACCTACACAATTGGCATGAAACAGGCAAAACTGTCTATATATATTGCCACTCAATGCAAGCCAGAGTAGTCAATGGATGCCAGAAGGCTTGTGCATAAAATCCCCATCTAGTGCCTACTCATCCATTATCACCAGACTAGTTTCTGACTTGTGGTCTTTGTCAGTGAGGAACCTTCGATCTGAGAGAAGCAAGCATAAAAAATGGTTATCAGGTGATATTTATTGGCTTAAAACCAATCCTGCCTGATAGAGTAGAGGTGGCTATGGTTATTAAAGAACCAAAGACACCAAAATGTATAGATACCGAACTGAGATCAGATCTATATGACTATATAAATTAATAAGCTTGGATTGAAAATATTATAGCATTTTCAATTTAAGACTCATAGTTTTTAATTAGGTAGAGATTAAAGGTGGTTGCTGGAGAGTTGCATTAGATACTAAGATCTAGGTGCAGTGCTCTCAGATCTAATGCTTCTCATTGATGAAGGCCACAGCCAGAAAATAGTCTGGGGATATTGGATAAGTAGGCACTAGATGAGAATTTTATGCACAAGTCTTCTGTCATCCATTGATTGCTCTGGCTTGTATAGAGTGGCAATACATATAGAGAGTTTTGCCTGTTTTAATAACAGTTATAAGCAAACATAAGAAATGGTGATCATGTGATGTTTATTAGCTTAAAACCAATCCTGTTTAACAGGATAGTGGTGGCTATGGCAAATAAAGAACCAAATGTATAGGTACTGAATTGAGTTCATACCTATATGACTACAAATAAGAGCTTAAAGCTCATATTCAGTATTCAAATATGTGGACAATTTTAGCAAAAATGAAAAAGAATAATGCACTTCACAAAATTGTTTTTGAAGCTGTGCTAAATCAAATCTCCATCACTCAAGACTCAAAAGAAACCATTGACTATGAAAACACCATAATAGACTATCAGTTACAATCATCAAGATACTAATTTAGTTTGCATAAGATAGATAATGTATTCCAAAACATAAAAAATATTGATTCCATATTTTGACAATATTTTTATAATGTCAGAATCAGAAGTATCATTAAGAAATTGTATTGTATATGAGAAGCTCTTCCAATTTAGAACTAGGCTTAACTCTTCAAAATACATATAAAAATTATGTGGACATTCTTTGATCATATTATTTTGTTCAAATAAGGCCTAATATAAGGGGCTTGGAAACTCTGCTTAGGGTTGTACCACCTATAGACAGGCCACAATATATATATATATATATATATATAACTTGTTTTTGTTTTTGTTTTTTCATATATATATATAAATGTAGATATATATATTCAACTTCAGGCATTTAAAACTATTTGTGGTTACAAATATTTGACAATCTTGACACAATTATTTAATTTAGACAGATATGAATTTAGTGAGGCATTTAAATACATAACATATATTTAAAAATAGGATTTTATTTCATGTTACAAAACAGATCTACCTGAGTATTTTGGTGGATGTTAATACATTAAGAATAATACATATTAAGATATGATAGAGTTTCACTGATTATACGATTTTAGTAGGATGCCTTTGGCATTTCATATATATAAGTTTATTTTCATTTATAGACTTTAACTGTAACAATAAAAATAAGAACATATTTTGATCAGTGAGTAGACTAAAACCTTTATTTTACACAATTTCAACATTTAACGATAGAATATTGCAAAACTCTATAAACACAGGAACAGCTTGTTTTAATAAAGGGGAGGGCAGCTTCATGAGAAGTTGGATCTAAACTCCAATGAAAAATATTACAAAGAGAAGACATTTCCTATATCACATATCATTACAATTTATTTTGTTAAACAGGCTAGAAAACTAACCATAAGAAATTGCAGTGCTAGCATAATAGCCAAATATTGGCAGATCCTCTTTTTTTGTGCTTTATCATATTACAGAAGAAAACAGTCTAGCCAACTTGCCACCCCACATTTTGTGGAATCGGTTGACAAAAAGTCCTCAGATGGAGTTGCAATGGGCTGAACTTTGCCACAATTATTCCATGCATTGCTCTCATTATGTGAGTATATATATATATATATATATATATATATATATATATATATATATTCCTGGATATATATATATATATATATATATATATATATGGTCCAGGAACATTCATTGCCCTGTTTACAACCTGAAACAAAGATGAGATGACTCGGGCATTCTGAAACACATCTCTAGATAAAGCTTAATAATATAAAGAGTGGCCTATACTAACAACGCTTTTATAAGAATATGAAATCATTGAGTTTAAATATTAACATAAAGCCTTAAATGGTTTAACAAATACATAATGATATGTTAAAATAATGATCCATGTGAGATAAAGTCATTTATCAAAAGTTAATGCTACAATTAATGAAGTGTGCATTGCTCCCCCTTCTTGAATCACTATTTTGTTTAACATATAAAAGAACTAAAAGTGCGAATAACAAAATAGATTTAAGTTGCCAACCTTTTGGACGATGATGATTAATAAAGAAATTAACAAAATTAATGGACACCAATATCCACCACAGATTGCAAAGTATTTATACATTTTTTATAAAATTACAATAAAATATTTATTTAAAAGCATGTATTCATTTGAAATACCAACCCAATTTTATGAGCTATTTAGAAATAACCTTCAAGAACTCATTAACCCCCCCCCCCTCTTTTCCTCAGTGGGATATAGAAGAAGTTCATCAGACTGGGTTTGATTGGCATTTACAAATAAAATTAAGTGAAAAATATAAAAATATCATTAAATATAAATTATAACCGCACTAAATTATAAAAATAATAAGAAGCATGAGTTGGATGAACTTTAGGTTATAGAGAATCAATACCAAGGAAATAATTATTAATTTTAACATATACAGAAAACATTAATTTAAGGAGATAGGATTCATGTAAGACAACTGTAATGGCTTTAGACTTGTTACCTCATGACTCTATGGGATGAAGTAGGCATGAGACTTCTATGGCAGGAGGCATTTTTTGATTAGTGGTAGCTAGATCTCTACACAACATAGAGTCAGGCTAAAGATGGAGGGAAAGGTGGCTTAGGTCGCTCTACCCAAAAACTATTTTTAAAGATCAAAAAGACATGAAGTCGGTTAGCGACTATTGACTGAACGCTGACTCAATAAATTTTTAGCCCTATTTATATCAGTTTTTAATTATTCAAAGAATATTTGTTTTAATTAAATTTCTTGACTCTAATTAATTTTTAATTTACAGAAATCTTTTCTCTACTGTTAGTAGAGATGCGATCTTTAGATAACTGTTCAAAAATAAATTCAAATGAACTTCCAGATGTTAATAGCTAACTAAGATGAATTAGCTTTGTTTTAGACTTTACTTTAATTTAAAAATTCCTTTTAAATCATGAAACAAACTAATTTTTCCACCCCTTTAGTTATTCCTGGATACTTGAAATTTTATGTAGTTTTATGATGAAAAATAATTACAAAGTATTAAAAATAAAAGTGGAAAAAAATTACAACATTAAAAGACATAAAATTATTTAGTATTTTTAATTATATATATATACATGCTCCCGTAATACATGTATATATCTGAGTCGCATCTACAAAAGCTAATATTTAAAATAATTAAAGAAAATTTTTACTTAAAATTTATATTTATAAATCTCATAGATGCTTCTCAGAAATACACGTATATAAAAAAATAAAAAGAGCAGGATGAAATATGGGCTGTGATAGAGCATTGAAACTCAATCTTAAACTAAGGTCGACTGTTTCAGTAAGAAATAAACAAAGAGTAGCTGATTTAGATATAAATGCAGATGTGGAGAGGGAATGGTTCTGTAAAATTAATGGTAAGCAAGTTACTTATAAATGTAATAGAGAAGAAAGAGTCAAAAGAATTTATAAAAGAGTAGTTAGGGATAAAATTGTTAAATAGAATATTTGAATATGCAAGATTGTAGGAGATAAAAAAGTGACTAGAATTAAACAAAGTAGTTAAAAATTAAGAGCTTGAGGTACTAGCAGTAGTAGAAACACATCTGAGCTCAGAAGAACCTACACTGGAAGACTTGGTATGGCAGGATATAAATAGAAAAGAAAAAAAGGAGTGGTGGTATAGAAGTTATGACAAAAAATATTTAAATACTGTTAAATATCAAGAACATTTGTGGTATGAGTTAAGCTTAGGAAGACAAGAGTGGATGGTGGCTATAATGTATATAACCTCTGGAAATAGTCAAATTATAATGAAGTGGAACAGTAGCATATATAATGCCTAGTTAAGGATATATGGAGTTTTTAAAAAAAGAGGAAGAAAATAATGATTATAGGGGACATGAATGGGCATATTGAAAAAATTGATGATGCAGATAACAAAAATGAATAGCTTTTAAGAATTTTTGTCAGAGTGAATTTGAGCATTGGAAATTTATCAAATATTTTTGAGGGACAATACACATGGTTTGGAAATAATTTATTTCACACAATAGTTTATGTATTAGTGGAGAAAGAGGAAATGAATCAAGTATGGCAAATTAAAGTATTTGATAATGAAGAGAGATTATGTAATAATGATCATAATTTCTTTTTAATAGAAATGGTTAGTAATGTGATATAAAATAGTAATAAAACAAGAAAGGATTGTGAAGGATGTGACAGAGAATGAATGGTAAGAATAAATTAGAAGAATATAAAAAAGTTGAAGAAATCATGGAAGAGTTGATTGGATACTGAAACAGTAAGATTCGTATTCGAATCTTAAGTTTCACCTTTTTCTGTCATCTCTCACTGACCGGTCTATCCCGCCCAAATTTAAACTTTTTGATATCAAATTGTGTGTGTAACAATATTAAAAATGTATAAATATATGTAGAATTCAGCTTAAACATGCACACATTTCGATCTCAAATTAAACGCAATAAATAGGGATAAAATAATATAATTTAGATTTCTTTTAGTTATATAATTTTGTATAATTTTAATCATTTATTTTGGATTATAAAGTTCGTATTTATTGCTTTGTTTAAATTTCGTTTAATAATAATTCTCAAAATATCTGATGTAATATTTAATTAAAAGTTAAAATAATCTTATGTTCCCTTTTTGTTTTTGAAATTTAAAAGCATCGGTCAGTGATAGATAATAGATTAATTAAAGAAAAATTCCCCAAAATATAATTAGTAAATGTAAAATGTAAACAATAGAATGGCAGCTTTCTTTAATTAAAAACCAACAAAATGCATTGATTATCCTCAGGGCAGATTAAGTAGAACCTAAAAATATCTTAACAAAAATGTGAAAGATCAAGATAAAAAAAGAGGCCATCTTAGACTTGCTGGAGACATTCACTTAAACTTTAGCTTTGCTCTCGATCACTGAGAGTCTCCAAAAATATAAAAATAATTTGTTCCTGCCAAGGTATGACCGAGTAAAGCACCTAGATTATTCTCCATCGGGAGATGGCCTATCGGATGCTGAACTTTCCATTGCCCATCATAAATTCACCATGAAGATGTGCTGCCTAAAATAAATGAAAAAGCTGCTGCTGCTGTGAAATTAAATGAAATATCTAAATACAAGAAAGACTTGCCACTCGTGAACATTTTGCTGCTAAACTCATGGAATAAGAAAACTTCTTATAAAACAGGTACCTGTCTGTGTTCAAACTCTAGAGTACTCTAATAACATGCTATAGCTCTTTTTCATATTACTTATCTAAATTGTAAACTGTAAAAACTACCATTTGTATAACTAAATCTAATAATTAATGTAATGTGTAAATTTATCTAATAATCTAGCTTACCTCACTCTATCTTTCTTGGGTGTGTATTTCTATAATCTACATTTTATCTATAGTTATTATTTAATTATTGCATGCTCATAATTGTCTCAAATTTCAAAGTTTAAATCTATGATCGTTTAAAACAATGAATGCATGTCCAATTTTCATTAATATTTACTTTCCTAAATAACTTTACTTTCATATAAATTGACATGCATTCAGTGCATCATTTATTGTAATGCAGGGTCTACTGCTTTGCAAATGGCTGGCATATTAGTTGTAATAACTCCCAGTTTATATATATTTTGTATTTATTAAATCTAATGAATAATTCTAGAAAATCCCATTTCTTTGAGAGTCGCCAGAGTTCTTGAGTAAATGTTGGTAATGTAGGGCCAAGTCAGAAACCTATTTAAATCTCATCATAACCGTTTATACAGTATACATGTGTTATGTTTTAGAGACGTGATGACCCATTCTGCCGTGAAATTTCCGGATTCTTCAGGATTGGAATTAACCCCAGTCGTCCTACCCAAGTGGGCATAATGGGTGCTCCTGTGAGATTTGACAACGTCATGCAGCCAGCCGGCAAAACTGCGACACAGACCACTTGTTCCTGGTTATGCTTATGTGACACCTTACTTCGTTGGGTCGCGGCAGAGACCAGCCCGACAGTTTTATAAACTCATTCGTGGCATTGCAGTTTCAATATACTGCCATTCCATATCGCCTTTCTAAAGCATACCACATGTTCCTTTGCTCAATTCTATTATTCTATAGGTCACTCCACCTCTGCATTATCTTCATAAATCACTCTCAAATAAATGTTTGCCCTTAGTCATAAAATAAATAGTTTAATTAAATAAATATATGTCCGCCGCCACTCTTAAACCCATACTTTAGACTCTTGCATTGCAAAGGTATAAATCCCTCCAGGCATGCATTAGAAATACTTACTCGAGAATTTTAGGTAGCTAGATTACGCTTTCAAATAAATGTATTCCTTTTGTAAATATTTCAGTATCGGAAATACCGCTACTGAAATTCTCAATATAAAATAATGTCTAAATAAATAAATGTATTCTTTAAAATATAATCATGTCGCAAATTCCGCTACTGAAGCTTTGAATCCCTAAATATTATTAATAAATGTTTTATTAAAATGTATTAATAAATAATTTTAAACTATATGTTTGCAGTTACGTTTCATTTATTCGATACCCATTCTATATAATATTTCCTCGATTATGTAAATATGAATGTTTAATTAATATTAGTTTGATTATTGAATAACTCGAGAATAAAATCATGAGTCTCTTGCATATCCCTGACCACCGTGTCTAAGGAAATATTTACTAATGTCGCATCAGACACATTGTTTCGTGGATTGTATTGTGGAACCGATAAACTATGTTCGAACTCAGTCCCACGGGTGGCTTCGCTACTCGATGGTGCTGCTGTTCTGTATGGTGGTCGAATTCTGCACTATGTTTACGAGTCACACGTTTTCTGGCCGTTACAATACGGATGTAAGAACTGATGTGATGAAGTAGAAAAAGTGGCAAATAGGGTTTTAGGTGAGAATATTCAGAAGAATAAAAGTAATAGATGAGTGAGAGTTAGTAAAATTGTAAAAGAAACAAAAAAAGCATGCAGAAAATATAAGTGTGCTATTAAAAACAAAGAAGGTGAAGATATTAATGTAAAATGGGAAAAATATTTTAAAAAAGAAATTGGCTAAAATAGGTAATTATATAGAGAGAATGAAATTAAATAGTAAATTGTTGGTGGATATTAATAAAAGTGGAAGAGATGGGAGTAAAAAATTTTGGAAATACATTATACTGGAGAAATGGTAATACTGGATGATGAGAGAATAGAGTGTATTTCTAGAAAAGAATTAGAGACAATCTTAAATAAGTATGTTAGATGTGAAGAGCAGAGTGATAACAAACATAAAAGTATATAGTAATGGAAATATTAGCTTTACAGAAAATGAATTGAATGAGGTAGGAGGAAAATGAAAAAGCAAGAGGTTAGATAGATAGCAGCAGAGATGGTAATGAATTAAGGAAATAGGGCAAAATTAAACTTGTTATCATGTTTTAATAAGATGGCACAGAAAAAATTTTCTTGGCTAGTTGGAGAAATATAAGAGTAAGGCTACTATTTACAGAAAAGAGTAAGAATCATAATAAGTTAAACAATTATAGATTGACAGCAGTAATGTCAGTGTTATATAAAGTTTTCACATATATGGTAGCTGAAAAGGTCATAAAATGGATGGAAGAAAATAATATAGTGGGAGAAAGGCAAGGAGATTTTAACTGGATAGGCATATAGAAGATAGTTTATTTATAGTTACACAACTTATAGTTATGAGTAGAAATACAGATAGACTGTTATATATAGTTCTTATAGATATAGAGAAGGCATATGATAAATTAAATAAAAATAAATTATGGGTAAGTTTAGTAAATTTAGGAATGGGTGGAGCTTTAGTGGATCTTATTAAAATATTGTATGAAAATAATTACTATATGTATCAGTTAGGGAATATAGAATCAGTTAAAGTTAAAAATGGGATGGGTTTAAGGCAAGGATGCCTTATATCACCTATTTTGTTTCTGTTGTACTTGAGAGAAATGGAGAGAGCAATAGAAAGACTAAGAAGAGGAGTCGTGATAGCATTAATATGTAGCAAAGGAATATATACATTATCAGGTCTTTTATTTGCAGATGATAATATGTAGCAAAGGAATATATACATTATCAGGTGTTTATTTGCAGATGATGGTATCTTATGCACAGAAAGGAGCTATAGAAGTTATGCTGAAGATATGCACAAGAGTGGGTAAAGAGATGGGGATTAATTTAGTGAAGAAAAATCAAATATAATGATGATTAATACTGGGCAAGAGTTTTTATTGGGGGATATAAAGTTAGGTATGATGAATAAATAGGAATTGCCTTAAGTAATCAGATAAATTTCTTGGATGAATGGGAGAAAAAAATGATAAATGAAGCAAAGAAAAAAAAGAAAGAGACAGACAAAGAAATTAACAGCCTTTTCATATAATAAATATGATGTAACTAGAATTGTATAGAAGGGAGTGGCACTAGTAGGGTTAACATATAGTAATGATGCATTATGGGTTAGTAAAATAGTGTTAGATTACTTATAAAAGCTACAAAGAGAAGTGTGAAACCATGCATTAGATGCAGATGTGTGGATGACAAAGAAGGCAGTTCAGCAGGAAATAGGATGGTCAAGGTTTTATATGAGAGATACAAAAAGCAAAATGAAAATATTCAATAGATTGCAATTTATGGGTAATAAGAGAATAGCCAAAATAGTGTTTAATTGGATTATGAGTAAAGGACAAAAACAAAATTGTTGAGAAAAATAGTATGGTATGCAGAAGATTTGGATAAAGAATTTATGTCAGTATACTTATACAAAAGATGGGATGATTGTGTTAGGAGAATTGTTGACTGTTATAGTGACAAGGAATATACCAGATGGTTCCTCCTTCTTTTGATCATGGAGGGCCCCATCAGGTCACTGCATACCTGGAAAATTTGTTTACTGTGATTAAAAATTAATGATGATAATGATAGGCAGAAAACAGACCCAGGGAGAGAAAGAGCTCATGAATATGGTTCAGACAATTGAGAAAAGAGATGGAGAACTAGTATGGAGAGTAAAGAGAGTTTTAATATATATAAAAGTAAATGGAACACTGGGTGCAAGTTAATTTATGATAATAACAAGGAAAGTAGTTTATTGTTGAAGGCTAAAACAGGATCTTTAGCAACAAGGGAATATGCATGTAAATAGAAAAATATGGGTGATTTAGTCTGAAAGTTGTATAAGGAAGGCATAGAAAATATTAGGCATATGTTAATTCAATGTAAATGCTTGAAAACAGAAAGGATACAAATAATGAAATTATGGAAGAATAAATATGAACAAAGTGATTATACAGAAAGTGGGTTAATGTCTTTTATGCTGGGTTTGGGAAAAGATAAGAGGGAATTAGATATGAAGACCATAGGTTGACAAATATTATGTTGTGGAAATTGGATTGAGCTGATTATGGGAAAACTTAGGGTGGAAAATGGAAAGGGAAGGTAAAATGGCTAACAGGTTTCTTGGGCATGGTGGCTGAGAGATTCCTGACTCCATATAAGGAGAAATTGCAGTGTATCTCATCACATCACATGGAAAATTTGTTTACTATAATCAAAAGTTAATGATGATGATAATAGGCACTGACCAGACCCAGGGAGAGCAAGAGCTTGTAAATATGGTTTAGACAATTGAGAAATGAAAAAAAAAACAAATGTCAGCCAAAGGAATTTTAAATAATTTAAAATTTATTAAATTTATGTAAAAAACAAAACAAAATAAATCTAGCAAACAAAATATGAAAGTTTGACCTAGATTTTACTGGTATATTCATCTGAGAGTGTATATGAGTAATGTAAATATTAAACATTCTGGCAGATAAATTTATTTCTCACCGATGACTTAAGAATGGCTTATATCTTCCTGCTAATGGTTCACCTAAACCAATTTCATTTTTCATAGAGATTTAGAAAGACAGATGCACATGGAGGACCAATGGGTCAGTGCAGATCGAGCTCTTCTTAGCCCAGAAAAGAAATGTTGGAACTAAGAATGTCATAATTCTGTAAAATGCTCATGGACAGGTATGTTTAAACCAGTCATGGTTGGTCTCACATAAGAAAAGATTATAGACTATGGAATCTGAAATACAGAAAATAAACTCTCTACTAAGAAAAAAGAACAACATACTCGATAAACCACCAGCAAAAAGATTTATAGTCTGCAGAAAGTGCAAACTAAACTTATTTACAATTAATTACAGAGCAGCAAAAGAGAGACATGTGAGAAACATGAAATTACAAAGATCTGCCAAAATATTTAGCAAGGGTTAGTAATATAAAAGGAGACCTATTAAGCATATAAAATATAAACTCACAATACACTCTCAGATAAATAAATTTAAAACAAACCTGAAATCTTAAAACTAAGATTCCAGCATACTATAAATACAACATATAACGCACAGAATAAATGCTCAAAATATTTGAATTGAATAGGCAAAAGATATTATAAAAATAGATTTCTTTTTAAGATTAAACTGAGACTTTAACCCCAGGAAAGAATAGAAACATGTTACCTCAAGGTATAATGTTAGGTTCTGTGGATATATTTCAGTGGCACACACAATTCATTTTCTAAAAAATTCTGATGAAGATTTTGTTTCCATTATGTTCAGGAGGCTGGAAGCAATGTTAGGGATCAATTCTGGTTTGAGCTCTTAAGATATGATTTTGCAGGGGTGATATGGAATCCAGGGCTCATCTTTATGTTGGTTAAGCATGTTGAGACAATTCTTTATAGTGAAAAGTTTTGGAATTCTGCAGGATAGATTCTAATTAGCAAGTAGAAGTCTGTAAGATAATTTCAGCATGATCTTTTAGACAGCAAAGTAATATTCTCAATAGTGTCTCCCAGATGCAGACAGTGACTTTGTGAATTTATAGAAGCATAGCAATTCAAAGAAGTCTCACAATTGGTATACTAAAGGTTGAAGTTCAAAATTAAACAAGCAGAATAAACATCAATAGCTGAAGAATAATCAGTCCATAATCCAAGGGCTATTTATATTAGCTCTTATCTTCCATAACATCTTTTAATTAGTAGTTTGTGACCAGGGCATTTCTTTATCAACTCCATCTTAATTAAAAATTCTGACCAGGGTTACTCTTATTCATAATTAATTTAAAAAAAATTTAAAAACAACCCTCAGCTTTAGTTAAAATAAATTAAAAATCAAACACTACAAGAATGCAATTACAAAAAAAAGCCTTCCAAAACTAAAATGCTTTGTTTTAAAAGGATTAACTTTTTTTTAAAATTTAGAATATTTTTTTATAAAATTAAAAGTTTGCTTGCCTTTAGTTAATTTGATAAAAAACAAGTGACCAAAAGAAAACTATTTTAAAAATAAAATCCATTAAAAAAATAGAAATGACAGAATTTTAAAACATAACTGCGTTTATGGGCGCTGTTGCAAGTTCTCTTATATACAAAGCTTTTAAATAGTTTTTTTTTAAAACTTTATTTAAATGAAAGTTGGTTTTATTTTTATGGTGAAACTTTTGAATCAGAAAAAATATCCAGTTTAATATATATATATATATACATATATATATATATATATATATATATATATATATGGCTGCAGAAAGGAGTTTGCTATTAACTGAAAGGAGAACTTTTGATTCCTCTTGGAGGCCTTAAAGGAACTGAGCAGGGCAAATTCCTAATGTCCACTCCATACGTTCTTGTTGTTGCAGCTTTTATTACTATGTGATTATTCATATAGTATACGAACATGGATGGGCTGCTCACCAACATGCATTAGCCAGCGTAGTGAGTTTATTGGCTTTTTACCTCTGAGTTTAAGATCAAGAAACGCCATGGTCTTTCTTCTCAGTGCCTGATAAGGCAGAATGAATGTTTGTGTAAATGATAAATATTTTTCCAATACATATATTCAATTATGACAGACAAAAATAAAGCATGGCCCTTGTTCCCAGGAGGCTGTAAGGTCACCAACCAAGGCAGCAGTTGGTGGCCGAAGGCGGAGGGTGCTAAGAATCCCCTGATTGCGGACCCAGGCTGCCATTTGATGATGACTTTTTATTTAGGTACTTACAACTGCAGATCACTTTCAAGTGAAGGAAGATTGCAAGAATTAGAAGAAGAACTGTCTTATATTAAATGGGACATTATTGGACTTTGTGAAATTAGAAGAAAAGGAGAAGAAACAATTGATTTAAAAAGTGGACATATACTCTATTATAAAGGCACACATATTGGAAATACAAGTGGAGTAGGATTCATTATAAATAAAAAGTGGAAGAACAATATTGTGGAGATTGATGGTGTATCGGACAGAGTGGCAAGATTAGTTATACAACTTAATAGCAGATACCAAATTCAGATAATTCAGGTTTATGCCCCAACAAGTTCTCATAGTAATGAAGTAGTAGAAGATTTTTATATGGATGTACAAAAGGCTTTTGATCAGAGTAAACAACATTTTAAAATTGTTATGGGAGACTTTAATGCTAGAATTGGTAGACGAATGAAAGATGAAATTGCTGTAGGTAATTTTGGTTATGGTAATAGAAATGAGAGAGGACATAGACTTGTGGAGTTTGCAGAAAAAGAAAAACTTTATATTATGAATTCATTTTTTGAGAAAAATGTTAAAAGGAAATGGACATGGAAGCATCCAAATGAAGGTACAGCAGAATTGGATTATATTTTGACTAACAGAAAATACATATTTCAAGATTGTAATGTTCTTAATAAATTTAACACAGGAAGTGATCATCGATTAGTAAGGTGTAAGTTACGTGTTAATGTAAAACTAGAGAGACAAAAATTATTAAGAAAAACAATGTTTACAGTTGATATTCCTAATCTTCAGAAACATTCTAATGAATTTAAATTAGAACTTACAAATAGGTTTCAAGTGTTAGGAGATTTTGAACATGATTCAGATTTGAATGAAATTAATATGAAAATAACTGATGCACTTTTAAAAACTGCAACAAACATAGCTGGTAGAAAAAAGCAGCAATTGACTAATAAAATTTCTACCGAGACTAGAGAATTTATGAAGAAAAGAAGGAATATGAAGATATACAAAAATGATGTATTAAAAAGAATTGAATATCTTGAATTTTGTAAAATGGTACGGAAAAGAGTTGAAAATGATATAAGAAAATATAACTGTGAAATAGCAAGGAAAGCTGTAGAAAAAAATAAAAGTCTCAAAAATGTTAAACAACATTTTGGTATTGGTAGGAAATTTATATCTGCAATAAGAAAAAAAGATGGAATTATTACTAAAAAGAGAGATGACATCATGAAATTGGTAGAAGATTTTTATCAAGAATTATATAGTAATAAAGAACAAGTACCTCCTATATCTATTACATCTTCTGAATTGCCCAGAATTTTAAATGAAGAAGTGAGACATGCAATTAAGTGTATGAAGAAAGGAAAGGCTCCAGGAAATGATGGAATTACAATTGATATATTAAAAGAAGCAGGTGAAGAAATAGAAACAATTTTAGCAAAGTTATATACCAAATGTCTAAATGATAAAGATGTACCGGAAGATTGGAAGAATGCAGTAATAATATTAATATTTAAAAAAAGTGATAAAGAAGATATTAGAAATTACAGACCTATCAGCCTTTTATCAGTTTTATATAAAATTTTTACCAAGATAATTACAACTCGTCTACAGAGAACTTTGGATTTCCACCAACCAAGAGAACAAGCTGGATTTAAAAGTGGTTTTAGTACAATAGATCATATCCAGGTATTGAGAGAAGTCATAGAAAGGACAAACGAATATGAGTTGTCATTATGTTTTGGATTTGTAGATTATGAAAAGGCATTCGATTCTATACACATTTCTTCAGTGATTAAAGCATCGGATCATCAAGGTATAGATCCAGGATATTATCATATTTTAAAGAATATTTATAAAAATGCAACAGCAACAATTAGATTACATAATGATACTGGAAAAATCAACATTGAAAAAGATGTAAGACAAGGTGACTCCATATCTCCAAAACTCTTTACAGCAGTGCTGCAAGAAGTATTTTGTGAATTAAAATGGAAACTAAAGGAGTGAAAGTAAATGGAGAGTATTTAAGTCATTTAGATTTCGCAGATGATGTAGTTGTTTTTGCAAATAATGCTTCAGAGCTGCAGGAAATGTTGCAGGAGTTAGCAGATGGAAGTAGAAAAGTAGGACTAAAGATAAATGTTAAAAAGACTAAAGTAATGTTTAATCGATTTGCTCAAAATATGAAAAAAAGATTGATTATGAAGAATTAGAAGAAGTTAACAGTTACAAATACCTTGGTTAGATTATTAATACAGATGGAAACATAATGGAGGAAATTAATCATAGAATTAAACTTGGTTGGAATGCTTTTGGTAGAAATAACTTGATAGTAAAAGGAAATATGCCTATGTGTTTGAAAAGGACGGTTTTTAACAAATGTGTTTTACCAGTTCTTACTTATGGATCTGAGACTTGGACACTTAATAGAAGAGCAATACAGAGACTTCAGACCACTCAAAGGAGTATGGAGAGATGTATGTTGGGAGTAACAAGAAGAGATCGAAAACACAATGTATGGGTAAGACAACAAACAGGTGTTACTGACCTTATTGAAAAAATTAAAAGATTGAAATGGAGTTGGGCTGGACATATTTCTAGAAGAGATGATAATATATGGACAATTGAAATTTTAAATGGGATTCCAAGAGATTGTAAAAGATCCAGAAAGAGACCACATGTGAGATGAATGGATGAAATAAGAAAATGTGCAGGGGTGTTGTGGAGAAGAGAAGCTAAAGATCGGAGAAGATGGATTAAACTTGGAGAGACCTTCATCCTGCAGTGGATTGATAATGGTTGATGATATATATATATTGTAACGAGCACAGACGTTCGTTACATTGTTTTTTTATTTATTTATTAAACATGAAAGTAAATTAAAAAGTTCGCATTTAAAAATTTTCTTTAAGAATTAAAAATTGAAATTAAATATCATCTTAAACTCTTATATATTAAATCGCACAGATAATGAAAAATTATTAAAATAAAACTTTATTAAAGAAAAAGTATTTTAAAACTAAATTTTAAAAAGATTTGGAGATAAAATTATATCTTTAAATTTATCTTTAAATATATCTTTGATTTGGAAAACAGGTTAATTAATCAGAAATGGAAATGATAAATTTAATTAATCAAATGTAAACCAGCCTTGGGCATTTAAATGTAAAAACATCGGTCAGATAGGAAAACAATAGAAACAAATAGCCAATGAAAGGATCTCAGCGAAAGGATCATCACATCGATGACATAATGCCAAGTCAATCCTTCGAATACGTATAAAAGGAAAATTTGGAAATTATTAATCAGTGAGTTGTTATGATTATTATGATGTGACAGATAGATGTTAGTGCGGAGGTGCGGGAGAAGAGATTGAAGGACGCACGTTCAATCCCTTCAGTTGTTATAAAATGGAAAAATGAAACATCGCTTTTCTTATATTCAGAGGACCACAGGATCATCGGGAAATTTAACGCTGGATTTCAAACGGCAAGCAATTGTAAAAGATGAACATTTCTAAAACCATAAGAACTTTCTAAGATATAATGAACAATATTAATTTGAAAACACTAAGAACTTTAAATTTTAAATTTTCCTAGTATTTAATTGTTACAAATAGAATCCTATCTGACCAAACTAAATTCTTTATTAATAGTGTTATTTGATGTATTTTTTTTCTTATTTATGTAAAATCATTTCCATTTATTTATTTTTTATTCTTTAAATTTTTATCATGATTTTTTTTGTTTTTCGTTAAATTAATTATATAAATGTTAAACTTAAGTCGGGCATGAATGGCTGTATAGAATTGTAAAGTTATATTAGGGGAGGGTAATCTTAGGTTATTTGTGTCATTGTTAGATTGGGTCAATGGATTGGATATATTGATGTAGTCGGAGATTCGCTACTGGCAGAATCGCTTCATACGCCGCACTCTCCTGTTTTGCCTATGGAAGGAATTATAGGACGCAGAGCGCAGTTCCTTTCTATGGAGTTTTTTTTTTTATTGTTCTTCTCATTAGATAGAAGTAATATTCCTGTCTAATGAGAGTCAATATCTTCTCTTAACCTTTTTGGTGCTGCCGTATTCCGTATTACATTGAATACATCGATGTATCAGATGAATTGATGCCAGTTTTACTGCGAATTTTAGCCTAAGGTTAAATAGGGATAGAATATTTTATTTTCAAATGCAAATCTATGTGGTCTATTCATACTTGACCCTAAATAAAAATGCATTAAATTTAAGTTGTTTATAGCCGCTTGCATGGATTGGTTATCGGTTAAGTATGTTTTGGGTTTTCATATTTGATCAAAATATATAGACATTCGATAAATAATGATACCTTACGGTGAGTATCTAAAATGTATTTATTCGGATGTCTTTTAAGTTATTGGTGACAATGCAAGTATCTTATGGTGAATACTATTGGGTTACATATAAATTTCCCTCCGCAATTGTCAGTAATCAATAATTTTGTATTTTGATCGTTTATGTTTCTTTTGAAATATTTTTGACCGTGAAATCTATGTAACCGATCTATATTCAACATTATAAACAAGCTTTCATAAATTTATATGTGCGAACTTAATTAAAATGTAAAATTATAATATAATAGTAATTAAATGTAAATTAAAGTAAAGTTAAAAATAATGTTAAATGTTAAAATGTAAACTGATACTAAAACAATGTTAAATCTTATATATATATATGTGCGTAAATAAATTTTTGTATGTTAATTACTGGCAGTGGCTTATTTTATTCTTTTTTATATATATACTCTTAGATTATCTTATTAAATCTCTGCTATTCCACTGAGCTAGTGACATGGGCTAACGACCGGAATCAAAATTAAAAAAAAAAAAAAAATTATTTTTTTTTTGACTGACGTATCTGCCTACTTTATAAATTTTTCTAGGTTCAAATGCCTAGATGGCGCCCTGTAGTGCAGATTCCGTTAAGTCTCCATTTCTCCGGATCGTTACAATATATATATATTGTAATGTTTTCCATCTTGCTAGGCCTCTACACGTAGTATAAACTGCATGCAAGTTGATCAAGTTATGCCAAAAAGAAAGTTGTATTTCTATTTCTAAAAACATTACTATATTTCCTGATCAACTCTGCCTAGAATTGTTATTAATTGTACTATTGATGAAATCAGCTTTTAATTTATTTGATCTGGGCACCAGGATCCATAAGAATCCACTGAAATCTGTCGCCAGCACGTCTCGCAAGTTGTAAATAAAAAAAAGAAAATATATTTTTTAAAATTATCAGTATTAGATTTTAAGAATCGGTAATTCTATTGTAAACCAGAATTATCTTTTAAATATTATTTTTCCTGGAACTTATAACATATTGGCAAAGATAAATTACATTTTTAAATCTTACTAAGATAATAATAAATTTAATAATAAACACTAAAAAATATTATTAATAACATACAAATGAAAATTGATATTAGAAATATTTCTATTCTAACAGATTAAAAATCTGTTAAATTGCGAATTAAATAAACTGGAGAGAACCCATACTAATCCAAATATGAATACATTAATAAAAAAACAACAGTTAAACAATTAAAAGGTTCTTGGTTAAATAAGAGTCTCTTGATCAATTAAATTAAAGTCTCTATCGGGATCCTATTATAAGCTTATTTTTTTTAGAATGGTTTGTCGACAATTTAGTCACAATCGGGAATAATAAGAGTCATATTTTATCGGTAAATTTAGTTAGAAGGTAGTAGATAACTATGCATAGTTTTGTGGCTTAGAATGAGCTCGGCCATAGGTTGGTTATAAGTTGATCTTGTAGTCTATTCGAAGGCTAGTCACAGAAGCTTTTCTGTTGTCCATCTTCTGTAACGATGTCAGCTAAAGCTCCAGTCTACTCCTGCATGAAGGATTATTTCATCATGAAGTGGTCTTGGATTGAATAATCCAAAACCAGCCAAAGGAAAAAAACAGACAAGACGTTTTTCAAACTGGTCTCTGCCTTTTTATACTAGAGGCCCAGTTTCAGACTTCTGTGCATGCTATGATCATGATGTTTTTGGTTCATAATCTTGTACAGTCTTTACTCATTTTTCAGTTACAAAGTTCTCTTTTTTTAGCAAATCTTTTAATTAGCTAAAATATTCTTCTTTTAGCTCATCTTTTTACTTTTGGAATTCTTTTGTTCTCTCTAATTCTACTTTTATTTCTAATTACATAAAAACAATATGAAAGGCAATTTTAACTTTCATTGTATGTGTTTTTTAAAAAATAAATTATACTAAAAAAAAAATCTAAATTTACTTTTATTTTTTTAGCTTTTATCAAATGCCAATATATTTGTACCATATATAAATAAACGGTACAATATATATATATATATATATATATATATATGCATGTGTGTGTAGAAGTAAACAGAATATTGGGTGTAAGTTAATTTATAATAATAGCAAGAAAAGTAGTTTATTGTTTAAGGCTCAAACAGGATCTTTAGCAACAAGGGAATATACACTTAAATGGAAAAATATGGGTGATTTACTCTGGAAGTTTATAAGGAAGGCATAGAAAATATTAGGCATCTGTTAATTGAATATAAATGCTTTCAAGCAGAAATGTAAATAATGAAGTTGTGGAAGAATAAATGTAAACAAAGTGATTATACCAAAAGTAAGTTCTTGGTTTTTATACTGGATTTGAAAAAAAGATTAAGGGGAATTTAGATTTAGGTATAAAGACCATGGAAGTTGACAAAGATTATGTTTTGGAAATGGGATGAAATATGATAGAGAAGAGTATGGGAAAAACTTCGATTAGGGATTGGAAAGAGAAGGTAATGTGGGTAACAGGTTTCTCTGGGCATAGTGGCTGAGAAATTCCTGATTTTAAAAAAGGAGAAGTGACAGTGCATCACATCGCATGATTAATTAGTTGCCTTTTTTATCTGACTGAATAATAAACACATATCAGTAACATCTGCATGATTGGCCAGATGATTAGTGAGTGTTTCATTATTTTGCATGTCTGAAGAAGTATTAGAGTTCTGCTTTTATTGATTTAATGTTAATTGGCTATAATCAGCATTTGCATTTTATTCTGATGAAATCATAAATGATTGATGTGTCTTTTTAGAATGTTTTTATTACAAATTTAATTATTTTTAATTAATTTAGCTAACATTAGCAGTAGCAAACTCTCCATACAATAGTGCCATCAGTTCAAATCTTAGTAATCAATGGTTTCAGGAAGATTTGTGCTTAAAATCCCCATCTAATGCCTACTTATCCAATATTCCCAGACTAGTTTCTAACTTGTTACTTTTATCAGTGATTACTAAGGCTTGCATTGGGTGGCACTACTGTATGGAGAATTTGTTACTAAGCAAAAGATGGTTGATTTAGATATAAGTGTAGATGTGGAGAGGAAATGGTTTTGTAAGATTAGTGGTAAGAAAGTTTGTTATAAACGTAATGGAGAAGAAGGAAGCAAGAAGAATTTATAAAAGAGTAGTTAGGAAAGAAAAAATTGTTAAAATTGGGTTTTTGAATATGCAAGGTGGTAGGAGACCAGAAAAATGGCTGGAATTAAATAAAGCAATTGAAAATGAAGGGCTTGAGGTATTAGCAGTAGTGGAAACTCATCTAAGAGAAGAAGAAGAACCTATTTTGGAAGAGGTAGTATGGCAGGGTATAAACAGAAATAAAAAGAAAAAAAGGGTGGTGGTATAGGTGTTATATTGAAAAAAAATTTAAATACTGTTAAATGTCAAGAACATTTGTGGTTTGAAATAAGGTTGGGTAGACAAGAATGAATGGTGGCTGTAGTGTATATCGCCACTGGAGATAGTCAAACTGTAATGGAGTGGAACAATAGTTTATATGAATGCCTAGTTAAGAATATACAGAGTTTTAAAGAAAAGGGGAAGAGAATAATGGTTATAGGGGATATGAATGGGCATATTGAAGAAATTGATGATGTAGATAATAAGAATGGTCAGTTTTTGAAGGAATTTTGTCAAAGAGTAAATTTGAGCATTGGGAATTTATCAAATGTATATGATGGACAATACACATGGCCTAGGAATAATGTATTTCACACAATAGATTATGTATTGGTAGAGAAAGAGGGAATGAATAAAATACGAAAAATTAAGGTGTTTGATAATGAAGAGAGAGTGTGTAATAGTGATCATAACTTTATTGTAATAGAAATGGTTAGTAATGTGATGGAGGATAGAAATAAAGGTAGAAATAATAGTGAAAGATGTGGATGGAGAGTGAATGATAAGAATAAGTTGGAAGAGTATAAAATAAAAGTTGAAGAAATCATGGAGCAGTTGGTTGGGGATGAGTATAAGGACTGGTGTGGTGAAGTAGAAAAAGTGGCAAATAGGGTTTTAGTCGAGAATATGAAGAAGAATAAAAAAAATAAAAAAATGAGAGTTAGTAAAAAGTGTAAAAGAGAGGAAAAAAAGCATGCAGAGAATATAAGTGTGCTATTAAGAATAAAGAAAGTGAAAATGATATTAATGCTAAATGGGGAAAGTACTTGGAAAAGAAGAAGCTAGCTAAAATGGATAATTATAGAGAGAGGATGAAGTTAAATAATAAATTGTTGGAGGATATTAATAAAAGTGGAAGAGATGGGAGTAAAAAATTTTGGAATTACATTAAAAGGAGAAATGTAGGGGAAAGAGAGATAGTATTAATAGATGATGAGGGAATAGAATGTAGCTCTAGAGGCGAGCTAGAGAAAATCTTAAATAGATATGTAATGGATATAGAAAAGATGTTAGATGTGAAGGAATTAGTGATAGAAAACATGAAAGCAGTTAGGAGTGGAAATATTAGGTTCACAAAAAATGAATTGAATGAGGCAGGAAAGAGATTGAAAAGTGGAAAGGCGAGAGGTTTAGATGGATGGGCAGCAGAGATGGTAATGAATTTAGGGCATAGAGCAAAAGCAAAGTTATTATCATGTTTTAATAAGATGGCGCAGAAGACAGTTTTTCCGGGTAGTTGGAGTAATACAAGAATAAGATTATTATTTAAAGGAAATGGTAAGGATCATAGAAAGTTAAATAATTATAGACCAATAGCAGTAACATCAGTTTTATATAAAGTTTTCGCATATATGGTAGCTGGAAGAGTTGTAAAATGGATGGAAGAGAATAATGTAGTGGGGGAAATGCAAGGAGGTTTTAGATCAGATAGGCATATAGGAGATAGTTTGTTTGTAGTTACACAACTTATGGAGGTGAGTAGGAATTCAGGTAGATCATTATATATGAGTTTTATAGATATAGAGAAAGCATATGATAGAGTAAATAGAAATAGATTATGGGTAAGATTAGCCAATTTGGGAATGGATGAAGCTTTAGTAAATATTATTAAGAAATTATATGAAAATAATTATTATACTTACCAATTAGGGGATATAGAATCAATTAAAGTTAAAAATGGAGTGGGATTAAGGCAAGGATGTCCTATGTCACCGATTTTATTTTTGTTGTTTTTGAGTGGGAAAAAGCAATAGAAAGACTAGGAAGAGGGGTAGAGATACCATTAATAGGTGGCAAAGGAGTATATACTTTGTCAGGTCTTTTTTTTGCAGATGATATCTTTTTATGTGCAGAAAGAAGAGAAGATATGGATATTATGTTGAGGACATGTGCAAGGGTGGGTAAAGAGATGGGGATTAAATTTAGTGAAGAAAAATCAAATATAATGATGATTAATAATGGGGAAAGAGAGGATGTAGTTTTTTTATTGGGGGATATAAAGTTAAGTGTGGTGGATAGATATAGGTATTTGGGAATCATCTTATGTAATCAGGAAAATTGCTTGGTTGAATGGGAGAAAAAATTGGTAAATGAAGCAAAGAAAAGAAAAGGTTTGGTAAAGAAACTAACAGTATTTTCATATAATAAATATGATGTAGCTAGAATTTTATGGAAGGGAGTTGCAGTAGCAGGGTTAACATATGGTAATGATGCATTATGTGTTAGTAAAAGGATTTTAAATTATTTAGAGAAAGTACAAAGGGAAGTAGGAAGACATGCATTAGATGCAGAGATGTGGACAGCAAAGGAGGCAATTCAAGGAGAAATGGGATGGTCAAGTTTCTATATGAGAGATGCAAAAAGTAAAATGAAAATGTTTGGTAGGTTGCAGTTTATGGATAGTAAAAGAATAGCCAAAATAGTGTTTAATTGGGTTATGAGTAAAGGGCAGGTAACAAGATGGGTGAGAAAGGTAATGTGGTATGCAAAAGATTTGGATAAAGAATTTTTATCGGTATACTTGTATAAAAGGTGGGATGATTGTGTTAGGAGGATTGTCGAGTGTTATAGTGGTAAGGAATGGGATAAAAGAATAGAAGTATTAATAAAAAATAGGGAGTTGGAGAGATGGAGAAGTAGTATGGAGGGTAAGAAGAGTTTAAATATATATAGAAGTAAATGGAATATTGGAAGCGAGTTAATTTATGATAATAGTAAGGAAAGTAGTTTATTGTTTAAGGCTCAAATGGGATCTTTAGCAACAAGAGAATATACATGTAAATGGAAAACTAAGGAAGGTATAGAAAATATTAGGCATCTGTTGATTGAATGTAAATGCTTGAAAGCAGAAAGGGTACAGATAATGAAGTTATGGGAGAATAGGTATGAACAGTGACAATACAGAAAGTGAGTTAGTAGTTTTTATGCTGGGTTTGCGAAAAGATAAGGGGGATTTTTATTTAAGGCCATAGAGTTGACAAAGATTATGTTGTGGAAATGGGATGGGGCAGAATATGGGAAGACTTAGAGTGGGGAATGGAAAATAAAGTGGCTAACAGGTTTATCTGGGCATAGTTGCTGAGATATTCTTGACTTCGTTTAAGGAGAAGCCAAATACATCACATCACATCACATACTGCTAATAACAGCTTGTATAAGCATAGGAAATGGTGATCATGTTAAATTTAGTTTACACTTCTATAATAATACCAAAAAAAGCCATTTCCTTTTTAAAATGTCTCTAGCCCAAATTGGTTTCCTGCAGTCTACATTATTATTAACAATTACTTTTTAATCTGATAACAAATTTGATAAATGCATGTGACATTTTCAATGCAGTAATAATTTAACCAGTGTCCGATGCACTCAGTGTGAAATATTATTAAAACATTGCATCTATTATTGCTTCATTTATATCCTTGTTTGAAGTTTTATTCAACAATGTTTACAATTGTTCTATTGTCTTTTCAGTCAATGTTTTCAATTTGGGATATGTTGTGTCAAAATGTGGTGTATTCCTTTATCAAATAAAAATGCTTTGAACTCCTGTGAAGCAAAATTAATTCTGATTTTGGTTACGATAGACATAACTTGTGAAGGTTTCTTTTAAGGTTTGAATACTCTGTGATCTATTTTTAATGAGCTTATACTTTGTATTTGGAATAAGAATTAATCACAATTAGAAATATACAGGCATTTATTGAATCTGCATGGTTAATATGTACTCAGGCCCATGGCTTGATACTAATTAATCAAGATTTAAATCTTTTCTGAAGAAAATTAATGGTGGATTGGTATTTCAAATGATGCATCACTGTCTGGATTTTGAAATTCTATTTTCTGACATTATTAACATACCAATTCAGACTCCTCCCCATAATATTTAATACCCTTGTAAATCATCTTTTCCATTTCTCTCCATTTGAATTCCAAGAAGTCTAAACCAGTTTATTCCAAGTAGAGGACTTATTTTCTTTTATCTATGTACAATGGTAAAATTTTAACATTAACATTGATTTTCATAGGTATAGTTACTTTTTTACAAATGTCAATTTTATTCCCATTTATGTCCATAACTAATACAAGTATATTTTAAAGAGTCAACTTGCTTTTATTGTTACCACTAATTTTATTCCAATGCTTTTCTGGTAACAATGATAATCTGGTGTCACTGTTGACTTCATGATAATTTTATTTTCACAGATAACAATATCTAACAAAATACAGCCATTATCTGTATCGTTAATCTTCTTGACATTACTTATTCTTTTCACTCTACCTCTCCATGCCTTTAAGTTCAAGTTTAACTCATTTTTAAACTCTTGGCAAAGTAAATACCTATTTAATTTTCTGACATTATATTTCTGTCTTCTAAATTTGCAATTCCTCTTTATGTGGTCTTTTCCCCTGAAGCAATAACAGGTTAAGACAAACTTTGAATTTCTTTGGCTCGGGCTATCTGATTGTGCTTTATTAACAGCTGTAAGCATATTATGCATGTATGATGTAGCTTAAAATTTCAAAACCTTTTCTAACATTACTTCTTGTGCAATACCTTTCCCACGACAGGTTTGTACATAAAGTTTAGCTTACTTAATAAGATTTTCCTAAAGTTGTGACCCATCATTTCCAAATAAAAGATGATCCATTAACATGTCATCTAAATCAAATGTATTGTTAATGCTAAACCATAATCCAGATAATGTTCATGAGGTGACTGCTTGCTCATCTTAAATCCGAGATGAACCACCTATTTAGAAGTTGCCAACTGGAAATAAGTGTATAAGTTATCTTTTAGCTCTTTTGTGAAATGTCTTCTGCAATTTTTAAAGCACATAACTGTTTTGTGATTTATAAAATATCTTTTCCAGTAAACAACAAAAATATAGCTATTTTAACTTTGTTGTTTTCAATTTTATTTGTAAGCATATATTGCACAATGTGTTCCACATATAATGTTTATGCCAAAGCATTGTTAACATCAAACCACAAATACCATTATTCAAAGTTCCCATTATTATTGTTTACTCAACTTTGCTTATTTGCACAATTCAACTATAATCACAATTATGTCATTCTGCTAAAATTCTACAGAGGCTTTAACAACTGGTGACTTGTGTCATTCTGTTGTCCTTTAACACCTGTTGGGTTTGAATCAACACTTTTAATAAATAAAGAAAATGAAACAAGACAAGTTTATTTACTTGCAATAAAGGCAATTAAAAGAATTGAATTCACTTTGTACTTTTCAAGTGATTACAATAAATTGCCACAGGAAATCAGACTATTAACACACAACTGTGAAATAATATATAAAGAATCATAGGTGCCGATTTAGCTTGTGCTCATGAACCATTTTGAAATCTAAAGACCAGCCCAAAACACTACTGACATATGCAATCAATAAATGACATAAATATTGAATAAATAAGCTAGTAAAAATAATATGCTTTATTTCATATGGGCATATAGTATAATCTTTTAGTGGTTTGATCAGACTTCTGCAACTTTTGACCGAAATTTCGTATCAGCCAAATCATTCTTCCCCCTCCCAGCAAATTCTGGTATTTTGTGCCATTATATTTCAAAAATTTTATGAAGATAAATTAAAAGAAATCCTAATAATATAAAGCATATTTTTTTATTAGATTATAATTTCGAAAATATGAATTTAAATTACTTTTATTCAATATTTATATCATTTATCAGTTGGATGTGTCAGCGGTGATTTTTAGATTTCAAAATAGCCATTTCTTGTACAGAACCCACATGACGATTTCCTCATCATCTTTAATGAATCAATCTTTATTATTTCTGTCTGATTTCATATATATCAATAGTTAACCACTACAGACTAAATTAAAGATTATTTTATATATCAGTTCTACCTGCATCATATAAGTTCATTTGCATATACTGTATTTATTTATTATTGAACAATATTCATGCTACATGCTAATATTTTTAGAGTGGTAACAGTAGTAAGAAATAACAATTATAATGTATTGAACAACTATAATGTAAAATTAATAAACTTTATTTACATTATAATATACATGCGCACAGAGAGTCCAAAAAATTTAACATCTCTTAAATTCAATTTCGTTAGAAAATAAAATACCCTTTTTTTTTTTAAATAAAATTTTGTTTTAAAGTTATTGTAATTCCTATCTTGTACTATCTCTACCAAAATTTACGCTTTATATATCATATAAATATGAAGATATATAAATTTCATGTAAACGAGCTTCTCACCAGTTTTACATGTTGGAAGTGAGAAAAATAAATCTTTTAAACAAGAAATCTCTGATATAGTACATGCATCATCATCATCAATCATTATCAATCCACTGTTGGTTGAAGGTCTCTCCAAGTGCAATCCATTTTCTCCGATCTTTAGCTTCTCTTCTTCACATCATACCTGCACACTTTTTTATTTCATCCATCCAGCTCACATGTGGTCTCTTTCTGGGTCTTTTACAATCTCTTGGAATCCAGTTTAAGATTTCAATTGTCCATCTATTATCACCTCTTCTAGAAATATGACCAGCCAACTCCACTTTTTAGTCTTTTAATTTTTTCAATGAGGTCAGTAACACCTGTTTGTTCTCTTACCCATATATTGCGTTTTCGATCTCTTCTTGTTACTCCCAACATGCATCTTGCCATACTTCTTTGAATGGTCTGAAGTCTCTGCTCTGTATTGCTCTTCTATTAAGTGTCCAAATCTCAGATCCATAAGTAAGAACTGGCTATATGTGCAGCATATATATATACAATGGAAAGTAGAGAGCAATTGCAGCACTAATAGCGACAAAAAGTATTTGGGTATACTTTTACTCTGTTTCTCTAGCACTGGTCAAAGATATATATTGTCTGATAATTATATTTTGCAAATTTTATCGTAGAAAAAGTAAATGCACATTTTTGGAAAACTATTCAAGTTGAAAACATTTGCTAGAGATAAATAATTTTTGCAGCATTAAGCCACTTCATTTAAAATAAGCTTATTGAAAATAAACTTTACGATCAATATAATTTTGTCAATAATATGACTGATATCAACCCCGAGAATATAATGATTAACTTAGACAATAAAATTTATGAATGGATTCATCGCATTTGTATTTTAAGAAAAATTAGCCAAATAATTAAAGAGATTAAAATAATAAATATTTCTCATTAAAAATAAATGTGTTACTGTCAACATGTAATATATGATAAAATAAAAATAATAAAACTGGAATTAATTTTGTTTTTTGATTGTTATAAAAATTTAAATGTAAAATGTGGAAATAAAAACATTATGACGTCAAATTATTAGTTTAATTTAAAAATTATATTAAAGCGATCATGTAATTTTTCTTCACGATTTAGCCGAGTTCCATTACGATTTTGACGATAAAAGATGGTAGTATTCATTAATTATTTTAAAATCAATCTTTATCTGAAAAAGTTATTTAATCTAGTATAAGCTATTATTTTTAAATCTATATGAGAAAATTTTTAAATTTAGTGTATACCATCTCTTCTTTTAATTTGTATATAAAAATATTCATATTATAACGTTATTTACTTTTAAAGAATATATAGTATACATGGTTATATGACCAACTTTAAATATCTCCTAAATAGGAGCAAGATAGAGAACTTGTTCTAGTCAGAAAATCTAGGTCTATTTATTTTAAATATCAATTCTCTTCAAAAAATATTAAATTGATTTTTTGTTTGCTACTTATGATCAACTTATAAGCAGGGAAAAAATGAATGTTGACCTATAGAAAATGACAAAAAAATTGCAGTAATATGAATTTTATTAATATGAGAGATTAATTTTTATTTTTAAAAAACTTGTATTAATCCTTTTTCATTTAATCAAATAATTCAGCTGGTAAAATATTAGATATTGATATTGCTAACTATGTGCAAAGTAATGGTAAAAGTGAAATGTTTTTTGTTGTTAAAAAAAAAAAAAAAGTGTTATTTGTTCGATGTAGGATAAAGACAGATGTTATTGTAATCTTAAATTTATTACAATTAAATATTAAGTAATAACCTGTAGATTTATACTTTACGTTTGTCTAAATTATGGTAATATTAAATCGTGCTGGGTTGACATCATTTCTTTTTAGAAATTACTATTTGTGCAAATTTGAGGCAGACAGAAGGCCTAACATGATTAATTATATTAACAACTTAATTAAATCAGGATACAGGCACAATATAGTTTATAGCAAGATTAGACATTTTATTAATAATATTGGAAAACACAGAGTTGGAGACAACAAGCCTTGGCTATTGTTGCCCTACGTGCACTCTTTGCATAAAACATTCTATAGGACTTTCTCTATGGAATTTCGTTTGAGTTTTCATACACCTATCTCAACTAATAGACTTATTACAACACCAAAGACACTATCAGACCCCACAGGCTGGGTATAGAGTGGCATGCCCTCATAATGGATGCAAAGCTTTATACTATGATGAAACAAGAGCCACCATTGCTACTAGGATGTCACAGCATAAGTATAGATATAATAAGTCACATTTAACCCAGAATGGACTTCAATTTTTTGCACAACATCAAAAAGTATCAGAACATGAGTTCGAACCCATATCTGCAAAATTGGTTTGTACTGAGAGGCATGATGTTAAGCATAAGGTAAAGGAGGCTTACTTTATAGCAGAGGACTCCACCATTAATCATAAAGAAGCATGTTTTGCTATATCAAAAAGATGGTCTTAATGACTCATTTGCATATCGTATTTATATAATGATTTTAAAGAACGAGTCATAACTGGCTATGATTATGAGACGTACATCATTTTGAAAATGCTTAGCCATTTAATTTATTTTTATATTTGTTGTTACAGCTTTACATAGTAAGTGTGATAGCATGATTTAATATTATCATAAAATTAAATATGTGATTTTTGTAACTAATATTATTAAAAGTTATGCAAGTAAACAAAAATTATGTAAGTAATGATTAGTATTACTAATAAGGCAATGAGGCTTGAATCTTAGATTTTAAAAATGAATTTTATAATATAAAAGATTTATTTAGTTTACGATAACTGCCAATAATAATTAGCAAATATTCACATGGGTTTATAACTGGAAGATTATTTGATTCTTCATTGAGGTCTAATAGAAATTCAGCAGGACAGATTTCTAAGATCGACTACATATGTTATTGTTGCAGCAACAGCTGAAATATCAGTTGACTTTTCTTGAAAGCTTGTTAAATATATGTGTGAATATTCTTCTTTTGGATATTTACATCATAGTGATAAAATTAAATTATGGCCAATTATTCCCAGGAGAATGTAAAGTTATCAACCTAGGCAATAATTGCAGCCTGAAGTGAAGCATAATGATAATTTCTTGATTGTGGATTCAGACTGCTATTTAATAATGACTTCATACTTAGCTACCTGCAGCAGTAGATTAATTTCAAGTAACGAAAGATTATATGAATTGGAAAAACTGTCTAATATTAAATGGTATATTTTGAAATATGTGAAATTGAGAAATGAATTGAAGAGACAAATAATTTGAAAAAATGAACATGTATTTTACTGTAAAGGATAAATAGAGTGATTCACTATAAATAAAAAAATAACTTTGTGAAGATTAATGGCATATCAAACAGATGGACAAGATTGATTATTCAATTTAATGGAAAATAATTATGGTTTTTTTCTTTGAAAAAAAAAACCCCTAATAAATGGAAAAGATATGGAAATATCTAAATATAGCAGAATTGGGCTATATTTCGACTAACAAAAATATGCATTTCAGAATGGTAATGTTCTTAATAGATTCAATGCAAAAAGTGTTCATTAATTAGTGAATATTTGCAAAAGTAGAGAAATGAAAATTATTAAAAAAGGTTTATTAACAGAGAATATTCATAATTTTCAGAAACATTCTAATGAATTTAAATTATAACTTGCTAATTATTTTAAAATTTTGACAGATTTAAAGACAAGTTCAAACAATTGAAATCAGTAGGAAAATTTGATATTCTACTAAGAATTATTTAACAAAGATAGCTGGAGTAAAAAGATTATAATTCATCAGTAAATTTTTGAGTAAAAGAAGATTAATCTATGAAGAAAAGAAGGAATACAAAAAATTAAAAAATGATCAGTAAGAGGTATCCAGAAAGCTCATGAAATTAAGTTTTGGGTTCATGTCGTTTCAAAAAATGACACATCTCCTGCCCCAGAAAAGGCTAAAGCTGCACCAAAAGCCCAAGACCTAATAATGTTAAGCAATTACATTCTTTTCTAAGACTCATAAATTATTTTGAAAAATTTTTGAAAGGTAAAGCCCACATATCCAGACCCTTATATGATCTACTTAAAAGAACCAGAAGTGGAAATGAGAACCTGAGCAAGAGTAAGCATTTTTGTGTATAAAGTCACTGCTAACTTAGCAATTTGGAAGTTACTCTTTTGAGTGACTCATCTGAATTGAAAGACAGATCAGTATTATGTCATCCTGCTCATCAGATGAATGATACATTGCCTATGCTTCATTTACCTTGTCCAAAGTGATGAAAATTTATAGTCAGCTGGATGAGGAAACTCTTATGATACTATTTGGAATTCAAAAATTTCATCAATACTTGTATGAACATAGATTTACTACAATAACTGATCACAAACCCCTACTGGGAATTTTAGAAAACAACAGATTCCTGAACATCTTAGCCCTCACATAATAATATGGCTGAACATTCTGGCAGGTTATGACTACATACTGAAATATTGGAAAGAAAAGCAAATAAGGCATGCTAATGCTCTATCATGTATAATTCACCAGTCTGAACTCTATCAAAAGGAAATGAAAATTAACTATATTGCTGTAGTAAAGAGTCAAATCCTTAATAGCAAAACAGTAGCCACATGGACAGATGATGACTGTGGCTATCAATGGATTATAAACCAAATTTATACTGGTTGTCTGAATCATCATCAAATTTTTTTAAATAAAGTGCTAAGGAATGCTTGTGAGAAATTATCTATCTGCAAAAGGCTGCAATCTAATGGGATATCATGTATTAATCCTAGAGAGGAATAGAAATCAAATATTGGAGTTATTGCATGAAAATCATCTGGGCATTGTCAGAACAATAATGGTAATATTGAAAGTTATATTAGAAAATTTGGCAACTGTCAATCATACATACATATTGCCACACACAGCAAGCTAGAGTAATCAATAGATGCCAGAAGGCTTGTGCATAAAATCCCCATCTAATGTCTACTCATCCAATATCCCCAGACTAGTTTCTGGCTTGTGACCTTCATCAGAGAGGAGCCTTGGATCTGAGAGCACTGCACTTAGATCTTAGGATCTAATGCAGCCCTAGGTGGCACTAGATGGGGGATTTTATGCACAAGCCTTCTGGTATCCATTGATTACTCTAGCTTGCTGTGTGTGGCAATACGTATAGTGAGTTTTGCCTGTTTTAACAACAGTTATACAACAAGCATAAGAGGTGGTGGTCATGTGATGTTTATTGACTTCATCATACATGAAAGCACCAGAATCAAAGTTTGAAGCATGGCCAAAATTGGAGAAGCCATGGCAGTGCATCTGATCACTGTGGCCCAATTGATGGACATTTATTCTTTGTAATGGTTGATGCATATTCAGGGTGACCTGTATTTAAAATAATTAAAAATACTAGTTCTAATGAAACACTTGGATAAATTATGCAGTTTTTTTTCATATCTTTCTGAAACTTTAGTTTTAGATAACAGAACTGGCTTCACATCAGAAAAGTTTGAGAAGGCTATGCAAGAATGAGGGATAAAACATGCTTTCTTATCGCCCTCAATCTAATGGATTGACTGAAAAACTGCTCAAAATCTAAAGTCATTCATTAACAAAACTGGTAAAACAAGAATACAAGCAGTTTTTATCACACTGCTTTGTCAGCATTCAACTCCTGTAGCCAAATCAGAAAAATTACCCACTGAAGTATATTTAGGTCAAAAGCTGCATACTAAATTAACAAACATTGTACCTACAGAGAATCGTATTGAACAGACTGAGAGTACTAATAAGTTTGCACCTAATGAAAGAATGTGGGTAAAAAATAATCTGAATGCTCACAGGTTATAGTTATACATCATCTATCAAAGCAGATGGTAACCATGCCTACCAGTGAGGGAAAAATATACAAACACTTCAATCAACAGAATAAAGACAAAAGTGTGGATGAATTACCTGATTTATTCAAGAAAACTGATACCAATGATAAAGTACTAAACAATGATACTAAAGTAGAAATGGAGTTTATCAACTAAGCGTAGCAGAGAAAAAAATAATGTGTGAAGATCCATCTCAATGAGTTTAAAGAGAAAGAAAGATTCCACAGTACTTCCGTGATTTCATATTAAGTCCAGAGAAAAGATTAATCCCTGATATAATATATATATATACTCATTCAATTAAAATCTAGTATTTCAAAAATTAGTAAAACTTAGAAAAATAATAAAATGAGATCAGCAAAGATTAATTCCTAAGTAGAGTGAAAGAGTAAATCGTTAAATCTCTAGAGATAAGTAATTAAATTTCTTCAGTAAATATATATATAGACTTAAAATAATTAAAGATTTGTGAGTTCTGGATTCAGTCAATAATAACAATAGAATTAATTAGAGGTAAAATTCCATGGTCAAGTATGTATCATGAATAAATGAATTAATTATGTTATTGACTGTATTGGAAATAGAAACCAATAAGAAATGAAGAAATTGGACACTTAATCTACGCCATTCTTCATGTGTGCGAATGGACTTTTAATCTCAATATTGGCCATCACCATATACACCTTAAGCTTTTACTGCAGAGGACTTGCTTCCAAATGTGTAAAAAGCAAGCCTAGGGACTGAGTAGGTCCTATAGATCCTTATTATCATTTCTGTATGCCTTCAAGCTTATGTACATATTGTAAATTGTATACTATTAATTATGTATCAATTATCTAGAGTGGTATTAAATACTAATAATTGAACATAGTACTTGTAGTTTTTACCAGGGAAGAATTTTTAACTTTATGCTGTCTGGTGAGCAAGAATCCTCAGACATAGCAATATGCATATACATCAAAACACTATTATTGAAAAATAATCCACAAATACATTAATTGCTGCAAATATTAAGTATTTAACAAAAAATATTTTGTTGTACTAACTAATCAGAATTGAACCTATAAAGCTCTCAAAATGAATGATGAAAAATAGCTATCAAAATTTTTCTATCATCTTTATATACCTCTGTGAAAATGCCAAAATAAATTTTCAGTAATAATCAAGTTATAATTTGATTAAGTTTCAGAATCCAGACCATACAAAATTCAAGAATGATTGAGCCAAGATTCTAACATGATAAAATCTACAAAACTTATTTCAAACTGCAGAAATTATAATAAATGCTACCAAAATCAAATAATTATACCATTAAGATAGACTATATATAGATATGTCATGGCTCATAGAAAAATAGCAGCTATTATAAAAACTAAAATTGTTATAACTCAAGGATATTCCATTAACACATATCATGTATGACAATAGAATTGTATATCGCTAATTTTTCTGGAAAATTGCTCATCCTATAGTTTCAACCATTTAAGAATTACACCATTTTACATTTCATCCAATGACCAGTAGCAAATTGTACAGACTTGAAAAAACATTTTTGTGGTTCAATACCAGAAAAATAAATTCTTAAAATTTGCAAAAATTTATGCTTAAACAATATTCAAAATTTATTAACAGTAATGAAAAAGTCTTCATCTTAAATACATTTAGTCCAAGCAAGCTCCAAAGTATTTTTAGAACTCAAAAAAAATTAAAGATGGATATCCAATTTGATTTTAAAAATAATATTCTAAATATCAATATCAGACTACATATTAAAACTGCTCCAATTCTTTCAGGATATAATAAATATGATTTAAAAATGACCTAGTAGATCTAATCCAATTCTTCAGTTAAAAAGTCTAGTAATACTGGTTTTTTAAAGTGTGCAGTGGAGATGTGTTTAATTGGTTATCAAAGAAGTCAGGCAGATTATATGTGAAAACAATAGTCCTATTTGTAGTATATATTGTGAGGATACCATACTAACTCCAAGAAAGAACAGAAAGAGGAAGAAAAAACTGCTCTAGAAATGAGTTTTGTGATGATTATATAAATCAATCTATATAGTCTACATACAGAATATGTTGGTCCATTTTCCTGTTTACTTGATATTTTATGATGTCTTAGTTTATCCAACAGAAAATATTTATTTCTGAAATACTTCAAAACCATTTCTAATTGTAACTTTCCAATGTATTCTATTCTTTGTCATATCTTCCCAATGGAAACCAATTGACATTGCACTACTTCTTATAATATAATAAGGTCTACTCCCAGAAAATTCTTGCTCAAGTTCACCATAAACATCCTTTTAGAAAGTCTTGCATTGTTCAATCACTTTATACATCCATTAGTGTACTCTATAGTATCACATCCAATAAATTGAAAAATATATTGACATTATTTTGCCATTGTATATTTGAAATTTTATGGTGCATTCTTAAATCAAATCTTTCTAATGCCATTCTATTGCTCTGATAGGGTGAACAAGACTATTTCCTATAATAAAATACTCTACTTTTCTAATTTATTTAAAGCATGGAAATACATTGAAATCTGTGTTATATCTTAACTCCTAAATTCACCTTTATACTTATAAAACTACCAAGATATTTAAACTACTTGAAATTTTTAATTTAGTAACCATTTTTACTAAAAATTGCTGAGAATTGTTTGATGAAGAACTTGATTTTTTTAAATATTAATAAACCAAATCTTTATATATCACATTTAAAACATTAAGTACATTCTGTAAACCATTTTTTAAATTGAAAAAAAAGAATAGCACAATCATCCAAGAAGATTAAGTTGTTTTTGCATTTAATTGTTTTAAATTAAAAAATCTATTATTAAAATTTATATCATATCTTTATCTCTGTTTCATCAAGCCACCTGTGAACAATTCCAAAGACCACTGCCATAAAAATTGAAAATGATGTTGGGGCCAAGCACACATCCTTGTTTAACACCAATTTTCATTTCAAATGCCTTAGATTTTGCTCTTGTACTAATAACATTTTCTCTCATTCCATCATGTATAAGCTGTATAATATGAATAAATTTTGATGCACAGACAATTGATTTCGAATAATGCTATAGACATTCTATTGATTGAATCAAATACCTTGACCAAATCAAAAAATGCAATATAGAAATCACTCCTTTGTTTCCAAAATTTCTCTTGTATTTTGCCTGGGTTAAAAAAAAACTCATAGCTTCTTGATTCTCTAAAATCACATTCAGTTTCTGGTAACCATTCATCTATTATTAGAAGTAACTTATTTAACAAAATTCTTGAAAATACCTTTGCTGCAATGGATAATAATGATGTTCCATGATAATTATTGCAATCTTGTTTAGTGTGTTTGTTTTTAAAAAACTGAAACAAAAATATCCTTAAGATTGGATGGCACAATTTCATGGTTCATGTATTTCTAAAAAATTTCAATATTTTTGAAACTAATATTACATATTTTAAAACTTCAGATATTTTATCAGGATCAGCAACCGTTTCCATTTTTAAGATTAAAAGTGCTGTTTTTGGCTTCAATAAACTAGATATCTTTATTCAAATCTAAATGAGTAAATAAAATGGATGTGTATATTATATATATCATTCATTAATCAATAAATCTTCACCATAATCTTTTTAAAAACTTTTATTTTCATCATATATATTTAAAATCCTTTCATATTCTTCATATTCCAACGTTTCGATTGTTTTTAATTACAATCATTTTCAAGGCACTACAAAATACACAGAAATAATTGAATAAATAAAAACACAAATACATCTTATAACTCTACATAAATACCATAAATTGTATTATAATAATCTAAAAATAAATAATCATACATATTATATCATTAAATAATACATTTACATTCTATTATTTTATCCAATTTTTTTAAAATAACTCCTATTACAAATCAATTACTATAAACAATAATAAAAATAACCAATAAAACAATTTTAAAACATACCTATAAACTTCTATTTTATTTATATCACATTATATTTTATATTTTACCAATGCCATTTTACCAATTCCATTTCAAATAAATACCTTAAATCATTTAAATATACCCTTATTTAAATACTTTCATAGTACTTTTAAACACATTGTTTAATACATTCCTTTTAACACCTCTATATACCATTTATTTTATTTAACACTGGATTTAATTTTTTTATATAATTACATTCTTTAATTATTCTTTCTTTATAATTCCTAACCTTTTCTATCATTTTAATACTAAAATTCCTATGGCTATATTTTTCTCTATGAATAAAATTAAATCCAGTGTTAAATAAAATAAATGGTATATAGAGGTGTTAAAAGGAATGTATTAAACAATGTGTTTAAAAGTACTATGAAAGTATTTAAATAAGGGTATATTTAAATGATTTAAGGTATTTATTTGGAATGGAATTGGTAAAATGGCATTGGTAAAATATAAAATATAATGTGATATAAATAAAATAGAAGTTTATAGGTATGTTTTAAAATTGTTTTATTGGTTATTTTTATTATTGTTTATAGTAATTGATTTGTAATAGAAGTTATTTTAAAAAAATTGGATAAAATAATAGAATGTAAATGTATTATTTAATGGTATAATATGTATGATTATTTATTTTTAGATTATTATAATACAATTTCTGGTTTTTATGTAGAGTTATAAGATGTATTTGTGTTTTTATTTATTCAATTATTTCTGTGTATTTTGTAGTGCCTTGAAAATGATTGTAATTAAAAACAATCGAAACGTTGGAATATGAAGAATATGAAAGGATTTTAAATATATATGATGAAAATAAAAGTTTTTAAAAAGATTATGGTGAAGATTTATTGATTAATGAATGATATGTATTGACTATATATTTTTAAAAAGAATGGTGGAAGATTTTTATTTGTTATGTATATTATATATATGTCACATATGTAAATATTACATATAAACATATAAATACAGTAGTACATTTCCACCATTGCCATAATAAAAAATTGATATATTTAACCAAATGCATCAGTAATGAAACCAGTAGATATATAGTTTCAACAATCTATTTGTTTAGATAACTGATCAAGGATTCGACATTCAACATGATTTACCAATTCACATAATTGATGATTTTAGAGTAATCATTTTACGAAAGAAATCTTTTCTTTCATTAGAGAAAGAGAAAAAGAGGAAATTTCTTTATTTTCAAATTTAAAATTTTACGTTTTCATGGAATGAATCGATACAGAAACTATTTCACTCTTAAATTATTTAGTTTCTTATAAATGTATTTATTTGTGCATATTTATATCATATACATATGAATATGCAGTAAGTGTACGTTTTATTTTATATAGATATATAGACAATATATATATATGTGTGTATATATAATCAAGATTTACTATTCATTCATTAGAATGAATAATATATTTCTTTTTTATATACATATGAGATTTGATAGAAATATATATTTGTGCATATATATTCTTACATTTTGTTTCTTTCCGTTTACATTTTAGAGTGTTAATTTTTTTTAAAAAAATTTTTTTTTGTTAGCTCTCTTGCATGAAGTGTTTGCAGCCCACAAATGTCTTCCAAATTATTTTTTGCTAATTTTTGATTATCTATTTATATTTCACCTAAGTCACTCCTTTACTTAAATTATAAACTATAATTTATTTAAAAATAATAAATTTATTGGGTGAAAAGTTATATATTAAATTAGATAATTTAATTTAAAAAATCATATTTAGATTAGTTGTAAGATGCAATTCTTTTTTTTTTTATAAAAAATTATTTGATTTTTATTTTAGTTTTTTTTTTTAAAAAAAATTCAAATTATTTAAGATTATATTTCAATTGTTACCAAAATAATTAATTTTAACCTCATATTGCTTAATATTGTTTAGTATATTTTTACTAATGTGGGTATATGTTTATTAATTAAAATTGTTGTAATTTTTTTAGTTTGTTTTAAAATACTGGGCAAAGCACAAATCATCTTCGCCATGTAAAATTCATTCTTTTAAAGGCCGCTGTCGATTTCGGATAAAACCTGAAAGCTCCATTCATCCAGCGAGTTTATTCAATGAAGCATCAAAATTTTCATTCAACTTTTTAAACGATGATTTGTCATTTATTTCTCATATATGTTATCCTGCAGACCGAAGGAAAAAAACTGAATCTACACTACAAAGTAAGTATATATTTTTTAAAGATTTACAGATAAATATGTAAATGTATGTATTTAAATCTGCACTGATTAAAACTTGATGATTTTTTAAAATTTCATTCAGGTTTAGAATTTTTTTGATAACTCAAACTTTCATAGTAATTGATAAAACTGGTGAATATTGTCTACTCCTTCACTATTGATGTGATGCACTGTGACTTCTCCTTATACGGAGTCAGAAATCTCTCAGCAATTATGCCCAGAGAAACCTATTAGCCACTTTACCTTCCCTTTTCATTCTCCACCCTAAGTTTTCCCATAATCTGCTCCATCCCATTTCGACAACATAAATCCCCCTTATCTTTTTCCAAACCCAGCATAAATACCAATAACTCACTTTCTATATAATCACTTTGTTCATATTTATTTTTCCATGACTTCATTATGGGTACCCTTTCTGCTTTCAAGTATTTACACTGAATTAACAGATGCCTAATATATTTTATGTCTTCATTACACAACTTGCGGACTAAATCACTCATATTTTTCCATTTAAGGGTGTATTCCCTTGTTGCTAAAAATCCCATTTGAGCCTTAAACAATAAACTACGTTCCTTGCTGTTTTCATAAATTAACTTGCAGCCAATGTTCCATTTACTTCTATATGTACTTAAACTCTTTTTACTCTCCATACTAGTTTTCCATCTCTCCAACTCCCTATTCTTGTTAATGCATCTATTCTTCTATCCCATTCCTTACCACAATAACACTCAACAATTCTCCTAACACAATCATCCCACCTTTTGTACAAATACACTGATATAATTTTTTTATTCAAATCTTCTGCATACTGCATTAACTTTCTCACCTATCTTGTTGCCTGCCCTTTATTCATAACCTAATTAAATACTATTCTGGCTATTCTTTTATCATCCATAAACTGCAATCTACTAAATATTTTCATTTTGCTTTTTGCATCTCTCATATAAAAACTTGTACCATCCCATTTCTCCTTGAATTACTTCCTTTGTTGTCCACACATCTGCATCTAATGCATGTTTTCCTATTTCCCTTTGTAATTTTTCTAAGTAATTTAATACCCCTTTACTAACACATAACACATCATTGCCATATGTTAACCCTGCTACTGCAACTCCCTTCCTTATAATTCTAGCTACATCATATTTATTATATATAAAAACACTGTTAATTTCTTTATCAATCACTTTCTTTTCTTTGCTTCATTTATTATTTTTTTCTCCCATTCATCCAAGCATTTTTTCTGATTACTTAAGATCATTGCCAAATAACTATATCTATTCACCACACTTAACTTTATATCCCCAATAAAAAAATCATCTTCTCTTTTCCCAGCATTAACCATCATTATATTTGATTTTTCTTCACTAAATTTAATTCTCATCTCCTTACTCACCCTTGCACTTGTCCTCAGTGTTACTTCCATATCTTCTTTCTGCCTACAAAAAGACATCATCAACAAAAAAAGACCCGATAAAGTATATACTCCCTTGCCACCTATTAATGGTATTTCTATCCCTCTTCCTAGTCTTTTTATTGCTCTCTCCATTTCATACAAATGCAACAAAAACAAAATAGATGACATAGGGCAACCTTGCCTTAGTCCCACCCCATTTTTAACTTTAACTGATTTTATATCCCCTAATTGATATGTATAGTAATTATTTTTATATAATTTATTAATAATATCCACTAAAGCTTCATCCATTCACAAATTTGCTAAACATACTCATAATCTATTTCTATTTACTCTATCATATGCCTTCTCTATATCTATAAAACTCATATATAACTGTCTACCTGAATTCCTGACACTCCATTAAAACCATATTCTGTCCTATCATCCTCAATTATATTTTGCTTCCTTTCCCCTGACTTTCTCTTTGGACTATCTATACTTAGAAACCACTTTCTCCTTCCTTTTATCACATTTCCACACTGACTACATAACCACAAACCTGTTACACCCTTCCTAGTCTTACTGAAACATTGCAAGTGATAAACCTCATCACACATGGTACACTCTACCAGAGCACCCCTAGTTTCTTTCTGCCAATTATATATGCATTGTGGAATAAAATGCAATCCATACTCCTTATTTTCCAAGTCACCTATTCTATATTTGACTTTATACTGACTCTCCTCTTCAAACCCCCTTGCACCGAAGGATAAAACTTTAATTTCTTTATTATAAGATGCTTAGCAATGCTATTGTTCTTAAGTAAGCCTTCTTTTTTTGTTTTTAGGATTATAGGTCAAACTGTGGATTGGGAAATAGATTTATAAAAACGATTCAATATAAAATAATGAACAAAATCATCACATCATCATTTATTATAAATTAGCAATGTATAGGCATATAACAGGCGTAGCCTTTGTACTTTGTGTATATATGTATTCATAACAATAAAAAATGTTTTAAATATGATAAACCAAATAAAATAAAGCTGAAAGATAGAAAACAGATATAGAGAAAGATAAGTAAAATAATTTTTAAATTTAAATAACATCATCATCACTCTCAATCACTATTTATTCATTGCAGGATGGTCTCTCCAAGTTTAATCCAGTTTCTCTTATCTCTAATCTCTCTTCTCCAGATTATTGTAGCATACTTCATTATCTCATCAACCTATCTCACATATGGTCTCTCTCTATGTCTTTTATAATTTCTTGAAATCCAGCTTAAGATTTTAGTGTTAATATACCATCATTTCTTCTAGAAATATGGCCAGCCCAGCCCATCTTCAGACTAAATCTTTCATTGCTGTCAGTAACATCTATTTGTTTTCTGCTATGTATAGCCACCACAAAAGCTGCAGTCATGGTAAAGGTGGTCATACAAGCAGAAATAAAATTAATTTGAAAGTTTTTTATAATTAAAATTTTGACTTTACTGCCATAAGTTAACAATAGTAAAAATTAAACTAATAATGCTTAATATGCATTAAAATTATTATTGTTACAGTTCAGTATTAAAATTACTACTTATGAATGCATGACCTTAAAGCCATAAATTAAAATGTAATAAAGCTGATGTGATCTGTATAATCCATAGGTCCACTTTTTCACCTTCAGTGTGGAATTCACTGAGTCACTCCACACTCCTCATTACACTCAGCCATTCTGTATTTTCATTTAAACACGATCAGCTCTAACAATGCGAGTATATAGATTAGTTCTCCATTCCCCATTATCTGTGAGCTTTTATATCTTCCCATTGATAATGGAATGTTCTAGAACATAACTAATTATTATTGTTCCTTATCTTTTTTAAATAATCAAGGACACAATATTAAATATACTAGATACATAAATCATGTGAAAAGATGTAAAAAAAGACATGTAATTTCTATAGACATTAGAAACAAAATTAGAGGCAAAAGTTGAACCAAATATGAAGGAAAATATAGAAATCAAAAATGAGGAAGAAAAGCCACAAAGTACAACAAAATTATACATGAAGAGTGAAATGGTGGAAAAGGTAGAAGGTAAATTAAATTGGCCAGTGCATGAAAAACATAAGCCCAAAAAATTAGATTATGTATAAAACACATAGAGTGTGCTCTTGTGGAGTGGGGTGCTATATTTATATAAAAACATGATTTAAAAAATGTTACAATATAATTTGAAGTACTAGAACAGAGAAAAGTTGGAATTTTAAAAGGAACATTGAATTTTAAAAGAAAAGCATTCCGGATTATAAGAATTTGGGGGAAAAGAATGACTTAAGGAAATGAGAACAAATGTGTAACTGTGTTTGTACAAATATAAATAATTAATTATGGGGAGAGGGCTTTTTTCAAAATGATAAAAAAAAACAAAAATTATATATATATTTTAATTAACCAAAAGAAAATGAGCTGATTAAAATAACTTGAATTAATAAACATTGCATCATGAATCTATAAAGAGATCTTAAAATATCCTTGTGATTAATCATAATAAACTTTTATATATAAAAAGCACAAATGAACATGTTGAGAAATTATCAAGGAATGTATTCTAAATATTTGTTTTGCATTAAGGAAGTTGTAAACATGAATAAAGAATAATGTATTTTTTATCATCAAAATTTGTAATGTCAGTTGAATATATTGAATGAATTAGTTTAAGATTGCACTGACATTGTTTTATCTATAAAATGTTATCTTTATTAAAGTATTTTCACACTTTTATTTTACTTATATGTGTAGTTAATAGATAATAGAACATCAATTTAAAGTCCACATATAAAATTATGTCATACACCACATAGACCAGTATATGTATCAGCAAAAGTCAACTTAAAAATTTTTCAAATATTTTATTTAAAAGAAATAAAGAAAAATTCCTAAACTTAGAGATTATTTTGATATTTATCTGTTAATGTTTAAAGCTTGTATTTAAAATTCATAAACCAATTAAAAATAAGCTAAGTGATCAAACACATATATAAAAAAAGATGAGATAAGCAATTATAAATATTTATTGTAGCCTAATATTCATTTATTAAATACTTTTATTTAAGTTACAAACTCTATTTGTTGGTTTAATAAATATTTTGAAATTGAGATTTAATATATTTATATTCAATATAATTTGTTCAAATTTTTTATCTTTGTTATAAATTGCAATGCAATATGACCCTAAAATGTTTTAGGTAGATTACCTAGTTTTTTAAATCCAAAGGAGTTGGTGGATGAAATTTTAAATATTTTGATATCAGATTTCAAATATGTATATATTTCAAAAAGTTTTCAGTAATGGATATTTCTTTTTTTAAAAAAACTTTACTTTAAAAAGTATTTTAATAATCTTTTAAAATTGAAATAAAAACAATTCTTAATAAAACTATATTATAAATGAATGTTTATGTAGTACATATATATGATTTTACTTTCAACCATAATGATAAAAACTGAAAAATAGATATAAAAAATGTTTTATAATAAATACTTTTATTTATTTACTTTGGACTAAAAACACACAAAATAATTGTTTCTTCAACCACAATTGGCCTTTTTATATAACTTGAAATAAAAATGTGTGTGAGGAGTGTGGTGCACAAAAAAATTAAGACAATCCCTAAATTAAATGATTTCTGGACCTCCCCCCTCCCCCAACCCTTTTATTTCAAGTTAAATATAAAAAGCCCAATTGTTCTTGAAGAAACAATTATTTTGTATGTTTTTAATTCAAAGTAAATAAATATTTACTATAAAATATTATATATATATTTAAAAAATATATAATCGAATAGCTTTATTACTCAGTAGTTCATAAAAAATTTAAATGCTGGAAGTGACAGAACTGGGCATGACAGTATTAGAGTCTGCTATTCAACCATTGCATTAATTTAATGTTATCAATAACTTATGATTATTAAAACCATCTTAGTATTGTTTTCATAAATAATAAATCAGTTGAGTATTAAAGTACTGCTGACATAGACTCTGCGTCAAAATTGACTGTAATAATATAGAATAATGAACTTTGTATCATGAAACAATTATTAAAAAATGGAATTTGTATTATGAAACCAATCACGAGAATATTGATCAGTGAAGGATAAGTATGTAAAATCTTAATTTGATTTATTATTTAATTATATGTTTATTATAAATAATTATTTAGACAAAATATATGTAATTCCCTCTTTATATGTGACACTTGAATTCAAAATAAAGAATCAAGAAGTTATATAAAGTATTTTTATCAGCTTGCTTTATTAAAGCCACTTTCACGCTGTTTTTATCCTTTACCACCCAATTTCGTTTAAGCTGCATGGATCAGAACAATATAAATATTTTGCAGTAGTGAATTTTCCAATAAAAAAATCAGTGTATTTATTTATTTACATTTTTAATGGACAATATTTTTAAAATTACAATATTTAAATACATGTTATTAAAAATCACAAATTATATATGAAATTGCCAACTGCAAAAAGGAGTTTGCTGTGAACTGAAAGGAGATTCTCTGATTCCTCTCCGAGACCTTAAAGGAACCAAGCAGGGAAAATTACTAATGTCATCTCTGTATATTCTTACCATTGCAGCTGTTATTATTACATGATTATTTATGGAGTATACAAACATCAATGAGCTACTCAAAAACATACATCTGCCAGTGTAATAAGTTTATCAGCTTTTTACCTGTTTATATCAAGACACCCTATGATCTTTTGTCTCAGTTGCCTGATAGCTGTGTGAATGAATTTTTTTAATAAATATAATCATGGGAGACAAAACTAAATGGTAGTTTTTATTTACAGGAATCTGTAAAGTTTCCAGCCAATGACTTGCAGCTAAAGGCAGAGAGTGATAGAACCTGCTGATTGCAGATGCAGGATGCAATTTGATGATGGATTTTTCTTTAGATACTTACAACTGCAGAATGCTTTCAAGTAAAGGAATAATTGGAAAAAGAACTGTATAATATTAAATGGGTCATTATTAGACTTTACGAAGTTAAAAGAAAAAGAAACAATTGATTTAAAAAGTATATATTATACTAAAAAAACACAAATGCTGGAAGCACAAATGATATAGGTTTTATTACAAATAAAAAATGAAAAAATAACATTGTGGAGATTGATAATGTATCAGACAGAGTGGCAATTTAGTTATTCAAGTTTATGGAAGTTACAAAATTTAAATAATTCAGGTTTATGCACTAAAAAGTTCTCATTGTGATGATCAAATAGAGGATTTTTATATGGATGTACAGAAAATTTTCAATCATAAAAAAACATTTTAAAATTGTTATGGGAGACTTTAATGCTAGAATTGATAAACAATTAAGTGAAAGATGAAATGTGCTGTGAATAAATTTGATTATGATGATAGAAATAAGAGAAGGCATAGACTTGTGGAGTGTGCAGAAAGAAAGAAAAGTTACATTATGAATTCATTCTTTGAGAAAAATGCTAAATGAAAAATAGCAGGGAAGCATCCAAATGAAGATATAGAAGAATTGGATTATATTTTGATTAAAAGAAAGTATGTATTTCAAGACTGTAATGTTCTTAATAAATTTGACTCAGGAAATGATTATCAATTAGTGAAATGTAAGATAAATGTTAATGTAACCCTAGAGAGACAAAAACAAAAAGTATTAAAAAAAAAACAGTATTCATAGTTGATATTCTTAACCTTCAGAAACATTCCAATAAATTTAAATTAGAACTTGCAAATAGTTTTAAAATATTAACAAGTTTTTAAAATGTTTCAGATTTAAATGAAATCAATAGGAATATAACTGATACACAATTAAAAACTATCACAAAAATATCTGCTACAAAAAATTAGCAATTGATTAATAAATTTTCTATTTAGATAATTTATGAAGGAAAAAAAATGAATATGAAAAAATATTAAAATGATGCATTAATAAGGATTGAACATCTAAAATTTTGTAAAATGGCACAAAAAAGAGATAATTAGCAAGGAAAACTACAAAAGAGAATAAAAGCCTTAAAAATATAAAACAATATCTTGGTGTTAGTAGAAAACTTATTTCTGAAATAAAAAGAAAAGATGGAACCATTGCAAATAATAGAGATAACATCATGAAATATATAGAAGAGCTCTATTAAGAATTATACAGCAATAATGAAAAACAAAAAGTATCCCCTACAACTATTATATCTTATAAACTGACTAGGATTTTAAAGGCACACAACTAAAGCTATAAAAAAAAGAAGAACTCCAGATAATGATGGAAACATAATTGACATCTGTGAAGAAATAGAATAATCATTAGCAAAATTATATACCAAATATATAAAGGATAAAGATATTAAAAAGTACAGACCTATCTATATTTTATCAGCTCTATACAAAATTTTTATCAAGATAATTTCAACTCACTTACAATGAACTTTGGATTTTAACCAACCTAAAGAACAAGCTCCATTTAAAAATGCTTTCAGTGCAGTGGATTATATCCAGATATTGAGAAAAGTTCAATGAGTAAAAGTTGTCATTATAATTTGGATTTGTAGTTTATGAAAAGGCATTTGATTCTACAAGCAGTTTTAGAATTTTCTAAAATTATAATAGCAAAAGATTTTACTAACTATCAGAACATTTAAAAAAACAAAATTGCCAACATTAATGTTATTTCTATTTGCATAAAGTAATTTTGATTCATAATGTATATTGTTAAAATGTTATTATAATGATGAATCTGTTTAATCGCAGTATTATTATATGTATGGGCTTTTAATACCACAGTAAATATATATATGCTTCAATCTTATTTGTTAAAAGCTGATATTTTGAAGTAGTGATATTGGAAGAATTTATATAACCAGAAATCAGTAGTAGGACTTCTGTAATAATTCAATGGCTAACTAGATTAAGTATAAATCAGTTCCCTAAAAAATAATCTAACCTTACCTTAGATATCTTTAGTTATTTGAATAAATCCATATTTCATCTACATTAAAACTCCAAGTTATATATGACAAGTAAATTCCATAATCATCTGGATGCATGTGAAATTCTAAATATTAGAACACTATATATCATCTCTTTGGGTGAAGCTTTTATCTTTTTTTTAAAAAAAAAACTATATAAATATTCCTTGTTTTTACAATGGTTTTCACAGCAAGATATATAGTATTAATGTTGTTTTTTTTAACCTGACCACCATTTATTGTACTCTCATTTCAAATTTATGATAGCACAACAATGAAAAAACATCCTCATAGTTGAATCATGATTTAAATTATAGGAAATAATATATAAAATATGTTGAAAATCACTCACACAAACTTTATTTAAATATTAGATTCTTAAATGCAAGCATATTTATTTTCTCTAAAGATATTGAATATTTTTTATTAATATTTTTTTTAAATTAAATAATATATTGTTAATTAACATTTTATACAATTCTTTTTATTATATTTTAGATAAATCACAACCAAATCTGTTAGATCTACCAGACTCTTTACTTCTTGAAATATTTAGATATATTTCTCCAGGAAAATATCTTGAATTTTTAAGAAAAAGTTGTACTAGAATTGCAGAATTAATTAATGATAATGCTATTATGAGGATAGTCAAATTCAAACTTGAACCTCAAGAAAATATTAGGCATCCAATTATTAGTGAAATTCTCAATCGTTCAAAGCATTCTTTAAAGGAAATAGACTTTAGTAACTGTCCTTCTATAAATGATCATATACTCTGTGAAATTTCCCAACAGTGTCAGCAAATTTCACATATAAATATTTCAAATTGCCAGCAGGTTACCAATTATGGAATAAAAGCTTTAAGTGAAGAACTTGAATCTGTAGAAAATTTCAAAGTAAGTAAGTGTCGTTTAATCACATGCCAAGGTATTTTATGGCTAGTCCAAAAGCATCAGAATGTTCTCCATACTCTAAATTTTAGCAAATGCCTTGGACTAAGATTAGACGCTTTTAAATTATGCTACATCATTAGTCAATGTCAATCACTGACTCATCTTAGTATGGGATGGGAAAGAAAACATGCAAAGATTAATCCATTAATTGATACAGATATAATTAGATTGGCTCAACATTGTCCAAAATTACAATACTTAGATATATGCTACAGTCATGCCACATTTACTAGTATAGAAGCAATTGCTCAAGCTTGCCCCCAGCTAAGATATCTTAATATTGCCCAATCTTTTATTCACAATACTGTTCTTGACAACATTACAAGACTTCTGATTAATGTATCATATCTGAATCTTTCAGACTGTTGGACTATTACTCCTGATGGATTACCATATTTGTATACAATGATAAATCTTTATCATCTAAACCTGTCTCGATGTTATGAAATTAATAGCACAAGTATATATGATTTAACATTAAAGATGACTTCTTTAAGAGAACTGATTCTTGTAGATTGCCTTAAAGTAGACAATGCTGCCATATCTCACATTCCAGAAAAATGTCCAAAATTAATTTTATTGGATGTTAGTGGAACTATGGTTACACAGAATGCTCTTGATAAACTAGCAGAAAAGACAAATTCTCATTTTCAAATTATTACAAATTGTTGCCCATTGATTGCCCAATAAATATTTTAAATAATCAGTTTTTGTTATTATTAATTTTTTTTTTTTAATGTCATATATTATATACAAATCTACATATTGGTATGTTCTTTTTTTCTCATCAACTTTTAGTATTTTTTTAGTTAAAAACAAAAAAAAAGGAATGGAAATATTACTAAAAAAAATAATAATTAAATCAAAATTTCTCAACATATTTACAATAGAATTGAAGTAAATGGATGGAGAAATTTTGATATGTATGATGGGCCAGAATAAAACATTTAAAATGACAAAAAAAAAATAGCTCTGTCATATGAACAAAGCAATAGTAAGAATAATACTAGAATGCATGCTGAAAAGAAAGATAAAAAGAAAAAGAATATATATATGTTAATAAATGATCTAGAAAAGAGTGAAAATTTTAACTGCTTTCAATAATCACTTTGATTTTAAATTTTGTTTGCATAAATGAAAAAGTAAAAATAAATAATTAAATGGCGTTATAGTTTGGTAAGTAAGAAATTTGTGCATAGTGACAGTTGGTGTGAACCATGGACTTTAAGCACCGATTACTCTATCACTATATCAAACCATGGAAGGCTAGGTGAGTGAGTAAATGTCATTTATAGAATTTTTCAAATGTTCAACAATCATTGCAATTTTACTTCTGACTATAAACTTAATAATTAAAACAGAATAGAATTAAATGACTCCTTTCAATTTATGAGTTGGTGTGTTTAAAATAAAACTATTATGCTATAATATCTATAAAAATTATTTTTTGCAGTTATCTAGATAATAAGGTTAACCAAGCTTGACATCATAAAATCATTATCAAATGAATAAGAAAACTTACAAATCATAATAAAAGTATAACTCCTACAAAGGATCAGCATACTTTCAAATGACATACATTGTCAAATGTGTCATAAAAAGATTAATTTATAAGTAGTGAGAGATTATGACAAACTAATATTAGATTGGCTTGAACTTTAGCATTCTGAGTATAGTTGAAAATTATTTTATTATCATCTTGATAAAATTTCACTTCTGATTGTTTAAACAATTTGCATATACTTACAATTTACTAACACCTTTAGTTTAGCAATGAATAAATATTTTATTATTGAAAAAAATAAGGTAAGACTTGAGTTGTTGACTAAGGAAAAAAGGGCTGAAGTATAGATTAATAATGAAACAAAATAATTAGGGGTATTTTTTTTAGTTTTATCTGCCTAAAAGAAATGCTTGTTCACATTGTTTGAATCACAAATGTGCATTCTTGAAGTTGAGTATCTAGTTCATATTGCCAATGAATGAATGCAGCTAGTATTATGAGGAATTCATATATCTTTAAAGAATACTACAGATAGTGAAGTAATAATTAATGAGTGGAAGATTTATAAAATATAGCTATATAAAAATGTTATCTATTGAATTATAATTGCTTTAATAATCTTCAATAAAAGTGCCTGCTTGTTTTATTAGAAGAATTCAAACAAAAGTCCGTTTAAGATATGTTTCATGATTTATCAATGTAAAGCCAAAATTTTTTGGAAAGAAAATGTTGAATGTTATTTTATTATCTTTTATTTTTTAAAATCTCTTAATTTTGACAAATCTTCAATGTTTAGATGAATCAATTTCAATTTCTCAATTAGAAAGATATTTCTATAAAAATAAATCTGGGAATTAAAATGTTTTGTAATTCTTTATCACTTCTTTGCATACAAAAACTTTTACTATTATTATCCTAGTGTAGTTATTCACTATTTTACTTAATTGCATGGTTTGTTGTCTCATTTCATATTGACGACTTGTTTAAAATAAAGAAATACATTATAAAATAATCATTTTTCATGTAAGACAATTGGCAGTAAATCATTGTGAGATATAAAAACATTGATAGTTATCCACACAGTTCCATTCTATTTATACAATTCATGAAAGAAGAACTATAAAGTAATGTAAATAAATTATAAAAAAGGAAAAAATATTGCAATTTAATCATATTACAATGAGAGCAAGCAAGAAAAAAAACCTCATCATATAATTTGGAAAAGTTTTACCACTGTTTTTTTTATATCTTAATTGATTTATTTTGCATGTGAAAATGCATTTCCAAATAAATTATGCTTTTGTAATAATTGAATGATTTATTTCTCAGGAGTTCATAAGAAGGTCAACACTGGAAGTATTGTAACTGGGTCATAATTCAAACTTTAAATCCCAGAGACAGTCATTCCATCATTAACCCAAACCACAGAAAACAGATCAATGGTGAACTAATGAGTGCATGATTATTTATTTATTATTTGAAAAATGATGTTTAACATCATAGCATTTAAAATTTATGAATTCTCAAATAAAATATATAAAATGCCCTGGTAGAAAACATCAAAATTATCACAAGAATATTATAGATATTTATTAAAAAGAAAAGATAAACTATAAAATAATGTAGGCAATAGATATGCAATAATTACTTCATCAATGAAAGTTAAATCGTATGTATTTTCTTTTACAGTCAATGCATCAACTTTATCTTTTAAATATAAATGACTAAATAATCATCTACTATTCAATACTCAATGTTTTCTAAGAAGGTTATTGGCTGACAACCTGAAAAAATTCTAAGTTTGGTTATCATCAAATTCTCTCTGGATTTGAACTGAAGTCACGAGCATGATATACTTAAACACCAAACACTATATCATAATGCTTTATAAAAACTTAATATAATAAACTATAGAAACACATACAAAAAAAGATAAAACTATAATTGCAATACAGTTCTACATAGTCATATTAGAATATACAATTTTGTTACCTATTACAGAAAAAAAAAATTTTCTTCAATCATATGCATGTTGTAAAGGTCAAATATGTATAGTCAGCAAAACTGACCTAAGAACTAAGCAATGATTACCAACATGCATGTCTGTGTATAACATATATAAACATTACCTCAAACAATAGTAAGTTCAACATCATTACTTACATCTCCAGGATAATCTTCACATGACTACTGCATCTGATGTTAACATATCTATCTTTATATCTCACTAGGATCAAGAATTATAAATACATTAGTTGTGGTAAATAACACAGATGCAGAGGTAAAGAGTAATTAGATTTATTCATGCAATAAAAATAATAACAAAAAAAATGATATACACATTTCAGTTACTAATATAAAATAACTAGGAATACATTGTGTGGGGTTTGAATCCAAGGTAGTTGTTTAAATTATTATACATTTCATGGGTTTGAACTCATTTACGTGAAACGAAAAAATAAGATAAACACTGACACAAACATTCAGCACGAGTTTTGCAAAATCTTGATACAAAATCTTTTATTAGTTTATAAATTTATCCTAACTAGGAATTGAATATGTAGACTAAATCATTATTTCAGTTTATTGGGTATTACTAATTTTATAATTCAATTGTAATTGTATACATACTCTAACATTCTATGGTGCACTATATGTATGAAACATGGACATCTTAATGTCACACATTCCAATGATCCCTGATGGATAACATGACTCTATCTAGGAATAATTTAATAAATAACTAATTTAAATTTATAATACACCTGGATCAGGATTCAACATAATATATACAGTAATTAATTTAAATGCATCTAAAGTGTACACAATCACAAAATGATCTACAGATCGTGGCATTTTCCTAGTCAAAACATTATGGATCTAGGGCATCAGACAAAGGAGGAGAACTTCAACAATATTATTAAAATATAAAATAACTCATTAAGATGCTAGACTGAAAGAAAGATTACATACTAAATATAAGAGAAGAAATACCAGCCTATGCATTGCCATACAAGGGAATGCATTGGGTAACTTATAACAATACAGCAGGAAATATTTGATTATTTAAATAATTAATATATAAGTGTAAGCACATCTTAGCAATAAATATATAAAAGAAATCCCTAATTAATTATTAATTGAATGTCGAATCTAGAGATTTGCATATCTTAAGTATAAAATGATATTTTTTTGTGTCACATAAACGATCACTTGTCACATCCAAATGAGAGTTTAACACACTTCAATTCCAACACAAAATCTTAAATAATTAATATATATATAATTCATCCAAATCCACCCAAATCGTATTGATACAAGCACATGCACTCATTCTGATATTGTATAAGTATCAGTTAAAATATGTAGCCCTAAAAATGATTTACTAAATGTAAATATAGTATTTGCTATTGTTGAATAAATGTATTTTATAGCTTAAACCTCTAAGGACTAATAGAAAACTTTTAATAAATCCTTTATGGATTTTATAAGTTTACTTGAGTATGTTTTAGACTTTTATCCTAACTTAACATAAGAAATGATCAATATAAAAATCAAAACTACTCTTAAAAAACCATTTGAGTAGAGGTGAAAGATGGTGACAATTAAGCAATTTATACATTTTAAAAAACTCTAGATAAGTTAAACTAATTGCCAGTTTTACTGTTATATAAAAAAATAGGTATTGGCATATACTTCACCAACTTCTCAGTAGTATGCAAATATCATATATATATTCATAAATATTGGAATAAAATATAAACATATTCTAGCATCAAACATAAAATTGTAAGTATATATATAAAGTTACAAAAATTAAATAAACTTATATGAAAATTAAAATTAAATTAATGGAAATAAAATATATATATATATAAGTTACTAATATCCTTCCTGTAGGAGAAAGTTCATGATAAAAGTCAAATGTCAATTTACTTTGCTTGCTAAGGTGGATGATCCAAACATAGCTATGTTCTTTGTATAGCATCTTTGGAGATGAAATGTCCTTGGCTTATTAGATATTGCTTGGAATCTCTCCAATCTGGTTTTACTATGCATATTTTGGTTTATGGACCTTTTTTTTTTTTATTCATTTAGAAATTTATTTATTGGGGTTTATAAAATACTGCCCCACTCATTATTCAATTGGACAAAAGAATGACTGGTTAACATTAGGTTATTTTGGGAAGTTTCAGTAAGGCTAGGTCAACATATTTCTACTTCTCTCACATTGCTATAGTGAGCATTTTGGCAAGGCAGACAAGTACTGCTCTTATTACTCTTAATGACAATGACTTCATGCTGAAACTCTAGCTTCCACTCCCCTCTTGATGGTCAAGCAGAGCAAACACTGGGTTTTTACTCCTCCATTCTTTGAATTTTCTCCAGCATAAATTCTAGTGGTAATAGGTTTGAAGACCCTTGCAATAGATTTTACCAAGTTTATATATGATTTTAAACAAAAGGTTTCCAGATGTATCAATAATGATTTAATCCATTCATCTAAATTTACTTGAATTTCCTTTCTACTAATTAACTCTGTTCATTAGTTACTCAACACCTATCATTTACTTATTGCTTCCTTGTTAATTAAGTACTTTTACTTAATTACAGGCCCCTTAAAATACAAAATGTTTCATAAAATTTTAAGTTTTTAATTAAAGTAAAACAAATGAATATCTTATCCTTAATAGAACAGATATAGATCTTTTAATGCTGGTCTTAACCATTTAGTAACATTAAGTAATTTGTATACCTTGAAGCTAATCATGGTTTTACCAAAAAATGTTTTGATTTATAATGTGATTTTCTGTAAACTGGTAATATTCTATTTATATACATTATGCTTAGAAATGCCAATTCTTATCTGGTTAACTAAAGCTAAAAATGAATTTACATTGGAGTATGTTTTTATGTGATTCTATTTATGCACCCACATAAACATACAACAATTAGTTCTATTTAACAAGTGTTTTAACATTAATTTTAAAATAAAGTACATATATGTAGATGTTCGTATATATATATATATATAGCTGCAATATATATCACAATAAATAAATCATTTTATAAACAAAACAATATAATTTTTTAATGTTAATATATAAAATATAAGATGCAAATTATGTTAAACAATGTAAACATTTTTTTACAAAAACATACATATTATATAGAGATTAAATAAAATATTTATTTATCAATCAAGAAAACTCATTTGGATTTATATCATAGTCAATCATTTTGTTTTCTAAATAATACCACTGTCCAAGAAATCCAATATCTACAATCCTTTGATAAAATGTTAGCCACTGTGGTTGTAAATAAAGACATCTTGCTTCATATAAATCACATGATCTATCATGATTTGCAACCCACATAAATGAAATTACTCCTAAACTTAAGTAACGAAGTAATCCTTCATTATATTGCTTAAGTAAAACTTGCATATATTTATCTGCTTCTGGATTCCGGACAGAATCACTGAGCAAGAGAAGATCTCCAATATTGTTTATAAGCTGATCTTTGAAACTTCTTTCATCAGGATTATTTTTGGCACAATATGTAAGAAGGCCTAAACTAGAAAAAATTAATGTTGTTTTTAATGGATGTTCTTTCATATCTGATGCTGTTTCTTTAGCAACTGCAGAATAATCAAGTAAAATACTCTTCCAATATGCTCCTAAAAAAATAAAATATGTAAGAATACAAATAAGTAAATAAATAAATTACAATAAACAATTTTAATGTAATACTTTGTATGTTAAGGTAATTATTTTATTGGCTGAGACAGAATTTATTATTATCATAGAATTTATTCTTAAAATATTAACATTTTCTGCAAGAGGAATTATACATTTCATAATTTAATTTCATATTATATTTTGCCTCTTTATAACTTATTTTTGTTTTTAAAGCACTATTTTAAATCAAACTGCATAAAATATTAATGGTTAAACTCAATTTTTTTTTATTAATGCTTCCAAGCAGTAATAACTCCTTTAACGGGCAAATTATATGAAAAAGTATGGTAGATTTATGATTTTTAATAGATTGAAGCAATAATATGTACAAAGTATATGCATTATAAATAAATTTTATTTAAACAAAGAATTATATATTATACATTAATAATTTCATAACCAGTTAATCAACAGCCTGAAATTCTTAAAAACAAATATAATTAAGATAACTTTCTAGATCTTTCTACTATATTACTTAAAATTGTGTAATTTAATGTGTATGTATAGTGTATGTTCACACACACATAATTAGAATAAAAAAGGACTTGTAAATAATGTTTTACATATCCAAGGAGACTTTTTTTCATGCAGTAATCTATTTATGGCTATTTTACTATTTTTTTAAAACTTTTACAGTAATTTAAGATTGTCAAATAATATATTTATTACCAATTATGATAAATCTTTATTTTTTCTAAAATAATTTTTTTTAATCAGTTAAAATTGTTTTTAGTCGAAAAAACAACAACAACAAAAAAATAAATGATTTCATTTAAAATAAATTTTTAACTGCAGTTATTTGAATTAATATTTCCTTTCCATAAAACATTTTACTTTTCTCAGTCTCTATAGCTTTCATTGTTGTGAACTATAATGCAATATATATATATAAGCTTAATGATCTAAACTCCAGGTCAAAATTGCCCAAATTGTGAATCATAATCTACTGATTCATAGTGTAACTAGTTTAGTGATTGTTTATGTATTTCAGCTAGCAGGCTATATCAGGCATGAAGTCTTATTTAAATACAATTGAGAATGAATTTAATTTATTTTTTCAAATTTTTCTTATAAAGATTACAAACACTCTTTCAATTTGCTCAAACTGACATAAAATAATACATATGCTAAGCATGCAAGCTATTTAAATCATTTCATTCAATTTTTTCAAAGCATTCAGATATTGGTAAATATTTTTAGTTGAAAATAAATTTAAATAACTTTTTATTTAAAATGCTACTTTTTAAAATCCATAAAAAAATATCTTTGGTGCTGATTTAGAGTGCTCTCTCCACAATTTTGAATTCTAAGAACTGCCAAAAACCACTGCAGACATATCCAAGTGATAAATGACATTGAATAATCCACATGGAATTGCTTTGATGCATCAGCAGTGATTTCGGGCAGTCCTTAGAATTCAAAATGATGGACAGCACACTCTAAATTGGTCCAATCAAACCAAGTTTATAACTTCTAAAATACAATTATATTACAATATATGCCTATAATCACATGTTAAATAAACATGAAATTGATCAAACCAAGTTTATAATTTCAAAATACTAAAAGCATATAACTTCTAAAATACAAATTTTATTACAACAATGACAGTGATTGACCCAAGTATGCAGGGAAGGAGAAAGATGTTTTTGATGATACGAAGTATCGTCCAAAAAAATGCAGAAGTCTGATCAACCCAAGTTTATAATTTCAAAATACTAAAAGCTTATAACTGCTATAATACAAATTTTATTACAATATATGCCTATAACCATATATTGAATTTGATCAAATAAAGCTTATAATTCTGAAATACTGAAAGCTTATAACTTCTAAAATATGGCAGCTGAAAGAGAAATTGGCTGAAATAGAAGATATTAATTTTACAATTAATTGAATTTTTTCTTATCAGAAAGTCTGATGTTGCATGCTTCCTTTGTTACATGTAATTAGAAAAAAAAAAATGGAGATAAAAAAAAAATAGCATTGTTCACATTTGAACTCCTGACATGGATATCATATCTACACTTGATTACATGAAGTCCTTATATGCTCTTGATATTGATACAAATCTATATATCTATTTACATTATCTTCTATCTATTAACATTGAAGTTTACCATCAACAAATGAAGACAAAAACAAGTTTAAAAAAAATATTTACACATTTTATTTTAAAATACTACATATTATACAAATATGGCTTTTATAGACATTAATCATATGTGAACAATGCTAACTTTTTATCATCTCCATCTTTTTCTTCGTAACATGTAAGAAATAAAGCATACAACAGTACTTGTTTTGTTAAGAAAAAAATCTGATTTATTAATTTTTTATTAATTGTAAAATTAATATTCTTTACTTTAAACAATTATTCTTTTTGTTAATGTTGGATAAAATGCAATTTATTATTAATTGTATAATTAATATGCTTCGACAGTTGTTTCAACATGTGGTTATGAGCCTATATTGTAATAATATTCGTATTTTAGAAGTTATAAGCTTTTAGTATTTCAAAATTATAAGCTTGCTTTGATCAATTTTACATTTATTCAACATGTGGTTATGGGCATATATTGTAATAAAATTCAGTTAATGATGGCACTTCATGCTAAAATATACAGGGAGGAGTCTTTTCCTTTTTTTAATTAATATATGTTTTTTTCATTCATTTTTTCTCTTTAAGTATTTTAAATTCATATTTTAGAATTTGTAAGCTTTTAGTATTCTGAAATTTATTCATTCCTCCCATTTTTTATACTTTGTATATTTCAGTAATGTGATTTGATCAAGCATAGTTGTATGAAATTTGTGCTTTAATTGTTTAATTATTGATGTAAATTTCAATTTTGTAACAAATGGTCTCTCCCGACCACGTGGATTATTCAATGCCATTTATTGCTTGGATATGTCAGTGGTAGTATGAACAATCCTTAGAATTCAAAATGCTGGAGTACATTTTAAATCAATACCAGATCTTTTAATTATGACTACATTTCAGAATATATGATTTTCCTGAAAGACACTGGATATAATTTTAATACATTATTTTATAATTTAGGATGTCATCAATGAAGGAAAAAAGATTTGTCAATTTATCAGTAGCCTTTGACTCTACCTAAGAATCTTTGAAAAACAAATAGTAATTTGAAATTTCCCAAAATTGTATATTGAAGATATATATATATGTTTACATATATATATGCTTCATGGCAATTTATATGAAAATAAAACTTTACTAAATTTACTAAAGGCACATGTATGTGTGTGTTAAGAAGAGTTGGAAAAGATAAGCTGAGATTAGATAAATAATTAATAATGTTCAAATATATAACAGATTCTAGAAAATTGCAATAAACAATTAATTTAAAAAATTCAACTAATTAAAATTCTTGAATATTTAGATTTTAATAAATCATGTAAAGTAGATTAATTATAGGGAATAGGTACATTTATAAGTGTTATTGAAACCTTATCTAATTAATGAAAAAAATATGGTAATCACTTTGCATTATATATTTACAAAAATGTTTACAATTTTGGCCATTATGGTAAAAAAGTGTTAATTGATGCCTAATTAATGCAGGGAAAATGCACATAAACAAAACGTATTTGGAATTTTGAAAATTTTTCTAATTAATAAACAAGTATAGGATTAAACAGTAATTAAGCTGATCAAAATTATAATCAGCAAAAATATTTTTTTAATTAAACTAATCCAGATGCCTTTTGTCAAAAAATTGTATAAATATCTCTAGGTAAATGTAAGCAGAGTCTTCTTGAATGAAAAATTCGTCAAATTCATCATTTGTTAAAAAAAATTCTTCAACCACGTCTTTATGAAAAATTCTTCAAGCTGATCTTTTGAGAAAATTCTTCAAAATCTCTATCCAGAAAGTTCTAAGCTCATTAATTACTTAGCTGCTAGAAATTATGCAGAATGATCTGTGAGTAGAAAGCTTGTGCCCACTTCCCCTTCACCACTCCAAGGGAGTGTGAGTGAAATCCCAGTTGAGTTGGTGAACTGTTGCCCATCTTAAGACTGCTAATCATTGTATTTGTGCTGGTATTTCTGCCATCATAAATGAATTCAGCCTGCTGACCTGCCATGCTTTTATTCAAGAAATAAGCTACCTAGTCAATTGTGAAGAACCAGTATGACTCTAGAATTAAATGCCATCCTGGATCAAATGAGTACGAAGTGCATTCCTAGAACTAGTAAAACAATTATGCATTTGATGTTTTTCTTTTAACTGTATTATTTATTTATTTTATTTTTTTGTGTTATTTTTTAGTTAATATTATGTCTTATTTTAATATTATATATTGAACCAGGTGGGGTGTTTAATTAGATTCGATCACTTGCGTGCATAAACAAATTTTATTTACCTTTTGACTCTTTAATAAAATAACTCGTAAAACAATGTTGTAAAACTTTTATACAAAAATATGATACAATTATAAGTTACACCTTTGATCTACACCAATGCAATTTAAATATTGCGCCACCATGGCCCCTTAGACAGAGAAGAATAATGCCCAGGGGGCACCTGTGACCAAGCCAGAGCTACATATAAAAATATATAACTCTGACCACGTTTAAAGGACACAGATCTCAACATCTATGCAGAATTCAACATCTATCTTTCAAAGCACTTTTGTTTCAGAGTAAACTCCAGGCGCCAGTTAGCTAAAGAACTAATGTTTTGAATGATGGGAAACTAATTCAACGCCTAAGATATCCCAGTTAGCTCAATCCAAAGGATAGTATAATATAGTGTTACTTTATTTAGTGGTAAAAGAATTGGCTGACAAATATTAAATTTTAAGGATAATTTATTTTAACTAAACACTTATCATTCTAATTTTAACTACTTTTATAAATCTTAACTAACATAAACAATGGTATTTTTATATAATGATCATGCACGCACTTTGAATTCATACACTAGAATATAATAAAAGCATTAAATAATACATGGCATTTAAAAACACGCACATCAATCGTTATTTATGCATGCTATAGAGTTAATTTATTAACTGATTTTGGGAGGATTCAAGGTTAGAAATGGAAATAAGAAATGTTATTCATTACCTATAGGATTTGGACATTGACTTTTGCTTTTATATTATTTAATATAGTGTCCAAGTCTTACTTTCATACAATAAATAAGGAAAAATAACAGTTCTATGTACAACAAACTTATATTAACTATTTCACTGTAATGAAATAATCTATTTTTTAATTTGTTAAAGCTAGCAGCAATACAATGGAGACTGTGCAATACATCAACATCTAAATCCATCCTTCTATTTAAAAAGTTATCAAGATATTTAAATTGCCTAAAACAATTCCAAAAATCAAAAACAAAATAGCAAAAAGGACACATCTTTGTAATATCAGTTTTCACAACTAATGTCTCAGATTTTTCACCTGTAGAAGTAATATTTCCTATCATTCTATTATGCAAAAGTTGACTATTATAAAACACTTTGGTGATCAACCAACTACTTTTCAATAGGTCACATATCTATTTAATTAACTGAATGAAAGGTCTTTATCAAAAAGTAATATATGAATCATTCTTTTCCTCCTGACATTTTTCTTAAGATTTAGGTGGCAACAAATACCATGTCTATAATGCTTCTTAATTCTCTAAAATAATTATAAATCCTTGATAATCATTCATGTATAACTGGAAGCAAACCTGTTCAAAAACATTGCCCATGATAATTACTGTAGTCTTGTCTTCCTCTTTATTTTTAAAAATTGGAACAATAAAAGTATAAAGAGGCACAACTTAATGAATGTACATATTCTTAAAAAATTCCAAGTTTTTGGAAGGTAACATATTACTGTATTTTAAAATTTCACAGATATCAGAATTTCATCTATTCCATTTTTAAGATTACAAAGAGCTATTTTAACTTCACTAAGCTTGATAGCATTGTCCAAATCTAAATGAATAGATAATATGTGTGCATTATGAAAAATTGTCATCGCAATTTTGTTATCATTATTGAAAAGACAAAATATTTTTTACAACTGTTTAAAATATCATTGTCATTATGTAAGAGTGCCACTGATGGATTAAATAGTATTCTGATACTGCTGCATCAAAAAAAAAAAAAAACTTAAATTGATCATGATTAGCAAATGTCTATCTCCTTTGCGGTTTATCTTACAATTCAAGAGGCAATATATCCATTTCAGTGGGTTTTTTTCATGAATTCTGAGAAAATTTTAGGCTATTTAACTTCTGAACTATCAGTGGGATATTCCCATAGTAAGAATGCATAAAAAATTTGGAGTATAACAAAAACATTTTAAATTCAATTTTAATATTGAAGTTAATCAAATTATGATTTTGCAGTAACTGTTCTTCTCACTGACTGCTATATGAAGTATGCTCCTGTGATAGTGAATCTGTATATTATGCTAAATGTTGTTACATATGATAATAAAAAAAAATACTTTTATTGGACAAATATATACTTATATAATTAATTAAATCCTTCATATTTCACAATTGGAAGACTTATGCTGCATATTTACTAACGTTATAATGTCAATGTTAAGATAAAATAGCCTGCATTTTGTAATTACCGAACAGAATTTGGTATGCTTTATTATTTATTAAATAAGATATATCTATAATCATATTTTGAAAGCAGTGATCTTTTGTTTGTTTAAGCTTGTTTTTTAAATAACAAATTAGAAATAATATAATTAAATGAGCAAGGTATGTTTATGATTAAAATAGACTGTAAGTTAAGATTGACTTGCCAAATAATTAGACCCATTGTAAACAATAAAAAATTGCTTTTAAATGAAATTAAAAATTGCTATTCCCATAGTAAGAATGCATAAAAAATTTGGAGTATAACAAAAACATTTTAAATTCAATTTTAATATTGAAGTTAATCAAATTATGATTTTGCAGTAACTGTTCTTCTCACTGACTGCTATATGAAGTATGCTCCTGTGATAGTGAATCTGTATATTATGCTAAATGTTGTTACATATGATAATAATAAAAAATACTTTTATTGGACAAATATATACTTATATAATTAATTAAATCCTTCATATTTCACAATTGGAAGACTTATGCTGCATATTTACTAACGTTATAATGTCAATGTTAAGATAAAATAGCCTGCATTTTGTAATTACCGAACAGAATTTGGTATGCTTTATTATTTATTAAATAAGATATATCTATAATCATATTTTGAAAGCAGTGATCTTTTGTTTGTTTAAGCTTGTTTTTTAAATAACAAATTAGAAATAATATAATTAAATGAGCAAGGTATGTTTATGATTAAAATAGACTGTAAGTTAAGATTGACTTGCCAAATAATTAGACCCATTGTAAACAATAAAAATTGCTTTTAAATGAAATTAAAAATTGCTATAATCATTAAAATAATTTAAAAATGTAAGTATTTATTCCTTCTTTTATTTTTGTTTTTTCTTTCTGGAATTAAAATGACCATACTCATTTCTGAATGGCTGCTGCTGAATATTATTCTGTTTTTTTTTTTTAATTTCTTTTTTTGTTTAAATCTTTAAATAAATTTGTTAACAAAGTATAATAATTAATGAAATAAGAATAATTAATAAAATGTATGTTAATATATATATTCCTTTCCTCTAATATAATTAGCTCATAATCAATTAGTTAATCATGTAATAGGTAATAAATAGAGAGATAAAACAAGAATGAAAAAGATGTTCAACCCCTTACCACCTAGGGATTGGCTGCCTTATAAGAACTGCTTTCTACTTCAATGCTTCTTTATGAGAGGCCGTGAAAAGAATCTTAAACCAGCAGTGAATTATTTATTAAAAAGGCTATTTCATCTTTTTTTTTAACCTAATAATATTATATTAAATATCTTTTGGAACATCTGCTTAATTCAGTTAGCAGTTTTATTAATGGGGATGTGATTTCTATTCTGTTGTTAATTTGAAATGTTACTTCATATACAGGATTTCACATCTTATTTTACATTATTCCTGAAAATTATTTAAAACTGGTTTCTGTACAGTTGAAGAATATATCAAGGGAGAAAAATAAATTTCAAAGAAGCAAAGAAACTAAGTGCTATGTAGAAATAAAAATAAGCTTAATTATAACAGAAGTAAATCAAAGATGATAATAAATGATTGACAACTAAAATATCACTGTTTAAATACACACACTATCCCATCATTCTTTTTTTTTACATAATTCTTAGAATCATCCAATATTTCATAATATTAAATACCTTTAACAAAATTTATTATATTTACAAAAAAAAAAAAAACATATTAAACTCATTACTTTAGCTTATATTTACATTTATTTATATACTTTATTATTTATCTTACTAAAAAGAAAATTACTATACTGAGTATAAAAAATTTTATGCTTACAAAATACAATATCATAAGATATTTTAAAGATATGAGAAATCAATAATAATTAATTTTTGAGTTATTACAGACATATGATCAATTTACAAGTATTTTTAGATATTTAGTTCCATTCAGAAAACATTAATAAATAAATATTGCAGCTTGATACATAATTTTGAAGTTATGTTCTTTAATCAAGAAGCTGCAATCAGATTTTTTAAATGTTTTAATTTATAAAAGCACTGAAAGCAATCTTGCAATCAATCCAAATTACACTTTACAATTCAATAGTGAGAATATCATTGAATAATTTAAACCTGTAGATGGAAAAATCAAATAGTAAATAATCTATTAAAAAATGATAATTATGGTAATAAACTGAAATAGCACTTCTAATGCATAAACCATAGCTATATTCATTATAATGTAATAACTGATCTTTTAAAATAAGTTTTTCTCAAAGTTGTAAAGAAGATACAATTATCCAATATGTAGTATAAGCTTTCTGACCATTGCTAGCAGAGATTGCATCTGAGGAAATAGCATATTTAAATAGGGTACTGACTTGAATATATTCAAAAATTAATTTGAAATATTCCATATGTTTTGATGGTGGTTCTTGGTTAGAAAATAGAAGCCAATATTACATTGCTATTGTTGCAAAAATGTGATAGTTTTTAAATCTATATAAGTTATGCTCACATCAATAGATAAAGGGGCTGGATAATAATGAGCAATACTGAATTAAAGCTAGGGCAGGAATTTAATACTGAAAGTGATGTTCTGCTGCAATTAAAAAAAAACTATTCTTGCAGAAATTTATAAACCTATTTTTAATTTTTTGTTTCTGGCAGAAATTTTTATTACACATAAATTATTAAAGATATCATTTCTCTATTTCATATTTTAATAAGTCAAAAGTTGAAATGTTTCTATCTTCATTAAAATGGTTATCAATTATTTGATAAGATTTACTTTTCTTAATGTTATTTATGAATTCTTTTCTCAGTTCTTCTCTTAAATATTTCCATTAAAGCTATTTTCTAAATGCATTATACATCATCTTATATATAAAATCCCTATTTTCTCTGTTGAGTGATTGTTGAATATAAGAATGTTTCTTCATAAGGTTATCAGGATTCTTCCATTAGTAAACTTTCCCATATGTCAAATATAACAGGTATATTTTTAATACTTTAAATTTTAATTTAGCTTTATTAATATCTTGCTGGGTACATTTCTGAACTGTACCAAACAGGCCGGGTTGTTCCAAACAATTTTTTTTTCAATTGTGAATTTTTCACACTTATTATTATAATATTAAAATCTTGTGTTTAATTTACATTAAATCTTAAAATAAATTTGTTAAGGCAACCAATTCAAAAGAATTATTAAAAAAACTTACATTTATTCGTCATTCCATCATTCATAACCATCATTTTTTAATGATTAATTGTCCACAATTATTAAAATCTTTTGTTTAATTTATATTAAATCTTAAAAAAAATTTGTTGAAGCAACTAATTAAAAAAAAAAGATAACCTTTTTAAAACCAGGTGCATCTGGTTCTTTAATAATTCATGATAAAACCCATCCTGGTACTTTTTCTCCTTTCAAATTATTCCACAATACTTACTTTATCTTTAATCAATTTAAATTTTTATTTTGCCATAAGACTTTTAAGATCATACATTATCATCATATTTCAACAATTATGCTTTTTTTTTTCTTTAATTTTATTCAGAATTCAACTTTCAAACACAAATATGCCTTCATTCAATAAAAAGACTTTTTACGAATTACTTTCAGTAAAATTGATTTTGCTGCTATTATTCTAAAGGTTATATCTTTTCAATTTTTTATCTGACGGATTAGTACAGGCAATTTCAAAAGTAACAAAATGAGTCTGATTTAGACTACATCTCTTCTGACTCCACTTGCATATTTATTTATTTTTCTGCTTTTAGTATATATATTTTTTTTGTTAATTTACTCCTGATATACTGGCATTTAGCAGCTAATTACTTCTAGTAAACTTAGTAGTTTTTCCCACTTTCCTCTATAAATTACATAATCTGAAAATTATATTTTGTTGTAAATTCTTACAACCTTTTTCAGTGATTCTGTTTCTGTATTTACATTTACTTTCAAAATTTTTTTATTATGTGTTATTTATATATGAAATTAAAGAATTAACCTACTAAAATATCACATGATTATCATTTCTTAATGCTTATACAAACTATTAAAACAGCAGCAAAAATTGTTTCCACATAAAAGATGCACCTAGTGTAAGAGTGGTTAATTATTTTGTCAATTCCATGGCTTTTATATTTAAATCCCCCTTATTTTTTCCCAAACCTACCATAAAAACCAAAAACCCACTTTCTGTATAATGATTTTGTTTATATTTATTCTTTCACAATTTCATTATTTGTACCCTTTCTGTTTGCAGGCATTTACATTCAATTAAGAGATGCCTAATATTTTCTATGCCTTCCTTACACAACTTGCAGAATAAATCACCCACATTTTTCCATTTATGTGTATATTTCTTTATTGCTAAAGATCCTGCTCGAGCCTTAAACAGTAAACTATTTTCCTTGCTTTAATATAAATTAACTCGCACCTAATATTCTGTTTACTTCTATATATATTTAAACTCTTTTTACTCTCCACACCAGTTCTCCATCTTTCCAACTCTCTATTCATTACTAATGCATCTATTCTTCTATCCCATTTCTTGCCACTATAACACACAACAATTCTCCTAACACAATCATCCCATCTTTTGTATAAGTATACTGACATAAATTCTTTATCCAAATCTTCTGCATAACATACTACCTTTGTCACCCATCTTGTTGCCTGCCCTTTATTCATGACCCATATTTTGGCTATTCTCTTATTATCCATAAAATTGCAATCTACAGAACATTTTCACTTTGCTTTTTGCATCTCTTAACTCTCATATAAAAGCTTGACCACCCAATTTCTTCTTCAATTGCCTCTTTTGCTGTCCACACATCTGCATCTAAAGCATGTCTTCCTAATTCTCTTTGTACTTTTTCTGAGTAATCTAATACCCCTTTACTAACACATAGTACCTGTATATCAACCCTGCTACTGCTACTCCCATATAATTCTAGCTACATCATATTTATTATATAAAAACACTTAATTTTTTTATCAGTCCCTTTTTTTTCTTTGCTTCATTTATTAATTTTTTCTCCAATTTATCCAAGCAATTTCTCGGATTACTTACGATGATTCCCAAATAGTTATATCTATTCACTACACTTAACTTTATATCCCCCAATAAAAATTCTTTGTCTTCTCTTTCCCCAGTATTAATCATCATTACTTTTGATTTCTCTTCACTAAATTTAATCCCCATTCCTTTACCCATCTTTGGTATGTCTTCAGCATAACTTCCATATCTTTCCTACTTTCTGTGCATAAGAAGACATCATCCGCAAATAAAAGACCAAATAATGTATATAATCCCTTGCCACCTATTAATAGTATCTCTATCCCTCTTCCTAGTCTTTCTATTGCTCTCTCCATTTCTTTCAAATACAACAAAAACAAAATAGGTGACATAGAGCATCCTTGCCTTATTCCCACTCCATTTTAACATTCTATATTCCCTAATTGATACATATAGTAATTATTTTCATACAATTTCTTAAGAAGATCCACTAAAGCTCTATCCATTCCCAAATTTACTTAACTTACCCATAAACTATTTCTACTTACTCTATCATATGCCTTCTCTGTATCTATATCTATATAAAAATCTGTATTTCTACTCATATCTATAAGTTGTGTAATTACAAATAAACTATTTCCTATAAGACTATCTGAAAATCTCTTTGCATTTCTCTCACTATATTATTTTCTTCCATCCATTTTGCAACCCTTCCAGCCACTAAATATGCGAAAACTTTATATAAGACTGATGTTATCCACTATTGATCTATAATTGCTTAACTTTCTATGATTCTTACCCTTTTCTTTAAATAGTAGCCTTACTCTTGTATTACCCCAACTACCCAGAAAATCTCTCTTCTGTGCCATCTTATTAAAACATGATAATAGATTTAATTTTGCCCTAGGACCTAAATTCATTACCATCTCTGCCGCCCATCCATCTAAATATCTCTTAGCCTTTCCACTTTTCAATTTCTTGCCTGCCTCATTCAGTTCATTTTCTGTAAATCTAATATTTGCATTACTATATGTTTTTATGTTTGTTATCACTCTGCCCTTCACATCTAACATCTTTTCTATATCCATTAAATACTTGTTTAAGATTGTCTCCAATTCTTCTCTAGAGCTACACTCTATTCCTTCATCATCTAGTAATGCTATTTCTCTTTCCCTTATATTTCTTCTTTTAATGTATTTCCACAATTTTTTACTTCAATTTCTTCCACTTTTATTAATATGATCCAACAATTTACTATGCAAACTGCTCCATACAATAGTACTATCTAGTGCAATCTATAGTAATCAATAGATGCTAGAATATTATATATTTTAATACTTATTTAGTGCCTTCTCATCCAATATCCACAGACTAGTTTCTAGCTTATGGCTTTCATCAGAGCTCCAGATCTGAGAGCAGTGCACTTGGATCTTCAGATGTAATCACCCCTCTAGCACCCACCTTTTAGCTTTTTGATGTACGAAATCCAAAAAATCCAGGTGCCTTGCCCCCAGATTCAAGGTTCCTCCTCACGGATGAATGACACAAGCTGGAAACTACTCTGGGAGTGTTGGATGGGAAGGCACTGGATAGAGTTGTGATGTATAATCTTTTAGCATCTAGTGCTTACTACGGCTTACATTAAATAACATTATTGTGTGTAAAAAATTAGAGAATTATGTACGTAAAGTTATTTTTAAAATATAAACATGATTATATCATGTTTTTTTTTTTTTAAAAAAAAAAATGCAACAATACATACTAAATTTTTCAAAAATAAAGCTGAATCTAATTTTCAATGCATAAAAATTCGGCAGGATCTATTCAAACAAAAATAAACATATAAAATAATCAAATATATTTAACAATTCCTTTTATTTACACTTTCGTACATATTGTTTCTACATTTAATTTCTTTAAATAAAATGTGAAGGAAAGGAGTTATTAAATATATTTTTTATTAAAACCAATGCATAAAAGATTACGAAGAAAAATAAATAATATTAATATTCCAATCGTCAGTAAAATAATATTTATAATAATATATGCTAATAATAATCAAATTTTTATCTCCCTATCTATAACTCACACACAAAAATAAAATAATTAAAATTTACCAAATTTAGATAACCTTCCGCCTTTGTATTTATCAAAACTTTTAAACCATGAAGGTTTTTTCACATTTAAAGTATTTTTATAAACTTGAGATAAACGACTTCTAAAAGCCGCCATTTTTAAATGACGGTTTCAAATCTTCATGCTTAAATTTTTATTTAAAAATAAAACACTGAGATTATTGCAGATGATTGCTTTAATAAATGTTCTGTTTTTATATTTGAAATATTGTTATTATGGCTTATATTTTAAAATACTACATAAAACTGTAAAATCTTATTGACCAATTAGTGCACACTTCTCAAGTAACTGCAGAAATTGTCCAACATGTCAACTTCTAGGCCTCTAGCTAATGTACATATTAATAAGGTAAATACTCAAATTTACGTCAACATTATTCATTGCTTTGATTTTTATTACTGTAAAATAGAACTATAAAATAAAGCATCGAATTTTTAGAGTTTCGAAACTAATTTTAATGTTTCTGAATAGTAATAACGTTACATACATGTATTTGCATTAAAATGCAACTTAAACTTTTTGGAAATTTTTATATGTTTTAAATATATATAATCACGTCTTTTTTCCATATTTTTTTCTCCTCTTTAAACACTATAATATTATTATTTTCCTACTTTCTGTTATATTTTTATGAAAGATGGATAAAACTAATTTATTATCAACAATAAAATAATTTTTCCATAGCAGATTGCAACTATTATTTTTGTGTTTTATGTTTTAAATCTATGGCGTGGCAAAAATATATATAGGAAAAACAATTTTATGTATAGCTCTTGCAGTGATCTGTAAATCTAATGAATATGATGAAGAAATGATATTGTATTTTATTCATTGTTTCCTTTAAAATGTTAAAGGGCGGGGAATAGACAAGTTCCGACTAACATCGTAGGTTATATGAAACCTGTTTTGGAAGATGGCTATGATGAAAATGAAAGTGAGATTAGTTATAAAATGATATACTGTATTTAAAACAAAATTTTATATCTTCTTTAAAATATGTTATGTGCATATATGAATATATTTAATTAATGGGATAAATATGATGCACATAATATCACTATTGCAATAATTTTCCCAATTTACATTTGTTCTACAGAACCGGTTGTTAAAAATATTTATGGTTAAACGATTTTGTTAATTATAATCTTTTTGCTATTAAATAAGTGTAAATAATCATATGTAAATAACAACTTACTATTTATAGTTTTCAAACTCTTAAGTAAAACAATCATAAAGTAAAAACAAAATATATTCAATCATATATAATTAGTTTATACATTTTTATGTACAGTATATGTTTTATGAATCTCAAACCTAAATACTTAATAGAAGAGCAATGCAAAAACTATAAAATACATAATAATGGATAGAGAATGTATATTAGGATTACTGAAAAACTTTTAAAATAAAATATCTAGGTGAAACTTTCATTGAGAGAGTTAAGAAGCCGAAATGAAAATCATTGGATATATTGCTGAAAAATATGATAATGTATGGATTATTAAAGAGAAATTAAAAGCAAAATATTTAAGTGAAAGAGTAGACAAATATTTTTATTGAGATAATTAAAGAGGCTAAAATGAAACTGGTTGAATATGACAACATATGGATATCTGTATTGTATACCGAATCCCAACAGATTTTAACTATAGAAAGTGATAGATGAATAAAAAAATTTAGAATGGTAGAATGAAAATGTATTGGGTAACAAAAATTGGAATAAACTCTAAGATAATATTTTTTAGTAGATCAGAAATGATTGAAATGATGAATGATATTTATCAAATTTTTTAATTAATGTGTTTATAAAAATATAAATATATATATAAAAAAATAAGTATAAAAAATGATTCTATTATAGCTAGTAATGTATCTCATAGTGTAATAACTAGTTCATTCATTATCATGCCCATGATGTAGGATTTAGTTGTGAAGCAGAGCTTGAACATTTCATATATGATTTTCTATTTACTCAAGACTAAATTATATTTATATTTTTTTTTTAATGCATTTTTAACTTACCATTTTTACTTATTGTAATTAGTCATTGTCATCAGTTTTTGAAAAGCTGATATTTGATTTGCAGTACTTGATAGAAATGGGAAGGATTTGAATAAATTTTTGAATATTTTGTAATTATTATGAACAATTTATATATTGCATTCTGTTGTATGGTTTCATCATATTTAATCTACATGAACTTTAAATTTTCTTGAAAAATTGATCATAATATAAATTCATTTGTAAATTGATAAATATTCTGTTATCATAAGATTAATATTAAAGAATGAATTGTTGGTATTATACATGAAACATTTATTATTGAATAAAATAAAGTGATTTTAGATAATAAAGATCATATACCAAATGTGAGATCATATTTGTAGGTATGAACTATTTATTTCTGCTATAATGATTACCTATAGCATTTCTTATGGAAATTCATGCGTTGGGCAAAATATTAGTCCTTTTTTGTTTACTGATTACCTTGAAATTATATATATACACTCATGTATATTTCTAATAAATTTTTGATGTTTTAATGGCATAAAGGAAATAAAAACTTTTATATGTAACTGGAATCATAGTTATATAATACATATATTAGTGGAATGAAATGCATTTTAAAAGTCATTAGTACATTTTTCTGATGTAATTTTTAGAAATATATCTTGATATAGAAATAGGTTAATGATTAAGAGATGAAGATTATCTAGTGCAAAAGATTAAATGAATAAACTTGCTCTTATTAAAGTCTATGTCTAAGGTTAAAAGAAGTGTAATAATTTCTAAATAATTACGAATGATCAATAATAATATTTAAATTATTTATTGAAAGATGCTCAAATATGGCACTTAGAATAAAAAAAATTTATGTCATATGTATTTTAAAGAAATTCATTCCTACTTTGTTGAAAAAGAGCATAATTGTTTGAAAACAACTTTTTTTTTTTTAAATAGAGTTATTTTATTTAACAGAATCATCATCTTTTTCAATAATTATGGATTGACTACAAGTTAAAGGTCTCCAAATTTAATTAAATTTCTTTGATCATCGCCTCTCTTCTCTATATCAAACAAACTTCCTTATTTAATCCATCTATGTCACATATGGTCTCTTTATAGATCTTTTATAATCTCTTGGTATTTAGTTTAATACTTCGCATTACCATTAATTATCTTTTTTTTCTAGCATTATGTTCAGCCTAGTTTCATTTCAGTCATTAATTTTTTCAGTGATTTCAAAATACCCATTTATTATGTCATGAAAATATTTTGCTTTTGATCTCTTGTTATTCCCAATATATAACTCTCCTTATTTTGTTGAGTGATCTGAAGTTGATTTATTGTACTTCTGTTAAATATTTATGTCTCAGATCTATCATGCAAGAATTAGTAAAACACATCTAGTAAAAATCTTCCTTTTCAAACAGTTATAATTCTTCTTAATATTAAGTTATTTTTACTAAAAGCACTTCCAAGTTTTAACTCTGTAACCATTGTATTTCATATAGATATAGTATATTTCTTTTTAATATTAAATTATTTCCACCAAAAGCACTCTTTCCAAATGTAACTCTGATTAATTGCATTAATTATGTGCCCATCTGTATTAATAGTATTACTAAGATATTTGTAATTATTAACTTCTAATTCATGACTTTCAATTTTAATTTTTTTCTTCTGAGAAATCCATTGAACATTTCTTTAGTCTTTTTAATCTTTATCTTCTTAATTTTTTTGATAACTCTTGCAACATTTCCTGAAACTCTGAAGTATTATTTGCAAAAACCATGTCATTATTAGCAAAATTTAAGTAATTTATGTGTATTTTTATTTCTTAATTTTCCATTTTAATTCACCAAAAACTTCTTGTAAAACTGCTGTAAAAAGTTTTTGAGATATGAAATCTCCCTGTTGTATTCTCTTATCACTAATAGTTTTCTTAGTGTCACTATGTAATCCAATCATTACTATTGTATTTTGGTAAATATTCTTCAGAATATGACAAATATTCTAGGTCTACATGTTGATGGTGCAAAACTTTAATCATTGTGCTTATAGAATTAGATGCTTTTTATTATCTACAAATGCAAATTATAATGATAAATTATATTCATTGGCTGTTTTTATAACTTCTCTCAATAGTTGGGTATGATCTACTATATTCAAACCACTTTTAAATCTAGCTAGTTCTTGATTAGTTTAAGTTGTAATTATTTTGGTAAAAATCTTGTATAGAATAAATAGAATGATAGGTCTGAAATTTCTAATATCTTTATTACCTTTATTAAATATCAATTTTACTAATACATTTTTTTAATTATCTGGTTTCATCTTTATTATTTAGTTAATTCCATTATTTCTTGGAGCTTTTTCCTTTTTCATATATTTATTCGGTGTCACTTCTTCATTTAAAATATTAAGAAATTCAGAAGATCTAGTAATTGTAGTTTTATTTTGTTTTTTTTTGTTATTTATTAATATATATTTCCTTTCAAAAATCTTCCACACATTTCATGATATTGTTTCTCTTTTTAGTAATATTTCAATCTTTTCTTCTTAATGCTAAAACAATCTTTTGTCCAATACCAAGATGTTGTTTTATATACTCTTCAAACTTTTATTTTTTTTTATAACTTTCCTTGCTATATTTTCTTATATCATTATTAATCATTTTTTGTACTATTTTATACTACCAGTAATTCAATTCTTCATATATTCTTTTGTCTTAATGAAAAATTTACTGGTGAATTGGTATTTTTTTATATCACTTATCTTTATTGTAGCTTTTAGTAGAATATCAGTTATCTATTTATTAATTATAGTTAAATTTGAATGATCTACAAAGTCTGTCAATATTTTAAAATAATTAGCAAATTCTAATTTAAATTCAGTGGTGTGATTCTGAAAATGAGGAATAATAATTGTTAATACTGTTTTTTATAATAGTTTTTGTTTCTCTAGATTTTCATTAAGAAATATCTTACATCTCATTAATTGATAATCCCTGCATTGAATTTAGTAATAGCATTATAATCTTGGAAATTCACATTTTCTGCTGGTCAAAATATAATTCAGTTCTGTACCTTCATTTAAATATTTTAATGTCCATTTTTCCTTTAGCATTTTTTTATAGGAAAGAGTTCATAATGTTTTTTTTTTATCTTTATTTTGCATATTCCACTAGTCTGTGATTTCTGTTACCTTAATCAAATTTCCCACAGACTTTAATCTTTCAATTTTTTTTCCCAATTCTGGTATGAAAGTATGACAGCTCTAAAATATTCTTTGGTATGATCAAAACCATTTTGTATGTCTATATAAAAATCATCTACTTCTTCACAATAAGAACTTGTTGGGGCAAAAGTTTGATTTTTTTTGCATTTGATATCTTCCATTATATTGAATAACTAATGTCATTTTGTCTGATATACCATCAGTATTTTTGATAATGAATCCTACTCCATTTGCATTTCCAATATTTGTGATTTTATAATAAAAATCAATTACCTTTTCACTTTTTTTTTATAATTTCATTAAGTCCTGCAATATTTCATTTAATATTAGCCAATTTGTTTTCTAATTCGTATAATCTTTTTTCATTTGGAAATGATGTGCAATTGTAGGTACTAAGTAAAAAAATCATTGAATGGCATATAAGCAAAAGATTCTCGGCATCCTCTATCTTTGATTTCTATTGATGGATTAATGATTGACTAGTCTCCTAGAAATAAGTATCATAATTTAATTTTGTCTGCCATGATTATAAGTATCTAAAATAAAAAATTACATATACACACCTTCTGTCTTCAAGAAAACTCAACTAATGTTTCAATTGAGAATTATGAGACAAGTGAGATGAAATACAGTGGCTATTCATGTTCATTTATCATATGAATAATCACATGAATATATGAATAATAACAACAACAATAATAGTAATCATATGAATAATAATAATTGCAATGATAAGACCATATGGAATGGGCTTTATGAATTTGCTATGCTTGATTTGTTTAAAGTCTCATAGAGGAATCAAAGGACCTCATTTTATATAAAGCCCACAAAATTTTGGAATTAATTTTATATATATTTGGGTAAAGTTAATCATTATCCTTTTTAATTTATAGTCAATGATTTTATACTTTATCTAAATTTGTTACAGTGAAGAATAAATGCAAAAACTGCATGTAAAATTTTTGAATGAGACATTATTTTAATTATATATAATGTATATTGTCTGTACTAAACTTAATGTAATTATAAGGAACTTGAACTCAGACTTTCAAATTCACCACAGCTAACCAGTTCATCTTATCCAACTGATACCCATGACCCCATACATGTGAAAAAGTTACATGATTTCCAATATACGTATTTCGTGCTGAACCAATACTCATTAATTGTCCAGATCACCATGTCCTATACATATATACAATCATTGCTCAGTTTATATTAAGATAGCAAATCTTCAAACTTTAATGGATAAGCTTCAATCTTCTCCATTCTCCAACTCTTCAGCCATCCATATTGAAAATCAGGATGAAATACTGAAAACCCTTGATAATAATGCCAATATTATTGTCATACCCATGTTGACCTTAAGTCAGTCTGACCCTTCAAATAAAGAATCTTAATATGTCCATTTAATTATGTCGGTTGTATAAGATGGATTGGATAGCATTAGCGAGTTTGAAAGTCTAAGTTCAAGTGTCTTATAATTACATTAAGTTTTGTATAGACAATATATACATGTATTTAAATATTATATATTCAGCCTGTATTCTGCCCATCCCTCTTCTGTATAATTAAATGGACATATTAAGGTCCTATGTTTGAGGGGTCAAATTGACTTAAGATCAATTTGGATATGACAATAATATTGGCATCAACAAGAGTTTTGAGTATTTCATCTTCGGATTTTCAATGATATGGATGACTGAAGAATTATAGAGTGGATAAGATTGAAGCTTGTCTATTAAAGTTTAAAGATTTGCTATCTTAATATAAATTGAGCAGTGATTGTATATATATGTAGGAGATGGTGATCTGGACCAACTGATGAATGCTAGTTCAGCATTAAGTATGTATATTGGAGATCATTTATGTTGTCATGTGAATCAGTTATATAAGATGGATTAGATAGTTGTGGGAAATTTGAAAATCTGAGTTCAAGTCCCTTATAATTATATTAAAGCATTTCTGAACTTTTTGTAAAACTGAACCACAGGCATCAATCATTATTTGCTATTGTAATTGCATTAAGTTTTGATTTCTTTGGCATAGGTGTATAAGAGTTGTATGATTTATAGAAAATAATTATTTTTAAAAACCTCCACACAGATAAAGATTAAGTGGCTTGGTGTATTCAGTTTATTTCTTTGTTTGATCTTTATATTCGAAAAGCTTATATTAAGGCAATTCCTGATTTTGCATTGATGTTGGAAAGATATCCTATTAAAAATGTAAGTCTCACATTTCACACTACTATAGATTCAATTTTAAAGCTTATTTAGATACACATGATTCAGTATTGTTTCTTTAAGAAAATAAGCCAATTAAATCTTTTGATAATATGTTGCACACACTGCAAGTCTTCATGAATTCACACATATTTGTTCCCACAAACAATATGCAGAATTTCTATGTATCTGAACATGGATTATAGTGATTAATTATATTGTTGATTTAATTGTAGCTTTAGCAGATTGAACAATTTTATTATACAAATTGTTTATTTTCTGTTTCAATTGAAAGCCATTCACAAAATTCCAGCTTATTATTTGAATCTATTAGTTATATTTTAATTTTTCATGCTTTAAAATGCAATATATTTGATTTTGTAATTTGTATTTCATAAGTATATATATTGTTTTGTGCATTTTTTTTTTTTATGATTGTAACATTTCTTGAGACTTGTAATCATTTAAAGTCTTCAGATTGATGATTATGAATATTTTGTACTATATCAAAATTTTTAAATTTTTGCAGATATGTGAAATAATGATTATTAGTGGGTTTTTTTCCATTTATTTATTGCTTCAGGACTTTCATTTAAATTTTTATAAATCCATTCCATCATTTATACTGCTTAACCCTAAGTCTGATTTTTTATTTTGAAAACAAATTTTATTCAAAAGAGAATGCACATTACAAAGTTATGGGCAGATAAAATATATATATTGGGGACATTTTATATATATAAATTTTTTTAAATGATTCTTTTACCATTTTAAATTTTAATATTTTAAGATAAGTGTTCAATTTAAATTTACAATAAAAATTTGAAAGCTTAAATTACTGAATTTTTTCATGCATTTTTGTATTTTTCAAAATAGATGATTTTGTCTAATATTTTAATTTTTTTGTTGTTGTTGTGAATAATTATTTATTCTTTAATATGTTATTTAGATTATTAAGTAATTCATACAAGTAATAAACTGAATTTGATGTTTTTTAAAAATGCAAATTGGAAACCTTTTTAAACAATATATCTTACATATTTATGATTATTATGTAAAATTTATTGATAAAATTGCATTATTTTAAAACTTCAGGCAAGTTTGTGTCATTTATAAAAATTCAAAATTGTGAATATCTGATCTCTTAATTTTTTTAATGTTTTTTTTTTTTTTAATTTTACATTTAGGAATCAGAATCACCACCTGAGTTGGAATTTCAAGGTATAACATTCATATTTATATTTAAAATTGTATTTTATTATTAGCAGATATTAATTGCCAAAATAGTATAAATTTAAAAAATATACATAAAAATATTTGTTTCTTTCAGTATTGTCACCCTTTATTTTATAAATTGGCAGATTCAAGTGCTAAAGTTCCATGATCAAAGCTCAATTTGCAACTTCTGTGCTTAAATGTCATATGATCTCCTGAATGACTGTCCATTCAATTATTATCACATTTTTATTAACAATTGATGTAAATGGCTTTTCCTTGGATGAATTTAGAAGTTTATCAGTTTTTGTATATAAAAGACTAATATTCCCACAAATCCTTAGCCAAATTAAATATTTCTCTTAAATTTTTTTACCTTACTCTAAGCCTATCTATTTTTTTCTATCTATTAGTCATTTCCAATCTAGTGCTACATTCTGTTAGCTACTATTTGTTTTAGTAAAAGCTGTGCCGTTTACACTCATAATATTAGTGCAGCCTATCATATCTAAAAAAAAATTTATTTATTTAAAAAATAATAAAAACATAAATAACAGATTATTATTATATTTTATATGATTTAATTCATTGCAACCAAAATAAAATATTTTAATTTTTACTAACATGGGAAAATGATATATTGTCCAAGGCATACTTTATTAATAAAAACTATTTTATGAAAAATATTTATTTAAAAACATAAATAAGTATATAAATATCATAGTTTAGAATAAGGAATTAGTAATTTTTATCATTTTTTAAATATATTATATATGTAAACAATATTCAAATATTGTTAATCTAATAAAAAAAGAATTAGGAACACATTCATAATTCTTTAAAAATATTTCATTATTTTTTTGGGTTGTATTAATTGATTCTTTGATAATGAAAAATAAAAAGAGAAAAAAGCAATTGGTGCTAGATTATATATATATATGCTTAGCATACTAGATTATATGCTGTGCATATTGATGGAGCTGCCATCCAGATATTAATATACCATGTTTATCATATAATAAATATGAGCTATATAGAATTATTTATGAAGAAGTAATGGTGCATGCTTTTAACATTTGGAAATGATTTGCTTTATATTGGCTAGGGAAATTAGTAATTTTTAAATAGAATACAAAAGAAACAAGTACTGATGATTATTCGTGGACATCAAATGACTTTATTCAAAATGTAATGGAGTAAACTTCATTTTTGATTGAGGCATCAGAAATAAATTAAAATGTTTAAAAGATTTCAATATACAAATGGAAATAGATTAGTAAAAATAGAGTTAAGGAGAACAAACATATTGGCCAAAAAACGTTTTATAATATGTAAAATTGATAGTTAGACAATTGATTTCCATGTATTTATATAAAAATTAAATAAATTGTTACAAATTACATAGTTATGAGGAATTGGAAAAAAAGTAAATTAGGGCTTGTGAAAAATGAATAAAAAAATATATAGAATTTACATAAGAATGAAAGTATAAAGTGTATATAGTAACATTAAAGGAATTTAGTGCTATAATGTAAGGAGCAAGTATTTTAGACCCTAGAGAAAGAAGTTAAAAATAGCATAAGGAATTAGATTGTAGATGTATAATGGGAAAGAGTGTTGAACATATTTATTAAATGTGTTCTTACAATGAATAAGCACACACATGAATATATTTCTTTATCACTAGGAGTTTTAATTATGACTGTTTTTTTTTAAGTAAATGTAGCAGTTGGATATAGAACTTGTATAAATGTTTTTTATTATTTGAATATATGAAGAATATAAATACATGTCATCAATTGTGTATGCTAATTTTCAAATATATATACTCAGAAATTTATCTTTGTGTTTGCTTCTTTGTTGTAAGAGCTGCACATTTAATGTGTATATGAAATTTTGATACTGGTAAATAAAGTAATTGCCATTAGTCTTATAAAAATAGTATTCTATTAGGACCATGCCAATTGAAAAGATTTTTTCAGAAATTTGAAGACTATTGTTGGACTTTTAGTGTTTCATCATTTAGTTTTCTGGATTTGACAGTTATATAACATCTAAAGAATCTTCATTTTAAATCTAGTTAAAAAGGGAATTTATTAATATTTTTTATTGTATATTTTTTTATAAACTTGTTGTAATCGAGTATTATGAAAAGATAAAAGTTGAAATTCAAGACTTTTATAATGCATTAAGCATCATCATAGTTGTAAGTTTAATAGCTTATTAAATAATTGAAATTTGATTACATTATGTTATTGTATAATGACTAAAAGTTTTTTTTTTTATTTATACTGATAAAATACATGGTTATTTGCATATTTTTCTTTATTTTTAATAGAATATAAACTAGAATCAATTCTATAATCTGCCAAACTGTTAATATGGTCATTCAAATTTTATACAATTATAATTAAAAAATTTTAAAAATGTTAATTTCTTTTTGTTATTCTAATGGTGGAAGTGACTTGCAATCGCACTTTTTTTTTTTTACTATTTCAATAATGTGAAACAATTAATGCTACAAAATGAGTATTGCTTTTTTTATTTATGCGAATAGATTTTGGTGATGGTGAACTTTATCGTGATGCTGCTGACCATACTCCAATTGCAGCATCTCATGGCTCTAGATCTGAAAGTCTTCATTCTTTTACTAATTTTCCACAGCATGGTGAATCAGATGAAGATACTGCAGAGGTATATGCAGTTTAAAATCTCTTATTTTCATGTGTAATTTATATGCCAAAAAACATCATATGACTTTGCTAATTTTTGTTATATGTTTCAGAAATATGTAATGTTATTCTTTAGCTTATTTTAGAACCATTTATTGTAAGCTTGATTAATTAGTGGACACTAGATAGTTTTATTATACATTAGTGTATTAGTTCCCTAACATTAAATGTCAACTCCTCTCTGATGAAAGTTATAAGTTAGGAACTAATCTGCATACAGATAATAGTTTGAATATCTAGTGTCCACCGATTACTTAAACTTATAATAGATAGCTCTGCAGTATATATAAAGAAATCCTGAAAACATGTAATTTATATACATATAAGTACATGGAGGATATATTACTTTTTTTAAAAAATAAAAATACATTTAGTAATAATAAATCTAAGGTGGAGGAGGGGGGTCATTTACACAATGATTTACATATATGAGTTTTTAAAAAAAAATGCAAAAAATATATTTTTAAATAGATTAATTTGTTTTAATTAAAGTTAAAAATTGTTTGCTGTGCAAAACAATTACTTGAATTTAAATTTTTGAATAATTTATATAAATTATAAGAAACAAAAATTTATTTTATTTAATATAGTTTAAAAGATTTTTTGTTTCTACTTAAAACATTTTCAGATGCTAATTTTTTCAAATTATTTCTTGAAAAATAACTATTTTTAGTATCTGATTTGTTTTCATAAATCTATCTTTTAAAAACAAAAATTTGATTTTTTTTTAAAAAAAAGCACTATATTGAAATTTAAATGTATATTTGCAAAGTTATAGGGTAAAAGAACAATACAATAAAGTAATTAAAAAATACTACTACTGCCAATCTTTTAAAATTTGTATTAATTTGTGTTTTTGTTGAGGATTCAAAATAGAAATATTTCATTTGTATTTTTATATTGGACTATTTCCATCATCTAATAATATATGTATTGAATGTCTTTAGAAAAATTTAACTTTATTTAAATATTCCAAATACATTCAACTGTTAGTAATGGCACATCAAAGGATAGTATATGCACAATATTTTGAGAGGTATTAGTCTCCCTTCTCAAAACATTGTGCATATACTAACCTGTTTGATGCGCTATTATTAACAGTTGAATGTATTTGAAATATTTAAATAAAGTTAAATTTTTTTAAAGACATTCAACACATATATTATTAGATGATGGAAATAATCCAATATAAAAATATAACTATAGAACACCATCATCACAAACCCTCAGGAAAACATTTCAATTCATTCATTCTCTCTATCATTATTATTTTCAACCATTATCAGTTTTTCAAAATGCAGATCTCCAAATTTAATCCATTTTTTACAATCTAAGCTTCTCGACATTATACCAGTGAACTTTCTTATTTTATTCATCCATCTTATCTTTTTTTAGGTTTCTTACAATTTCTTGGGATCTAGTTAAAATTTCAATCGTCTATCTATTATAATCTCTTGTCAGTGATGCCTGTTTATTTGTATTTCATTTTGGATCTCTTATTGTTACGTCTAACATAAAATTCCATATTATGTTGAATAGTATTGAAGTCTGTGTATTATTCTTCTGTTAAGGGTCCAGATCTTGGATCCAACTGGTTAGACAATCTTAAAAATCTTTCCATGTGATGCTCTTTATAGTCAATGAACATAAAACACAGGTTTATTCAAATATTTTTATAGGGAAAAGATGTTTGAGATATGATTTCTGAAAGCAAGTTTAGTTATATTGTTATCACTGTAAAACATTGGCTGTTCTACTATTTTCATAAAACTTTTGTTATGCACTTTGAATGGAAAGTTTCCAATCTGCTCCAAATTAAACAGTAGAGAAATATGATTGACAACATCTCTTTCAAGAAAACTCAAGTGCAAACAATACAACTAGATCAAATAGTTTTCATTTTTATACATAGAATTTACAATATAAAATCATATACCAAAGGATAACTATATATATATATAGTATTTAATAATAATTGATATTTTAAAATATAAAAAATTTATACTTTTTCTATTTAATAAAATGTTATAATGACTCCTGAATAAAGACTTTCAATAAGTGATTATGTTGTAAATAATAAATCAATTTTCAGCAGATTATTTCTGCCTTAATATTTTGAGAAAATTTATAATTTGATTACTTTCAAAAAACTTTTACTTTATGGTTATCAAAAAAAAAAATTTAATGTAAAGTTAGAGTACTGGTTTATGTAAAAGAGTTAGTAACAAATGGAATCTGTTCCATGACTAAAGATATTTAAGTAATTAAAAATGAGGTACTTTATCACTTGATTTTATATTTTTAAGAATCCTGAAAAAAATTTTATGAAGGGGTTTCCTATTCTAACTGGACTGGCTCTTCCAACCCCTCTGTCAGTTGATTTATTTCCTGATGAGCATATTGTAGGAAGAAAAGAATGATCGGTGTTACCCAATGCTAACATTACCACAATATTTCCTGCTCATCAGAGGATGTCGCATTAAAGAGACTGTAAACATCTAGATATTTATCTCTTTGGTTTCCCAAATGGCACTACTAGAGTTCCAGCTCATTACAACCTGACTTATCCAGATCAAGTTATGCCAGACATAGCTCAGGAAACATGAGATTCCTGTGAACAAGTATACCAGAAAATGGATGACATGAAATGAAACTGATGATATATATTATTTTATCTAACAATGATTTATTTAAATAACAGGATTTGGATAACAAGATTTGGATAATTTCTTTAGTAGTTTCTTGCAATTCTGGTTCCATAGATCAGTTAGTCCACTCATTGGTAACTTCTTCTGATGCTTGGTCCCATCGTTGATGTTTATACGGCATCCATCCTTTTTTATCTTCCATAATCATGTTCTGGCAGCTTTTACATAGTAGGGATTTACTTAGATATCCGTGTGTACATCATGGATACCTCCTTATCATTTCTCAAATTAAATTCTCTCTGTGAGTGTATGTTCTCCTCATATGCGCATGTAAATAATTTTGTAGACATGCCTATTAATCCTCCTCTCAGAATACTCTTAGGTAAGTTTGGTTTATATCTGGATTAATCCCTTCAATTCAAATATATTCACTTATTTAATTCCTATATACAGATGCAGATTTATCCAAGTCATTCATGGATATAGAAGCATATTCAATTCCTGTATGTCAGCACATATTCAATTGAGGTATATAACATATTATATAGACACAGATTTAGGTCATGTATATAGAAGCATAATCAATTCATATATATAGCATATAGAGACACATATTACATAGACATATATTTAATTCATTTGTATAAATGCAGATTAAGTTACCCAGGCATGTAGACGTATATTTAATTCATATATAAGCATGCATTTAATCCAGATATGTAGACACCGATTTAAGTCATGTATATAGAAGCGTAATCAATTCATATATATAGCATGTACTTAATTCAGGTATATAGAGACATATTATATAGACATATTTAATTCATTTGTATAAATGCAGATTAAATTACCCAGGCATGTAGATGTATATTTAATTCACATCCTTAATTTAGGTATATGGATGCAGATTTAAATATAGTAACTTTCTTAGTTAACTTAATATTTTATCGTTTTGTAAATTAATTATTTTATTTTTGTAAATTATTCATTTTAAATAACTACATTTTTCATTTTATCTTTTCAGTGACAATAATGGCAATTCTACTATAAAGGTTGCAAATGTTGTCTAGAGTTTTCTTACTGTTAAATTTATCTGATGGTGGTTCACCGCTAGTAAATCACATTGAAAAGGGATTGATCTTAGAGCTGAATGGTATACTTTTTTTTTGGTGGTCACCTAGGCATTTTTTTTTTAATGCCTTGGTGTGAGAATAGAAAGAGAAAGCTATTCTTGTTAGCCGAGCATTCTTGTGTTTTCAGTATTAGTAATCTGCTTCTTCATCTTGCAGTTTTTACAGTAACTATAGATTTCTTCTTAGATTGATGGCCTCGGCGGCTCTAAGCTTAGTTGGCTCGGTTTTTCTAAACAGTGATTAGCCGCATAGTAATGATTAACTCACTACTTATCAATTTAACCTACTGAATAATCAACAATTGCCTGATTTCTTTATTTATACTCTCTGACTTCCTGCGTTTTTTTTATGAATCTCTCTTCTTATCAGCTTGCTGTTCATAAACATGTTGTCTTCCATTGCCTAGGGCAAGAAAGGGATGCTATCTTGTTTATATTGTAATTCATAAACATTCAGCTCAATGAAAAAATATTATATTGATAACATTTTAATAACAATTTATTAACTAAATTTGTCATTTAATTTTTCAATTTTAAATATTGATTTTATAACTGCGTCAGCTTTTTAATCAAACCGTTTTAAAATAAAGTAGTGGGTGGGAGGGATTTAGGATATATGAAACAACATGTCTGCTTCACTATATTATATATTTTTTACTAAACTACTATTCAGTACATGGAAATTTAAAATTCAACACAAAGAACAAATTGTATATAATGATTTCAAACACCATTTTATTAGTCAAAATCTTTGACTAGCTGTTAAAAATGTTTTTCGTCTAATTATAAAGAACACTATTTCAATTTTATGCCAAATGGGGAAATATGAGATTTGCATTATAGAAAAGAATTTTCAAAAAAACATTGACTTTCTATTATGTTTAGCACTAGTGAGATAAAATTGCAAAGAGAAATGGAAAATTCTTTTATTTGTAAAAATTACTTGTTTTGTGAAGTTTAAATCAGTCACATTGACTTGATTAAATAAAATAAGCAAATTTATTTCTAAATATTTTTAATCGATATTTCTACTATGTCATTGATGTCAGAAAAATACAAAAATCTGATTTCCTTCTTAATAATTGCCATAATCATCTGACTTATTTTATGAAAAATCTAGCATAATAGTAATACTGATGGTTTCTATCACAAACTTAAATTATACTGTACAAAAAATTTTGCAATTCAAGTATCCAGTTAGATCTGAAAGGACGCTTTTCACTTTTTTTTTTTATTTATTAGCTGATCAACAATTTTTTTAGACACTAATTTCTTACAATATATTAAATTCTCATAACTATTACCAAAATCACACTTTCCTTTATTTTGCCATAATATCCTATAAATACAATTTATCCAAACCACTTCAAACACTTATTATCAAAACTCTTTACTTGTACATATATACACCTACGTTTCGACTGACCTGCAATCTTCTTCAGAGCCAGTTCATTTTAATCTCTTAAAAAAATGTTTTTTTAAAATGAACTGTCCCTGAAGAAGACTGCAGGTCAGCCGAAACGTAGGTGTATATATATGTACAAGTAAAGAGTTTTGCTAAAAAGTGCTTGAAGTGGTTTGGATAAATTGTATTTAAATTTTCATAACATGAAAAAGAATAAATAAAATTATTTATAAGACTATATTTGTCAATGAGATAAAATATATAAATTTTTAATTTTATATTACAAAATAACAGAAATTAATATAGGCTAAGCATTATATTTCTTACTTAAATTGTGTTTTTATTAGATTACACTATTATTATTGAATCTATCTTCTAATGAAAATCAAATGTGTCTTTGAATATAGCTTTTATAAAGGAATTTTTTTTGTAGAAGTAAAAATTGCAATGTATAACAAACCTCTAAGTGAAATAACTATTTTATAATCTGTATAATCTTCTTTTAATATAAAGATAAATGTTTGTATATGATGAGTATATAGGTGCATATGTAAGATGATAAAGAGCACAATCAAATAATAACATTTGCAACCTAACATGTAGATGATAAGGCCACTTTAACGTAGAAATTCAAATCCTTTGTTGTTGTTTATTTTAATTGACTATTAAATGTTTGATTAACAACATTAACATAGGCTGTATTTATTATTTAATTGATGACATTTTATATAAAATATGTTTTAAAATATAAATATCTTTTAGTTATTAGGAGAAAAACGTGCTCCATCTTTCTGGACATTTGAATATTACAAAATATTTTTTGATGTTGATACAAGGCAAGTTGTTTCAAGAATACTCAATTCCATGGCTCCCAGGCCTGGTACCAATTTTTTGCAAAGATATATTCGACCTAAGCCAGATTTATATGGTATGTATCACACATGTAGGATGCATTTATCAATTTTCATATGAATACATTGTTCTGATAAGGTTATAATGTAATAAATCTGATACTTTAAATTGTTTACCATGCATGCGTTAATTTTATTTCTATTTTTTTTTTTTTTGGTTTTTTATGTCTTTCAATTTTTTTTACCATTATCTTGATTTTTTATTAACAATTAATAATGTAAAAATAAATAATATAGTTCTATTTTTAAATTCTTAAAATAATAAATTATGAAATAAATTATTTTAATTAAGAATCTGGCATTTGTATAATAATTTTGTCTGAACTACTTTTTCTTTTTTAAATGTTGATAATAAATTATAATCATTGTGCTTATAAAGGTCCTTTTTGGGTCTGTTTGACTCTGGTGTTTACCATGGCCATTAGTGGAAACCTTGCTAATTATTTACATCTGGCTGATACAGAAGATTATCACTGGCAGATTAACTTTGAAAAAGGTAAGTGAAAATATCATTTTTAATAAATTATATATTTGAGAAAAAAAAATTTTTTTTTATATAGATGCCATATTGTGATATAAATGTATTAATAATGGAAGTATTTAACTCTTATCATAATTAATAATGATAACAAAAGTGGTTACAGTAATTACATTGTTGAATAATTCTAGGTTAACGTTTATAATTATTAATATTTTAATTGTAAAACAGAGCAGTTAAGTAATTTAGTAGTAATAATAGTTAAAATAATTTATTAGAAATTATAAAAATAATCACTGCTTAACTTATTGACCTTCATAGATACTATATGCATCTGATTGAAGATACAAAACTTTACAATATCTTCAATTTATACGATACAAAGTTAAAATTTAAAATGCTCTTAAGTTATAAAATCTATAAAAAGTAATAAAATGAGAAAATGTCATAAAAATATTTAAACATTTTAAAAGTTATTAATTTTATATTCATTCATAAATTGTGAATTTTGATAGATGAGTTTAAAAATAAATATTTTACTATCAAAAAATTATAATTTAAGTGCTATATAGATAGTCTTATCTATCATAATTCATGCTTTTGGTATTCAAAAAATGAAACGGTCTCAATATATATATTATATATATAGAGCTCGCAAATAAACTCTATAACATTTGTAATACAAGCTTATTAAATTAGTCATGTGACATCTGACTTGATTTTTTTGTAATATATATATATATATGTATGCAAAACCCACTAATGCTGAAAGATATCAAAAGGCTAACATTTTTTCCTCTAGTGAAACAAAATAAATATTAGACTATTTAATAATTTATTCTCAGGTGATTATTAAAAACAATATCGAGAAATTGTAATTTGAAAGGGCATATATGAGGGAGTACTCAAATATAACTCGAATCGTTTTCTGGAGGGCAAGCGCGTTGCAGTACATGTTTCTGTCTCTAGATGCGTCTATCATGGAATCCCTATACCAGTCTACCAACTGTCATCATCGAGAGAACACGTTATCGGATAGTAAATAAATATTTTTGTTAAGGCATCTTGCTTATTTGTTGATTTTTGTAATGGCTAAAAAATTGGAACAAAATGAAATTCTATTTTTATTAGGGAAAACAGTTATAATGCATAAAACATCTTACAAACCAGCTTTACAAGTGGTTTAATAGAAGTATCAAATTTACGACATCCGAAAAAAGAAGTCCAATCTCAAGACGCTGTTTTTTGAATGCAAACTTTATTGTTCACTCAGAATTTGTTTATAGCAATCAGATGTTTTATGTACAAGTTCTGAAAAATTTGTATGATGCGGTATAACAAAAATGTCCTGATTTGTGGCAAAATGGGAAATGCAAGCTTTACCAGACAATGTGCCAATACATAAAGTCTTGAGGGTAGTATAATTTTTAATCAAAAACAGCATGATTCAGTTTATCCTATCAGATATATTCAATCTTACTTTGTGCAACATCTTTTTATTCCCTTGAATGAAAAAATGCATCAAAAGAAAAAGTTTTGCGGATTAGAAATTGAAGAAAAAAACGCAGGAGTTTCAGGACTACTTCCAAAAGTAGAAGACTCATTTAGATAAGTGCACTGCATCAAATGAGCAGTACTTTGAAGGAGAGTCAATTTATTATATCTAAAAACAAATATACAATTTTTTATTACAAAATTCTAGTTATTTTTGGGTACCACCTCATGTATATGCATATGTAATAATTTTGAAATAATTTATTGGAGTCTTTCTAAATTTTCACAAATTATTATGCCTCATTTACAAATTATTATGGAAAGAATATCTTAGTAATGAATATACAGAATAATTAATATTTATTGTAATCATAAAAATATGAATTCCTTACAAATGCTCACCGTTTCTTCATTATTTATTTTAAATTTATGGTAAAATAAAATCATTGAAATTATCTCAATTTTAACAAAAAATTGTAAAAATATATATTTTAACAGTTTGTAACAAATCCATAAATTATGGCCTTATTTAATATGTAGTGTTTGCAATGTAAACTTATTTGCAGAATAACTAAGTGCGAAAACATTACTATGGTAATTCAGAAGCCAGATTCGTAAAGAATAATTTTAAATGAACTTTCAAATAATACTTCTTTCTTATAACAATACCAATAAAAAATTTCTGAAAAATAAATTGGCATTGATATAAAAAAAAAAGTATTATTTGCAAGTTCATTTAAAATGATTCTCTAGGAATCTAGCTTATAAATTATCATAATGACATTTTCAGATTTGGTTGTTCATTAGTAGATTTATATATAAATACTATAATGTCATGGCTGGTATCATTGGAAAGCTAGATTTAAAAAGCTACAAAATGATGTATTAGGCAAATACATAGTTCATATCATTGTCCTACCAATTTAATTAAACACAACCCCAAGTAAAATAATTCAAATAGGACTGCTTCTGTGGAAGTTATTATATTACATTTTCAGGCACTCTAATCTTCAGATTATTAAATAAGTAAAAAGTTCATTGAAACATAGTTCAAACTATTAATTATTAATAAAACTATGTTTTTCAAATCATTTAAACATTTGAGTACAATTTTATTTATATAAACAAATTTTGACAGTATAGAGTAAAAAAAAAGTATACTGCCCAATCATGAATGACTGAACTTGACTGCAGACCTGTTCTTATTTTTATTAGATGTTGGCTTTTGGTATAATTTTAATGGAATAATGCAAAAATAAGAATTTCATGTGATATTTTATATCGGATATAAATATTTAAGAAAGTCGGTGTTCTGATTGAGATTTTACACAAGTTGATTATTTACCTAACAATTCAGCAATCTTGAACTGGTTGGTTTGATATAAATTATGAACTGGCCTTGAATATTTAAAAATAACTGTAAGGACAAATATACAAGATTTATATTAGATGGAAAATTGATAACTATTTTATGCTTTATTAAAAAACAGCTTTATCTCAAATTATAAGCAAACATGATAGCTGAAAGACAGAATGACAAGATGCCTAAAGGTCAACTATTTGAAATTCAATATTTAAATAGATAACAAATTATTCATACAAATATTATCTATATATTGTTTTATGTTAAAAAAACTATGTATTTAATAGTTTTTTACTGAATAAAAATTTGTTAAACTAATTTTATAAAAACATTAAATGTTTTTTTTCTAACATTTTTCTGCATTGTAAATAACAAATTCCATAATTAATACTTTGTTCACATTAAAAACAAAATATTTTATGACATTTTGATTTTAGTAATATATATCGCAATTGGTTTTTTTAAATAAATTTAATCTTGTCCAATGCAAGTCACTTTTGTATTATATATGTTTTTTTTTTTTAATTTAAGTTACTATTGGTGCTACTGCAATTTTTTCTTATGCCTGGCTGGTTCCATTGGCATTATGGGGAGTATTTTGGTGGAGAGGTAACCAAGTAAACATTACTTTATTAGAAACATTATGCGTCTATGGCTATTCACTCTCTATTTATATTCCTATATCTGTAAGTGAAAACCAAGAACTTTTTATTAGTAGTAAATGAGTATTTATAAAATTTATTATTTGTTATAATTATCTTTTTAGATTCTTTGGATCATTAATTTCAATTTACTTCGCTGGATATTTGTTGTTGTTGGTTTTCTTCTCTCAGGTCTAGTTCTACTAATAACTTTTTGGCCAGCTATCAGAAATGAAGAAAAAAAGGTTATCAACTTTTTTTACTGTGCAATTATTATTTTTATTGTATTTCTCATTTCAGGTGATCAAGTACATATCTAACTTTAATAATTGTGATGTAATTTTTGAGTCTGAATAAAGTTGTGATTTAATTAATTTTGGCTATCACAATAGGATATCTATCCTTATTGTAATGGATGTGGATATGAATTGATTAATGAATTGTTGCTATTTAAATCATTTTTAATTTTAATCATTTTTAATTTTTTGTTAAATTAAAGGTTCAGTATTTACTGAATAAATGGATCTGATTTAATGTTGCAGAATGAGTAAAATATTTTATTGTGACAACCTAAGGGATCTAAACTAATGGCTATGTGCAGAAGTCTATAATGTTATTTTATATATATATACACTGTGCGCATCTATTACATTGCAAAAGATAACAAAATTATAATAGGTTTCAATCTCTATTATAACAGGCTTTATGGTGTAATGGCTAGTGAACTTGAAACACGGTCTATCTTTACCATATTGTGTTGTCTGTTGAATCTGATTCCAAGAAAGAGATCAAAATGTTTGATCTGGAATGTAACTTTATATGGAACAATAATTTGAAACTATTAAAAAGAGAAATATAAAATAATTAGAAGCTTTCATTTTGTTGAGCTTGGAAGAAAAAAACGGATTTGTTGAATTAGAGATTAGTATCCTATACTGAAATACATAAAAAAAATATTATAAAAATATTTATTGAAGAAATTATGAAAAACAATTGATCATATTTTTTAAAAATAAAATAATAATGGATATCTAATAGGTAATTGTAAAAGATGAAGAATCAAATAAAAAAGCAAAAGAAATCTTCAAAAATGGTGTATAGTGAGTGATTAATGGAATCTACTCTTGATGATTTGTTTATAATCTAAAATTCATATTGAAATAGAATTTATCAAATTCGAAAGAAAGAGCAATTAATAATAAAATTCTCTGCTAATATTCTTTGGAGTTGGGAAACGTCTTTTATTTAACGTAAATCTCACATGATCACCATTCCTATGCTTGCTTACAACTGTTATTAAAACAGGCAAAACTTTCTGTACACATTGCCACTCAGTGCAAGCCAGAGTAATCAATGAATGCCAGAAGGTTTGTGCAGAAAATCCTCATCTAGTGCATACTCATCCAATATCCCCAGACTGGTTTTTGGTTTGTGGCCTTCGTCAGTGAGAAGCCTTGGATCTGAGAGCACTGCATCTAAATCTTAGGATCTAATGCAACCCTCCAGCAGCCACCTTTTTTTCTCTATTTAACTACAAAACTCTGATCTTAAATTGAAAACACTGTAATATTTTCAATCCAAGCTCATAAGCTTATATAGTCATATAGTCTGAACTCAGTTCAATACCCATAGATTTTGGTGACTGTTTTTTTTAATAACCATAGCCACCACTATCCTATTAAATGGCAGTATTGGTTTTAAGCCAATAAACATCACATGATCACCATTTCCTATGCTTGCTTACAATTGTATTAAAACAGGCAAAACTCTCTATACATATTGGCTTGTGAGATCTAGATGCAGTGCTCTCAGAACCAAGGTTCCTCACTGACGAAGGCCATAAGCCAGAAACTAGTCTGGGAATATTGGATGAGTAGGCACTAAATGGGGATTTTATGCATAAGCCTTCTAGCATCCATTGATTACTCTGGCTTGCACTGAGTGGCAATACGTATAGAGAGTTTTGCTTGTCTTAACATAAATACATTAACATGGTATATTTTTAATAAAATTTTATTTTAGTAAATAGTTTAATTTGTTAGGATAGTAATTTATGATAGATAATAGTTGTGATTTATTCATTGTAAAAATTGATTCCTCTTATTAAAGCAAAATCTTTTTTGGTGTTATAATGCATGCCATATACTCATCTAAAAAATCCTGCAGTTGTAAGATATTTTTTTAAATTTCTTATTACTAGAATGAACATTAAATTATGTCAACATTAAAAATCTTCATTATTGTAAATTATGGCTCAACTTACTGTTAAAACTTTTATAATGCCTCTTACTAATAAAAATACATTTAACTTACAGGATGTATTACTTGATTATATAAGTTGTATTAGTAGTAGTTTATCATTATATGACGATCTTTTAGCAATGCTTCATTTTTAATTCATTCTGGCATAAAGATTAGATCCATGGTACTCTAACCCGACCTGCTATGTGGCCGCTAGAGGCGCTGTTTCTGTGTTAGCACACGAACATACAGGGTAGGGGCCTCGAAAGCAAATGACGCTTTTTCCTGCCGCTAGGTGGCGCTGTTCACCATGCGTACGCACAGGAATCTTCCACAAGCTAGCTGGCAGCTTACATCGTCTGCTAGCAAGAACCTAGGTGGCGCTGATTGCCGTAAACACATCTAGCTTATGTGTCATCTGCTATCAGAAACTACCAAGATTCTAGCCCACTATGCGGCGCTGTTTCTCCATGTCTATACACGGAAAAACAGCAACCTCTAAATGCATTCATGCTAGCGTTTATGAACATAGTACTTAAAACTTTCATGGCGTATAATATACAGGGGTGAATAATTTATAAGTCATAACTATTTAAATATACGGTCAAACGTAATAGTTTTACATTCTATTTCACCATTTCATGAATCGATGTATTTTTAAATTATGACTTTATAAAAAGCGATCTGTTTTTTTAATTATTTACTCTAAAAGTGGTTTTTTTTTGTAAATAAAACAAAACGTAATTTTTACGACAATCTAAAAATTGGTCTTTTTTTTTTTTTTTTAAAAAAAAGCTACTTTTTTTTTTCCTACGGCAGCATTTCTTTCAAAACTGTATTATTTTAAAAGATTATTGTTTATAAAACTTTTTTTTTTACACTTTCAATTAATATTTTCAATACATTTTAAAGTAATACAAATTATATTTCGGTTTATAGATTACTATTTCGAAAAATAAAGTGTTATTTGCGTGCTGGGTATACCACGTGCTTGTTACTCGCAAGCAATAATTCGAAGATCTGTTTATCAAAACTTCCTTTCACAATAATATTCAAGGCATAAATATTAATTGAAATTGTATTTAAAATTTTAGAATCATTTTAATAACTAAAAATGTCATATACTCACAAGGAAATTTCAAAATAATAGGTTTAATAAGTACCGTATGAGAAAAGTAAGATATTATACAGAGTCAGAAAAAAAAAAGATTTAGAGCAAAATATATATACATTTAATATCTTTATTGATGGTTGGAATTTAAAAAGTTTCTTTCAAAACTGATACTCGTGTTAGGCTTGTATACTGTTAAAATTAAAACTATTACTCCTCATAAATAATTTGGAAGACATTGCCTGTCAAAATTGGATGATCATTGAAAATTATATATGATCTTAATAGCCTAAAATTCAGAAGCCTGATAGTACTGTCTTTGCCAGTGCACTGTTTCTTTCTTTCATTATTGATACATAAGTAAGAACAGGTAAAACACATTTATTAAAAATCTTCCTTTACAGACACATAGGTATATTTCCTTTTAGTATCAAGTTATTTCTACCAAAAGCACTCCAACCAAGTTTAATTCTATGATTAATTTCATCCATTATGTTTCCATCTGTATTAATAATCTGACCAAGGTGTTTGTAACTGTTAACTTCTTCTAACTCATCATAATCAATCTTTATTTTCATATTTTGAGCAAATCCATTAAACATTACTTTAGTCTTTTTAACATTTATCTTTAGTCCTACTTTCATCTGATAACTCCTGCAACATTTCCTGCAGCTCTGAAGCATAAGTTGCAAAAACAACTACATCATCTGCAAAATCTAAATGACTTAAATAATCTCCATTTACTTTCACTCCTTTAGCTTCCCATTTTAATCCACAAAATATTTCTTGCAGCACTGCTGTAAAAAGTTTTGGGGATATGGAGTCACCCTGTCTTACACTCTTCTCAATGTTGACTTTCCCAGTATCATTATCTAATCTAATTGTTGCTGTTGCATTTTTATAAATATTCTTTAAAATTTGACAATATCTTGGGTCTATACCTTGATGATCCAATGCTTTAATCACTGAAGAAAAGTTTATAGATTCAAATGCCTTTTCATAATCTACAAATCCAAAACATAATGGCAACTCATATTCATTTGTCCTTTCTATAACTTCTCTCAATACCTGGATATGATCTCCTGTACTAAAACCACTTTTAAATCCAGCTTGTTCTCTTGGTTGGGGGAAATCCAATGTTCTCTGTAGATGAGTTGTAACTATCTTGGTAAAAATTTTGTATGTAACTGATAAAAGGCTGATAGGTCTGTAATTTCTAATATCCTCTTTATCACCTTTTTTAAATATTAATATTAATACTGCATTCTTCCAATCATCTGGTACATCTTTATCATTTAGACATTTGGTATATAACATTGCTAAAAAAAATTCTATTTTTTCCCCTGCTTCTTTTAATATATCAATTATAATTCTACTATTACCTGGAATCTTTTCTTTCTTCATATATTTAATTGCATGTCTCACTTCTTCATTTAAAATTCTGGGTAATTCAGAAGATGTCAAAGATATAGGAAATATTTGTTCTTTATTAATATATAATTCTTTATAAAAGTCTTCTATCCATTTCATGATGTCATCTCTCTTTTTAGTAATAATTCCAGCTTTTTTTTTTATTGCAGATATGAATTTCCTACCAATACCAAAATGTTGTTTTACACTTTTGAGACTTTCATTCCCTTCTGCTGCTTTCCTTGCTAGTTCACAGTTATACTTTCTTATATCATTTTCAAATCTTTTCTGCATCATTTTACAAAATTTGAGATATTCAATTCTTTTTAACGCATCATTTTTGTATATCTTCATATTCCTTCTTTTCTTCATAAATTCTCTAGTCTCAGTAGAAATTTTATTGATCAAGTGCTGTTGCAGTTTTTAAAAGTGTATCAGTTGTTTTCATATTAATTTCATTCAAATCTGAATCATGTTCAAAATCTACTAATACTTGAAACCGATTTGTAAGTTCTATTTTAAATTCATTAGAATGTTTCTGAAAATTAGGAATATCAACTGTAAATATTGTTTTTCTTAATAATTTTTGTCTCTCTAGTTTTGCATTAACATGTATTTCACATCTTACTAACCGATGATCACTTCCTCTGTTAAATTTATTAAGAACATTACAATCTTGAAATATGTATTTTCTGTTAGTCAAAATATAATCCAATTCTGCTGTACTTTCATTTGGATGCTTCCATGTCTATTTCCTTCTAACATTTTTCTCAAAATAATTCATAATATAAAGTTTTCCTTTTCCTGCAAACTCCACAAGTCTCTGTCCTCTCTCATTTCTATTACCATAACCAAAATTGCTGCCAGCACTTTCATTTGTTTACCAATTCTAGCATTAAAGTCTCCCATAACAATTTTAAAATGTTGTTAACTCTGATCAAATATTTAAAAAAGGTGATAAAGAGGATATTAAAAATTACAGACCTATCAGCCTTTTATCAGTTACATACAAAATTTTTACCAAGATAGTTACAACTCATCTACAGAGAACATTGGATTTCCCCCAACCAAGAGAACAAGCTGGATTTAAAAGTGGTTTTAGTACAGCAGATCATATCCAGGTATTGAGAGAAGTTATAGAAAGGACAAATAAATATGAGTTGCCATTATGTTTTGGATTTGTAGATTATGAAAAGGCATTTGAATCTATAAATTTTTCTTCAGTGATTAAAGCATTGGATCATCAAGGTATAAACCCAAGATATTGTCTAATTTTAAAGAATATTTATAAAATGCGACAGCAACAATTAGATTAGATAATGATACTGGGAAAGTCAACATTGAGAAGAGTGTAAGACAGGGTGACTCCATATCTCCAAAACTTTTTATAGCAGTGCTGCAAGAAATATTTTGTGGATTAAAATGGGAAGCTAAAGGAGTGAAAGTAAATGGAGATTATTTAAGTCATTTAGATTTTGCAGATGATGTAGTTGTTTTTGCAACTTATGCTTCAGAGCTGCAGGAAATGTTGCAGGAGTTATCAGATGAAAGTAGGACTAAAGATAAATGTTAAAAAGACTAAAGTAATGTTTAATAGATTTGCTCAAAATATGAAAATAAAGATTGATTATGATGAGTTAGAAGAAGTTAACAGTTACAAACACCTTGGCCAGATTATTAATACAGATGGAAACATAATGGATGAAATTAATCATAGAATTAAACTTGGCTGGAGTGCTTTTGGTAGAAATAACTTGATACTAAAAGGAAATATACCTATGTGTCTGTAAAGGAAGATTTTTAATAAATGTGTTTTACCTGTTCTTACTTATGTATCAATAATGAAAGAAAGAAACAGTGCACTGGCAAAGACAGTACTATCAGGCTTCTGAATTTTAGGCTATTAAGATCATATATAATTTTCAATGATCATCCAATTTTGACAGGCAATGTCTTCCAAATTATTTATGAGGAGTAATAGTTTTAATTTTAACAGTATACAAGCCTAACACGAGTATCAGTTTTGAAAGAAACTTTTTAAATTCCAACCATCAATAAAAATATTAAATGTATATATATTTTGCTCTAAATCTTTTTTTTTCTTCTGACTCTGTATAATATCTTACTTTTCTCATATGGTACTTATTAAACCTATTATTTTGAAATTTCCTTGTGAGTATATGACATTTTTAGTTATTAAAATGATTCTAAAATTTTAAATACAATTTCAATTAATATTTATGCCTTGAATATTATTGTGAAAAGAAGTTTTGATAAACAGATCTTCGAATTATTGCTTGCGAGTAACGAGCACGTGGTATACCCAGCACGCAAATAACACTTTATTTTTCAAAATAGTATTCTATAAACCGAAATATAATTTGTATTATTTTAAAATGTATTGAAAATATTAATTGAAAGTGTAAAAAAAAAAAGTTTTACAAACAATAATCTTTTAAAATACAGTTTTGAAAGAAATACTGCCGCAGGAAAAAAAAGTAGTTTTTTTAAAAAAAAAAAAACACAGACCGATTTTTAGATTGTCGTAAAAATTACGTTTTGTTTTATTTACAAAAAAAAACCACTTTTAGAGTAAATAATTAAAAAAACAGATCGCTTTTTACAAAGTCATAATTTAAAAATACATCGATTCATGAAATGGTGAAATAGAATGTAAAGTTTGACCGTATATTTAAATAGTTATGACTTATAAATTATTCACCCCTGTATATTATATGCCATGAAAGTTTTAAGTACTATGTTCATAAACGCTAGCATGAATGCATTTAGAGGTTGCTGTTTTTCCATGTATAGACCTGGAGAAACAGCGCCATGTAGTGGGCTAGAATCTTGGTAGTTTCTGATAGCAGACAACACATAAGCTAGATGTGTTTACGGCAATTAGCGCCACCTGGGTTCTTGCTAGCAGACGATGTAAGCTGCCAGCTAGCTTGTGGAAGGTTCCTGTGATGTGATGTGATGTATTATGGCTTCTCCTTAAACGAAGTCAAGAATATCTCAGCAATTAAGCCCAGATAAACCTGTTAGCCACTTTCTTTTACATTCCCCACTCTAAATTTACCCATAATCTGCTCTATCCCATTTCCACAACATAATTTTTGTCAACTCTATAACCTTTATATCTAAATCCCCCTTATCTTTTCCCAAACCTAGCATAAAAACCAATAATTCACTTTCTGTATAATCACTCTTTTCATATTTATTTTCCCACAACTTCATTATATGTACCCTTTCTGTTTTCAAACATTTACATTCAATTAACAAATGCCTAATATTTTCAATTCCTTCCTTACATAATTTACAAAATAAATCACCCATATTTTTCCATTTACATGTATATTCTTTTGTAGCTAAAGATCCGTTCGAGCCTTAAACAATAAACTACTTTCCTTACTATTATCATATATTAACTCACACCTAATATTCTGTTTATTTCTATATATATTTAAACTCTTTTTACTCTCCATACTATTTCTCCATCTCTCTAACTCCCTAGTCTTTATTAATAAATTTATTCTTTTATCCCATTCCTTACTACTATAACACTCAATAATCCTCTTAACACAATCATCCCATCTTTTGTACAAATATACTGATATAAATTCTTTATCCAAATCTTTTGCATAGCGCATTACCTTTCTCACCCATCTTGTTAGCTGCTGTCGAGGCCCATACCCTGTATGTTCTGTGTGTTAACACAGAAACAGCGCCTCTAGCGGCCACATAGCAGGTCGGGTTAGAGTACCAGATCGGTTAATGTTTTTACATTTTGGTAATACATTATGCAAATTTTTCAGAAAATATCTATATTTTTTTAAATATTAGAATGATGATTTAGAATTTTTTTTATATATAAATGAAATTAAAAGAACTTTGTATTTAATAACAGGATGGAGCAATCTTCGGTGTGTATTTTTCATAATTTATTAGCAACATTGATGACGAGGATTCCTTTTATGTACTCTTGTTTAAACATATCCATTATAATAAACTATTGATTGCAAATCATGTTAAAATATAATGATTAATAAAATAGTAATAACATTATTATAACAATAATGTTAACAAATTCAAATATTATGTATATAACTTTGTATGTATGTTTTTTACAAAAATTTTATAAGTATATTCTTTTTTTTACTCAAATATGTAAATTAGGACTTTATAAGCAAATTCTATACATTGAGACAATGTAAAAGGGTTCTTTAAAATATTGACATACTAGAATAGTGTTAAGGGAGGGATCTAAAAATGCTGATCACTTATTATTTGGTCATAATATATGTTATTATTTAGTTGTCTCCATTAGATTTTGAGTGGAAAACTTAACTTATATGTATTTACACTCAAATTTTAGGCAATTAGATGGCGTTTTTTGAAAACAATTATGATAATCATCCCTTATTTTAATCAAACATTGGAAGAAACTAGAATCCACTATGTTGTTTTTGGCATATAAATAAATCACATCAAAGTTTTCTTTTGGTAATGTTTCATTACTCTATTTAATGCAACATTTGTATAGTATAAATTTTTTCAAATATTCACTTTAATAATGTTTATTAAATTATAACTTCGGGTTAATTAATATGTAAAATTAAGCCACACTTATTATTTTTATGCTTTATGAATATATCTATAAATTAATTAAGTTAATTGCCTCATTTTAAAATTATTATTTGAAATGCTTTCTTATTAATTTTTATTCTTTAAGGTTTCAATTACAGTAATGGTAGTTATATTTCTTCTACATATTCTTTTAGCTATTGGATTTAAGGTAAGGTGTTATTGATTTTAATTATTTCCTGTATTTTTATTATATATATTTTCTCTGTCTCTTTGTAGTGACCTTCAGAAATACTATTAAAAATAAAGAAGATTGATATGTTTTTGAATCAGAATTAATAACATTCTAATATTAATAGCCTTGGACTTTAAAAAAGAGCAAAAATTTTTATAACCTTTTTAGCCCATTTTATCCGTGAAACTAATAATTAATGACTTACATATTTATATTTTATAAAACTATTAAAATGTCCTTATATTTTCTTTAAAAAAAGCATAAGACATTTTTTGGATTATTGAAATTTTTTTAAAATCTTTGAGAAAATTTTAAAAAAAAGTACTATTAATTAATATTGAAAAACATTATTTAAGATTATGCTACTAATATAAAAAAAAAATGCTTATGTGTATAAATTGACTTTCGAATTATTTATTTCTTTATCTCTTTTCAACAAAAAAAAAAGATATTATTTCTTAATACCAATTTTATTATCAGAATCTAATTTATGTACCTTAATTTTACAAAGGCAGTACGTTAATTCTCCATTACAATATTTTGCCAAAAAAACAAACAAACTATATTTAGTTCTGCTTTGATTTTCAAATTTTATAATTTTCAGTGTTTAAAACTATCTCAAACTTAATATTTCCAATACCCATTTGTATAATATTCTTTTTTTTTTTTTAAATATAAAAATGTACATTTTGCGTGAGTATAACTGAAATTATAAAATAGAATGTGTATAAATTAATAACAGAGATGATAAATTATTGTGTATATGTAATTTTAAAATGCTAGAATTTATGAACAAAATATTTAGATTTGAATTGACCTAAATTATTTGCAGTAATGGTACACTATGCTGGAAAGATTTAAATATACAATTTGCATGATAATGCAATGCACGAGTCTTTCTTGTTTATCATATTAATGTTATTTGCAATAAACGATGCCTCTTTATATTCTTTTTCGATCATTGCCCTCTTTATAAAGTTTATTCTTTATGGTATATACTTGGAGTTGGTAGTGATTTAATTCTTTTAAATGTTGGTGATTAATTGGTCAATTTATGTATAAGTATGCCACCGTAGATTGACAAATTATTAAGAATACATGAAATAAAAAATAATGATTGTTCTTCCATGATACAAGTAGTAATTCCAATGATTGTAAAAATTTGAGTGGCAATATTGTATCTTTGCAAGACATATACCAGCCATCTTATATATTACATAAAATGGAGTAATATAAGAATAGTTACAATTCTTTTAACAGACATTGCCAATGAGTATCATATTTGTGAGTTTATAATTGGAGAGAACAAACTTAAATCTCAGATGGGAGAAAAATAGATGAATATTATAATTTCCTCACTCATTTTTTCTATATTCTAAAAGTCGAGAATCAAAAAAAAATTGTTTTTTCATAATAACTTATATATAATTTCTGTTGATCCATTTTTCTTACTTAAAATAAATTGTATATATACATATGTATGTATATGCATTTAATGAAGTTTATGAAATAGCTCAAAATATTGAGATTTCAGAATAAGTTTTAAGTGATTGGCAAGTAATGGCAATTCCTCTCAAGCAAAAGGTAAAAGCCCTATATTGCTTTTTGGTGGTACATGGAAGCATCTCACAAAAAGATGAAAACAAATTAATATTTAAAGAATAGTTAATGCCAAGGTATGTAAGATTTTATTAGGTCGTTTTTAAAAATTGAATATTATAAATCTGAAGAAAAATGTACAGTAGTTCGAAGTTAATAGTATGCCCAATTACATATCCAACCAGCTATCTCACTTCATTCAATTATCCATACATCCACCTTCTCATACATTTAACCATCCAATTATTCTGTATAAGAATGATGAAAAAACAAATTGAGTCAAGTTATACTTTTATTTTGTTGTTTTTATGATAAAATAATGAATCAATTTTAGAAAAACAGTGACTATAATAGTTTTTTATAGAAAAGGCAAAAATCTATAACAATAAGAACTATTAATTAGTATAATAAAAAAATATCAATACTTCTAGTTCACCTATAGTATATATTAAGAATAGTAATTCACTAGTTAGCAATATTCTAGAGCTATTTCTGTAAATATAAGTAATCAATTGACAATATAGATGATAATATCTACAAGTTGCAGTTAGTCTTCATCAGTAATGTGGACTGGATTTCATGTATCTTTTCAACAGCATAATGAAGTACAGATATGTACAATTGAATGATCTTTTTAGCAAAGACCAGACATCTATTATGCTAATCTATTAAAGTATTCAAATTGTTGACATGAAATTTCAATTGTGTTTAAGTTTTGGATCCAAGCTAGCCTACAATCCAGAAATTAGTCTGGGATATAATTGACATTACCATCCAGTGTTAACTGATAACTTGCTTAAATAAATGACTTTATAGTGGAGTCATATAAACTAGATCAATGTTGCAATACTTTGTTTGGTATATATCATTCTTTTGCAAGTGGTTAAAAATGCTTACTGGGAGATTATAACTGAGTTCACCAAAATATGTAGTTGCGGATTTAATATCGAATTTATATAAGCAGATCACCACTTTGTATGTTTGAAATTAGTTTGAATAATGATTTATGGATATGTACTATCAAGTGCTCTTCATTGACAAAAGCTAATAGTTATCTGGTGTTCATTGCATATTTATACTTGGATAGATGAACTAGAGTAGAACGAATTATTGCTTTTAATTTCAAACATTGTTTAACCACATTATCCATATTTGGATTAAGTATAATAAGTAAAGAGTAGATCAAGGTCTTCAACGCAAATTGTTAAATGTTTGCAGATCACAATTAAATCACTTTTGTACAAATATTTAATAATTGTTGGATGTCATTTGAAAACTTTTTTTTTTGTTTTCAAATTTTAATGGTAAAACAATATATTCTAAGTTAAATTAGGAGCGGGGGGGGGGGGTTATACAGTTTCATATTTTTATGAGGGGGGGAAATAGCCAATACCCGCCCCCCTTTTGAAAAATTAAATTATCTTGTTTCATAAGCTATTTTTTCTCTATCAAATATTTTTAATTGCATTAACAAACGTGATAAATTGAAAAAAAAATTGAATTAAAAAGATATTTATGATAAATAAAAAGGATAAGTTTGCAAATGTAAAACTGTTTTGAATCATAGAATTGAAATTACAATTCATTCAGTTTTTAGTAATATAACAATAAGAACTTGAAACTACATTAGCATGATATTCCTGTGATATCAGCCAAATATCAATTTAATTTCTGGTTTAGGTAGGTTATTAGTTTTTGAATTTAAAATTAAAATAGTATTTTCAAGTAACATTTAATATACGTTTCATTTATACTAAATATGTTTAATGTATCCAAAAAAATCTGAATTTCATATAACTTTTTCTATTTTATTATTTTGTTTGCTATTATATTTTTATTCCATATTTTTTCTGTTGTATTAATTGTATTTCATATTCTTTATGCACACATATAATTACTTTTTTTAGTAATATTCTGAAGGTCATTAATGTATATTTGTATTTATTTATTTATTTTTTAAACATTTGAAGAAACAAAATAGGGATAGTTATCAAATAGGATAGCTGAACAAATATATAAATTTAAATAATTGCAGTTGAAATTCTTCCCATGAAGATCATAGAGGAGTAATTAAGCAGTCTGGTTCACATCGTAAAAATAAGGTAGCTGGCTCTGTTGTATGTGTGGAAAGCCAGAACACTAAAATGACTAATTTTGTGCTACTAAAGGAGATAATCTGGGAGTGAATGATGGTGATGGGAGTAGTTTGCTGACTAGATAAAAAGATTGATGAAACTCTGATCACTTTTCTAAAAAGTTAATTTTGAAATCTTTTTTATCTTCTCTGATTGTAATTTGTTTTGCATATTATTTTTCCTTTCTATATATGACAGTAGTTTCAATCACTCTCAAATTTAGTCAGATTAGTCACCTTGAATTTTTAAAGAAATTGAAATGATTTATTTGATGCTTCTTTGCTGTCCTTTTCAAAATAATGAGTGCATGCATTGCTTTAAAATTTGTTCGGCTTTTGATATTTTCATCATTTACTTTTTTTAATGCTTTGTATTTTTACCTATTATTAATTTTTTCATTTAAATAGATATAAATATAGGTACATTTCTATTAAAATTGAGAATTGTAAGTACTAAATTTATTAAAGTCATAGTTTGAAAACAGTATGTAGATCTCTTAAATATTTTGTATGTAATTCATTTATGATTATTTCTTTTTTTATCAAGTGGTCTGTATAAATCTAATTGTTATTTGTGATTACACCATAAGTTTGTCTTTTGTGATGTCTAGCATACAACACACTATTCTCTTTTGAATTACTAGTATTCAAATTTCATCTTCCTTATGTAACAATATTAGTTAATACTTTTTTCCCCAGAAAAAATTGCATTGTTCTTATCAAAAAAATTCCATTAAGTTTATTACATTTTATTATATAATCATAGCTTATCACATTTTCCTAACTTTAAAAAAATGTATTAATTTCTTTCTATAGCATCATAAAAATAGGATAATAAATTTGAAGAATTCTCTTATGGCTTGCATTAATGCAAGTTCTATTGACATATTATCATTTCAGTATTCATAAATTTCTAATATTCGATCTCATATTAAGTTGATCATTTGTATTATAGTCTATTTGATTCCATGGATTATTTTATATAAAACTAAAAGAACAAATGTTTTGAGTTTAAAAGAAATCAAGCTATTGGTATTTGATTAGTAGGAGAATCAATCTAAAAAATTACTTAATGTGTCTATTGATAATATCAAGAATGAATACTGCTTTCACTAAAGATAGGAGAACCTAGCTAAATCATCTAATTAAAAATCTATGCTTAATGAAAGGAAATGACAGACTTTAAGATTAGTAGCTGGAAAAACTGCAATCCACAATGAAAATGATTATGTAAAAGCAATATATCTTAATACTTGTCTGTCATAATTCTTCATGAGCTTTTTAAGAACATTCATAACCGACTGCCATTTGAAACCCATTCATTTCAGATTTATATTTTTCCCTATGTAAATTCTTGTTTTATATTCAAAAGCAGTCTTCAATCAAACTATTGTTGCTTAATCTGATATAATTTGATAGCCATGTTTTTGTTTTTTTTTACAATTATTACTCTTCATTGTACAATATCACAACTATGTATAATTTAAACACTGAGAAATTCCATTGAGTTAGCATTATTTCAGATAATCTTTCAAAATACAATTCAGTTCATATATTCTATAATCAAATAAATATCTGCTTGAAAAAATATGATGATATATAAATCTCTCATGGCCTTGTCCATCACTTGGATTTAAATATTGAGCTTCTGCAGGCCATTCTTGAAATATGAATGAGATATTATCCATCATCTTGAAATAATTTTATGCCACAATAATTTTATAATCATGAATATTTTTTTTATATCAAACTTCATTTTTTATATGAACGAATGTATATTAACATTTTATCATATTTTCTTCTTTTAATATATAAAAATTTTCAATGATTTTTAGAGGTTAATTTTCCAAGAAAATAGACATTGTTCACATTATATATTCCAGTCTACATGCAGTTCTTGATTGAAATGATAATCTTGTACCACCGTAATAAAATCTTGGATATTTTGTCAAACTTTTTAATTTCTTTTTTTTTATTATCTATAGTTGTTGTATTAGTCAGATTTGTATTTTAATCACATTTCTAGTTGCATAATATGTTTTTTATTGTTTTCATTTCATAATATATTCTAGAAACTCTTAATTTGTTTATTAATCATGTTATATTGTATTTTATATGGGAATCCAATTTGATTTCCTGAAAATCTAAAGAATTTCTTTGATTAAAATAATTTTATGTATTGTAATATATAGTGTTGAAAAAAAAAAAAAGTTTCTCATTTTTAATCTGAGACTTTTACATTTTCTTGTGACCTTTCTTTCTTAATATTGCCTTTATTTTATATTAACTATTTCCAGATAAATTTATTGTCATTATTACAATCCTATATAACACTTTTTGTTATTTATTTAGGATGCACTGCAGTTTTTGGGTTTTTTTTTTGTTGTTCTTGGTTAATGGAATTTATTTCCATGTTTATTTTTCATTTGTATTTTTATTTTGAAAGGAATTCATATCATAAATACTATTTCATCATCAAAAACAATGATATTATATAACTTAATAATCTTTAAAAGAAATTTAGACCAGCTATAATTTTTTTAAGTTTAATTTTTTCTTTTTTAATTCTCTATAAACTTCTTTACCACTGACATTAAATTTTCTTTATGAAGAATAATTTTTATTTTTTGAAAAAAGGGGTAGCGATATAATTAACACTTAATAGAGATCAAGTGATGTTAAAGACCCAAGTGACCAAACTGATAATTTTTTCTTCACTTTCCTCAATAGGGAATCAATATAGAAGCCATTAGCCCTTGAGTCAGTCATTTTAACACTACTTTAAACAATGTACAGGATATAAATTATTTACATAATTATATTATTAATTCAGAATCTAGCTGTATTAGTTTTCCAATATACAACATATTACGGCAATTGTCAGTGTAGATTTTAATTCTTGGGATTCATTCATGATCATAAGTCTATATGATAGCATGGTAGATAAAAAAAAAAATTGACAGTATTAATCATTTTGTATTTTAGTAATAAATTTATTTAATGTGTCCAAAAATACCATTATGTAGTAATATTCAAATTCATGGTTAAGATTCTAAAACAAAAATGTATTTGAATGATGCTAGATAAGAGGTTTTTTTTTTTTTTACGACACATTTCAAAATTTGTTTTATCATTCAAAAAAAATATAACATCCTTATATATGGTATAGTTGTACTTAAAGTGTTTGTTGAGTATTAGTATTGGCAATATCCCTTATGTATTTCCTGAGGATGATAACTTTCTATATTTACAGTATTCTGAAGAGTATTCATTAGATAAAATGCATTACTTTTGATTTCTGTCCAGACTAGAAAAGCTAAGTTATATCTTGGTGTCATAGTATTCATGATAATATTTAATTCTTTCTTTTGACAGATTTTTTTTCTAAACTGAATGAGGAATTTTTGTTCCTATCAAGCCTACATTACCATTGATCCATCTGTTCAATCCATAAAAAATTTAAGATGAATATTGAACTGTAATTTGTCACATTTCTGGATTGCAATTAGAATTAAAAAATTTATTTTGCTTATTATATGATACAAGTGAGGAATGAAATTTGAATAACTTGTTTACACTTATAAGTAACAAATTTAGTAATAGTAAAACAAAGTTAACAAATGAAGCAATCAAAAGAAAATGCAAAGTATTAAAAATTATGTATAACTAAAATCATTATAATATATATTCAAGGTAAAAGTGATAGCTTAGATATATTATAATTTGAGAAGTATTAAAAAATAATTAAACTAAATAAATCCAAGAATTATATTGAAATAAAAAAACGTGTGGCAAAAATAAAATAAGTACTAATGCAAGTGACAGTTTCGAGTAAATATAAAATCTACTTCAGAAGAAATAAATGTGCTTTCTCATATATAAAAAATAATGATCTAGACTGATAGTAAAAAAAAATATTGACCTCTTTTATTTTCAAATTATCTAAAGACCAATTAAAATAAAATAATGAAGTTATAAAAAAATTAATAGACTATTTGATCAAGATTTTCCAGATAAATTGAATATAAACTTTTTTTGAGTTAGGATTTTTTTAAAGTGAAAAAATTTTTTAATTATTGATATTATTTAGATAATCTGTCTGTTCCGCAATAATTTATTTGAATACTTGAGAGCAATAGATACTTTCTAGGTAATATAAAAGTATTGAAAGACTTTTAAATAATGAATTATGTATGAAGAAAAATCCCCAATATTAAAATCTCCAATTTCATTATTTTTGTATTACATTTTAATGATCTGGAATGAAAAATAAAAATGTTTGAAATTTTGAATAAAATAATCTTCAATGCACTTAATGGCCCATTTAATGATTTTTCATGATATTGTTTTAAAGAAATATGATTATGTATTTTGCAAGGATAATTTTCATCTATGCTACATTAAATCTTAAATGATAAAAAAAAAGTTTTACAGCAAATGTTATATATCAGATGCAATGCTGACCCTTAAAAAAAATTTAAGAAATGAGATGGATATAGTTCATATGGTAAAACTGCAGAATTTGGAAAATACTTGAATGAATCCCAAAGAGATAAGAAAACATGAATTAAAGGAATTTGATGAATTGCATTACATATTTATGGATTTATTAGGGATTTCTTTATAGAAGAGGTAAGAGATGGGGGGGGGGGATTTATAATTGATCATGTTTGAAAATACATTTCACTTTCACTTGTCTTTTACATATTTTAATTAATGTAGTTGACAGTAATATAAACTTCATTAACATAATTACCATCCTCCACTTCTCTTAAGTGTTACATAACTAGAACTTATAATATGTAATCATTATTATTTTGTTTCAACTATAAATTTGTTATATACCATAAATTTGAAAACATCCATCTGATGTAAATTGTGATATATTAATATGACATTGTTAATATGTTTAATCTTTTTTTTTTTTTAAAAAAAAATTCATTCGCTAGCTTTCATTATTTGTAATGTAAGTAGTGGCTTACATTCATTACATAATGATGACTAGTTATCACTTTGAACTATTATCAACTATTGTTAAAAATTATTTGAATGCAAGTTTAATAATCCATTGACAGTTTTATGCTTGCTGATATTTGTAATGTAAGTAGTGGCTTACATTCATTACATAATGATGACTAGTTATCACTTTGAACTATTATCAACTATTGTTAAAAATTATTTGAATGCAAGTTTAATAATCCATTGACAGTTTTATGCTTGCTGAATCTTTTATTTTATTTTGCACAATGTGTGTGTATAATGATGGAATGGCTGACCAATGGCTAAAGGTGCCTAGATCAAATCTCAATTTGTCACTTTCAGTTCTTAAATGTCACATGCTCTCCATTTGATATTTTTTAATTTGAATTCTAAATCAATTATTATTCTTTTCAGTTATACTTCTTTTATATACCTGAGAACAAACATATTGAAGAATTGACAACACTGGCTCCCAAAAACATTACCAATTCAAGTTTGCATTAGTCATACATTATGACTGACCATATTTGATGTGCCATTCACTTTAATGACCCAAAAACAATCTCATGCGAATTTAAAAATAATATCAAACTGATGTCACTATAAGAAGAAAACATATGCTTACCAAAACTGGAAAAACATTTTTGACTTTTTTAAAAAAAAAGTGATCTCAAAGAAAAAAAAAATGGTGCGATTCAGCTCACATTAGCAATAAAAATTTTAAATCTTTTAACATAAAGATGATGCACACGTCATACATAACTACAATAAGACCATTTTTAAAATGTCTTCCATCACTGTTAGAATATACAGTAGCCATCTCTTTTTTTTTTTCTAATTTCATATTTTATCCAAGTGTATATTTTGTTTTTAACAATTTAATGTATTTCTTTTAAAGGATGTATATATGCTTATTTAATTTATAAAAATGCTGTAATACAAGATAATTAATAAAAATGTAAATTTATTTAAATTCTGTAAATAATTTAATAAATAAAAATATTTTCCATATAAAAGTTAATTTTTATATGTATATATTTTTTACATTCATTTTAATTGTAAATAGTTCTGTTCATTTTAATTAAATGATAATCGCATGCACTTGAGATATGTGTTTGGCTTGATATTTGTATTAATAATAATATGAGATCAATTCCTTATATGCAGTATGTATATATACTCACCGGGGAGGGGGGGGGGAATTCTTGTAATAAGCACATAATATATACACTGTTATTTTCACTTTGTTAAATGAAACAAAAAAATTATCAACATACCAAATTTATATTCAAAAAGTTTCAGTCATATTTTTATCAAAAGCATTACATTTTTCTAATAAGTTAAGCATGATATGAAAATTGTGTACATACTAGAATCGTAAATGAACTAAAAAAAGGCTTTAAACAAAACTTTCAAAATCTCAAAATAAATAAGTGCTTTATTTTTAAAAAAATATTTTTACAATATTATTATAACAACCATGCTTAATGCAAAATTCATGAGATAAAAAAATGATCTTTGAGGAATCATACTTTATAATGTATTCAATACTGACATAAGTAAATCAAAAATACTTCAAATATTATTTTCTAAGATTAAATAGATATGATTTACAAACAGTGTAAATAACAAATATGTGTTCAATGTTTTACAAATTATCCATAGTTTTGCACTTTGTATAATAATTACTGCATGCTATAAAATTGCTTGTTCAGCATGTATAATCAAGAGTGGTCATTAACATATAAAATTATCAAGAAAATACTACCATGTTAGAATCTGACTGCTTTAAAGCAACACTCCATTTATTTTGACCAAATTGGAATCACAAGTAGTATTTTATAAAAAGATTCAAACTTATAATAAAACTAATTGTGGTCAATATCTACTTTATATGTAATAAAATAGATGTTATTTCATTTTTTCAGAAAATGGCAACTGAACCAGATGGAGAATAGATCAGAAAGCAGCTGACGAAGTTTATTAGCAATGCTATATTTAGGAAATAAATAAGAATGTTTATATATGTATATGGTAATTACTGACAGATGTCAAGCCATACTAGGTCCCAATATATATATATAGAATTTTATATTAGAAGCAAATTCTTTGATAATGTTCACCCTTTTTATTATATATTTAATCATTTTAATTTTAAAAATGATGAAACGAATGAAAGCTGTTAATTTTCATTCTAATTGAAAGATTAAATTTTTCAGAATGGTACAATACCAAAATAAAATAAAACATTTTTAAAAAATAAAAACAGTTTGCTTACATCAGCAAAGGATTTGCTTTTGAAAAGTGTATATATGACATGTATTTTTTCTTATTAAAAAAAAATTTAGACAAAAGTATGCATGTATATATATGTATGGGTAATTATTTGGTTAGTTGGCAAATTGAATTATCATAAACCATTTGAAGATTAACTTTGTGCCCAACAAGATCTCTAATATTATCAATTCCATACTTTATCATAGTAGGCCTGGAAAAAAAAAAGAAGCATATATTATACAACAAAATATTTTATATTCTATTATGTTATTAAATTATGATCAAAAAATAATTATATAAATAAATATGACTAATCATAAAAAATATGAAAAAAAAAAGGTGAATATATTCTTCACTATCATTTTCTTGAGTTAGCATACAGTAAAGTTATAAATATGAGATAGGACAATTATATAATTTAATTTAGCATCAATTATGCTACAAAATAATTATCTGTGAATGGAATTTTGATTCAAAACATTTTCAAATAGTGAACTATATGATACATTATTAAGAATATATATATATGATATACTAAACCACTTAAATGTATTCAAAATGTGAATATGGTTACTTTATTGAGTTAATTTTAAATATTTCACTACTATTCTTTATCTAATATTCCAATGAAAAGTGAAATAAGTTTATTTATATAAATTTAAAAAAACATCAAATGATAAGTAAAACAAGTTTCATTATATAGAGATATAAACAACCTTTAAATAATCCACTGCAAAATTAGGCTTCTACAACAATTCTTCATAGAGAGACAGAAAATGAGAAAGTATTACCAATTTTTCCAATTATTGATTTGGAAAGTTTGACTATTTTTCCACTTTTGCTTTATTTGCTAGTTAAAAATAGTTAAGATAGCCATCTGACCAATACTGGATGGTTAGGTAGAATCGCTATTTAATATAAAGTTAATTTCAAGTTGTAGAAATATTCAGGTTTTACCCTTGAGAGAAATTTATGATCTATAAACTATTAAATTATGCTTGTAATATGGTACGCCATTATGACTACCTGTGGTTTTTTCTTGATCACTGCCAATCTGAAAGAAGGCATGTGATAAGGAATTGATCATTACAAAATCTGATATGTTCCAATGAAAATCAAAACACCTCACTGTGCAGATTATGCGTAGTATGAGAAATTGATTAAAATATTGAGTGCATATGGCAGTCTTCATAACCTATTCAAGTTCATATAAATTGTAGCATATAAATTGCAGTTGCCTCATATAACTATATTAAGTTTTGCATATATGTATGAAACTGCACGCCACACTGTGTATGCAAAAAGTGGAATACTATTGGGATCTTTTTGTTTATTCATGAATAATACCTAAATCTTCAAATAAATTTGTTATTTATGTAAAATATTCCAATCTTATAAACAGGTTATAAAAGTTAGCTAACTATTGTATACATATCATCAACAGCATTTTCAATCATTATTGATCCACTGCAGGATAAAGGTCTCTCCAAGTTCAATCCATCTTCTCCAACTCCAGCATACTTCTTTATTTAAACCATCCATCTCTCATAATCTTTTTCTAGGACTTTTACAATTTCTTGGAATCCAGTTTAAGATTTCAACTGTTCATCTATTATCATCTCTTCTAGCAATATGTCCAACTCTATTTCACTCTTAATTCTTTCAATGATGTCAATAATACCTGTTCTACCACCCATGTATTTCGTTTTCGATCTCCTCTTGTTATTCTTAACATGCATTTCCATGCTTCATTGAGTAGTCTGAAGTCTGTATCGCTTTTTTATTAAGTATCCAAATCTCAGATCCATAAATAAGAACTGGTAAAACATATTTATTAAAAACCTTTGCAAATACATAGGCATATTTTCTTTTAATTTAAGTTATTTCTACCAAAAGCACTTCTGATTAATTTCATTCATTATGTTTCCAACTGTAGTAATAATTTGATCAAGATATTTGTAATAGTTAACTTTTAACTTATCATTATCAATCTATTTCTTTTGAGAAAATGTGTTGAACATTACTTTAGTCTTTTTAACATTTACTTTTAATTCTACTTTCTTATTTTCATCTGATAACTCTTGCAACATTTCTTGAAACTCTAAAGCATTGTTTGCAAAAACAACTACATCATCTGCAAAATTTAGATGACTTAAATGTAATCTCCATTTACTTTTATTCTCTTAGCTTCCCATTCTAATTCACAAAATACTTCTTGCAAAAGTGCTGTAAAAGTTTTGGAGATATGGAGTCATCCTGTCGTGCATCCTTCTCAATGTTAATCTTCCTGTATCATGTAATCTAATTGTTAATGTTGCACTTTTATACATATTCTTCAGAATATGACAATATCTTGGGTTTATACTTTGATCTAATGCTTTAATCACTGAAGAAATGCGTTTAGAATCAAATGCCTTTTCATAATTGACAAATCCAAAGCATAATGACAACTCATATTTATTGGTTCTTTCTATAACTTCTCTTAATATCTGGTTGTGATCCACAGTACTATAACCACTTTTAAATCCAGTTTATTGTTTTGGTTGGTTAAAATCCAAAATTCACTGTAGACAAGTTGCAATTATTTTGTTAAAATTATTGTATAGAACTGATAAAACACTGATAGGTCTGAAATTTCTAATATCTTCTTTATCACCATTTTAAAATATTAATATTTCATTCTTCCAAACATCTTTATCATTTACACATTTGTATATAAGTTTGCCAAAAATTTTTCTATTCACCTGCATCTTTTAAGACATTGATTATAATTTCATCATTATCTGGAGCTTTTCCCTTGTTCAAAAATTTAATTTTATGTCTCACTATATTTAAAATCCTGGGCAATTCAGAAGATATAGTAGTTATAGGAGGTACTTTTCCTTGTTCTTTATTGCTATATAATTCTTGATAGAACTCTTCTACACATTTCATGATATCTCTCTTTTTAGAAATAGTTCCATCTTTTTTTCTTATTGCAGAGTTTCCTACCAATACCAAAATTTTGTTTTACACTCTTGAGATTTGTATTCTGTTCTACAGCTTTTACTTGCTAGTTCACAATTATACTTCTTTATATTGTTATCAACTCTTTTTTGCACCATTTTACAAAATTCGAGATATTCAATCCTTAATGCATTTTTTTTATATCTTCATATTCCTTCTTTTTTTTTTTCATAAATTCTCTAGTCTCAACAGAAATTTTGTTGGTCAATTGCTGTTTTTTCTACCAACTATCTTTGTTGTAGTTTTTAAAAGTGTATCAGTTATATTTCTATTAATTTCATTCAAATCTGAATCATATTCAAAATATAATATTTGAAAACTATTTGCAAGCTCTAATTTAAATCCATTAGAATGTTTCTGAAGATTAGGAATATCACTGTGAATATTGTTTTTCTTAATAATTTTTATCTCTCATTTTGCATTAACATGTATCTTACAGTTAGACAAAATATACTCCAATTCTGCTGTACCTTCCTTTGAATGTTCCATGTCCATTTCTTTTTAATATTTTTTTCAAAAAAATAATTCGTAATATAATTTTTATTTTTCTGCAAACTTCCACACATCCATGTCCTCTCTCATTTCTATTACCATTACCAAATTTACCTACAGTACTTTCATCTTACATTTGTTTACCAATTCTAGCATGAAAGTCACCCGTAACAATTTTAAAATGCTGAATGGTCTAATTGAAAGCTTTTTGCACATTCATATAAAAATCCTCTATTTTTTCATCACAATGAGAAGTTGGGGCATAAATCAGAATTATTTGCATTTGGTATCTGCTAATAAGTTGAATAACTAATCTTGCCACTCTCCGATACACCATCAGTCTCCACAATGTTCTTCCACTTTTTATTTATAATGAATCCTACTCCACTTTTACTTCCAATGTTTGTTCCTTTGTTGTACAATATATATCCACTTTTTAAATCATCTCTTCTTCTAACTTCACAAAGTCCAATAATGTCCCATTTAATATGAGATGGTTCTTCTTTCAATTCTTGCAATCTTCCTTCATTTGAAAGTGATCTGCAATCGTAAAACTAAAGAAAAGGTCATCAAATGGCAGTCTGCATGTTCGGCCTCCAACCACTGCCTTGTCTGGCAACCTTACAGCTTTCTGGGAATAAAGGCCATGATTTATTTTTGTATCATGATTGTAAATATCTATTAGAAGAGGAAAAAAAAAATTCATTCTGCCTTCAAGAAAAGTCAACTGATATTTCAGAGTTAAGAGCTATCAGGCAATTGAGAAGACCATGGTGTTTCTTGATCTTAAATTCAGAGGTAAAATGCAAATAAACTCATCATGCTGGCTAATGTGTTGAGGAACAGCCCATCCATGTTTGTATACTATATGAATAGTCATTTGAGTGGACATAAAGAATTTGCTCTGCTTGGTTCCTTTAAGACCTCCAAGAGGAATTAATTAATCCCCTTTCAGTTAACAGCAAATTCTTCAAAAATAAAAATTTTTGTGCCTGCTATGAATGATTTACAGACAACACTACAATGTGTAATAATAGTAAAACAATAGTTTTAAGATGATATACCCGATTAAATATTGAAAGAAAGAAATGTTTTCTTTCAATTTTCTACAAGTAAAGCCATGTCTTTATGAGCTAATAACAGTTGAAAGTTGTGACAGTATAAGATGTAAATTATATGGGGAAGTCTGGCAGTTCAGAATGCATTTTCCCCACAAAGAAATCAAATTGTTGATGTACTGCTATGATATATCTTACAACAATGCAAGGTGTTTTGGCAGTTGAATTTAAGATTTTGCTGAGAATAGAATATAAAATATATATATATTAGATGAGTTTTATATATATAAAATAAATCTTTTATTTGGTTAAACTTAGAAATTTTTTTCTTCCTTGAGGCAATACACATTGTTTTTTTTTTACTTTCAATAAAAAAAGTAAAAAGAGCAAATTTAAATAATAAAAGCGACTACTGATTTTAAATATTGATAAAAGTTCTGCAAAGTGTGACAGTGGTAATTAAATATGGCCATGATAATTACAAGAAAGAATTTTGAGAACAAAAATCTAATGAAAGATAAAAGTTGGAACAAGGAATTCGGGAGGTGTTCAAAGTACACATGCGTGATAATTTTCTGGGGGATATAAAAGGGATGGACATGGATAAAGGGGCTTTTTTTCTTTTTCTTTGGATATGCTGAAAGATGCAGAATTACCTGTGATAGTTGCCGATATTCAGATGAGGGGCTAGAACGCCTGTGCATCACTGGTCTTTCCTTTCCCATGGACACCCTTATAATGATTTAAAAGAAGGAAGTTGTCACCTGCTTGAAATAGAAACATCGCATCAAAGCTAGAACTTAACATATGGATCGCAGAGTAAAAGCCAAGAATTATATTTATTACTATGGAACTTTTACTGGACAATCTTATCGGTAAGAAATTAAACTTTGAACTCATAATATTTATTGAAGTATTTGAGGATATTACATATATCATGTAAACCATAAAAAAATTAATGGATTTATAATGAACTATAAATATGGTCGATGGATCATTATAATTATTATATTACGTTTCTTTTATTCATTAGATTAAAATAAATATGCTTCTAATAATAATAAAAAAAGAATTACAATGTGTCATTTGTTTAAAATTAAGCCTCATAAATATATTCTCTCAGCGATCTTTGGAAAATTCAACTGTTGATGCCAACATCCTTCCATTGTTGATTTAATAGGGAAGTCTAAGTAGAATTCTGGCACCTAAAAAAAAAAAATAAAGCTAATGAAGATGACAAAGTGAATGGAAATTAGGATCTATTTTAGTAAGTCAAAGTGCCTTTACTTATGTTACGTAAATAGATAATACTAACCACTGCATATAATTGCTGGTGAATTTTACAAGAATGTATGAGTTAGTTCATTATAACTAGGACTATATTACAGGAAAACGCTTACGCTAAATCTTAAATGGTTATATGTAATAACGTAGATTAGGTATGTGTATGGTGGGTAACAGATATACAAACCTAATCATATAAGCTGTTCATGTCTAATAAAAATAGAAAATGGTACAATGGCGTCCCAACGTGAAGCTTCGGAAAAAAAAAAACCCTGAGATATGTTGTAATAACATAAAAAACTATTACAATGATGGCCCAAAACCCATAGCCAGAGAATGAATGAGTTTTACAAAAAAAAAAACAACTTGAAACCAGATTATACAACTATGAAAATATATATATACTTTTTTAATATGTCTATAAAAAAAACATGATTGCGGCTGAAGTAGGCTTTAAATCACAAGTAGTCGTCAGGTAAGCGGATACTGAAGAGAGAAAAAGCGTAGCATCGAGTCCTTATACGCCATTATGTAACATAAGGCCGTCCTTAAATGCTATGAATCTTGTAAGAGCAGGGTCCCTTGAAATGGGAGAACAGACCAAAACGCCATAAGCCGATAAGTCTCAAAAGAATGAGCAACGCTTGTATGTGCTTAGACTTGGGCTTATCGTTAGACTTACGCATGAGTGGAAAGGACACAGGTGAATGTGGAAATATTTCTCATTCCCGCAGTGTTAGACCGTAAAATGTGGGGTTTAAAGCCAAATGTCACTTGTGAATAGTCTAATCACAGAATATGGACTTAAAACTTATTGAGAATAAAAATAGGTCAAATCCATATTTTGATTTTCTTTCCCTGGGTCGGTTAGGCCTTCTAATACACACTAGAATACATGAGTTAATCAAGCTATGAAAAAGAAGAACCTTCCGTTCATATAAGAGTTTAGATATCTCAAGAACATAGCTATATTTCCTGATTAACTAGCCTATTATTTATTACAATGTACAAGATGCCAGAACTCTACACAAGAATTCACTGATCTGTCGCGCCACATCGCATCGTCATTTACAATCAAATTATTAAAAAAATTGGGAATTAATGTTTCTTGACATTTTAAAGCTTAATTTACACATTTAAACTTACTAGTAAAATAAACAACTAAAATTAAGAATGTACAAATGAAAGTTATATTAAAGATAAATATTTTATTACCTATTAAAATATTTAAACGAGCATTATTAATTATCTGGAAAGAATATACTGTCACCTCAACTTTCTCAGCGCAATCTTTCACTTATTTAATCTTAATAAACTCTCATTTATTTCAAGTAGCTAGTCAATTGATTCTCTTCTAACTTTAGGATCAAATATGCCGGGGGCGCCAAATTGCAGCTATAAATTGTAATGCCCACCAGAGATCATCATCATTAGCCATATTTAGGACTATAGAAGATACTGGAGAAAGTAATTAAATTGTCTCTCAAAATAATAATAATAATAATAACATTGATAAAAACCATTCAATCTATGCGGTCTTAATTTCGAATCTAGCATTAATCATGCAAATATTTCATGATAAGTTTATTATAAAATTCATAATAATGAGACAACTTTCTTCCACAACTTTATTAGAAATATCTGATCTCGGGTGGTAACTACCGAAAATACTATATACAGTTCTCATTTATATCTGACTGGAAATAACTCAGTAATTAATGCAGAGAACTCATAATCCATGTTCATAATAGAAACTTATTATTTAATTGAACATTAGATAAAGTTTATCACAAATAAATCTCATTTAATTCCATTACTTTATCTTTCGTTCTCAGCATCTATCACTTTCAATAGCTACAATTATATAACACGGAATGTCTGTGTTATGTTCTCTAATCTGAGAATTCCTAATCTTATTTCTCTAACACACATATATCTTTCGATCAACTATCAATTCATGATCCCTATTTTATAATAGTAGAATAATTTTATTATAGTATGCTACTTGACTTCCAAACTAGCTCTTAGATTAATAATTGAACTGCTCTTTCTCAAGGTCTAGATCTGTCAAGAGGTGCTCATATAAGCGATTACACTGTAATGAATATGATCCCATATATGCAAAATAAATTTTAATACAAGTTTAATAGTGGGAATCACTCTAAACACCGAGAGCAGGAAAGGGATTTTATGTCTGCTCCCAATATTCACAACATTACAATGAATCAAAAGATTAAATTTATTAAACTTAATTTAACTATTCCCTGTCATTTTGACCAAATTTTAATTAATAACTTTAAACTATTATATCTTGCTAAGTTAAACTATGGAAGTAAACCATGGGCATCAATCAGATAAATCAATCAAAATTTACTTATGAAAGCAAAGTACGGAAACAAATCATAAAATCAGATTATGCAAATTAATAGTGAAACTAAAGTATGTTAAAATGAATTATATAAAAGTGACTTATACAAAATGGATTATATTAATCGAATATAGGAATATTCAAGATAAAATTAATACTGTAAATCAATCATGGAAATAAATTATTAATATCAAATTAACTATGTGAATCGAATATGGAAATAATATAATAATGACTACTGCAAATCGATCTTGGAAATAAATTATCATTATAAAATAAATAATTAATTTAAATATGAATTAATATTACCTTAATATAGGTGCTGGATATATAGGTTCTGGAGATATTTGAAACATCAAACACAATATAATCTTATAACAATAGTAAACTTTTATTACATTAACAATAATGATAAAATTAAAATAAAAACACACTAAATTATAATATTGTTACACAAATATATGATTCCGATCTATTCAGGACTCTTATTCGAATACATGTTTGAATTAACTGATTTCCTGGATGACTCACTTCTTGTTTTGACCCATTCATTTATTAAATAAGTAATTAATAATAATAATAAATACAAACGCTCACACATGGAATCAGAATTCCGTATAGTTTTAGCTTTAAGAAAACTTATATCTTGAAAGAGAAGAAAACCTATAAATTTCTACTTCCCACCTTTTTATTGTAAACATTGTCCATTGGACTATATCGTTTCAATTATTCTAACTAGCAATGTGAAACAATCTTAAATTTCTAAATCATTTTATCAAGCAATAATTTTCACATTTCTAATGAAAAAGGATGATACGCCATAAAAATCCCCTACTGATTTTACAAACGGGTTTAAATTCAAAACCCTCATTTTTACATTTATGCTTGTCAGATCTTTACGTTTTTGACTGTATATATCTTAATATGTCAGTATGTCCACTCAGCTTGACGACCTCAATTTACCATCATTCAAAAAAAATCAACAGATCGGTTAGTTTATTATTTAAAATCTTTGTCATTCTTCATCATACATATACATCTGACTGAATCTGTATCCTTTCAGGGCAACTTTATTCTGTCCCACGTAAGAAAACTCTCTTCATACCACACATCACCATGCAGTATCTATAACGTGCACACAGCTACGTCTTGGTAAGGGAAATTAAAAAACAACATCATCAACTTCAAACTTAAACTATTTGCTTGAGCCAGAGAGAGAGAGATCTTTTCTTAAGATCCAGAATTATGTAAAGAGCTCCTCTTAGACATCTATTCTCTATATTGACCTGCAACATTTTCTACACTTAAACAGTAACTTTATTAATAATTCCCTATCTTAACAAATAAATGGAGTGAAACTTAGTCATCTCCGACTGCCATGGTATCTAGATCATGAGACAGCCATTCCCCATCTATTGGGTGGTAGGATAACTTTATGTTAGTAATGACAAGCATTTATAGCTTATATATGCCCATATATACATCGATTACAGTCTAGATAAATGACCAAGACTAACCAAATCCCGAATCAAAACATCAAGCCAACAACATACCTAACATTTATATTAATAACAGATCAACAATACTTTAGCATAATTATGAGTTTTACGACCATCCCCTCACTCTTCATATTTACTATTAAGCACAAATTAAAATTTTGTTAAGAATAATAAAAATATTTATATCATTTCTCTCTTTACATTTAAATTTACGTGAGCATCTATACTTTAATTGTATCAAAATCTTTTTTTTTTCCTTTCCTTCAAACATTTTAACCTTTTAACCGCTAATTAAATCATTGGTTGTATGAGGTAAAAATCAAAGCTTTTAATTGGCCAACTCACAAACTGAAGACAAAGCCTATTGTTAAAACATATTCGCCTATAATATTAAATTCAACTCAGATACGTTTATAAAAAGTATGTTATTAATTTTTCAGGTTATGAAGAGAACGAAAGTTCTTTCAAAAATAAATTGCTATTTATTTATTCTAAAATATTCAATATCGGCAACATAAAAGCTATAATATAAACAAAAAGATCGACTTTTACGTTATAGAAAAGTAAATATTTCTTTTTACTACATCTTCAATATTTGTACTAAAATCTTCAATATTTTTCGAAAATAATTTTGTTTTTTTATTATTCTGTCTGAGAATAATTTTTAGTTTCCATAAATATAATTTTATAATACTTAAAATTGGATTCGAAATGAAAATCTCAGCGTTTTTCTTTATTTTCTTTGATCAGGCGGTTTCTTTGTTCTTTCCAGCCAATCAGAATGTCTTTTTCGGCTGAGAGCTTGCTAAGAACCAATCACAAATAATGTTCCTTCTTTGTTTAGGTTTAAATGCGTTTTTTTTCTATTTTTTACTTGTAAAATAAATCGGAAGATGGCACCATCTTACAGAACTTTTAAAAACGAATTCAATACGTGTTTAACGAATATTTTCGTATAAAAACTGGCTGAGTTAGAGTGATGTCAGATGTCGACGAGGAGCCTCGTAAGAGGCGGGCAAAGAGTTAAACATAAAATATTAAATTAAATAATCTAGTGATTAGAGTGTGACATAGCATATAACAAAATGAAATATAATAAAAAAAAACAAATGACATATTATATAAACGAAATAAAATAAAGAATAAATGTCAACATTACAGATAGTCTCTTTTAAATTTCTTTTCCTTCCACTGTCCATCAATCAATTAATATATTCAGTTCATTTTATTTGAGATAGCTATATATTTGCACATCAGACAGGTATTTTAAATCAAAATGTAGCTACAGGATAATTAATAAATTTTAAGAGTTCTGTTGATTACCTTCCATTTGATGGGTTTCTTCCTGGATTTGAATTCATTTGTTTCCCTTTCTTCATTTCCATTTAAAGGTTCAACTTATAGGCAATAAGCAGTTTCTGATTACTAACATGAATTAACTTTTTAAAATATTATACAGAAGATTGCTGCAGTTCTTTAAACGAATTTTAAACAGCCAAATAATTATTATAATATGAATTTCATACAGAAGTTTGACAGTTCTCTCCTTCAATGGATTTGCAATAAGCAGAATGGATAAGTTGTAGCATTTAGTATAAAATGTCTTATTAAAAGTTGATTTCTTCATAATTGATTTGAGAAAAAGAGATATGCACCAACTATATATGAATTAAAAATTCATATTTTGGTCTACTATAAAACTTAAATACATTATTAAATTCTGAGAAAGAAAATAAAAAAAAAACTTGAAAAATACCTTCAGAGATATTAATTTTTTTTTAGTTAGTTAGCCAAAGTTCTAAATTAACAAAAGTTCCTCTATTCACTTTCTGCAGTCACTTTTATAGAGTGAAAGAGAGAAAAGAAAACACATGTTAAACCCCCCCTCCCAGTGATTCCTCTTCAAGTCTAATCAAAAAAATCACTCGGAACGAACAATGACTCTTTCTTAAGTGTTAAACTTGACAACTTTCCCTTCCTCACTTAAAGCATATCTTTTTAGTTAACACACAAGCGATTAATTTATGGAAATTAGTCAAAGAAACCCTAATTAAAAAATTAAGCCTACTGACATTTTTTTGGTCAAACAAAGTTACATTCATTTGATCTAAATAATTTCTTATTTAGATTTACATTTTAAATAATATAGAAAATTATGTCAATTTCTTATAAAGGAAAGGAAAAAAATCAAATACATATATCTGTATCACACACACATACATGTGCAGAACATGAAACAGAAAACTGATTATTCAGATTATATGATCATAAAATATCCATCATAATTTCTTATAATTACAAGCATAAAATCAATTGTAATTTCTGATAATCATAAACATAAATATTCACTATAATCCCCTATAACTTTAAACTTATTCTCTAGAAAGAAACCGTTAACTAAAGCTACTGACAATCAATTCAATCTTAATTCTCATCAACTCTTTAGTAATAGATATTCTACACAAACTGTCTCTATGAGCTATATAGCCATTACTTTCTCAAATAAAACTTAACTTTTCTTATAGCAAAAAAAAAAAATTTTTTCCCACAATTACTTCATTTTATTATATTAGGTTTATAGATGGTAATAAACCAAAAGGCTACAATACAATTGCCAATACAGATAGTTAGGTAGAATAACTGAAACAATTTAACAAATAATGACTATTTCTTTTATAAGCTTCTAGGATAAAATGTCTGTAATAATTCAGGGAATGTCTATCAGGAATATATTATAAGCTTATAGGTTAATTTGCAAATACTTTGTCACAAATCGGAAATTATAATCTTAGCTTACCGGTAAGTTTATGCAGATATACAAAGTTTATCCCTTGGGATCCCAAGCTCATTGGCAGTTAACTTTCTTTTGTCGACATTTTTGCATTCCTGGTCTTTTACGGCTATACACACAAGCTCTTTTGGAGTGACCTCTTCATGATGAAAGAGTGTCTACAATGCTTCATTCCCATTCCTGCATGAAGACTTCATTCAGCAGGTGAGTAGTATTCCTGGGCAGATGCATTTCACTGCCCCAAGTTATTCTCATGGAAATCTCCAACACTAAGACAGATTGAAGTTGTCTTCCTCTTTTTATACCTCGATTCAGTTTAGAAATTTATGTGTTTGGTTTCCCAAATGGTGCCACTAGGGTTCACCCATCTCACTACAACCTTACTTATCCATGTCGAATTATTCCGGACATAGCTCATGTGACATGAGATTCTAATGAACCAGTGCATTAATTGATGAGTGACGCGAATTGAAATTGACAAGAGATATTATTTATTTTTGAAATAATTTTATTTAACAATAATATTGGGTATAAAGTTCTTGAAGAAGAAAAAGTTTGTTGACAATCTCTTTTCTGGCTATCTTCATATCCGTGTACACATTACAGATGTCCTTTCTGATCCTTCCTGTGTGGGAATTGTCCTTCTTGGTTTGAAGTTTCCTCATCTGCATAGATACATATCCATGTCTATAGAACTATGTTTTCATCCAGGTATATAGAAGTATTTGTTTTATCCAGATGTATAGAAGTATTTGTTTTATCCAGGTATCTGGAAGCACTTAATTCTACCCAGGTATACAGAAATATTTGTTTTATCCAAGCATATAGAAGCAATTAATTCTATCCAGGTATATAGAAGTATTTGTTTTATCCAGGTATCTAGAAGCACTTAATTTTATCCAGGTATATAGAAGCATCTGATTTATCTAGTTATATAAAAGGTTTTTTTTTTATCCAAATGTGGGTTTGAACCACTTACTCATCATATAGGTGCGATTTGGAGTCATTATTTGATAGTATTTTATTTTTATATAACATATTATATCGGTTTGGGTTTGAACCATTTACTCATCATATCAGTATAGTTTGAAGTCATTATTTGGAAGTATTTTATTATTTAATATATTATTCAGGCATGGGTTTGAACCACTTACTCATCATATCAGTGCGGTTTGGAGTCATTATTTGGAAGTATTTTATTATTATTTCTTAATTCATATCTACTATTTATTCAAGTATGTGGGTATACATTCATCATTATTCGTGTATATAATATATCAATTTTTAATCTATAACTTCTTATTCACTTATATAAACATTTCCTTAATTTATGTGTGTGTGATTCAGTTTAATTCATTTTATCAAAGCATTTTGTAAAATAATAAATGTCACTCCCATAATCAATAATTTCATTTATGTAGATACAAATTAGTGTGAATTTCATTATAGAATTATTTTCAGATTAGCAAAATCATTTTTGCATCTTCAGGTCATCTTTTAATAATGCATAGATCATTTTATTACTCCAGAATGCTCCACATAAAAATTAGTCATTTAAAATAAACATGTTTTCATTTTGCATTATTTTATAATCAATCGACCTATTAATGTCATTAAATCAATAAATTATTTTAAAAAGCACATCTTACGAAATATTTTCAATTCACTTATTACTCCAATGCGTTCCATTTTTAAATTTATTTCCTTTTGTAATACTTTACAATCAATCAATTTAAAAAGTAACATTTCATTATTTTATAATTTAACTTAATAAGTTTTACAAAACATTTTCAAGTATTATAAAGGCATACAAGTCTCCTTACCTAAACCATCTGTTGGCGGTTCTCCATAAATTTTCCAATTAAATAGAGCTTAATGAGTCAATGGTCAGTTCACAGGCCTTATTTTACTTCCATTGCTGAACCCGGTGACAGAGGAGAGAGAACAGCTGTTTTATATTTAGCCAGACATTTGAAAATATAATATTTTAATCACTTGTTTCTTCATTTTTTTATTAATTACAGGTTACTTTTTTTTATTACTCACTGTGCTCCAAGCTTTGTTGGGCCGGTATTTATATAATCTGGATTTCAATAGTCCACTAGTAACAAGTCTTGATGCTTTATAACATGTCTGCTAAAAAAAAATCTATTTATCTTCTCATGCTTTTCTTATCAATCCTCCTTCAGATCAATTTAGCACCAATTACGTAGTGATGATGATCTTTCTCGAGGCCTGTGTGTTTATTTCCATCGTTATCGGCCATCTGATGTTTTTGAAAAACATCTCGATCTTTTATGCCCATGGCAATCTTTTTCAATTAGTTAATTACAGCCTTCTTTTTTTTTAAATCTGAAAACATTAAACTTTTGCAAAATAGTACACTTTAAATAGTAATTTTTAATATTTTAAAATATTGATTTTTTCTTCTTAATTTTTAACCATTTTGGGTTTTATAATGCAGGTGACATTTGATTTTAAATTGATCTCACTTATTCATTTTTGAACTTTTATTCATCGAAAATTATATCAGTTTTTATTTTAATCTTAATATATATATGTGCTCTGCACACGAATAATGAAGCTATTAATAAATTGTCAATGAAATTATTAAAATCTTACCGCCAAGCGCTTTCGGGAGTCTACAGTCCCATATTCATGGCGAGTTATACAGTTTTTAAATGGAGGGAGGGGGACAACTTCAAATTATATATGTGAAACGTGTCTGTTTTAATATATATATTTAGTTGTATAATCCGGTTTCAAGTCTTTTTTTATAAAACTTTTATTCATTCACTGGCTATGGGTTTTGGGCCATCATTGTAATGTTTTTTTATATCATTATGACATATCTCAGGGTTTTTTTTGTCCGGAGCCCCACATTGGGTGCCATTGTAATGTTTTTCACATTTGGTTAAGCCTTCTATTATGCACTAGAATGTATGAATTGATCAAGCTATGAAAAAGAATCTTCTGTTCATATAAGAGTTTAGATATCTCAAGAACATAGCTACATTTCCTGATTAACTGGTCTATTATTTATTATGATGTACACTGCCAGCAGAATCAGTTTTTTATTTATTTAATACATGCTGCCAGAATTCCACAAGAATTCAGTGATCCATCGTATTGTTATTTATGAAGCAAATTATTAAAAAAATTAGGAATTAGTTTCGTCATTTTAAAGCTTTTGTGTGAATTTTTCTTTAGAATGTTCACTGGTATTAACTATTAAACATAGTGGCAAAGATAATTTATACACTTTAAACTTACTAGTAAAATAATCAAATAATATTAAAAGAATGTACAAATGAAAGTTATATTAAAGGTAAATATTTTATTATCTATTAAAATATTTAAATGAGCATTATTAATAAACTCGAAAGAACATACAATCGCCAATCCAGATGGTTAGGTAGAATAATTGAAACAATTTAACAAATAATGTCCATTTCTTTTATAAGCTTCTAGAAGAAAATCTATGGATAAAATGTCTACAATAATGCAAGGAATGTCCCTATCGGGGGTATATTATAAGCTTATAGGTTAGTTTTCAAATACTTAGTCACAAATCTGGAATGAATAATCTTAGCTTACCAGTAAGTTTATGTAGATTGTTGCAGTATACATGTTTATCCCTTGGGATCCCAACATCATTGGCAGTTAACTGGTTTCTTTTGTCGACATTTTTGCATTCCTGGTCTCTTTTAAGACTGTACATAGAAGCTCTTTTGGGGTGATCTTTTCATGACGAAAGTTGGTATCCGCAATGCTTCATTCCCATTCCTGCATGAAGACTTCATTCAGCAGGTGAGTAGTATTCCTGGGCAGATGCATTTCACTGCCCCAGGTCACTCTCATGGAAATCTCCATCCTTAAGAACAAAACAACCAGAAGACCTAGATTGAAATTGTCTTCCTCTTTTTATACTTCTATCTAGTTTTGAAGCTTCTGTGCATATTATCTTTTTGTTTGTGTTAAATATATACATTGATAATCTTGTGCATTCTAAATCTTTTTTTATATAAAATAATTCTGCCATTTTTAATTAGAGTTAAAAAGATTTTTTGATCGTAATCTTTTACGTTTGGAATTTCTTTCTTTTTGTTTATCTCGATTAGTAATATGCATGTCTTTTTTTATTCTTTCCAATTTTAACTTTTATTTTTAATCAAGTATAAAAATAACTCTCATTGCATATTATCTAAAAAGATAAATTATACTAACTAAAAAAAAAGAAAATTAAATTAGGTCTTTTAAAACATCTTTAAATTTTACTTTTTTTTTTAGCTTTCTTTTTAAATATTACCCAATGCCAATATACACATGAACCATATGTATTTTAATATGGTTCAATATATTGTCTTTATATTAATAAAAAAATTATTAAGAAAAGTTCTTTATAATATACCTTTCTAAAGAAAGTCCCCATGCAATAACAACAACATCAGGGGGTAAATTCATTGGTAACAGCATCTCTGGACGGAATAAACCTGAATTTCCTATTTCAACCCATTTTTTTAAGCCTATAAATAAATGAAATTAATTAATAACAAACAGAAAAATAAACACAAAAATATATATTTTAAAAAAATTACCTTCATGAAAACTGAAAATTTCCATGCTAGGTTCTGTATATGGATTATAAGCTGGTTTAAAACGAAGTCTGGTTATTCCTTATAAAAAAAAAAAACCCAGACATACACATAACATTATAATCATGTTAAAAATTGATATCAATGATTAATATTTAAATATTAGCAATACTTACCTAATTTTCTAAAAAATTCATATAGGACACCTATTAAGTCAGCCAAAGACAAATTATAATCTGCAATAACTCCCTCTATTTGATGAAATTCAGCCAGATGTGTAGCATCCAAAGTTTCATTTCGAAACACCCTATCAATACTGAAATATTTGACAGGAGTGAATTCTTCCTATAAAAAAAAAAAAAGTCAAAATTTCAGGATTTTTGGTATGATAATTACTATTGCATTTGTCTTTGATTAATTCATCTAGGACTTTTAACTTTCCAGTTAGGAAAAGTTAGATATCTATGTACTGATCAATATTGGAAGATTAGAATCACAAATACAAACTCAGTCATACAGAAAATGCAAGATATAATGTATATAGTGCTAAATTTGAAATGTTAGAATAAATTAAGATAAAGCAAGCTATTTAGCATTAAAAATGTTAATTTTATTAAAAAACATGAAACAATATGTGTTTCATAATATTGGTAGATTAGAGAGTAGATCCCTACTAAGAAAATACACATGGAGATGTTACTATTATTATAAATTACATTGAGTGCAATATAGCTATACCTATGAAACAATAATACGAAGATCACAAGCCAGAAACTAGTCTGGGATATTGGATGAATAGTCACTAGATGGGGATTTTATGCACAAGCCTTCTGGCATCCATTGTGGCAATACGTATAGTGAGTTTTGCCTGTTTCAATATAAATATATTGCTTATTCTTATGATGTGTAACATAAATCAAAAATAATTTTTCAAGAATTTTATTAGCTAAAAAGCAAGATATTAAAGTTTTAAATTGATTATATTTAAAGAAATATGTCGATTGTGTAGATGATAAAGAGTATAGCATACTTTTATTGTTTAAAATAAGACATTGAGAATTATTCTTTTTATCATAAGTAATAGTTAAAGATATCATTTAATTAACATAAAAAAATGCCAGATACCAAATACATGAATAGTATTAATAAATAAACAGAGTAAAAAAAAAAAAAGTTGACTCATAGATGTACAATGTGGAAATTTAGTGCTTATTATTGAAAAATTGCTAAAATAACAATAGTACATATCAGATTCAGTAATTTTATGCATTCAAACAAAGATCATTCAAAATACGGAAGGTAAAATATTTAAAAAAAGGGACCAATAAAAAAGGAAATTATTTAAAATGTATTCCTATATTTATTATTTAAAAAAGATTACTAATTGTAAAAAAAGACAGTATTATTTTTAAACAATATTTGCTAATAAATTAAAATATGTTTAAATAAAATTAAATGTAATATTTTAATGATTAGTGAATACTGCTGTTTTAAATAAATTTATTAAAAAAAAAAAAAAAATCATTGAATTCATAATAAAAATTGCAAATTTTTGTATATTTCAAAAATTAAGACCTAACATAAAATGATTAGATATCCACAATTCACTGACAATGTCTTTCCATTGATATTTTTAAGAACAAAGGCACTTTTTAATATTTTCAATACAACAGAATCAATGAATAAACTGACATGATTTTTTTTTTTGACAATTCAACTTTTTAATAAAAGAGGAACAATATTCTAAGCATATGTTATTGCTACTTTGAAATGACTGATTTAATTGTGCCCAAACATTAGAAACTGTCACTGTATTTCTTGTTCTTATTTGTTCTGCAAATAAATGTTTAGTACAGGATTAAAATATTTTGCTTTCAAATATACACAATTGCATATAAATATGTACTATCACACAACATACGAATGGATAGATTAAAATTCATAAAGGAGTATATTAGAAAATTATATATATACTCTTTGATCACATTTTTTCTGTTTTTATTTATTTTGAAAATGAACATTTAGGATAGAATTGCAAATTTTTTGGTTTTTATGTCATGCACAGTTGAAGAATAACATGTATTGCAGCATTCGGATAAACACATTTTGATTTAATTTTTTAACAAATCAATTTTTCATTGAATAATACACTAATGAAATTGTTATCTGTTGATTTTAGAATAATGAATATTTAAATATTAACTTCATTTATTATAAAATTGCTAAATAGTTTACTTTTTATTAATTATTTTTGATGCTTTAATGCATATTTTTTAAAAGAAAATTGTTTAGTGTTATTAAATGTAGCATATGTATTTTAAAAAAGTTTTTACTATATACACATATATGAATGTTACAAATATTATATGGTTTTCTACTTCCCATGAACTTCAATATTTGTAATGAGGCTTGAAACCAAATATCGCTGATACAAGGGGACTATTGTATTAGTATTGATAATTTATTTTCACTGCTTGAAATTGACAAATTCTAAATTTATTTTAATGAATTAAAATTATTTCAAATCACATAAATGTAATGATTATTTTAGTACCTATCCATTATTAATTATTCAAAATATATAGACAATGTCTAATATTTTTCCAATGTCACTGTGGCATACATAATATCATTTGATATAACTTGATCACATTGTAAGTTTGTGAGTGTGCTTGGGAAAGGTGCAAGATAAGCTATAGACTAAGACAATTCTCAACTGGATTTTGAAAGATATATAGGAAAATATTAAGATAAATATTATGCACACATATATACAGGTGAAAGTGTATCAGTACATGTAGAAATATAACTACCATACATAAATTCAAGATTTATAAAAAGTTTAGTTTATTATTTTACCCAATATTTGCTTGATATAAACTATCACTAAATAAAAAATTAAAATTAATCTCAATTTTAGAAGTAATTTACCTGTTGTGCTAGTTTATACAGCATTCGAGCACTATTGGCTGTAGTATGTGTCCTTAAGAGATTCTTTTTGGCTTCTTCCAGCTTCCAATCATATTTATATCTAGAATTATTTAAATAAATGAATAAGTAACAAATATATGACAATTTTTATACAAAATATATCAACTTTACATGCTTAATATATATTTAGCTTTAGACCACATATCTGCTCTCTCAAATTATGAGATTTGTAAAAAATTAAATGTAAAAGAAGTTATGAAATATTTCCTTTATTTAATTTTGAAAGAAAAAAGACAAATATTTAATAAGAATAAATCATCACTCCATGAAATAGTAAATGAAAAAAAAAAAGAAATCATGAAGAATTACTTGTACTTCTGAAAGTATTAAAATTATAACCACAATATGCAAATATTTAATAAATACTAAACAAGTATTAAATTTATAACAAAAAGATAGAAACAAAAATAATTTTTCGATAGTAATAAATTTATAGTCAGAACACATTAAACCTACATGAAGAATTTAACAAAGAATCCACTGAAAAAAGTGACCTACTAATTATTGCCAGTAGTGAATAGTTGTATAGATTCACAAATTAATGTTAACTTAAAAGCAAAACAAAACATTCATGACTTTATTTAGGTTTGATGGAACTACTACCATTATTTTTCTGCTGCTTTAGGACCATTTAAACAAAATTTTAATTTCTAATTCCCAATCCAAATGCCATTGTGATAACAATTTTACATGAAAATGGTTGATACTAAATGTTAGGCAAATTTGTATAAAGTTTATGAATTTATCTTTTACAATTCATCACCATCAATTTTTGTCACAAGAAAAATGAAGTTTTATTTTTTTTGAAAGAGAGAATGAATGAATGACTAAGCATATTGACATGTATAGTCAGCTACATTAATTAAAGTAATGTGTTTTCTCTCTCGTAACTGCATTATTTTATTTTTTTGTTTTAATGTGTATAATCTTTAAATTAAATTATATATTAGTATGTAATTTAAATTGCGCTTTATGCAAAAAAGTGAAGCTTGTCTAAAATATTAACGAGTTATATGGCTAAGCGCTTTCAGAGAACTTAAGTCTCCATATTCATAGCCCACTTTAACTGAAGTTGCATAAATCACCGCTAAACTTCAATTAAAGTAGGCTATGAATATGGAGACTTAAGTTCTCTGAAAGCGCTTAGCCATATAACTCTCTAATAATATTTTAGACAAGCTTCACTTTTTTGCATAAAGTGCAATTTAAATTACTTACTACTCAAAGGTGAAGTAGAAAACTAGTATTAAAAATATAAATATTATAATTTTAATAATTTTAATTACAAATAAATGATTTTTATTGCTAATCAGATAAAATGGATTGGCATTAATTTACGAAAGGATAAATATATTTGCAAGTTTATTTAAAAATGGTTCTTTAGAATCTAATTGGAATTCCTTCCAGTAACATATTTGGACATGATTGTTCTATACAGTATTTAAATTTTTTAGTGGATGCTACTTTTCATATTTTCAACATGTGTGCAAAGATTTGGAATCAAATGGCACAGATATGGGAGCCCTATAAAGACAAATCAGTTATAATTTGTTTTTGATATTATTTATAAAAAGAAATCATATTTTCAAAGTTAAAAATTAATGATATAAATTATTATAATTATAGTCCAGTATGTAAATTTTTAACAATAAAAATAGGCATACAATATTAAACTGTTTAATATTTAACTATTAAATGGAATTTAATTTTAAATCAAAAAAATCTTACTGCCAAAGATCTAATAACATTTAAAAAAAAAATACACTGTGGTTACAATAAACAGTAGATTGATAAGAATTAATTTTTTTTTTTCACTTATTAAATGAAAAGTATTTCTTCTTTCCACTTTATTGATGGTGACTTTAAAATAAAAAGTACAGAAATCTTTTAATTTCTTTTAAAAGATATCTACAATATATTAAATTAATTAAAAGAAACTTTAAATAAAGTTAAAAAGATTTTTTTAAATACTTTCATTTAGGCAAAAACACACACACCCCTATACACTAAATAATCAAATGGCTTTATTACTTGAGAATTCATAAGAAGTTTTAGTGCAGGAAATGCCAAAACTAGAATTGAACTAATTTACATTCATGACTCTGACACTTAATACTCCACTAAACCATGCAGAGCTATTTTATTTTATCATATGGTACTTACAGATTATATACAGTGGTTATTAATATTATACTTATGCACTTTAATTATGTATTTAACATGACATAAAAATTATGCACAGAGTTTTTATAAATAATAGAGACAAGAACTGATGACAAATAAAATATAATATATGATATTTATATGATATTATGTTGGATCATGTCACCAATAAGAATAAGAAAATTAAAACTTTATTTATTTTTGTGCACTAATTTTTTTAGAAAGCATATAAGTGAGGAAGTGGATGTCATGGCTTCATAATAAATAAAAAATTTGGAAATATATACTATAATGGTCAAATATCCAAAACAATTTATTTGTCCGTGATGTTGTCACAAATATATAAATAAATAAGCAAAATAAGATTGAAATAAACAACTATTAATAACTATATTATAATATTTACCAAACTGGTCTTCTCAATGGAGATGAAAACCGGTTCTATAAATATTATAATATAGTTATTAATAATTACTTATTTCAATCTTATTTTGATTATTTATTTACATACATACATACACACACAATACACACACATTTTACTCAAAACATAAAATAGTTAACTATTCTTAAATATAAAACAATTTACCCTTGAGAACCATATCCGCCCTCTGAATGAACTTTTTTAACTCTTTCTAAATAGTCCATTGGAAAATTTTCAGCATATAATGGATCTAGAATAATAATTTTGTTTCAAATAAGTAGTTTATTTTAAAAAAAACATACAATGTAAATTATTTATAAATGTATTCAATTAGCATTTCTACTGATATTACAATACCAATCTCAGTTACCAACAAAATACATGAATGGCATCAATACTTTATCTGATAAAGAAAAAAAACAGTAAAACTTATCAGTGCCTAATATTGAATTCCATCTAAAAATCACTATTCGAGTAATTTCTTTTTTTCCAAGTGTTATTTTTCATTGAAAAAAGATTTATTTCATATAAAAAGCAAAAAAGACTGCACAGTTTGTTCTTTATAAAGAGATTGGAGACTTGTCTTTGATTGAACTTTTCTGTTTCCCTTAGACATGACATATTCCTTTACTATGAACTATTGCATAGAAATACACTCGAAACTTGATTCCAGAATTATTTTGACATTGACATATATTTGAGAAATTTTTTGTTTTCAAACTATGCAGCTGAACCATCTTAAAAATATCAATTACAAAGTTATTTTTTTGATTTATATATTTTTATATAAATAATTGATTCTTATACAATTCCATAATGAAGCATTCCAAAAATGATACCAAGATACATATGTTTTTTAGATTAAAGAAATTCAAGATCAATAACTTTAGCAAATGATCTTAAAATGAAAAACTGAAGAAATAAAAAAGATGTACATATTATATGAAAATCTAAAAATAAGCTATAATATGGTGCTTTTTTTAGCTTAATTCTAGCTTGAGTAATCACGAGTGCAAAATTGAAAATTACTGGAGATTTTAAATACTTGTAATTTTAAAACTAAATCAGACAAAAATTTTAAAATTTGGAAAAAATCCAAAAGATCACATTCAAATTTTCTAAAATATTATTTTGATATAAAAATAATCTGAAAGTAAAATTATTATAATTCCTTTTATTAAAACTCATCTTCCTAATGAAGAAAAGATAGATGGCTATATATACACCTGGGTCTCATTTTATGCGGATTTTTTAAATGTGATTTTGAAGTTATGCGATTCATGTTTCTTCTTAATATCTTTTTATGTGGGTTTTCTTTTATGTGATAAAGAAGTTCATATTTCACTATATTTATTAGATATCAAGAAATTTAAATTATTAATAAGTTATTTTAACTTGAAATACTTTTTTTTCTCAAAAGTATAATATTATATTAGCAGCTAACGTGAATATGGCCTGAAGCTGTATTTAGAATCTTAGCTTCTATGTAAATAACCTACTTATGAGTAAATAATAATAATAGATTTATATTTATGAGTATAAAAATATTGCAATAAATATTCAAAAATTTTAAACTTTTAAAACATATTTTGTTAGATATAACAGAAATAAATATTCTTTTAGATTTTTAAAATAAATAAGGAAGTTTTGTAAACTGAAAATAATCTTTCTACCGATAATGTATAATCCTTTTATTTTGATTGCGATTTCATTTTTTTAATATAGAAACAAAATGTGAACATTTAAAATTTATTTCAATAGTAAACACAAATATCTATGAAATGAAGACAAATTTATTATTTTCTGATAAGCATTAATCATTTAATCATAGATTTTACATTGATGTGTGAGATATAAAAAAACGTCAGAAAATGCTGAAATCTAAGTTTGCTGCAATGAACAACCTCTTAAATTCCAACGAGAGCTAAATTAGTTACATGTTTGGATATCGTGAGCTTTATAAACAATTAGTAAAATCATCATCTCAAAATTTAATCACTGATTACATTGTCAACAGAAAACCATTAACACAGCACAAGATTGAAAGTGGTACTAGTTGTACTCCCACTTGTGACGAATCTGATTTCTTAACAGGTTACAAACAAACCTCTTATTGTCAAATAGCGATAATGATTAAAATATGTATGAAAAAATGTAAAATTAAATACTGTAGTTAATTAAAAAAAAGTAAAAAAAGTTTGTCTTGTATCAATTTTTTTCAAATATTTGATATTTTTTTATTAGTCATACTTTATTTCCTTATTTTTTTAATGCAAATTTTGAAGTAATTTTTTCTTGTTGCTTTGCTTTTATGCGATTTCTGAAAATTACAGAACCTATCCCCCATTTTTCAAGCTAAGTTAAGTCTATTTTTGTGCGATTTTTTTTTTAATGCAGGTTTTCTGTGAACCTATCTACTGCATAAAACGAGACCCAGGTGTATATATATTTTTTTGAAGGGCTGGATTTGCTGTGAAGACTAACATATGGTATCTTCTCTTTAAGGAATTCTTAAATTTATTAATAAAATGCTGATGATAATAATAATTAAATTATGCAATGGCACTCTATGCCAATTTTATAAATGCTTATGTTGAACATTAAATTCAGAGAATCAACAAAAAAAAAACTTTAATTTCTTGTTAAATACCATTGTTACATCAATGTCATTAAAAGACCAAATTTTTCTTAGAGACTTTTATGCACACATTGTTATTAAAAACAATAATATTTTCACATGAACTCAAACATGTGGATTAATTATCATAACTGCTATTGTTTGGCTAGAAAAATTACTATAAAGAAATTTAGATGCAACTATGTTCAAAATAAAAGCATCTTAATGATTTCATTATTATGCTCATGTAATACATATTTCTATATTACACAAGATATATCACTGACTACAATGATCCAAATTTAAAATGATAGTTGCATTAAAAAGGAGGATCCTCTTCACATACATTGTAAGGAATTTGATGTTTGTTCTTTGGAAGCAATGACTACTCATGCTAAATTTCAATAGATATTAAATACTAACATTGCCAATTAAGAATTTTCAAGTTTGTCAGATTACTCAGAGAACCAAGTTCTCTTAAGAAGTGTGGTACAGATATTAATTAATTTTATTTTTGGTTTTATTAAGAGGAAAAATCCTAAGCAATTTCTCTGATGATTCTATTATAAGCAATTTAATTTTTTTTAAATGTGGTATTTTCTGTTTGGCAGAATAATAAATCAAATGTGGATCTTCAAAACCACTTTCGAAATTTCAGGCAGAAATTCAAAAGCTGGTAAAAAAATTAGTGGATTAAAATTTACAAAGAAATTACAATCATTTGCTGATCATGATCTCTTTAAATCTTTTTTCTTGATGCACTGAAATAACTTATAGATGTGAAACATTATATCATAATCTTATACTAGTAGTAGGTTTAAATTTGAAATAAAAACTGCAAATTTGAATAAAAAATATTGATAATCTTAATATATTTGAAAAATTCCTTAATAAAGATAAAGCATGAATTATTTTCTTCTGAGAAATGAACAAGGATCTTTCTCTCTATATATTTTTTCCTCTCAAACATTGTTGACATTGCTTCATGTGAATTGTATTTTCTTTAATAATGAATAAAATCTAAATGAAAAGTATGTAATATGAATCAGTTTCATTTTATAAATCAATTTTACATAAAAAGCTTTTGAGTATAAGATAAAAATTGTTCCTCTGATATTGTTTTTCCACAAAAGCTATAATGACAATTTCCAGCATTAAACCTCATATCAGCACACTTTGCCAAAGCTATTTAAAAAATTTTAATAACATCTAAGAAAATCTATGTCATATTTAGTGTAATCATTAAATTTACTACCAGGCTGTTTGGTTAATCATCATTATTTTAAAAAAATAAAATCAGAACTAATCCCAAGGAGTGGCAAGTTATTACTATTACTAGTAAAGACAAAATTTCCAAGATGCAAATGTACATTAAGGTCTCTGCTGAAAAATAAGTTGAGATAACTTGATAATGCTAACACTTGATTACTATTGGTTGTAAGTAGAAACTCTAGCACTAGTTTATTCTAACATCTTAATATTTGTAAAAAATATAAGTTATATATAATTCTATATTTGTAAGTAATAAAGATAGCACAAATATTTTAGATGTGATATAAATATTACAAAACTACCAAAGGTTAAAAAACTAGACTCAATAAGCAAAATTCAAAAGAGAAAGCTCTAATAAATAACTATTATTTAATATCATTAGAATGCAATCAATGTAAATAAAACCAACTTATAAGTTAACTAACATATAAACACTATTAGCTGTAATATAGACTTTACAAGATTTCTAAAATAATGAAATTATTATATTTTAAGACATTCCTAAAGTGTTGAAATTTCTGGAATGCAATGAAATGTAAAAATCTAGAATAAATGTAGTAAATTCGCCATGTGAAAAAGTTTACATTATAAATATATTTTTTAGCAATTAGTTTTTAGATCTTGGAAGATTTAAAGATGCATATATGGGTGATTATATATATAATACAGATTGAGTAATTAGTGAACTATGGAAATAATTAATCATAATGGCAAGCATTTACAAACTTCTTTTGCTACTAATTGCTAAAAGAATTGTTGTTCTTGATTTTTAAAGAGTTCTCAAATAAATATTAAGAATATAAAAAAGAAATAATGATTCTTTCAGTAAAGGAAATTTATAAATTCCTGCAATTACACTTACTTATCTCAATTCACATGCATAATTTTTAAATTTATTATATATATAAACAATTGAAGTGAAGTAAATTCTTCACATGGTATTATGTTCATTTATTCAATGACTACATGATGTAAAAAGTCGAACTAATCACTTTAACAGAACATATTTCAATCTCATCAAATGCTTAACCATATGATGACTAAAAAAGAAAGTAATGCAGTTCTATGATAAGTTTATATCAACTATTTACATATATTTATGACACTGTTGTTTGACTTATATATATCAACAATAATCCAAAATAAAATATGATGAAACCACATGCACAAGAAAAATAATTGACTCCAACATTAATTAATGACCATTAGAATTAATGTATTTGTTTGGAAAAAAGTGGTTGATTTTTTGTTTTGTTAGAGAAGTAAAAAATAAACATAATTCTATGGTATTTCATTTAAAAATACTTACAAACAAAGTATTTGCATGATACAACTGCTTTCCAGTATTCTCTACAATGGAGAAATTACTGGGGATTACATTATTATGCTAAAGAAGATAATTTATTTATAGCTTTGTTATAATACCTTATTGTTTAGTTATCTTCAACTATGCTTAACAAACATACATCATTATAACAATTCTATTTTTCTGACATTTTATATTTACTACTGTTCTTTGAATTACAAAATAATTTACTTATTCTCAATTTTTGACATCATGTCTTCATCATTATGAGAATTAAGATAATGTGTATGAAATCATTCATTAAAGATGGTTGATGTCAGTTTTGCTAGAAAAAATAAAATAAATCTTGGGGTTATTGTCAAATATTGCACTCAGGATTGAGAATATATTTAAAAAAACACAAAATAAGAGTTCATGATATAGACTAAATATATATAAAGTATTTGATTTCATAGTTTGGTTTGTACATTGATTGCAAAATCACCTTATCTTTCTTTTTTTATTTTTTTGGATTAGAAAGACCAAATTTCTTTAGGTTATTGCAGATAAACGATTGCCATATTAAAATATCCAACAAAAGATATGGTTCAAATAATATATAATTTAAAAAATATATTTTTATAGCAACTATGAAGATCATGCTATGAATATACAAATTATACTCAAGAGGAATGCAAACAAATACAAATGAGAATGATCAAGTACTATTATATGATTGTGGTGATCTATTATTTACTTATTTCTTCTGTCCTTAAGTAGAAAACTTTATATATATACAAAAAAGATTATAAAACTAAATATACTAATTCATATTTTTTATTTACAATTACTTGTTGCTGGAGTAGAAAAAAAAAAAAAAACCAATACAAAATTAGAATGACGTTATAGTTAAGCTTATACCTTGGACAATGCTAATAACTTTACTCAAATAAATAAGCAAATGATAAGTTTTATGATTTTATTAATTCTATATCAAAAATATGTCATATTTTTGCAAGGATTCTAATTCTTTATAATGCTTTATTTTAATTAATATATTTGATTTTACCTGAAATGAAAAAGGTGTCATGGGCATCCCTAGCAGGATGTTGTTGAGGTTGGAATAAAGCATCAAAATTCCAAAAAGAACTTTCAACAAAATTATTTGTAGGCATTTCTGTAAAACTTTAAAAAAAACAAAAAAACATTTAAATATTTATCAATAGTATATTTTTTAGAAATATTATGAATTAAATATTATAAAACTAAAATTTAAACTATTAATTTGTATTTAATCTAATAACTCAAGATAATTTCAAAATATTTACATTTTATTACCACTATTTTACTACAATTTAAATCTAAATATATGCATTAATACTGTGAAACAGCATAAAAATTATAAACACATAAAAAATCATATTATCGCTATAAAAAAAAATTAAAATATAATAAAATATATAACCTTATTTTTGATTCCTTGATTATTAATAAAATTGAAATAAAATAACTTTTTGGATTTATCCATATCATTATATAAATGTACAAGTTTGTTTGTTACTTAATAATTTAACAAATATTGCACTAATGTTGATGAATCTTGCATGATTTTCTTTTTTTGTGTGGAGAATTACGTAGATTATAAATTTTTGCTTAATATTTATTTTAAAACCATTACTAATTTGCAATATAAAAACACTGAAATCATAGCCATTTTCAAATGGTTTCATAAAATGCAAAAAAAAGGCACAATACATCACATCACATCAGATGGAAAGCAAAGTATGTTATAACCTGCAAATTGAAATACATAAAGTTTCTGGTAAAGGGGGGGGGGGATTTGATTTTGTAAATATATTTTAAATTAATTAAATTTCATTTTTATCATAAATTTAATTTCTCATTTGCAAATGGAGCATGAACAAAATATCACTATGTTAAAATTTCATGGCCATTTTTGAGAAATGTATTTAAACTAAAATCCTAAAAATTGATCAAATTCAATAGTATAACTGACTATAAAAAATTATATTTTTTGACATTATATTTTTTGTTAATTCATGTATTATTTCATGCAAATAATATGTAAATGTATGACTTGGAAGTTACATTTTATGATATATTCTTTTATTCAACTAATGTGAGAAAGCCACAGCTACAGCTGGTATTGTATACAAATATAATCTTTTGCAATATTAGTATATGAGAATTTTATTACATATATGAACGATTAAAAAATACTGAAATCAAATCTATTAAAAACTATAAACGTAAAAGATGATTGAAAATATAATAAGTTTTTTTGATTAGTAATACTGAAAGTAATTTTTTTTCTTTTCATTTGTTAATTATAGAAATAAATTTTCATAAATTACAAATATATGAATTTTAGATCACTTTGTATAACTTTAAAATTAATATCTACAACTGAAAATGATATATATAGAAACACCATTAATCCAGCATCCTTGATTCCTGAGCTTTCGCTGATTAAAGTTTTCTGGATTATGTAACAAGCAATAATCATTTATTAATGCATCTCTTATCCCATAATTGTAATATTTCGTATTTTTTAAAACAGAATCATTTACACTTTCTGTACAATTATTTTTTCTGACAAAATTATTCATTTACTAGTTTTTAAAAGAAACAAATTAAAATCATGATTGAAATAGATCTATTTGACAGCAATAGGAAAAAATAAGCAGCAATTCAATCAATCAATATTATTCTGTCCTATGGACAGGTCTAGAGAACAGTCAAAATCACAAATTTATCCATTTTCCCACTCCATTCTCTTCACTGCCCAGCTTTTCAATTTCATATATCTCTTCCCATATCTTATATCATCTAGCAAGATCAATGCTTTCATCCTTTCTTTTTGTTTCCAGTCACCATTCTTTCCAAAACATCTTTCATTAAACTATTCTTCCCTCTTAATATATGTCCAACCCAGTTCCTCTTTCTATCTTTAATTTCCTCAATCAATCTTTTTTTCATGTAATTCTTTTCAAAACTTCTTCATTTATCATTTTGCTCATTCAATTAATTTTTTCCATTTTTCTCCACGATTACATTTCAAATGCTTCAAATCTATTCCTAATTTTTTCTTATTGTCCATGTTTCACAACCATAAAATATTACATTCCATACATAACATTTTTTTCATATAATTCTTTCTTCAAAGGTTCACAAAATATTTTCTTTCTCTTAGCAAATGCCTCCTTTGTCAATAGCCACACTATTCTTCTTTTAACTTCAACTTCATTTCTTCCATTTTCATTCAATCAACTACTCAAATATTTAAATCCATTTACCTGTTGAGCTGTATTATCATGCATTTTAACTTGCACTCTTTTTTTATTCCTCCCTAGTTATAAAGATTTGGTCTTTTCAACATTACTCTTCATACAAGTTTTACATATCCTTCATCCAATTTATTCAACATATTCTGAAAACTCTTTTCATCCTCAGCCATAAGAGCTATATCATTTGCAAATGTTATACATTACATTATCTTACCTCCAACATTTGCTCCTCCATAGTCTAAATATATATTTAGTCTTCTGTATAAATATTAAAAAATATAGGTGACATATTGCAACCTTATCTAACTCCTTTTTCTATATTCACTTCATCCGTATCATTATTCTCCAGTCTAATTCTTATTCTTTACTCAATATATATATATATATATTCCAAATCAATCTTCACTCTTTCCAAAATAATATAGTTACTCTATCAAATGCTTTTTTCCAAATCCATAAAACATAAACCAATTCCTTTATCTTTTTCAATATATCTCTGCAATTGTTGTAACAATACCAATAGCATTTCTTGTACTTTTCCTTCTTTGAATATCAAACTATTTTTCTCCAATATGGAGTTAAAATCCTCAATAATTCCTTTCAAACATAACAAACTTTTTCTCCTATACTATTCACATTTAACAGCTTTCTTCTTTTTACCAATTGAAATCATTATAATCCTCAAAAAATTTTCAAGCCAAACTCCATTATTATATATCACATTGCAAAGTCCAACAATTTTCTTCATAGTAATTTCTCCCATTTCTTTCAAAAATTCTAAAGTTTATTGTATCAAATCTGACAGCTTTACCATTTTTCATTAGTTCAATTGACTTTATTACCTAATCTGTCAATATGTCCATATCTTTATTATCTACTTCACTATCTTCATTTTTAACCTTCACATTGAATAATTACCTCTATCTTTTCATATTACTCATCAATTTCAAAATCATCATACCTGATAGTTGGAATATAAACAAAGTCCCTAGGATTTGCAGTTATTCTCATGATCATTAAATCTATTGTCAACACTATCTATCTTTGCCATATTATTCCAAATGTGATTCATGAATATGAGAATTTAGCAGTAATATTACAATCATTACTTGTCATATGTAGAACATATATTTAAAATTCTAGCATAAGAAATGAATTGACAATTTGCTTTTTAATAAAACATATTTTGTGAAGATTTGTTCTTTTACAGTGTTATTTGATTGGTGACATATGGATCTGGCCTCTCATACAATATTTATATAAAAAAAAGAGAGCAATCCCAGTAAGGTAAAATTGACTAGTATGAGTATGACACTTTCATATTACAATTGTATTTTTTGTTTCTATGATTATAGAATAAACCCTAATCTAATTATCTTGGAATCTTTGCTGGTTATTGGGGAAAAAAAATTGAAAGGCTGTTTTGTAATTTTACAAGTATACTGAAGCTGTGCATATATATACATATATATATATATATGCTGGCTTCACCATTCACTGTGGACTAATTAAGACCCTAAGTCCAACCACAGTAAATGTATGTTTTTTTTTTTCAAACTAAATTTATCGTTTTCTCAAATAGTTGCCTAAATTAAAGAAGGAATTGTGTTAAAGAGAAAAGATTTAATAAAATAAAATATAGAAAGTTAAAATTATATTTGCAACTACTTTTAAAATATATTTGGTAGAATTCGATAAGATAAAAATTTTCTTAATTAAATAGAATCCATTAAGAAAAGGAATTAATTAATAAAACATTTTTCTGAGTTAGATAAAATGATAACAGGAAAAATTTGAAACAACGGGCATGATTCGCTACTAATTAGAGATTAAAGACTGGAAAAAGGGTATAAATAAAGAACTTTTCTTTTGTTCTTGGTCTTATGCTTGCGGGTAACCAGTGCTGAAGGTCAGAGAGAAAATCTTAAGAATTTTGTGGGAATAAATTTTGCTGAAAGATTGGATAATATAGCGAACTCTTGCTTGTTGTACTTACTTCAAGCTGCACTCTATTCTTTCAGCATATAAATAAAAAAATCCAGAAATGTGTTGCTCTGCAAAAATGCAGGGGTAACCTCTTTGCCTTCGCTCTCCTGAGCCATTCCTGAGGCAGGAGTTCTAATCATGTAAGCTAGCCAGAGAACTAAAGTGTCTGCCCTGTATCCGTGAATATCTGCCCTCAAACATGGAAAAACAAATTTGAAGAACTGGGAAGACCTGCGGGAAACATCTAATGAACTTATCTTGACCCACCCATCTAGTTACCGGTAACGTTACCATAAATTATTAAAATATCTTTGTAATTTGCAAATTCGATCTATATTTATGTTCTTATATATATATGTTTTTTTAATATACGTATTCATATCTTGTAAAATGGTATTTCATTAACTGCTTTCTTTTCTTTTTTTTTATATCGTAATGGGTGGGATTATTATATATATAATGGCGGTGATAGCTTTGATAAATTTAATCGAAAATTCCTTCGTTTAACTTTCCACCATTATACTCCAGTAATTAAGTTATTTATTTTATATAGATATTTTGGAAGGAAAAGTAAGCAAATCATAGAAAGTGCAAAACACTATTTTAAAATCAAGATTTAAATTGCTAAATATTCTATTATAAAACTTTCCAAACTTTAACTTAGTTTTTTTTTTTTTATATGTATAAAAAAGAAAGATCCTTATCAAATGCCATTATATTTTAGTCAATGAAGGGTTACAAATTTAATGTTATATTTTGAAGAGCGAGAAATAAAATGTTCGCATTTATATTTTAATAATAAGAGAGAGTACATTTTGACAATATTTATTAAAAATTATTAAATAGCATTGACTCTGGGGTGTGTTAGTTAAACTTCAACTAAATCAATAAAATATCCGCCCTCTTGTTTTAGTGATTTGAATTTTATAAAAGGGAAGTTACTATTTTTCTGCGGATTTTCAGTGATAGTTGAGCTTTCTTAATATATATATTTTGCAGAGGGTTTCTTTTTAAATTTAAAGGTCGTTGACCGTATTTATATGACATCGTGCCTCGGGTGATCTACTGGGCCGCTCAGCATATATTACAGTGCTTCTTTTTGCCAAGTTCGCTTAGGTTAACATACCTACATTTGGATCTTCTTAAAATAAATAAAATGTTCTGGATCTCATGTCGATCTCAGTTCCTTCAATGTATGTAACTGGACATAAGCAATAAAACTCCGTTCCTGAATCCGGGTCACGCGTTTAGCGAACGGGTTCCATTTTTCTCTCTAACCTAGCTTAGAGACGGAGAGCTATCCGGTCTTGTGTTAACCTCTTGGTAACTGTTATGTCTCGAGCCTCACAGCCCACTATATGTTCTCGCCCTTTGTGCATGGTCTTGTATATTTATATTTATTAGGAAATCTTTCTCAAAATCTCATAGAAATGTTTCAATTATGGCTGGAAATTCCTGCTGGGGTCACCTTATCATTCTTCTTAAATCACAAGTAGGGCTGTGATTTAAACCTGTCCAAAGTGTTTAGTTGAGTTTGACCACCTATTTATTTCTGTTCTCCAACCACAGAGTTAATGAATCATGTCTCTCTTGATTTCTTTTACATAACACTTCCATTGGCTGGAATATTTTAAAGAAGAAATTATAACGTAAAATTTTGTCTGTTCTTATCATTACGATCAATGGATCTTTCATATATGTCTATCCGGTTGCAGTGAAAATAGCTTGTGACACTATTACTAAAGCATTGTGTGAATTATTTTAATGTCAATAATAAAAATTTCTGTTATCTTTCATTCACTATAAATAAAACCACTTAGTATTGTTTTTCTTTTGTGACATACGTATGTACATCTGATCATTATATATGTAAAAATTCCTTTTCGTGGTCTCTTCTCTCCCTGACCACCGGGCATACATTAAGAATAAATTCTAGTGAGGCTCAAGGAGTAAGTCGCTTAGTAGCAATCTAGAGGAGTAGATGAGGTTCGAACCCCTTCTATCTGCATCTCTAGGTTAGGTTAAAGCGGCTCTACTTTTCTTACCGTTACAATACATATAAATCAAGCTTAACAGATTAAAAATAAATAATAAATAAATGTATATATACAAAACTCTCAATTACCCCATTTCTAAAAAAATTTGCCTAAATTCTGCTCGAACTTTGAGAAGAGGATGAAGATGCCCTGAAGTAGGTAGAACTCCTAATGCATCAAAATTATATTCTTTAAATTTCTTATCTTTCCAGCTTCCACTAAAAAGATCAAAAAGATTAGAATTACTATTAATTTTATCTACATATAATAAAACATACTTTAAAAAAGAGTTCATACAATAACTGGAATTTATATATATATATGCATGCAGCAGGATAAAATACACATACAAATTTATACATCTTTACACTCTTATATATATAGCTTTTTTTAACATTATTTGATTAGCTCAATACAAGTTTGAAAAAGTTAACACTTTCTAGCAGCATTTTAAAATTATCTTCTGTTTAATAAAAGTGTATTTATAATGAGTACAATTAAGCAATTTAATAGTTTTTATTGATTTTAATTTATTAAGAGTTAAAAGAAGCAAAATAAAATTGCAGAATTAAAAAAATAAAAATGACTTTTAAATCTTATCTTTAAATTACTTTTTGTAAGACTTTTTTACTTTAATTCTACATATTATTGTAATATTTTTTTATCTTTAACATTTTAATTGAAAGAGTAATACCAGTAAGATCTTAAACATATTTGACTGATGATAAGTTCTAGAGATCAAGTTCTGGATGGTTATAAAGACTGAAAAATTTCATGCACATATGATCAAACAATGAAAGTACCAGTACTATACAACAGATAGGGCAAATTATCAAAACTAATAGCAACTTATATAAGATTATCGGAGAAGAAAAACATTATGCTTCTACCAAATAATAACTGAATCAACTTTGAGGCTCCATTTATTCTGATGGAAACTATCACATTAGATTTCATAACATTGAATATCTCATGGTACTATTATTTCTGTTACAATTCTCACAGCTTCTTTTTTTAATAAAAGTAATTCACAAAAGAATGAATTCATTTTTAATAAAATAGTGAATGCTAAAAAGTAATAACAAAAAAAAAAAAAAATTGAGAGAGAAAAAACACAACTTTAAGTTAGCCTATATAGGAAAAAAAGACATTTGTTAATATTATTTTAAAGAACAAAATATTAAATACTAGAGAGAGATTGGTATATTGATTAAAAAAATCATATACCAAAAGTAAAGAAAATACAGATAAAGCAGAACTTGAAAGCAGGATATATTTTGAGATGAAAAATATACATAGATTGAGAATAAGCAAGACAAGTATAGCGTTTACTTTTAGGAGCATGAGGAAAACAGCTATGATGCTATTGCCTGTGGAACAGGCAGACATGGGCAAGGGAATAAGGTTAAGAGAAAAATTGAAGAAAAGTAAGAGATAAACTAAATGGCAGTGATTTGCAATGAAAAAAAATTGCTCAGACTTATCTCTATTAATCTTCAATTTATCACCCTACAAAATACCCATTCATTGCTATAGTTATTAAATGGTTTCTGTGATAATTCATGACTTGCTATTGACTCCACAAATATATACCGATATATCTGAGTACATGATAAGTTTGCAGTGATTTCTGCTACTATCAGCAATCATTACTGCTAAACTAATGTAACTGATTTGCATTCTGAGGCATATGGGATTGTGAAATGATATATCTATCAATTAGAAGTAATAGGTCCAAGATCATACTTTTCTAAAGTAAAATCAACTAGAATAATATTGGTAATAAGTGTCCTATGTATTTTCAATTGCTGTAATAACGAAAAAATTCTTTAAAATAAACTGCTTTGTATTACATAAAATGTTCTACTAAATGACTTCCTCATATCCCCTACATTTTTATAAGTGATTGACTGCCAACACTGAAAATTTATATAGCTTACTTACTGGATCTCATATACTGATTTGCATGTTTCTTTTTCACTTTGTTCTAAATGAAATGATTTTGTCAACAAAGTAATGATATGTGTATCTGTGTATACTGTACACATTAAAACAGATCTTCAGGGGCAATAAGGAACATTATTTTTTAAAAAAAAACTATTATAGATATAATAAGATTAAAGGTTCAACCAATAAAAAACAAGAATTAAAAATTTTCATATATAAAAGTGGAAGTGAGATAATAGTAGATGAAAAGGTCAAAAAGTATTTGGATTAATGGACTATAAAAAAAAATTTTCAAATGAAAGATAACTCACATGTATCATCAAGTTTAGGATGTCAATGGTTTTTCTGGATTTTCCTTTACTGAAGAGTGAGACATCTGAATAAAATCCTGATATTTAAAAAAATCTACATTATGATACTATCCATAGCATAAAATGAGATTGCTGATAATGATAAGTGCTGCTTTACAGTATTAGCATATCTCCCCTACCATTAATATGATGATTATTCATACTCAAATAAGACTCCACAAATTTCACATATGATTTTATTAATCCCATCAATCTCAAGAAACTTAAGAGTCCTTAGTCTGAATAAAATATTGCCAATTTTTTGATTACTGATATATATATATCATTCTTATTTATAGCATTTTAAAATACATCCAATATGGTCTACAGTTCCCTTTATATAAAAATACAATCTTCAAAACACTCATAATAACAAAAGAAAAAACTGTAATTATTGTAATTTGGATCTTCAGACAATATTGACATATTCTGAAACCCTATACAAAATGCCATTAATAAAAACAATGACTAATTAACTAACCCAGAATAACTTAGGACTTTTATCCTGCACTTAAAACTATTTGGACCCACTTTTATCTACCAGTACCAAGTAGAAGATTCATCTGACCTAAATTTGAATACCAAATCATGATTATATTAGATGGATGTGTTAACTACATCTTCCAATAAAAGCATGCTGGATAATTAAATATTTTATTTACAAATAAACAATATTAGAGAATCCTTATTTTCAAGTTGCAAAATTCAATATGCAATTAAGCACTAAAAAATAAAAAATATTTACAAGGATAAAACAAGCAAATAAAACACTGGCATTAATGAAATAAGAATAATAAATAGTAAGTAGACTGCTAGCCTATAGATAACTAAAATAATATTTCTCATAGCTTTGTCTATTGCCTGTTTTAAACATTAGATCATTCTTTTTTCCATTCTCAGAGAATTTTAGGATTTTCTCCATAAGAAATGGCAAATGTTCTATAATATCTGAAAGATTAAGTAATGAAATTTATAGAAAGGTTGATTGAAATGGATGGAAAATAAATAATGAGATTAAAGTGATAGAAAGAAAAAAAGATTATCAATGGATTCATGCTTTTTTACATACAAGTTTAAAATTCCAATTCACTAGCTGCATTATTATAAGAAGTTGATTTAATGGATTAAACCTATTATTTTTTACTCCTATATAATCTGGAAAATATAAAAACAATAAATGAGTGAGTGCAAATTATCTTCCTGTCAATAATGTTAATTCATAATATGACTTTTACAAGTGAAGAGTATTTCATTAGAAAAAATAGTTATGGATTAAATACTTTAGCAATATTGGCATCAATAAAAATTAGCTCAATCTTGAAAATTACAAAGACAAAGCTCAATAATTTTTTAATTGTTTTTATTGGGCCAATTTGAAAATATTTTCAAGTTTTCAATTGTCTTAATAATATGTTTACTCTTAAATTAAGATCCATCTAGAAAGAAAATTGTGTGAAAGATATAAATCATATACACATAAACCTTCACAACCATCATGATATTGACTCTATTCCAACTATCACAATACTGCCTCTACATCATCCACACAACAGTTACTACATTTACCACTAAAAATATAAACAATTAAAAACAATAAAATGATATACCTGGCAATCATTTCTGAAGTCAGATCAGTATCCAGCTTGGTTAAGGAAGTAGTGAATGAAGGGCCTTTACTAATATAATAACTTTTTGTCACTCTGCCAGAAATTTAAAAATAAAAAAATGAAAATTTATAAATGTTCAAAATAAATAAATAAAAAAAAAGCTCAATAATCATGAAATTAATAATAACAACATATTAAATTATAAATACAAAGAAATCAAGCCATATATCACATGACCTAATTTAACAAGCTTGTATTACAAATGTTATATATAGAGCTCGCAAATAAGGTCTTAACAAGCTTTGCAGAATATCCTAGCACATAACTGAGGAAGCCAGTAGAAGAAACTGGTCTAGGGTTGGAGATATTTTGCAAAGCTTGTTAAGAGCTTATTTGCAAGTTCTATATATAATAAATTATAAGTATATAGATCATAACGCATTATAATTATTTATTTTTTAATTACTTTTTTATTCACTGTAAGTCACAATTATTTCACATTAGACTTATCAAAATTAGAATTTTTATACAATTTTCTGATGTTTAAACAGTTTAATAAATACCCTCTATAATACTAGATATATATTTTGAAATTAAAAATAGTTCTCTTTCTACATTAGATGCCATATTCAGTTTTTTTTATAAAAAAAATAAATTCAGTTAAATAATATTTATTCTTGCAATTATAGACCAAACTATTTACAGAAGTTAGTAAACAATAAATAGTAAATATATATAAATAATATTTAAGTAAACAAAGAACAGAATATTAACCCCATAATCTATTAGTTCATATGAAATCATACATACATGCAATCAAATCTCCAAATGAAAATGCTACTGCGATTATGTATGTGTAATTCTTAAAAATGAGGATATATCTAATAACTATACAATATATTTCCAAAATTACTTTATAAAAAAACTCTACTAATTTAAATCCAAAGTATATGGTGAGTGTAAATAACATGAATTGCATTAGCAGTAGTTACTCAAAGTGTTATTTTATCTGAAATTATCTTATTTAAATTACAAATTCAATCTGTTTCTTTATTATATTTTATGAATTTCAATCATTATAATATAGGAGCTAAGAGATAAAATTCTGAAACTGAAATTCAAGTATGGATTTAGTTGATGTTGCTTATTCCTAGAAAAATTTTGTGAATTTTTTCCCCATCACTCTAGCCATAATTTGCTGAAATAATTTTATTTGAAGATACCTGGGTGACCTTCATGCAATAAGTGCAGAATTAAATCTCTACTCTTAACTGGTATTAGTCCATGATCTCCTTGCGTACTGATAATTCATCACGGACATTCCATAATTTTTATAGAGAAAGTTTGGACGTTTATTAGACCATTGTCCTTGGATGTGGCTTATAATCCACTAGTAACCCTCATTTCCATTTGTCTAACTAGCTACTGTTTTACTATTAAGGATATGTGACTTTAACACATCTATATAATTGACTTCATTTCTTTTTCTTTCTGAGCAAACTGGACCTTCCTCAGTTTCCAATTTATAGGTACTGACTCTGAAAATAATTCTAATGATAAAGGATGGTTTTTATTTTTTCCTGTTAAACAATATAGAAAATTTCTCCCTCAGTTTCTTGTCTGGCATAATTTTAATGCCCAATTTTTTGAACCAATCATGACAGATTATTAGGCTTATTGATGCATAAACTACATACATACAGAGATAGATTTACCTTTTTTTTTTAGTGACAGGAGCTTTAATTACTCCTTTGATTTTAATTTCATTACCGTTAACATCTAAAGCTTTTAAATCAGTTTTCTCGATTATCAGCAGATTTTTACAATTAACTATAGAACTCCATTCATGTACTGAAATCAAAAATACACCGCTTCTGCTATCGACTTCCATAGATATGGGCTTGCCGCATACCTTTAACTGAATCATAACTTTATCAGAATCAATCGTTAACATACTTTTCATGTTAGCTAACCAATTTTCATTTCTATTTAATACCCTTTATGGCTGTTGCTGTCTTTACCAGATTTACCTATTCTTTTTTTACACATAATTTCCAAATGGCCTTTTTTGTTACAAATTTTGCAATGTTAGTTTTTATGAAAACAGTTATTGGCTTTATGGCCAACTTTTCCATAAAAAAAAACCAGATAAATAGTTTTGTTATTACTATGATTATTTTTTAAATTTCTAAATATCTTTCTCTTAAGTTTATGTCTTACAAACACCCGTTTGCACATCATCTGATTTTTATTTCCACGAATTCTCTTGATTGCTCAAGAACAAATTCATGAGCTATATCACATTTTATAGCTTTGCTATGTTTTATTTCATTATCAGCTAAAAACTGTTGTCTTAAACTGTTACTGATCACCCCTCTGCCTCATTTAGAAATGAGCTATATATGCATTTTTTTACAAGATCATGAAGCGCTATATCATAATCTTTAATTTTTTCATTTCTGCCTTGACGGAGATTTCTGAAATGGAGTCACGCAATGTGCCTAGAAGGACATGGATTAAAATAATTCTCCAAGCAATCTTTTATTTGATTGAAAGGATAATCCTCAAGGAATATCAGAGTCACAGAACCTATTAGAAATCTCTATTACTTTTTTTCCCCCTGCAAAACACAGTAATGATCAACTTTAATTTTCTCATCTTCAATTTTATTGCTGAAGAGATATTTCTGTGTTGAATGTAAAAAGGCCAATTACTGGTGTTACTGATGTCAAATTCATCAATTGAAAATTGCATTTTAGCAGATTATTTGATACTTATTACTCTGAGGTCTTACCCCTTTTTAGCTTGTTTCAGGTTCAGCTTATGACCGCGTCAATTGTTAAATCTGGGCGCAATCCCTATGCTACTAAACAAACATAGGATTATATAGATTTCACCTAGTAAAATTAATAATATTGTGGCAACTTGGGATTATAGTTTAATAGATTAATAATACAATCATTATAATAACATTATCTCTATATATATAGCATAAGTATGATACTTACATATCCAAAGGGGTTTTCCAATCATAATAAAGATCATTTTGACCTGTTCAGTCTCTAGACTTGCTTTGACACATTCGGAATCTCCGCAATATTAACTATCAAGGACAACACATGATGATGTCCAGCATTGTTGTTGCTGTAAGTACATCTGCATGCTTGCAGTTTCCAAGAGCAAGTGTCCCTTGTTTTCTGGCCTAAACCAATTCTTCACTATTAATTCTTAGAACTTCTAATTGGTTGAGCCACTTAGATCCTGCTGACATTATCTAATATTATTTATTATCTCTAGATGCATCTACATAGGTAAAATATTCTTTTTAATTGTTATTTATTAATTAGTTTTTGATGAATCTCCATTCTTATCTCTTTTTAAAAAATTAATTTATTTCTTCGGATTATAATTAAAAAACTGCAATACTTTTATCTACTGCTTCAATCAATTTTCATTTTATTTTTTACTTAAATTTAATACACTTATTTTGTATACTTTTATTGTGTATGTATTTCAACATACATACATACATACATACATATATATTAATGCATAATTGTTTATAACTGCTTTCTAGCCATACATGTGTATTTATTTTAATGTAGACAAATAAAACATAGCAATTACCAAACAATAGTTTACACTTTTTAGTATATTTCTAAAATTTCTATGTACACGATTTATAAAAAAATTATTACAATAATATTCAAATAATTAAATAAATTCTCACATTTCATGAAGGAGTTTTCTTTTCTTGAAGTCATTCTTTTGTGCATCACCAATGCCATCAATTTTCAAATCTTGAATTTTTTGCAAACACAATTGAACACCATCTTCTACATGATTAACCTAGAATTTTTCAATTTAAAACATAAATAAAATTTTTAATAAATACCATAATATCAAACATTTTCAATTTAATCATTTGAAAAAAAAAAAAAAAGATTTCTTATATAACTACAAGCATTTTAAAATTCATTATAGTAATTGTTAAATGATCTAAGAATAACACTAAGTTAGATTTATTTTTATAGCAAATTAACAATAGATGTTGCTTCCCTTATTTCATTGAAAAACAGTTTATTAACTTATGTATATTTAATAAATGATGAACAATTAATTATCTTAATAATTTAAAATTTAAAAAAATTATAAAATATAAGATTCCTATTATTTTAAACAAACACTAACTAATAGTAATATGGCAATTCTGAATTCAAAACAACTGAAAAATAAACAGGATTACCAAAATATTTATAATAAATAAGAACATTCCCACGATTATTAAAATGCTATGTTAGTATCAAATTAGAAAGTTTTTCATAATGGTGGCAAATATAAGAAAGTAAAATCTATAAATTATATATTTAATTTTAAAAAAATGTAAACTAATAGTAAAATGACAACAAAAGCCACTAAAAATATGACATTTCTTGAAACTATAAACAAATTAACAGATTATTTCAAACACAAAGAATTATAATAAAGTATGACAAACTACTTATCATAACACATATATCAGATAAAACTTTTATAGTTAGAATAAACAATTCACAGTTTTGTTTATTGAATTCCATTGTAAGACAAAAACCTTCAAGCCTTTTTAAGACAATCTAATTTCAAATAAAATCTTTTTGAGATATAATAATTTTGTTTTTAGGGCAGTTGTTTTTTTTTAAATAAAAAATGTAAAAAAATAAAATTTGGCATTTACAACAAATATCACAAATTGTAAAATTTATGGTATATTATTACAAGTTATAGTTTTAAATTTCTTGATTTGAAATCTGAAGAATGTATTCTCAATTTTTCAAATCTTATTTAGTAGACACTTTTATTAAAAATAAAAATTACTTTAAAAAAACCTGAGCAGTAGTAAATTCAATATCAATTGCAACTACATCATAAAAAACATTTGACAGAAAAATAAAATAACCATTTAATTACTTTATTGCTCAGCAGTTTGAGAGGAAATTTGAGCACCACAAGTGCCAAATCTGATTTACAATCCATGAGTCTTCAGCCTGATACTGAATTAAAGCATACAGGGCACATTGTAATCAAATAATTTTTGCTTAGGAGTTCATAAAAAGTTAGAGAAAAGTGATAGATATTGGGCTGTGATTAATGGAATTTGAGATTCAGAGACAGACATTCTATAACAGCATCAAATCATCTTACGAATACAACATAAGATTATTTAAATAGTATTTAAAAATATAAATTTTGAAAGAAAAAAAAAAAACAATTTAAGCCAAATTTAAAAAGCTTTCTTGTCTTTTCAATTAAATCTAAACTATTATTTAAAATAAAATTGACAATAAGGTATCCATCACTGAATAAGCATAATGGCCTGATTATTAAATTTCTATCATTTACAGATAAACCAGTCATCCTGATTAAAATAAAAAAAGTTTGTTTTTCTCATTCAAGCTTGCTGACTTTATAACATTGAGAACTGAAAATTTGCAAAAAAGATTTGTTTATATATATATTTTCAATGTTATTATTTAATTTCCTAAATCTTTAACTTTTTGATTTTGTAATTAAAATCAAAGCATTATTTAGTAACGCAATGGTAAATGTCAGTATGGATTATCTAAAATTATGATTAATGAGAATTAAGTATTATAGATTTATAATAATCAACTTGAAATTTATAATTTTAATGGTTACTATGCTTTCACTTCTAATGTTTTAAATGTCTAAAGATAGTAACTGCAATACAAAAAACATGACATGAATAGAAATGTCATTCATTTTCAACAATCTCCTAACTATCTAAAGGCAATTAAATATCCATTAATTATATAATAGTGGATTACATGTCAAAATGAACCTATTATCTCTTAATTCAATGAGAAGTTATATTCTTATCATAATAATAATAATAAAAATAAGTTTATATAGTTTATGAGGAATCTCATTAATGTCTTGCTGGGTAAAAATAAAAGTAGAATTCATAAACAACAACAACAACAACAAAAAATGCAAAAAAAAAAAAAGACCAATAAAGATAATATAGGGAGCATATCAATAGCTCAAGCAAGCTCTTAATTGATAAGTGTGATAAAAGAAAAATATTTAAAATCTCTATCTAGAACCTTCCCATCTCCAGACCAATTGATTTCGAGCATTTTGGCTCACCTCAGTGAGGAGCTAGAATATTCAGGCACTATATCTAAAATATCATCTCAAAACCCAGCACTTATTTAATACATAAAATTTAAGTAGAAACTGAAATTTTCACACCATATATCTCGCTATATATAACTTGCTTTATTGATTATTATAATTTTATTGATTATCATAATTTTGTCTTTATGGTCTTGGCAATGCTAAGGCTATTAATATATGGTAAATCTGAATCTGGATCAGTCCCATATAGCTATTTTAAATTAGATAGCTGGAGTTAAAGACATTTTCATGTTCGAAAATTTCAGTTTCTACTTAAGTATTATGTATTTAATAAGTGCTGGATTTTGAGTTGATATTTTAGATCTAGTGTCTGAATATTCTAGCTCCTCACTGAGGTGAGCCAAAAACTTGAAACCAACTGGTCTGAGGATATGAATATTCTAGAGATTTTAAATTTTTTTTCTTACCACATTTATCAACTAAGAACTTGTTTGACCTATTGGTACACTCCCTATATTACATATTTGTAAATATAAGCTCATAAAAGCAATGCCACGCTATATAAGACTTGCTTTATTGATTACTACAATAAAGCTAAGAATAATCTTGATTATGTGATTCTATATACTCTTACTAAAAGTGCTTAGCCAGGAAGTATGCATATTTAATTCAACATAACAATTTAATTGATTAAATTCTTACCTGTATAGAATATATTTTTTTAAAATATGCTTACTATGTAAAAAGCAAAACATTAATAACTGAGAAATTCATTTTTTACATTTTAATAACATCTTCTTTACACTGTATATATATATATTGATGGCAAACTTATAAAAAAAAAAAGGAAGTGATTATAATTCCTGTCTGAACAAAATTTAATTAAATATGTATTTTCTTGACATTTGTTTATGTGTAACTGATCTTTCATAATTTCAAATGAAGTAAATAAAATCTGCTTTATATAAAATAAGACTAGTCTATTCTGATTATTAATGTATAAACTGATATGTGGTTCCTTTGAAACTGGTTGTATAAGCTTATAATATCAAAGTTTATAATCCAGAAATTAGCAATTATTTACATCATTTGATATTTCATTTCACAAGCAACAGATGGCATTTTAATGGTATATTTATGAATACTTAGGGTGGAGAATGGAAAGGGAAGGTAAAGTGGCTAACAGGTTTGCTGAGAGATTCCTGACTCCATATAAGAAATTACAGTGCATCACATATCATATAATCTATATAAAGTTTTTGACAAATGAAGATTGATTATGAAATTGAAAATTTTATTGTTACTTTTGGGATATCTTTAAGATACTGAGTTATTGAATAGTCTGTTTTTAGCATCCGGGTTCAGATTAATAGAATAGAAGATTCACCACTAATCAGTTGTTTACTCAAGGATTTAGCCAAAAAAAGCAATTCACATATGACAACAATATTATAACAAAGTTTAGTTAATGATATTTTGAAAAAAATTGACACTTAAAAATTGTAATCCAATATAACAAATAATTTTTGATATATTTTCTATATAGTTTCAATTTTAAAATTATTTTGCAGAAGATGCCAGTAAATCATTATTATCAAATTTTTCAGAAACAATTTGTGTTTACAATCATTCTAAATTTTCTAAAATTTTAAGTTTTAAATTATTTAATAAAATATTGGTAGTTATTTTTTGACCATACAAGTTGCTTGACAGCACTTTATACTCTTTAATACACATAAATATTACGTTACCTGGCTTTTTCGACATTAAATTTCAATATTTAAAAATAAATATTTGATTGACTTTTTTTAATTTCTTTATTTTGGACTGACTTTTTTTTTTGATTGACTTCTTTTTACAATTTCTTTTTTTTTGCTTTTTTTAAAAAATATCATGTGATTCTTTACTTTTTTTTATATACTTGTTTTGTCGTAATTACATTTTTTCTTTTTTTTTTAAAAAGGGTGTAATTTGCTTCTTGTTGCTGCATAATTTATAACTTTTATTGACTTCTTTTTAGGACTTTATTGGGTTTTTTTTTTTTAAAATATCAGAACTCATTATAAAAATAGTCCTTCAATTTTTGATAATCACATGTCTTTAATACATTAAAAAAAAAAAAAGGAAATAATAGAAATGAACATTTTGACAAAAAAAAAAGTAAAACTTTTATTTTCTTTAAATAAACATTAATTTCAATATTTACAAACATATGAATAACACATTTTAAGTTTGAAGACTAACAAAGAATCTTCGAACTTGGGGGAAATATTGTTATGTATGTGTATAATTAAAATACACATACATGCAAAGTAATAATAGTAAATGTTATAGATATTAATTCTTATTAAGCGCTTCTAGCTTTATATAAGTAATAGTAAATGGGGATTTAATATTTAAACATATTTAACGTGGAGAACAAATCGCCGGGGGCCTCTGGTTTGAACCTAGAAAATTTTAAAGTGGAGATGTAAGTAAAAAAAAAAATTTTTTTTAAATTTTGATTCCGGTCGTTGATTCACTAGCTCAGTGGAATGCAGAGATTTAATAAGATATCTAAGAGTATATATAAAAAGGAATAAAATAAGCCACTGCAGTAATTAACATACAAACATTTATTTATGACATATATATAAGATTTAAAATTATTTTAGTATTAGTTTTACATTTTAACATTTAACATTATTTTTAACTTTGATTTTTGCTTTAATTTACATTTAATTACTATTATATTCTAATTTTACATTTTAATTAAGTTCGCACAGATAAATTTATGAAAGCTTGTTTATAATGTTGAATATAGATCGGTTACATAGATTTCACGGTCAAAAACATTTCAAAGTAAACATAAACGATCAAAATACAAAATTATTGATTACTGACAATTGCGGAGGGAAATTTATATAACCCAATAGTATTCACCATAAGATACTTGATTGTCACCAATAACTTAAAAGACATCCGAATAAATACATTTTAGATACTCACGTAAGGTATCATTATTTATCGAATGTCTATATATTTTGATCAAATATGGAAACGAAAACATAGTTAACCAATAAACAATCCATGAAGCGTATAAACAACTTACATTTAATGCATTTTTATTTAGGATCGAGTATGAATAGACCACATAAATTTGCTTTTGAAAATAAACATTCTATCCCTATTTAACCTTAGGCTAAAATTCGTAGTCAAACTGGCATCAATTCATCTGATACATCGATGTATTCAATGTAATAAAATACCAGCACAAAAGGTTAAAAGAAGATATTGCTCTTCTGAGATAGGAATATTACATCTATCTGAAAGAAGAGAATAAAACAAAAACTCCATAGAAAGGAACTGGTATCCGACTTATAATTCCTTCCATAGGCAAACGGAAGTGTGGATTAAGCGATTCTGCCGTAGCGAATCAATATTACATCTACTAATCACACCAATATATCCAATCCATTGACCCAATTTAACAAAAAAATAACCTAAGATTACCCTCCCCTAATATAACTTTAAAATCTATACAGCCATTCACGCGACTTAAGTTTAACATTGATATATTTAATTTATCGGAAAACAGAAATCATAAATAAACTTAAAGAACAAAATTAAATAAATGGAAATGATTTTACACAAATAAATAAAAAATACATAAATAACATTTTAACTACTTTAGTCAGATAGGAAACTAATGCAATTATTTTAAATACGAAAAGTTTTTAATTTAGAGTTCTTATTGTTTCAAGTGAATATAAAGTTCTTACGATTTTTAAAAGTCCAACTTATCCGTTGTTGCATGAACGTAATTCCAGGTCTAAAATTGGTATTCTGTTGGGATTTATTTATCCATCCGGAGGTTTTTTTCTTTACTGGTCCTCAATGTGAAAAACGATAGTTCATTTCTTTTTCTTTCTTAGCAAAGCTAAAGGGATTGAAGTCCTTCAATCTTTTCGACTCCGACTAACATCTATCCACATCATAATAATCATAATCTCACTAATCACTAACTAATAATTTCCAAATTGTCCTTTTTATATTAATGTGAAGGATTGAATTTAATTAGTCACCGATGGATGGTTTTGTGCGTCCGATTCCATAGGGATTTCTTCTTATTTGCTAACAGTTTCTATTGTTTTCTATCTGACTGTTTTTAATTTAAATGAAGGTGGTTTAATTTAACTAATTAACAATCATTTCCATTTCTGATTAATTACCCTGTTTTCCAAATCAAAAATATATTTAAAGATAAATTTAAAGATATAATTTTATCTCCAAATCTTTTTAAAATTTAGTTTTAAAATACTTTTTCTTTAATAAAGTTTTATTTTAATAATTTTTCATTATCTGTGCGATTTAACATGTAAGAGTTTAAGATGATATTTAATTTCAATTTTAATTTAAAAGAAAATTTTAAATGAATTAATTTATTTTATGTTTAAGAAATAAAAAAACAATATGTACGTGTATAATTTATTGCATATACATATGTAAGTTATATATATGTGAAGATAAAAAAATACTTTGTTAATTTATATTAAACTCAGCAAGAAAACAAATCCCTTTAGATGAGAAGTTTAGTTGACGAAGGAACTTTGCTGATGAATAAGATGTGTAATTAAAAAGTAATCAGGCTGCAAAGATAATCAATCAAATTAAGACTTAAGTCTAAATCTGCTACTGCTAGTGAACTGTGAGGGATTGATCCGACCAGGACGGACAAGATGTGACCAATCAAATCCAGGATATCAGGACTGGGAAAATGAGTGTAAGTGTAAAGAATTGGACACTTGTAACTGGAAGCTCTACCGATGCAGATGAACTTTGAAAGACAACTAACATCGATTATTTAGCACGGTAGTACCAGAGCGGATCGCTGGCCTCCAAACGTCCAAGAGTCAGCATAGGGACTGTAAAGTAAATCATATTCGCTCTTTTATTATTGTTTTGGTATGCCTTCAACTTTATTTGATGCAAACATATAATTATATTAATGTATTCGTATATATATATTAATGTATAACTAATATATTCTTTCCGCACATGCATTATAATTAAATTTGCTTTTACTAATTCTACCGGCGTTAGTCTTTATTGAGTATAATTATTGTATGCCTATATAGGCAGGTCAAAGTTAGTTCCCTGCGTAGATTGTTCATCAGCGGGTATTATAACTAGCGAACATAACATTTAATACCAAAAAATATTTTATTTCCAATAAAGATATATAACAACTCTCAAATTCATTAATTAACAGCTATTGAAAAACATCTGGTTGTGGCAAGGAACACTTTCGATGGCAGGTTGTCGACTCACATTCGAAGGTGTAGGGTTTGCAATTTTCTTAACCGCATGGCTCGTCCACATATGCATTTTTAAGCTTGGGTATAATTTTTTTATAATAAAAAAATAACACAGACTCCCTTTTCTGTCATTGGCAATTGGCTAAATGTAACACTGTCATGGGCAGAATACACCATTTTGTCAAACAATACTGCATTCTCGAAAAGAGCGTGAATAGTCATGAGATATAATACAAATTGCGCTTCACCAGACCCTTTCCTAAAAAATTTTCAACATTAATAACTCTCTTTAAAAAAACTAAACTCATTACAATTATTACAAACTAATTCTCCATCACTTCATGTGTAAGACAATTAATTTAAAATACAGATTTAAAATTAACATTGGCATTGAAAAACAAATACTTGTAAATGATACCGTAAAAAATGTACTAATTCAACTGTTCGCAGAAACAATCAAACAAGACGTCGTAAGACATATTATGCTAGGCGTATAATGCTAGCCACATGAGGATTGTGATAAATTCGAAAACCGCATTAAACTAGCTGTTTTACTAGGCCACTTAAAGGCTACTCGTAAAGCAGTTTTACAGGGTAAACTTAAAAGCCCTTGTAAAAGCGGTTTTACGTGCTAACTTAAATGGCCTCAGAAACGACATTAATGTGGTACTGGCTAGCAACAACACCATCAAGCGGCTTGTATAGTCAAAAAAATAAATACCAAAATATTTTCTTTCCTAAATTTCAATATAATAATAATAATAGTTTTTCATTACTATCATTATTATAGTTTTAAATTATCTAAACATTAAATTTATAATTTATTTTGGTAGGATAGAATTTTAAGCTTTAACATATATATATATTCTACCGGACACTCCATCCATTCTGATACAGAGGGCGCCATCAGATCACTACGTATCAGGAAAATTTGTTTACTGTGATCAGAATAGATGATGCTGATGGTTTGCGCCGACTAGACTCAGGGAGAAACAAGAGATCTTAAATTGTTTAGACAATTGAGACAAAAGCACAAAGACAAACGTCAGCCAAAAGATTTTGGAGGTTTAGCAATAGGGCACACACAGAGTTTAAAATTAATTATTGAATCTTAACATAATTACAGGTAAGCATTTAAAAGGCACAACTGCCAAAGCATTTATAAAAATACATAAAAATAGAAAACTCACTCGTCACTCTCCAATAAACAAAAATTGAAAGCAACTTGGAATCTTAAAACTAAGATTCCAAGACACACTATAAAATATTAGAAAACACAGCAAATATTAAATATGAGGCTATATAAATTACTTAAGCTTATGAATACATATTTATGATTAGACTGAGCGGAGATTTACTGAGAATTAATTTACCCTGGGAAGAATAAAAGGAAAATAGTTACTTTTCGGTAAAAGCAATGTTCACGTAGAGTGCGCAATTTTACTTAAGTTCATTTTCAGGTTCTTCGACCATGGCAAGGTAGATGTAACGAGGTTCCGGCTTCTTGTAGGTGTTTAAGGCATTACTGGAGCAAATTTGGAAGTCAGGGATCCGTCTTTTGTTGAGTTAGCAAGCCATTCTGGTTTTGACAACACGTATAGAATTTTTCATCTTGTTGCAAGCAAAAGTATTTAATAACAGCTGATGTCCTTTAAGAATTTAAATGTCTGCGCTGATATAAACTTTCACTTTAGAAACAGCTTGTCTAGTTACGAATAATGAATTAACTGACACTCCAAATTTTCGGGGCTATTTATACATTGCTCCATTTCCAGCGAAACACTTTCCTTGTTGTCCAATTTCTACGCCTTAGGCAGGGCAAATATTAATCTCCCGCTCAATCTAATCTAGGAATTCTACCCAGGGATTATTGAAATGAAAACAACTACATAAAAATCAAATCTCCGCTATTAAAATAAAAGCCACAGGAATGTAATTAGCTAGGTTGCTTGTTTTTTAATTAATTGATTTAAAGTAAAAACAAGCGGTATAAGAAAATTATTTTAAAATAAATCGATAACACTGAATGTATTTTGATACATGTATTCTTTTTTTTTTTTTAAAATGATAATAAAAATTTAAACATTAAATAAGATTTAACAAAAATTAAGTTTAGTGAAAATTAAAAATTTAATTGGATTTCAATCAGGTTCAACATATTAAAATTACCAAATTATTTTGTTAAAGCGCCCACTAAAATAAATGTTATGTAAATATAAATCATTATTATCAAATTTAAATCAGGCAAAACTCTCCATATAGTAATGCCACTGGTTTTATTATCAAATTTGTAAGAAATAATAAACTGTGCTTACAATCGTTCTAAATTTTCTAAAATTTTAGTCATTTTAAATTATTTAAACTTTCAATATATATTAAAATTAAATAAACCAAAAGTAATTATTTTCGGATGTAAAATTAATATATAATTTAGAAATAAACTGTCACATGTTTAATTTGTGCATTACAGAAGTCATTATTTCCAAGACTTTTTAATAATAATATATATATAGACTGTCTTTAAATTACATAAATGAAGAATGCTGTAAATTTTTGCTTAAATTAAATTTTTATGTATATCGAATTCCTAATCAGGTGCATATAAAATATTACCCATGATGCAGAATATGAAAATAATTTAACAAATGAAAACATGCATTATAATGATACAATAACTCACAGCTCTATCGACTTATAAGTCAAATTTTAATCAATTTTTGGCAATTTATATGTCAGAAAATGTTTATATAAGTCATATGATAGAAAAGTTCACTGAAGGTACTCTTTAGCGTATACAATATATAAACTTTAATTATAAATAATTTCCTTCTTTTCTGAACTAATGTAATGTGAGACTGTTAATGAAAACATCCACAGAAATGATAGTTTTTAAAAACAATATAAACTACTTTTTCTGTAGATATTTTCATTAATAGTCATGTAATGTATAAATTTAAATATAAAGAATATATGTTATAAGTATAAATTAAAAATATAATAAAATTACTAAACCCAAATTATTGTGAGAAATTTTTATAAATAAAAACATTACTAACTTTTCTATAAACACGTGGACCTCCAGCACTCTTTTTGTTTAACGAAATCCAACCCAAAGACATGGCTTTACTAAATCCTATTTTAGCATTAGATAATTTCTTGAAATGGAAAAAAACAAAACATTAAAATTTATAATTATTATTATATATAACAAATTCTTATAAATTTTTCAAAAATACTCAACCATAAGTTCAGCTTGAAGAATTCCATCTGCTGGCACAGCATTATATATAATGACCTCATGACTGCCATTTTTTGCAACTTGCTGGCCTTCTTCAGTTAATTCCCAAGTCTTTGCAGTTTGCTGTTCACATTCTATAATCTTATAAAAACAATAAAAACTATAACAATCTTACAGTAAAAATAATTTTAATTATCTATTACAAATATACATTTTTGATATCAAGTAATCAAATAAAGCTGAAAATCATATTTTAAAAAAAAGTTTATCAACACAATTAAATATGACATTCATTTTTAAATAATTGCAGAGGATCATTTTAGTTTAAATGTTTAACATCAAGCAGCATAAAAATGAAAATATTATAAAAAAAAAAAAAAACACTTTTAAAAAATAAAAATAAAACCCTATCAAGATAGTAAGAGATAATAAGGAGTATGTGATATCAATTTTTTATCAGATAAAATAAAGATTTTATGAAACATTAATTAATAAAATTCCCATACCAATATTTGCAAATTTGGAATTTTTTTTAATAATAGCTGAATATTTTTAAATATTTAGTCTTTTTACCCCTTCACATATTATCTCATAGCCAATTCAAAGTCATACCATTATTAATAAATATTTGAGCTATTTTTAGCTGGATGGTAAAAGTAATATGCTAATTGGTTGGTTAGATGAATGTCAATGTGTTGATCATAAAATAAAAATATCACTTGTGAAAACACTATCAATAATTGTTTAGTCCATGGTTTTCTATACAAGCACTGGAGCAGCATCGAAAATGGCTTGTACTTATTTCAAAATAAATAATGTTAAAGATGATGATTGTATTCTTTAAAAATAGGATAGAAACTTGTAAAAACCAACTGTGAGTCCAAAATTAGTGCTAAAAAATGAGTGATAAATGATAAAAGACAAATAACAGATAATAAATCTCTGCATATATATAAATATTAGCACACACATGAATATTAGTCTCAATCAAACAATGTCACGTGACACAGATTATCATTTCAAAATTTAAATTTCTGATGTTTATGTTATGAAAGTAATATTTTAAGTACTCAAACTAAGTAATGAATAATTGTTTACTTTTCCTAAACACTATAAAGATTTGTATCTGAAATTCATCAAAAAAAAAAAAACTTTTCAAACAACTGATAAACATGGAAGACGTCATGAAGAAAAGAGCAATATCATGGTAAACGCTTGGTGTAAGCGTTACTCTATTTAGCTGCATCATAGTATATTTGAACATTTGGGAAAGTCTACCCATAATACACTGTTTCAAAATAAAATTGTCATTTTCAAAAAATGATAATGCTACAATTAATACAACTGAATACTGATTTGAGCAATGTTACACATTTCCCTTAACCTTTCCAATCATTTTAAATATTAATGAGCCTTCATGGATACTTATTTTCCAATTGCATTTCTCAAAAAAAAAAAATTTCTCTGGACACTGTTTAAATAATACATAAATCCATGTGACATATAATGAGCAATTCTTAATATAAATGACAACTTTTCCATACTAATAAACGTATCTGATGTTTCCAATATTTTGTTCAACATATATATATATTGAAGCAGTCATATATATATATATACATTCATATATATGTGTGCTTCATGTACATATTATTGCCCTTGGGTTATAATACTAAGGCATTTAAAATATATATATAAAAAAATTTTTTAGAATATCAAATTTGATAACGAATTTTAATTTTATTATGAACTAGCCATATCCGGCCATGCGATGCTGTGGCTCAATCTATTTAAATGGAAAAGAAAGAAAAGAGAAAGCACGTTTCTAATATGTTTAATTTTACAATGTTGTGGGCATACAAAATTTTTTGTTGTTCCATTGTCTGTGCAGATATAGAGATTGTCTGGTTTGCTGACTATAAAACATGCAACATATAATTGTCATGTGAGAAGCAATTAGTGTCTAGATCTAAACCATACAAGTCTAAAGATTGGCCCCGAACTTAGTTGATGGTGTTTGCAAATGCCAATCAAATTGGGAATTGCAATCTCTCATACGAAATAATTAAATCAAAATGAAAATAAATTGAAATCTATGAAAATTCAATTTAACAATGCAATCGGAAACATTGAAATGGAATTGTAAAATATTTAGTATAGTATGTTGCTTTTACGTCCAGCAGATAGCGTTTTTCAAAAAAAGCATGTTTTTACCTGTCACAGGTATATAAACACGCGCGTATTCGAATGCAATTTTGTGTCAAAATTTCAAAGCAATTGAAACACTTTTGGAGATTGAAGATTTTTAACAAACGGACATTTACATTTTTATTTTTATAAATAAGCATATGTGAGTAGGGCGGTGGGGGGCTCAAGCCAGAAAAAAAGAAAGTTTAACTTTCTAATTAATTAAAAATCAACTGATGTTAATAGAATATATGTATTAAATTCTAATTTTAGAATTTATTTTACTGTTGTCATTGTCCTTACGGTAAAGGTGACAAGAAATGTGTAAGTGCCATAGGGAGATTAGATAAAACTAAAGGTATTCGGAATTTTAAAAAAATTTAACTAGTAAAATTTTTTTTAAAAATTAGACTGGATGAAGATTACAATCAGCAAGAGTTTTTATCTAACAAAGGAAAGAGTTTTCTGATAAGTAAATCAATTTGGAGATCTAGATATCTTTGTTTCAAAAGAGGGATATATAGATGAGTAGGGAAGTTTTAGGTTTTTTTGATTAGCTGTTATGGGTTGTCATGCCATGATTAGTGAGTAGAGTGCATCAATTTCTCTGATCATCTCCAGGGAGCATGAGTATGGAGTTCCCATGTTATCTATAGAATGCTATGATGCTAAAGTCCCTGCCTACATTTGATGATCAAAGTTGCTGATATACTATGCCATCACCATCAAGAGGAAGCCCACCAGTATATAATGTCAATGACCATTAGAGCATCCGAGTGACCCGCCTGACCAAAAGCACTATTGCAAATGACCAATGAATTGTACCGTGAAGTTCAGCATAGTATTTTATCTCTTATCAAAATCCTTCACGAAGATCTGTTAAAATAGTGATTTTATTTTAACATTATAAAATCTCAATTTACTGGTAAACAGTTCTAACATCTTTAATATTCCGCTTTCTTTACTTGAGGTAATTTATTTATTAATCATTCTTTAAAATGTTTTCTTATTGTAATATGACACACAATTAATTAAGACCTATTAAAAGGGGTCAACTATTGTAATATACTCGATCCTTCTTAAATCTGCTAGACTTATTGCTTAAGAATCAGATAAAGGAGGTAAATTTAATAAATATATTTCAGTGACTAAATATTTTAACATCATCTAAAATTAAGTCCAGTAATTTACTCGATCCTTCTTAAATCTGCTAGACTTATTGCTTAAGAATCAGATAAAGGAGGTAAATTTAATAAATATATTTCAGTGACTAAATATTTTAACATCATCTAAAATTAAGTCCAGTAATTCTGTCAAAGCAAGACATTTAAAATCCCTTTTCCCATTGATTCTAATTTGTTTTTTATTTTATTTGTTATTTTAAACTCGGCTAATTCTATAAAACTTTTAATAAAATTTAATATATATATATAATTGTGAGGCTGTTATATCAATGTTTCCTTATATATGTAAGATCTATTGGGCAGATCTCCAAATAAGCAGTGAGTAATTTTCTTTACAAAATTTTTTCTATAGAATAACTACATAGGCCTTGATTTAGCCTATGTAATAGATGTCTGCGTATTGTGAACTTATGACAGTTCCATTTTATTTATTTTATGTTAAGGCCGAATATTCCTTATTTATATAAAGTTAGCATTACTGGGCATCTAATTTCTTATTTATTTTATTTCATTCCTCCAGCAAAGGCAAATCCCTGCTTCAGAGAAAATTAATTTGATGGGTCCCTTCAGAATATGATCTGTGCAAATGCAGGAATATTCCTTCTACATTCAGGCCAGGAGGATCATGTTCATCTTATTACCAGTGCAGCGAATCATTCCTGTCTTTTAATGAGATTTTTTAAGGATTATAGGAAGATACTCATTAACTTCCTACCATGATCCATTTATTCCATGGAAACTTGGATATTAACTTTGCAAAAGTGAGTATATTCCCATCATTGCCTTCTTATTGGATTTGTTATTACTTTAGCAACTCAATACTGCCTTCGTTATTCTTATAGATCGTAAAGTCTGATATTTCGGCAGTGATGAGTCATGATCATGAGAGCTATGCGATCATCTATTTTAATCATATTTACTAGGGTCAATTAACTCTCACTTACCCTGCTTCATTTAATATCATGTATCTACTTGAGGGATATCTGCCCCAAAGGTCACAAATGTATCTATATCGTCTGAGGTCCCTTATATATGTATGTTATGCATTGAAACTCTTGACATATAATCAATAATTAAGGTCATTCCACTATCTCCAATAGGTCTAGCAACAAATTGAGTGATATTCATTTCTTTTGTTTGTCTTTTTATTTCATTTTTGCTTTGATTTTATTACCAATCAAGTGTTTGTACTCAAATATATATGTATTGCATTGGATGTTTTTTTTGCCATAGGAAAATCAAATAATGGTAATAGTTTAGGAGTCTCTCTGTCTCCTCCTGATCTCCAGGCTAAATAAAATATATCATATAACATTGGAATGAGTTGTGGTGGTATAAATTACCCTAGTGGTGATTTTTCTATTTTCCAGTCATTTTGATCGTTACAACATATACACATACATATGCATGTATGAATATAATTTTATTGGGGAAACTGTATAAATAGTTAAAAATTATATTAATAGTGTTATAGTCTAAACTCAAATTATCTTGGGGAAAAATGGCCTGCTGCATTTCTCCTTTGTATATTTTGAAGCAATGTACAGTTAATTATAATAATCAGAAAATAAATTCTTTACTACAGCTATATAATCAATAATAATTTTATACATAAAAAGCTTTTTTCAGTACCTGCTTTGGTGCTCTTTTCAAATATTATTAATCTATTTAACGTTAATGAATTATTTGACATAAAACCATCCAGTGTCCAATAATGGAATTAAAATAAATAATAATAATATAAATAATTAAAACGAATCAAAACCCTCATATATAAATTCAATAATTACAAAATTATTGACTATATCATAACAATATGTTAAATAAATAATTACATGCATTTTTGATATTATATATATCATCTTATATAATTTTCCATTCATTTTTAATCAACCAATTATTAACTAAATTTATAGAAGTCTTGTAAATATTCATACAATTATTCAAATTATTTTTAATGTAGTATGTTTAATATATTTGTTTTCTTTTTGGATCTTTGATAATTATTTTGTAATTATTGAATTTATATGAGGGTTTTGATTTGTTTTAATTATTTATATTATTATTGTTTGTTTTAATTCCATTATTGGACACTGGATGGTTAGATGTAAATAATTTGTTAACATTAAATAGATTAGTGACATTTGAAAAGAGCACCAAAGCAGGTGCTGAAAAAAGCTTTTTATGTATAAAATTATTATTGATTATATAGCTGTAATAAAGAATTTATTATTATTTTCTGATTATTATTTTGTGGAAGAGCAGCATAAGGATTTTTATTTTATTTTTTCAATTTTTGACAGTTAATTACATAGCAGAATGCAGTCTTTATATCTAAGTAGATTAAATATCAGTAGTTCTATGAAAAATTTGGTTAATTTACAAGAATGCACCGTGCAATCTTTTCCATATTTTTTTTCTTTTCAAAAATCATTAGTTTTAAGGTTGTGAAAAGATATGATAATTTTTTTCAGATATTTAATTTATTCAGTTGATATTTTTTATTTATGCTACTTTTAAAATTTTCCATAGAATCTCTGAACATATCAATCAATTTTTCTTAGAACAAGAATTCTATTAAAATAGTGCTTTGCATGTTAAATGGTAAAAAAATAAATAAACCAAATATATGACTTATTTTTTAAGAATGGGACTGAATCATTTCAATGATCTGCAAGTAGTTGATCATGTATTCATTATCTCAATAAAGCATAAAATTCAAAGAAACTTAAATGGCAAATGGTCAAAGATAGTTTTGCTACTGTTAGTAAAGTTTCTTCAGAATAAAAACAAAGCTTCTAGGAAAACATACAAAAAGGTGAGTATGTTGAAGAGTGATTTGAAGAAACAAGTTTTAAATTAAAAAAATAAGATAATTGAACAACTTCCTTACCCACTTTAACTAATAAATTCAAATAGAAATAGGTTAAGTTTTCCCAAACAGCTTATTTAGAGCTATAGAGTTTATGAATATATATATACATTCTTTAAAAATGATTAATATTTATATATATATTTTGTTTGAATCACTTCATTTTGAAAAAAAGGAAGAGATCCCATATGTATAATTTGCAAATTCATAATTATGCTGTGTGATTCTGTTAAATATATCCAACTAGAATTTTATGCATTTAAATTATAATCAATTATTAATAACATCTATTAAAATAATAATTTGTTTTTAATGAATGAGCATTAAAAGAAAATTCAATTCATTTTATATTCCTAGTTTATTTTTTTAGCATTAAAGTTTTCAGGAATTTTCTTTTTCTTTTATTAATAATAAAGATGTGCTACAATTTGATGTTAAAATGAAGTAACAGTGAAAAAAAATTTTTTTTTATAAATATATTAAACAACCTCAATACAACCACATATTCTTTTAAATTCATATAAATAAAGATACAATAAAAGATGTGGGCTGAATTAATTTGATACTTGTAATTCAAAATGCAAAAAAAAAAAAAAATGTATGCAACTTGGATCTACATATATATATGCATGTTATATAATTGTAAACAAATCAAGTCATATATCATGTGACCTACTTTAATAAGCTTGTATTTACAAATAACTGATAGCTCTAAACAAGTTTTTTTCCGATAAATGCTAAATCTTTTATCTAGAATTACCTCTAGCCCCAAACTGGTTTCAAGCTAATAGCTCTCATCAGTGAGGTGCTAGGACATTCAGACATTAGATCTAAAATACAAACTCAAGTGCAGCATTTATCGAATGCTTAGCTGTTAATCAGAAAATTTGGAAATTTCAGACAGCTATATGTCTTTGAATCCAGCTATCAAACTTAAATATCTATATGGGACTGAATAATTTTCAGATACACCATATATTAACAGCTTTAGCAATAGGTTTCATAATAGTAAACACATCAGGTTATACATCACGTGATTTAATTTAATAAACTTGTATTTACAAATAGGATAATTCTAGATAAAGATTTTAAATGCTTTCTCTTGTGGCATTTATCATAAAAAAAGCTTGTTTAGAGTTATTAGCACACTCATTATATTAACGCATAATCGTAAAATATTAGCATTATATCAATATAAAATGAGAATCAGAGATACTATATAGATTAAAGAAATAAAGATCGTCTCTTTCCCTACTTAACTTATGGAAAGTTACATAGCTGTTATACTAATATAGATGTTGCCAATATTCAGACAATAAATATAGTAAACTAATAAAATGAGAATCAGAGATATTGTATAGATTAAAAAAATAAAGATCATCTCTTTCCCTATTTAACTTATGGAAAGTTACATAGTTGTTACACTAATATAGATATTGCCAATATTCAGACAAAATAAATATAGTAAACTAATCATAACAAAAGATTATAGCATATAGTTAAACAAAAGGATTTCTCATATATATACTAATAAAATGTTTAATTAAAACCAAATTTTTTTACAATAGTAATACAATGCTGTTAATTAATTTAAATTCAGTAAATAGTCATACTATCAAATCTTTACAAATAACAACACAATAAACCTGTTTATTATTTTCATCTTAGAATTGATGAAATAAATTCTATAATCATTATTTATTAATTGTCCTCAATACGCAAAGACATTTTAAAATTTAAATTTCTATCTGTAAGCATTTTCCAATCAGCGAATTTTAAGTGTGCATGTATTTCTCTTAATGAATATTCAAGTCTTATCCTTACATGTCTATCTATATACATCAGCATATCTATTCTATATATATATAATTACACAAAAAATATTTATTAATACCTAACTTTATTTAAAAATTTGTTTATATTCTATAGGCAAAAAATGCTGATCTAAAGTAAACATAATCATAGTGATTATCAAAACACATTTATTAAAAGTGCAAATGCAAAATCCTTATCTTATCATCAATCATATTATATCTATATATTGCTATATATGCATAGGATTGATTAAAAAATAATAATTCTTAAAAAAATATACTGTTGATAAATAAGTTTATTGAGCAACTCATATATAATTGTTATATTCGTATATAAAGGCAGGGTACTTAGGTATTAGAGCTGTGACGTAGAGGAGATAGGCCTTTTCATACCCACCATAAATGTGTAATGTCATGATGATGTCAAATTGAAAGAAAATATTCCCTATGAGTATATGTGATAATGTTTTTTTAACAATTCGATTTATTTTTTCGTAACATTTCAATATTTTCAGTCTCATAATTTATATGTATTTTTTTTTTTTTTTTGTGGTTTTTATTCCAACTTAATAATGTGTTGTTTTTTTGTGATTTTTGTTCTTTTTTTTTTTTTTTTGGTATAATTTGTTTATAAAAAAAACATGTTTATTAGCATTTCTGTTGAACCAGCATACTCTGCAATCACGTTCTACATTTTTGGTTTCACTCTCATAATTAATATGTATGAGGGGGGGGTGTTCCATTTTTTTTGGTTTAATTTTTTTATAAAAAAATATGTTTAGCATTTCTATTGAAAATCTCAGCATACTCTGTAATCACGTTCTATATTTACAGAGGAAAAATTTTTAGTACAGATGTCCATTTTCTGTGAAAATATCAATTTTTTTTGTTTCAAGATGACAATTTCTATTATATATTACATGGTAAATATCGTACGAGTAAACTTAATGTATTTTTATACATATTATTTAAAAATCAACATCATTTACTGTTTGTTTAGTAACAATTTTTTTTGTGTGTAATGGCATTATTTCATTAAGATTGCAAATCACATTTTTTTTTGGAAGTTGTACTTATAGTTAAGGTCATTTTATAAATATTATTTAAAAACTAAAATCATTTACTGTTTGTTTAATGCATATTTAAACTAACTGTTTTTTTGTGTGTAATGCTGTCATTTCATTAAATCACATTTTTTTTTGCTTTCAAATGGTGCGCGTCATTAAGATCGCAAATCCCTTTTTTTCATTAAGATCGCAAATCACTTTTTTTTTTTTTTTGCTTTCAAATGGCGTTCTTCATTAAGATTGCAAATCACATTTGTTTTTGTTTTTTTAATTTCAAATATTCTTAAAAGTTGTTACTGTCCAAGTCGTACATATTTGAATGTCTTGTTTAAAATTATATTGTTTGTACTTTTATTTATTTTTAGTTCTGCAACATGGAGCATGTATTAGACCTACTGCGCCTGTTGACATTCATATCAACCTCCCAATAACTTTGTAAATCTTGCCAAAATATGATGTACAAGATCCATGTACACGTTATTTTGATGAGATGACAAGAACACAAAAGTATCAGCATATTGATACTAATATGAACAGGTGCAGTAGGTCTAATACATGCTCTCTGTCGCAGTTCTAATACCGAAATACCACAAAGGAGTAAAGAAGTAAATGGAAAAAGTACTCAAAAGTAAAGGCAAATAATGTTTAATAGGAAAGACATTATTTTTAAATAGGAAAGAACGAGGCAGTTTTAAAAATGTAAAGAATTTTAAGTAAGCTAAGTACAAATAAAGATCAACAACTGATCAAAGAAATAGATATGGAAACAATAATAAAATATCCATAGGAGTGCACTAAGTAATTCGAAATCAAGCAATTAAGTGTAGCCAAAGGAAAGACAAAGGACTATATAAGCTGCATCTCAAAGAGCTTGAGTCGTCTTTTCTTATTTCGTTGTTGTGAGTGTTACCAGTCGAAGGAGTAAATGAAGTTCTACGGTTTTGCAAATCTGATCGAGAGGAAAACCCAGAGACTCGAATCTGAAGGCACAGAAAACTGACTACGGTTTTTTATAGATCATAAATATAAGCCTCAAGGATTCCCAAGGGTATAATATTGATAGGGAGTAAAACTATTAAAAGTAAAGAAGTTTATAGAATATATTGAAAGATTGTAAATTTGCAGGACGCAAGAGAACTGAGAACTTTAGCAGGTAGTAGTACTGCTGAAATTAATTGTGGCTAATTATAGAGCTATAATTGTTCTGCAGGTCGCCAATTATCTTTATATATTTATTGTAAATAAATCTTTTTTCTCTAATTATTATTATTATAAATTTTGATTGTATGTTGTTTTTTCTTGCCCCTTGCAATAATTGCAGGAAGGCAAAAATACACTACAAGAATGGTCCAGTTGGATCTGTCCAATCGACATGGTGCCCCTCATCAAAAAGTTGGAGGGCCCACCTGACTCGGACAACCTTCGGCCAATCTCCATGGTGCTGCTTCTGATTAAGGTGATCAAGGGCCACATAAAATAGAACATTCAAGAAACATCATTGGATGCCTCTAATCTTATCAGCTTGCTAAGAAAGGGTGCTCAACTGCCAATGCCGTCAGCTGACCGCTCATAGTTGACCATGTACGCAATAGAAAATCCCAGCCGGTCGTGGTACAGCTTGACTTTACTGGGACCTTTGAATGTGTCAGAATCAATCCACTAATTAGTGTACTTGAGGAACTCAAAGTGCCTTCGGCATACCTCCAACTTATAGAGAACCTCCTACAAAATTGGGAGGTGTTTCTCTCGTTGGATGGCCGAGGTGTTTCTCTCGTTGGATGGCCGAGAGGTGTTTCTCTCGTTGGATGGCTGAGTTTCTCCAGGATTTAGGCCCTGTGTTTCCATCCCATAGGGCTCACCACTAAAGGCCCTCCTCTTTACAGCCTATATGAATCCATTGCTATTAAGCATCAAGGCTACCTTTCTGGGGATAGCTATTCCTTTGCTTGGAGAGAATATTCGCCACATCTCCTACGTGGATGATGTGATGGTGTTTCTTTCCTTTTGCGATGAACTCAAGACATGAAGAGCTCCTGTAGCGATTCGCCTGCGAATTTGGTCTGTCAATGAAGTCGGCCATGTGGTCTATCCTAACAGGGAAGCAAGTCCCAGGCAGATTCAAAGCAGCCCTGCAGAGCTTCCTTGGTTTCCACCTTGCCTCCCCCCCTCTGTTATGAGGAAAAAGATGGAGAATACATTACTCTCCAAGATTGAGGGAGTAGTCGCCTTCTTATTCAAAATTTACTTTTCCTTGTTGGGCAAAGTCATCTTGCTTAATTCTGTCATGTTACCAAAAATTACATACTACCTTGCTGGCTTTGCACCAACCAATATCTTCATCAAGAGTCTAGACCCTTTGCAGGAGGGTATGCTGGGGGGAGGGTCTGAACCTACTACAAAAGCCCCAAACCCCTGAATGGTTTGGCTTTGTAAGCCATTAAAAGTGTTTTAAATACAAAGAATGCATAATGTCCTAGTTAGACTTTTGAATTCCCAGCTAGGCGTTGAATGCAGACTTGAAGAGCTCCTGTAGCGATTCGCCTGCGAATTTGGTCTGTCAATGAAGGTAAATCGGCCATGTGGTCTATCCTAACAGGGAAGCAAGTCCCGGGCAGATTCAAAGCAGCCCTGCAGAGTTTCCTTGGTTTCCACCTTGCCTCCCCCCCACTGTTATGAGGAAAAATATGGAGAGTACATTACTCTCCAAGATTGAGGGAGTAATCACCTTCTTATCCAAAATTTAGCTTTCCTTGTTGGGCAAAGTCGCTTTGCTTAATTCTGTCATGTTACCAAAAATTACATACTACCTTGCTGGCTTTGCACCAACCAATACCTTCATCAAAAGTCGAGACCCTTTGCAGGAGATTATGCTGGGGGGGAGGGGGTCTGAACCTACTACATAAGCCCCAAACCCCTGAATGGTTTGGCTTTGTAAGCCATTAAAAGTTTTTTAAATACAAAGAATGCATAATGTCCTAGTTAGACTTTTGAATTCCCAACTAGGCATTGAATGCCCTGTTCCAATTGAGAAGATTGACCTGATGGATAGACATCCGCCCAAGTGCAGAGGTCTCTGGTTTCAACAAAAGTGACCATTGTGCTTAGGAGCATCAAAAACTTCCAGTTCCCTGTTTGGCTCCAAGCTCACATACTGGGACACCTACCATCTAATGTTTGAGTGGAAAACCAGTACTCCCATCTTACTCCCAGTTGCAATTCTCAGACTTACCAAATGGACCAGATTCCTCAGGCACAAGCCCAAATATGTGGACTTCCTGCTCAAGGTCAACCTCAGGGACCTTCCCATGGGGACCTTCTTGTATTACCAAAGAGATAACATTGAAATCTTGTGTTCTATGTGCAGCAAACAGGAAGAGACCATGGACCACATCCTATACCAATGTGATTCATGGTCTGGACTTCGGGCCTTGGTACTGAGGAAAATGTCTATTCCTGACCCCGCTGGTGTAAGGATCACTTCAGCACCAATTCTGAAATATGAGATGTAAAACCTTATTTGAGAAGGGATCAGATCTCCGGGTTGAAGACCTCCTTGTAAAATTCCTCCACAAGGCTAAGAACTCCGACAAAAGGACTTGTCCGGCCCCACTGGCAGATCAAACCTGGGGCAACTAAGAGTTTAGCGGGCAATCACAAGCTAAATGAATTGCCTATATTGTCTGCTTTACTTCCTGCATTTGTACCTGATCCCGCATACCCCCCAAACTTGGGACTGATCAGAACATAAGGAACAATTACCCGTCACACTACAGATTCAAGTGTGATTGCATTGCGTATACCCCGAACATATTTATTACAAGTGTTTTGAGTGGTAGGACTAATTATGGACTTCTTAATCTCTGATCTCCTGCATCGATGGCTTTATTACAAGTGTTTCGAGTGGTAGGACTAATTACGGACTTCTTAATCTCTGATCTGCATTGATGACTTTACCTCTCATTTAATCTATCAAGTCTTATGGGCACTCAATTGCTGTAAGTGTTGTTACCCATTCAAGATAAATTACGTAATTCGTTATCATTTGATCATAGTTGTGATTTACACCTAATTAAGTAATTTTTGATGCTAAATTCAATTAGTGAATACTTTCAATTTCATTTAATGTATCCTGCTAAACTGGGGAACGCTATATATAAGTTCCGAACTATATGTCATATTTACTCAATTTCTGGAATGATTATTACCTAATAGGATTATCTATGTTTATTTTTCTATTTATTACTTAACAATAGTGTTGTTACCTTAAATGTTTATAATATAACCCCTCGACACCCTACTGTAATGCCTTTGTTGTATTCTTGTATTTTGTTCGGTGACTAAAGGTGTTTGAAATGAGAAATGGGGCAGGTGTAAATTCAAACCTGTAATAAGGGAATTAAGATTAAAGAATATCTTAGTCTAGAAATTCAAATCTGAAATAGCTGAATTAAGATTGAAGAGAATTAGTACAATCTATAGTAAAGGCCAATCTGCAAACAAGGTAAAATGTCGTTAGGACAAATTAATATTCCTGAATTTCATATTGAAAATGCCGGGGAATGGGCTTTATATCTTACTCAATTGGAAAATTTTTTCAAGCATAATAGTATAAGGAAATAATGAAAGAATGGAAGCAGTGTTGTGTTTAGCAAGGCTTAAAATAACCAAAATAATAAACTGTTTGACGGGCCTATAACAGAGATACTATTTGAAGAGATAGTAAAAAAGTTTACGGCTCATTTTAGTTCAAAGCCATCTATACATATAGCGAGGTTGATTCTGTGAAACAGAAGACAGGCAACAGATGAAAAATACATCACCAGTCGGCAAAAAATTGCGATTATGGTGAGTTTATGGAACAAGCATTATTAGATTCAATTATTGTGGGGAATGGTTGATAAAAGATTGAGACAAATGTTCCTTATAGAAATTGATTTATCATATGAAGTTGTGATCAAAAAAGGAATCGCATATAAGCCAATAATTGAACAAGTTCTCGCACAATAGAACAGAAGGAAGAATGCCAGATTGCAAACAGATAAAAGGCAACAGCCAAGGAAGGAAGCCTTAATTAGAAATAAATCAATAGCATTAAAATGTTATTGCTAGGGAATAAAATTGCCATCTTTCGAAAAACTGTAAGTGGACAAGAGAAAGTTGTTTTAATTGTGGTTATAGAGGGCATTTGGCAGCAGTGTGCAGAAAAGCATATAAAAAAGAAAAGTGTAAAAAAGACATCCAAACAAAAGGAGATAAACAAGAGGCCAATATTAATAAGAATATAATATTGCCCGGGCAAAAGCAATACATGCTTATGGTAAAATATGCGCGTAGAGTTAAAAATGGAAATAAACAGCAGTCCAGGTATCTCGCTGTTTACCAGCAAGAAAATGGGATGAAATATCAAATGACCATAACGGGGTCAAATTACAAAAGACAGACATCAGAGTAAAAAATGAAAATGGTAATGCTATAGATATAACGGGAATTGTGAATGCCCTGGTTTCGGTGAGAGGCAAAACAAAGATTTTGCCAATTTATGTAGTACATAGACAAATAAGTCCCATAATTGGTAGGGACTGGTTTACAGAATTAGGAATAGAGGTTTCTATAGTGAAAAATATTTTCATAGAGCAGGAAATATTAAAAATGTACCCAGATTTATCTTAAATAGGAGCTGGATTTAATAGAGACAAACCCAGTAGAAATTGACTTAAATAAAAATGCATGGCCAGTCATTTGTAAGTCACGAAAAATTCCATTCGCGCAAAGACAGAAAATACAGAGAAAAGCTAAGGGCTTTGGTGGCTAATGGAGTGTTAACTCCAATGGTGATCGTGATAATAAATAAGTCGAATGCGAAAATCAGAATGTGCGATGATTATCAAATAACAGTTAATAATTAATTACTTAAGAAAGGAGAGTACCCAGTATCTAATGTATGAGAAGTTTTAGCAAGTTTGTCAAATTCAAAATATTTTGCTATGTTATACCTTAATATTCACCGATCATCAAATTAAGGTAACAGAAACACCTTTTGGATTATACAAGTGTAATTGTTTACCTTTTGAAATTGTTACAGTGCCAAATATTTTCAGGCAAAATTAAATTTAATATTACAAGTATTCAAAACCATAACACCATATTATGACAATATTTTAATAACAGCGTCATCTAGTGAGTTATTAGTAGTGAGAATTTTAGAAGTTTGTGATAAGTTAAATAGGGTGAGAATTAAATTTAGAGAAATATATATGGAAAACTCAACAATTAAATTTCCTAAGTCATTGTATCTCTAATAAAAGAAAGTGGCCATTGGGGACAAAGTTAGGACAGATGAGAATGCCCAAAGGCTTAGAAATGTTAAACAGCTACAGATTTTTTTAGGGTTAATAAATTTTTTTGAGCCATTTCTCAAAAACAAGGCAATGATCGCAAAACCTTTATATGAATTATTGGGCAAAGATCAAAGATGGGTCTGGACTGAGACACAAGAAAGAGCTTTCAGAAAAATGAAAGAACTATTATCTTCAGATACGCTGTTAGTGCATTTTGACAGTGATCGGAAAAACAGATGCATCAGAGTGGGGATAGGAGCGGCCCTAGGTCATCCTATAGATGGTAGTGAGCATCCAGTGTCATACACGGCCAGAACTTTATCAAAAGCAGCATGAAACTATATTCAAATAGATAACTAACAATTATTTTTGTAGTGAAGAAATATCATCAATTTGGTTTTGGATATAGTTTCGAGATTGTTACAGATCATAAGCCATTATTATGGATTTATGGAAATGACTGGGCAGTTCCTGAACAAGTTAAATCCGTGAATGTTAAAATGTCGGAACATTCTAGCTCCATATGCATACATCATTGAATTATGTGTGGTAAAGAAATCTGGCATGCAGACGCATTGTCTAGGTTACTGAATAAACAAGAACCTGCAAATAGTGAAGTGAACTGAATTATATTGGATAATACGATCTCGGAAATTGTAAACAATGGGACTGTCCAGAAGTGGACCAGCGAAAATAAAAGATATGAGATTTTGATAAGCTGGATAAAAAATGGCTGGCTGAAAACTAAACAGTTTTGTAGCAATGGGGCTTTGAGCTAATAGAGATAAATTATCTGTATGTAGAGGATGTATAGTGATGGATCATTATATCTCTTGCAGGGAGGGATAAAGTTCTTAAATTGTTACATCAAGGGCATCCGGGCATAGTGAAAGCAAAAGTTTTGATGCTAGTTATGTCTGGTGGCTACAAATAAATATCGATATTGGAAATTTCATTAAGAAAAGCTTAGTGTGTTGGGCCGAAAGTGCACTACCTGCTAAATGTTATGTAGCACTTAGATAAAGCAACAAAACCATGGGAAAAAATACATATGGACCACACTAGACCAATAAATGGAAAAATATTAATTATAACAGACACTTTTTCAAAATGGATAGAATGCCATATAGTAAAAAATATGAATACCCAGGAAACAATTAAGTTTAAAATCAGTTTGCATGACACATGGTTTTCCAGAAGTAATTGTTTCAGACAATAGTGTAGGATTTGCAAGTGATGAACTAAGCCAATTTTTTAGTAACTATGAAATAAAACATTATACGCTGCCATATCGTCCAATTTGAAAAAATTGGGAATATAGAGATGCAAGAAGCATTACAAGAACTCTTTATATCAACATACAACACCATCTACAGCAACCAGGAAATCACCAGCAGAATTAATGTATGGCGTACATTGAGAACTATATTCTCAGTTTTGTGTCCCAGCTCAGAAAGTAGTCTTCCGAATACCAGTGAAAACATTTAAAAGCGGAGAACCAGTATGGGTAAGAGACAGAATTCATAAGCAATAGATCAGAGGGATAATTGACAAAATAATGTCAAACCAAATATATGCAGTTAACGGCTTGTATGATTTACGCTAAAGATGATATGTGAATCATATTAGCAAAAGAGAACCAGAACAGTTACAACCTGACTATTTTTTATAAACAGGAAGCCAGGAGAACAAAGTGAGCGAAATAGTAATTCAGAAGAAAAAATGGAAAATGAGTTAGCGGCAGAGAAAATTGAAGGAGCAGGGAAAATGCAATATAAAGCTGAAAAACAGAAATCATCCAGACCCATTCATTTCAAAAAGAAACTGCAGAGATTGAAGGTTTATGTCTAAACTACATAAACCCTAACTTCTGGAATGAGCAGTATAGAAATAAATAGAAAAAAGTATTTCAGAAATAAAAGCAAATAATATTTAATGGGAAAAACATTATTTTTAAATCAGAAAGAAAAGCAGTTTTTAAAAACAAAGAATTTTAAGTAAGTTCTTGTGAAAGGCTATATTTAAACTTTGGTTTAAGTAAATGAAGAAAAGAAAAGAAGTACAAATAAAGATAGGTAATGGATGAAAGAAATAGATACGAAAACAATAATAGAATATCCATTAGAGTGCACTAAATAACTCAAAATGAAGGAATTAAATGTATCTGAAGGGAAGACAAAGGATTATATAAACTGCATCTTGAAGAGTGTGAGTCGTTGTCTTATGCTGTGTGTTATCAGTTGAAGAAGAGGATGGAGTTCAACGGTTTTGCAAATCTGATCGAGGAAGAAGCCAGAGACTAATCTGAAGGTACAGAAAACCGATTACGATTTTTACAGATCATAACGGCTCCCAAGGATATAAGATTTTTAGGGAGTCAAATTATTAAGAATAATGAAGTTTATAGAATATGTTGAAAGACTAAATTTGTGGAAATGCAAGAGAACTGGGAACTTTAGCAGGTAGCAGTAAATGCGAAATTCTTTCCGGCTAATTATAGAACTACAATTGTTTTGCAGATCACCATTTATCTTGTTTATATTTTATTGTAAATAAATCTTTTTTCTCTAATTATTATTAATGCTTATGTGATAGCCAATCAGATGTAATAATGACTGCACAAGAAACTCCCAATTCAAGAACACAAGCCGGAATATGAGATAAAGATTAAGTAAAAAAGAAGGTGGGTTCCATCTTTTTTTCGTAATCTGGCTTGTGTTCTTGAATTGGGAGTTTCTTGTGCAATCATTATTACATCTGATTGGTTCTAGCATTTTTAAGGCGCATCGGTCAAAGGTTTCAGCCTTTCATGTTATTACTAGATTATCTGCTTGCACTTAATAAATTTAATATATCTAATTATTATTATAAATTTTGATTGAATGTTATTTTTTACCTCTTGCAATTATTGCAGGAAGGCAAATAGACTACAACAATATAAATATTTATAAAACAGCAATCTTTCATTGACAATGTTAAAATATTATCAATTCTATCTTTAGCAGAAAACTTAATATACAGAGTACATATATAAAAGTTAGATAACTAATAATATGCAATTCAAACAATTACAATAATGCATGACTTTTGTTTTTATGAATAATAAACTTCAATCAAGGTTCCTAAAAGTTAAATCATTATATTTTACTAATGTAAACATGCAAGGGGTGTATGTCCTAACTATGTACTGCAGTAAACATCACTTTTATTGTTAAAAGGAAGTTGCCTTGACAACAGTTTGAGATTAATATCTAAATTGGGATTATCTAAGTATTAACTGGTTTCTAATGATTATATATTGAACTGGGTCAGTTTAAAAGTTATTATTTAATTGGGTTTGATTATATATTGGACCCTTAGCAGAAAACTTAATATACAGAGTACATATATAAAAGTTAGATAACTAATAATATGCAATTCAAACAATTACAATAATGCATGATTTTTGTTTTTATGAATAATAAACTTCAATCAAGGTTCCTAAAGGTTAAATCATTATATTTTACTAATGTAAACATGCAAGATCAATTCTATCTTTAGCAGAAAACTTAATATACAGAGTACATATATAAAAGTTAGATAACTAATAATATGCAATTCAAATAATGCATGACTTTTGTTTTTATGAATAATAAACTTCAATCAAGGTTCCTAAAGGTTAAATCATTATATTTTACTAATGTAAACATGCAAGGGTTGTGTGTCCTAACTATGTACTGCAGTAAACATCACTTTTATTGTTAAAAGGAAGTTGCCTTGACAACAGTTTGAGATTAATATCTAAATTGGGATTATCTAAGTATTAACTGGTTTCTAATGATTATATATTGAACTGGGTCAGTTTAAAAGTTATTATTTAATTGGGTTTAACAATTTTTAATTTATATTTTTAATATTACAGGAACGGACCGGCGCTTCAAACAGAGGAGAGAATACCATCGAAGCAGAGCCATCAATGCTACCCACTGTCAAATTGAGCTATGCAAAGCATAATAAGATCAAATTTCCAGACTGTAGCCCACCTCAACTGCTAGATTCAAACCCCGGCCATTTCAAAGCATTTTATTTGTTTTGAGGATCAACCTCAGGTACCAGCCAATCATAAGTTATATAATCAGCATACTTCAGATGACAGGCAAACAATCCAGCGTTTGAAATATCCCATGACTAGCTCACACTCTGTCTCATGGTCCAGCATATTTACTTTACTCATAAAATAACTACACTAATTTACAGGTGACGCAGTGACGAGAAAGAGAAATAGACAAAATAACAATTAGAATAAACAGTAACATTTATTTACGCATACATATATATCTAACACATTATAACAAAGATTTGACATAAAAAAAAACTATAAATGACTTTAGGCTATAGTTATAATAGTCCATTAATTAAAGTTCATTCATTTAAAATAAAAAGTCTAGACTGTGATCAGAATATTTTTAAAAGTATCTTTACCTAGGTTTTCATGATTGTCAGTTTCCAACCGGTTGGCTTTTTGCTCTCCATTGATGGTTCCAGGGCTTGTTTTCCATTCTCTCTGTTGACAATGGAAAAGAGTTTGCAGCAGCGTTTACTTACAATCTAGGCATTGTTCTGGGTGATGGTTTAGGTGAGGTTCAGTTGATTTACTTTTTGTTGAGAGTTTTTGGGGCCTGAAGCCCAGCTGAATATCTTAAAGTTGTCTAGTAATGCATGTTGCTAGATCTGCGGCTTTTGCATGGATGTTGACCACAGCAGTAATCGACTGGCTTTAGTTTCGAATATCTGGATCTCTGGTTGTTTGGATTCTGCATTCTGTCTAAGCTGAATAAACTGATGAATGATCTAGCAGACTGCAGCTCTGACTGAGTAACAAGATAGTATGACATTCCTATTGTTTTAATTTATGTTACTTTTAATTTAGATCTTAATTGGAAATCTGTTTTTTAATTAATTTTACATTTTTGGTTATCTTAATCCTTTGTTCAGATTCATCTAATATCTTCCAGGAATCTTGCTAACTTAATTGCATTCCAAAGCCATGAGATGTTTTCACAAAAGTTTCTTTTATAACAAATTTTATTTTAATACTTCACATTTGTTTATTTTATACATTATAAAAATTTTCTTTAGCAATGAGAAAGAAAAAAAAAGTTTTAAAGTTTTTCTAATTCTATTTTAAATCCCTTCTCCCACCCACTTGCTTTTTAACAAATAATTTTATTATATTTTAAAATCAAAATATAAGCAATCTTTTTATTTTAATTTTTAAACTTCGTTTTAAAATCACTCCTTAATTATTACTTTTTAGTAAAATTTGATCATTTATTTTTAAATGAAAAAATATGTAACGCGAGTGAAAGTAGTTTGATTTATTTTTCTGGGGCACTTATGGGCGGCAACATTTTAGTTTTCATTACTTATAATTTATGATTGCTAAATATTTACTAATATGTTTTATTTAATTAATTAATAATAAACTAATGCGTTGAAGGTGAAAAATTTGGAATTTATCATTAACAATTTCAGAGTTTCGTTACTCCATAATCATAGCCTTGTGGATTGTCAACGTAATTTAACTTTCAAAGATATGTTTTTGAAGATCTCTAGAGTATTTTTATTTCTATTACACATTCTACCACTGATCTACTTATACTTTTGATGATCATCTTTGGCCATGTAAATAAATTGACATTAATGCAGAAAGTGGAGTTATTTACAACTTTGTTAAAAATGGTTCTTTAAATCTTTGAAAGTTAAATTTACTTAATTAATTAAATAAACGTTCTATCAAATATTTAGCAGTCATAAATAATAAGTAATGAAGCTAAAATTTCGTTGCCCGGTCTAATATGTAAGTACTACGATCAAGTAGTAATTTTTGAACGTCAATAATAGTTTGCCTTTGCTTGCTACTTCCTTAACATACTTGTGATTCAGCATCTTTTCACTCCCACATTATTAAGATGTTCTAATAATAATAATCTAATGGTTACTTAGTCACTCACATCATACGATTTAGGAATAATTCAACTCTCGAGTTCGTCAATCTATCACTGCATTAAATAACTTAATTGGATAATTATAAATATTTTTTTTTAGAGTACAGTTGAAAAATAAAATCACATTCATTTGTAATAATCATCAAATACATTTTAAAAGCATAAATTATTGCAATTTCAGAAAATTTCGATCACTCATTTTCTCAATTCTTTAATAATATCCGTTTAAATAAAATATCACGCAACATTTTTTCTTTAGTAAAAAGAGCTTCCTAACAAAGTAAAAAAAAAAAAAATTTTTCAAATCTAACTAATTCTGAAAAAAAAAGAAGAAACGAATAATAGGTAATTTGTTTTCATATTCATCAAGTAATACAGTATTACATTTACCCTAATACTACTATCAAATTATTGCATCACTCATTTTAAACATATGATAATTATTATTTTTTAAAAAAAACCCGATAACTTACATTTCCCAAAGCTTGCAAACTTTTTATGTTTCCAACAATTTTTTGATGGTCCTCATTAAGTTTTTCTGCTAATTCAATAGAATTTATTGGTCCATGATTTTCTAAGTAGTTAAGGATAACTTCACTTAATTCCGACATTTTAAAAGAAATGCAGCAGTCAGCGCATTACTGTACATCTAATTTTACAAAACAAATAAAACAAAAACATATCTAAACTAAAAAAAATAAGAATAACTTTTTATTGATTAATCAATAATGTCCTAAATTTAATTTACTTTATTATTAAACTAGTTATATTTAGCTAATGTTCTTCTAAAGAGCCATTGGCTGCTGAATTAAAATAATGGCCTCAGCTTTCTTATCGTTTTAGTTTATATCTATTATTAATCAGAAGATGACTATCTTTTTTTTAAAGAAGCTGTTACCACATCTTTGTAGAAATAAGTATTTTCGTCAATTTAGTAATATCCTTTTATAAAAATTAATTGGCATTAGTTGTTATCAAAATTATATTGAGCATCAAAAAAATAATTGTGTAATCTGTTGCTAAGAAGTACAGTAATATTCGCTAAAATAATGATTGTATTGACGGTGCCTGTGCGTTTTAGCTTAATGGAATGGCAGGCATCTGGATTGATTTTCAGCTGTGTAAATCATAATTGATTGTCACTGGTCTTCGAAAGTCATGTGAGATCGCGAATACCTGACTATGCCATTGTATATATATCAGTGTACATAGAATGCTAATTAATTATTTTCTTCGTCATTAGTTTTTTTTTAAAATTATACTAAGACATTTTCATTTAATGAAATAATTATTGAAACTTTTTAATATGCTTTTATATTAGTGTTCTGCCTTGAAAATGTTCTGTTATGCAGATTAATTATCTAGAGTAGAAAAAAATATTTTAATACCCTATTTATCATTAAGTACTGTTCGTTTTATTAATTTTTGCTTTTATGTAATACTAGACAGTAAATCAATAAATACTGTTCGTTTATTAACTGAATTATGCAAATATTCTATAATTAAAATAGTGTAATTATAAGCATTTTCAGTCGCTGGTTTATTGTGTTCTCCATTATACTACGAAAATTAGTTGCATTCTTATCCCTAAATAAAATAAGGTTTTTTCTTATAAGTGTGCTAGGAGCTCTTTATATGTACTTTTTAAAAACAAAGATGAAAAGCTTTTGTGAATTGTTAACTTTATCTTTCTTATTGTATTGACAAATCCATATATTACTATCATTTATGTTCTTTATTACTTTTTACAATGTTTTTACAACCCACTATTGACAGTTTTTATTGTCCCAGCAATCTTCTTCAGATCTATAACAAACACAATACAAATATACATTTTTTTCACTTTTATGTCTATAATGATTTCTCTCTTTAGGATGGGTAGGTTCATGATTCCTGACCCAATAATACCCCTTTTGTTGGCTATCTTTGAATTCTATTTCTACCATTTTACATCCTCTATCTAAAATCTTATAAAATTTCTGTTGCACGATTGCTTTATTACCTTCTAACCCATAATAGATATTCTTATTTTTCTTAATAATAGTCCAAGCTCTTTTAAGTTTCTTCTATAAAATTCTTCTCTTTTTCAGATTGGTTGGGCCATTTTACTAACTTACGGATTCTTTGGTATTCAGTTTTATTATAAAATTCTTGATCTTTAAAGACCCTTTTAATTTTCTCCAAGTTAAGTCTAGTTTATTTTCTAGCCTTTTGGATTTTCTCAACTCTCGAACCTTCACGTTCCATCTTTCTTCAGATTCCTTTAATTTACCATCTAGATCCTGCCTAAATTCTTTGAACCTTGCATTGGACACACTGAATCTAACATTAATGTCATTCTTCAATTTTTCCTTCTGCTTCTCCAAGTTCTTACTTAACATTTCAAAATTACTATTTGAGTCTAGCTTTAATATTCTTAGAAATTGCATCCATTTTACTTTCAAGAGTCTCAAATTTTATGAAATTTTATTCAAAAAATTAATAAATTTTTTTAACCAAGCCTAAAGATTCACTTCCTCTTGAGGCTCAAGGAGTTTATGATATTTCATATATCATTTGTAAGTCTTAATGTGGGTATGAGCAATCGTCACATTAATACTAGAAGGGATGAACATGCTAATGCAAAGAAGCAACACTCATCATCATCAGCACTCTCAATCCATGTTATGGATTCAGGCTACAGTATTGATTTTTTTAAGATCAGTATCCTATCCAGATCTGAAAATCTACACTAATGTAAGATCAGAGAAGCATTGAGATACTAAAAAGACCCAATTGTATAAATAAATGCGATGACACAAGTAAATTTCCTCATATTTGGAAAAAATTTTTGAAAAACAAATTACTCTGAAGATTTTGAATTTTTTATTTGTTGTTTATTTATTTTTCAATTTTATACACCTATTTTTTCTAATTGTGGAACTTCAACAATTTTTGTGAACACTGTTTACAGCATCCCTACAACTATCTTTATAGACACTGTTTATAGTATCACTACAATTATATAGTATTCATTTGCCAGTTGAGGGCTTGTGTGGTCAAGTCATAATGTTGAAATTAAAATCTTATAGGGATGAACCTGCAAAATATGTCATATATATATATATATATCACTCAAAAAAAAAGGTCTGCTTATCTGCTATTTGTTTTTAGTCATTATGCTTTTGCTCTCAAAAATCATTCTTTGTACAATTGATTTATATATCTTTTTTTTTTTCTGACAATATTTGTATTCCATAAAATGGGCTTAATAATACTGATTACCTTATTATTTTTTTAAAATTCCAATTGTGACTCAAGATAATAATAGTAAACAAATCGTTTTATTGATTTTTTTTTTTAATCCATAAAAATATTCTTTCCAATATTTTGATATTTGATTATATGCTTAATCTTCACTATCCTGTATTTCAAGAACTAGATCATCAGCAACAAATGATACAATTTCTAATCTCATCTTTTTTTTTTTACTTAAGGTTCACATTCTCTGGCTTATTGGGAACACAAAATAGTTGCAAAGTGAATTATAATATAAAATTTTTTTTGATTTGACTCACATTACATGTTTTTTAATTTAAAAAAATATTAATATTATCAGCCACATTTCTTAGCATCCTTTCTCCTAATCAATAAAAACTATCCAAACTTTATTTCTCTTTGCATCTATGTAATATATCTTAATATATATGTGTTGAATATCACCAAAAACTATTTTTATTTTAGTTTTAATTTTTTTAAAAATGTCATTATTGAATTTATAATACAAATTCATAATATGAACTTTTTTTTTTTATTTACCTTTTTTCTAATAATGAAGTATATGCATCTGAGAATAAACAATCGTTACTGAAAAACTAAAATTCTAAAAGTGCATTCTAAGTGATTGTAAAATTACACAGAAGATGTTGGAATAAGATAATTAAAGAAGTTTTCTAGAACGGTTTAGCGAAGTTGTGAATCAGAGAAATTGCATTAAATTCGGATATCTTCATTCACCAATGGTTTAAGTGGAAAATGAATGTAATCTCATTTTATGTGATATTATATCTCCGTGTAGTATTTCATTTCAATTTTTATCTGTTTTAATTTTATATATATATAATTCCATAATTGATTCCTTTTAATGAAGATGATTTATTATTCCAAAGTTTCAATTCTCTTGATTTTTTTAATATGAAGATTTCAATATTAATTCAATAAATTTTTGTTTTTATTCTAGTAACTTCTCTATCCTCATTTAATTGTTCTGAAAATACTTTATCCATTCTTCAATAGAATCCATTGCATTTTAATTTTATGCTAAGATTTTTGATAAAGACTTAACTAGTGTTTAATATCCCTCTTATTCTTAGAAACTTAACCACTAATTTCCATTTGTACAAACTTTGGTTTTTTTTTCTATATAATATTATGTATTGTCTTCTATTTCTCTCTTTTTTTTTTTTTTTGGTAATCATCTGAAATCCAAGCACTGCCGCTTGATGGCATTGTTTATGAGTCAAAACACATAAAAACACTGTTTCTGCGACCAGCCTTAAGGCTAATACAACATTTATATTGTATTACCCATTGCATGCCGCTTTACATGACATTGCACAAAAATATTGCAGCCTGTTTTGTGCTTTGAAACTATGTGTATTTGTTCTATTCATAGCTGATTACCGTATCGCTTGATGGTGTTTTAATTGCAAGTCGGTACAACTTTTCAAATCTCCATAATAGAGTAATGTCATTTATATTTAAATAATGTTGTTAATTATTAATAATTGTCATATGTTTCCCACTCTTCCCTAAAAAAATGTTAATTTGTAAAAAATTGGTTACGCGCTAAGTCACGTTTTAGCGTGGAAAATATATGAGACCAATAAAATGTCTGAGAAGAACGTGCAATTTTTAAACTTTTCAAAATTGCCGAGTACAGAAAGTGAGACTGTGTCTTTTTTTCAGGTACATAATGTCCTCCCAAATACCAGACTGTTTTTATTACAGCAATAAATAAAAATAAGTACAAAAAGTCCAAAGTTTGTGTTTTTTTTTATTTCATTAGAAATTGACAAGTATTTGGTTTATCTTTTTTCAGCAGGGTTAAAATAAATTACTATTTTTGTTTACTTTTTGTTAGTAATAACAAAGTAGGAAACCCCCCAAAAAGCAATTTATTGTAGAAGCCAAAAAAAAAAAAAAATGTAATTCAAACGAAATATAAATAAAAGTAAAAAGTGAGAAAAAGTTGTTGAAAAGAAAAAAATATTGACTTTTTGTTACAATTATTTATCCGAAAGTGGGGATGGGGGTTTCAAAACAATCCCCCCCCCCCCCAAAAAAAAAAAAACACAAAAGTTACTTTTGATTTAATAAGAGGAAAAACAATTTGATCAACCAAAAAAAAAAAAAAGATAAAACAAATCTGAAATAATTCCCAAATAATTGTATTATATTTTTTCAGCAGGGTTAAAACAAGTGGGGTTAAAATAGGGATTAAAATAAATTACTCTTTTTGTTAATAATTACAAAGTATGAAACCCCCCAAAAAAGCTATTTCTTGTAGAAGTCAAAAAAAAAAAAAGGTAATTCAAACGAAATATTAATAAAAATGAAAAAAAGTTGTTTAAAAAAATTTTTTTGACTTTTTGTTACAGTTATTTATCTGAGGGTGGGGGTTTCAAAACAATTTTTTACCCCCCACACAAAAGTTACTTTTGATTTAATAAGAAGAAAAACAATTTAGTCAACCAAAAAAAAAAAGGTAGAACAAAGTCGAAACAAGTCCCAAATAATTGGGATTATATTTTTTCGGCAGGGTTAAAACAAGTTCTTTCATTGTGAAACAGTTCAATTAAAATAAACACGTTAAATTACCAAAATTTGTTGAATAAAGAAAAATGTCAGGTTAAAAAACAACGAAAATGAATATAAAAATTTGTTTAATAAAAAAGAAATCATGTTATAAATGAAATAAAAATTTGTTTAATCAAAAAAAAAATCATGTTATAAAAAAAAAGTTGTGGCCCGGTAACATTACATTTGATTGATTTTGTATAGCATCTTAGCCATCAAGTGGCCATGCCCTAATTTCAGATGATTACCTTTTTTTTTTTTTTTTGAAATTCGTTTTTTTTTTTCATAAAATGACTTTTATGTCATCAGTTTTTTTCTTCTGCTTACTAAACTTTTTAAATATGTTTTTAATAATTGTCTATTATATATATATTGATGTCATGCATTGACCTCTAAAGAATTATCTCTTTTCACATTTGATTTATAATTTATAATATTCTTCTAATCCTGTAATTGAGATACATTATTGTATCTTTCTTTTTGATGTTTTTTTATTATTATTATTATTTTTGTAATTTCTTGTTATCATACTCTATAATCAAAAACGTTTCTTCACATCAAAACATAATTGATTCTATATTGAGTACCTATGAAAGTTTTGATATCAAGTGTTTTAAAAGTATTACTTATTTGAGAAAAATTTATATTAGTTTTTGTCTTCTAAAACTGGATATCACTTACATGATTAGGTACTTTATTTAGCCACATTTAACATGAGGTAAAAGCTTTTGCTAATAATTCATCTGCTTTATTTAATTATAATTTTCAGAATTATTTATAGTTATAATAATAATCTAAGAGCTCAATTACACCCTAAAGAGCTTTGATAACAATAATGCAAATACTAAATAAAGCAGGATTTTAACAGAAAAAAGGTTTTATCTTTTAAATAAAATTTTAAAATGTATTTAAGAAACTCTGATTTATAGTAAAGGTAAAAAAATTTTTTTGCTCATCAGCTTTCATTAAAAACTTTTTTTATTAAAATTTTATGAAAAGACTTAATTTGCCATATATAATAATGTTACATTCCTAAGTTTTAAGGGTACTTATAACGTAATTGGGCTTGGCCACTTGATGGCATTCTGGCTCGCCAAAACACCTAATAAATGCCGTTTACAAGGCCTGACTTACGGCTATAGAAAATATCTATGTTTGTCTTAGCAATTAGAAGGCCGTTTATGAGCGTAACGCAGAAATAATACGGCTTATTTCTGCTTCGCGAGTTATTGTGAATCCACACACTTATCTTTCGTTTACAGTTTGATATATATGTGTGTATAGTTGGATTAGTCAAATTTTTACAATATACGTTACACAATATTTGTATTTATAATTTATTTAATAAACATGAATTTATAGTAATTTTCTAAACGGCCACACCCTTGTTTAGAGAATGTGTACGGTGTAAAAGCTTGCCGAGGGTAGGTAAAAAGGAATTCGGCCGATATCGCATGCAAAATCTCGTTTTCACGTGAAATACCACATAGTTGATAAAATGGATGGCGATCAACTTTTTCCGCAGTTGCCGACAACAGAAGCCGAGTATTTCTGCTGTCCAATAAAAATATACACAATTTTTTGTAAATTTCATAGAAAGCACATATAAACATGTTTAATAAATAAATAAGACGTTTATATGTGTTTGTTGTTGTTTAAAAAAGTTTGAGTTTCTTTCTTTTGTCCTACGGTTACGATTTTGATATCTTTTATTTTAGCATTACAAACAACAGAACACTAACCCTAAATCTAACCCTAAACTAACCCTAACCCTACACAGTTGTTTTGTTATGTAGAAAGCAATAATTAAGCGATAGACATTGCAGAGTAGCAGCTTTGTCCAAAAACAGCCATTTAAAAATAAAAAAAAGGTTGTCGTTTACCAATAATTTAGCGAAAGACATTGCTAAATAGACATCGCAGAGTAGCAGCTTTGTCCAAAAATCGATTTAAAAATTAAAAAAAAGGTTGTCGTTTACCAATAATTAAGCGAAAGACATCGCAGAGTAGCAGTTTTGTCCAAAAACAGCGATTTAAAAATAAAAAAAAAGATTGTCGTTTACTAAATACAAAGTTAAAATTAAACAACTTTTTTAATAAAAAGGCATGAAAAAAAAGTTATAGCAATTAATAAATTAATAGGTAATGGTTTACTATAACGGTCTATGGGTGTTTGCCTTCTATTGTTTAAAATTTAAACTAAATTGTTTGAGAAGCTTACGTGTATGTTATTATATTATAAATAAATTAAAATTTAATCAAATGTAAAAGATAATAATAAAACATTTACCTTTTTAAACATAATTATGTCCTATACACACTAGGAAGTTGGAGAAAAAAGCGGTATTGCTGTATCTACTCCAAGGGCAAATTCATGCAGGTATGATGAAAACAAAGTTCTGCTAGTGCCAGATTGGAATTTCAGCTTACGCTTTGCTCTCATCCACATGTTTTCAATATTCTAGGTGTGTATGTCTTGGTCTTCGGGATGCACGAAGTTGTCCTGATGGACGACAACCGAATGGATATACACACCATTGTTGAGACTGCTGATGTTATTGTACGCAGCCCAGCCATCTGAAATAATGAGCATACCTGGTAAAATGAACCGCTGTATCAGGCCCTCCAGTGTATCAGCCATCCTGTCTGCAACTTCTGTGAAGAAGCACTTTCTTGATGCTCTCTCTATATCGCCAGAATAGCAGCAACACTCAAAATTTCACCATCAAGTACTAAGCATGTAGCAGACAATTTTTCCAACTATAAAACTGTACACGTGTAATTCGTGCCGTTGAACGCATAGGATGTCTTCTTTTTTTGCAACGTGCTATAAATGTAGTTATTTTAAATTCTTAAGTTGTAGACAGTTTAAATTCTTAACTTTCAAACAAATTAAAAGTAATTCTTTTAATTAATGACATGTAATTAATCCAACATTCAAAAGGTTTTTTTTTTTTATTATTATCTTTTACATTTGATTAAATTTTAATTTGTTTGTAATATAATAACATACACGTAAGATTCTTAAACAATTTAGTTTAAATTTTAAACAATAGAGGGCAAACACCCATAGACCGTTATAGTAAACCTTTACCAATTAATAACCAAAAAAAAAAAAAAACAGCGATTCGATTTAAAAATATAATGCGGCCCCGAACATTGTATTGTATTGTTTTTGACTGCCAACAACGCCATCAAGTGGCCAAGCCTGATTACATTATAATTATCGTTTTAAGGTGTATTTGCACAAAAATCAGATATTGCATTTAGATTATGAATTAGCGCAATAGATGGCAAATAATGGAATGTCCTTCAGATGAGGTTTATCTATAAATAAGTAATGTTCAGTCAAGAGTTTCTCTAAAATCTTGAGTATTGTTTGTGATAGAAACATTTTGTATCATTTCTTTCTGTTAATTATATTAATGTCTTAATCATCTAAGGGTGTGTAGAGCTGAATCATCATGAACATTTATATTCATTATTTTTTTTTTTGTGCTATAATAGGATTGTGTTTGTTCATCTACTTTTCATTTATTTAGTTATCAACATTAGCAGTTCTCACTTCAGTCTTGGTTGTTTTTTTTGCTTTCAAGAATCAGAATAGCCATATTCATTTAAAAGTGGTTACTAATGATTGTTATAATGGTAAAATTAATATATTGTTTTTTTACATTGTACAAATAACTTTTCTTACTGGGTTTTTAATTTATGGAAGAATATTAAAATTTTTTAGGTATTATAATATAGAATATGTTGATAAAATTTTCAGTAAAGAAGTAATTGAATGTAGTCTAATCAACTGTGACCTAAGATATGATAGAACTTAATGATAAGAGTTATTTCATTTTTTTAAATTGACAACCATGATGCATTTGAAAATATTTGTCTCTAAGTTCCATTTTCTTTATGAGATTTTGATTGACATAGAAACTAAACCTAAGGCCAAATAAATGTCTTAATCATTTAATTTATCAATTAAAATAAATATTTGTTCACCATTGTAATATTGACTATTTAAGAGAATTGCATCATGGTAGAGATTTTATTTTTTTTAGTCAGATTGTATTTGGGAGGGGGAGGTATGATTTAATATAATTGAATTTTGTATGTAATTAAGACTCATTTGAAGCATTTATTTGTAATAAAGGTGGCTTTTTTGGCAGTAATAGAATGAATGTTCAGATAAAAATTATAATATTATAGGTAATCCTTCATAAATGATTGAAATTAATAGTATTGATTAACAAACTAACAGTCAAAAATTGTATATCATTGAAGTCAATGAAGGAATGCAAAAATTGAAGACCAAATCATTACTGCATTTGATGATTTAAATGATACAATATTAAATAGGAAATTTAAATAACCACCTGAGGACAGCATTTAATATAGTGCTATTCCCATATCCATGAATTGAAAACACTTGATATTAAAAACTGAGCACCTATTTATCTCATTCATCTATACACATTTCCTTAAACAAAATGTAAGTTACTGATGATGTAAAATGTAACACCCTTCTGTAAATAAAAGATTTTGAAAATATTTGTAAAAATGAGACTTCAAATAATTTCAACAAAATAGTAGATATTCAAACAAATTTTTTGTTCACTTTTTAACATTCACTTTTATTATTATGGATGTGATTCAATCATGCATACATCATATATACTATATCAAAGTTGTTCCTAGTAACTGATGAGATAGAGTAATAAAAATGTTATCTCTTTAGTTTTTACTGAAATTATTTTACATTGCAATCTACTTCAGAAATTTTATTTACCTATCATATCTTCTTTTAGCCACTGAAAATGACAATCTGTATCATATTATTCACATTTTTATATATATATATTTGAGATTTTTAAAGAAGTATCACATCTCTATATTTTGTGTGTGTTTGATGAAAGAATTGATAGGTCTTAGTATAAGTAAATGCAGTGTGCTTTGCATTTTTATTAAGCATATTTGTTAATAATTGGATGTTTAATTCCTAACTATATTTTGGGAACAAGGTAATTTTGAAATGTCAAATGTGAACAAAAATATCTCTTAGTATAATGCACACATATCACGCTTTCTTTCTTTATTTTCTTAACTTGTGTTACATTGTGCATATGCTGCTCAACAAAGTAAGTTGATTTTATTTTTAATTTAGCTAACAGAATTGTTTGTGTGTTTGATTATATTAGTGTTGTTTATTTGTTATTATATATACTGTATATATTGTGGGAAATGAATGTAATATGACACTACTTAAGTTTTTTAAGAATATACAAAAATCTTTGATAATTTATGCTCCACACTACTTTTTGAAACCATAAATCAGTAACAAATACTAACAAGTATGTCATCATAATTCAATAAATCTATAAAATAGACCAGTTGAAATTTAACTATGCTGCGAATAAATTCAAAATTAGATGTGTTAAACAGAAAAATCTATTTCATCTAAATTATTAAGCAACTTTAGAACATTTTTTCAAAAGGCTGAACTAGGAAAAAATGGATTTCTGCAATTTGTATATTCACAGTTTTTTTTATGTATAATTTTTTTAAAAAATTAAATGAAGAAACAAAAATTAATACTTTTTTTTTCTTAATTTTCGAAATTGTAATTTTTTAATTCACATTGCAATCATCAAGCACTGTTACAAGCAAATAGGAATAATTTATTTTTTCATTTTTTCTCAATTCAAACTTTTTTTTTTGTTTTAAAAGCACTCAAACTTTGATTTATAAATAATGATTTATAAATAGTGATTTATATTTTTGTATTTATATAAATACTTTTGTATAACAAATTTATTTTATTAGTAACAGTAATTTAAAATATTGTACTGTGTATTACTTTCATTAATTTTTGTATCCCATCTTTAATTTTTTCCAAATTTTAGCTCAGCTTATTCAGTGATGTTTTTTAAAAATTTATGTAAGTATATAAACTACTAGTTTAAAATAATAATTTATCAGAAGATAATTTTAAAAAGCTTGTTTCCCTTTGAACTCTAGTTCTAATAAAAAAAACTCTAAAAATAATTATGAATCCAATATAACCAAAAGAATTTTCCTAATTTAAAAATTAAAAAACTTTGTAAAACTGCATTTAGACTTATTAATTTAAATGTATTTACCGAACTTGTTTTTTGTTTTTTTTATTTTATTTTTAAATGTGTAAATTGAATAAATTTATTTTCAAATTTACTAATGAAATTATAAGTTGTGACATTGGATACATTTTGAAAATTGTATGTTAAAAATACATATTATGTAGTTTGATATTATTTTTTATCACTAAATTTTGATCTAAATGCTATAGATATGGAGGAATTACTGCTGAGTAATCAATAGATCCAAAATGGTTTATGCATAAATTCTCTATCTAGTGCCTATCCCCAGAATAATTTCTAAACAGTGATTATGTGATGATCATATAAAGTGTTAGAAAGAGACTTGATGTATCATCAGCACAAGAAGAGAAATTTGATAATAAGATATATATCAAGATGAGCATTATAAAGATTTTGATATAAAATTATTCAAGTAGCATTTACTTGTAAGTATAAGAATACATTAATGAAGCATATTTGGAAAACCAGTAACTATGATAATATCTATAAACAGACAGATCAATGACTGAATAACTGTAAGGAGAGAGATTAAAGAAAAGTAAAATGAATAATTGATTAATCAAATCACTATTTGGCTTGACGTCTAATGAATGATATTGTTTATAGAAGAGATAAAGACAAACAGTTAAATAATAATTAGAGTAAAATTAATGAGAGGAAGTAAAAGGTGAAATTTCTCTGTTAGTTGAATTGCTTTCTTTTAGCTAGCAATAATAAATAAAACAATGAATTGAAATGAAATGTTTTTTTATGTGAGAACAACATTCAATGGAAGATCAAATTTAGACTTTACATAAGCTGTAAGAAGAGAAAAATGAGTTTTGGCCAAATTGTTAAATAACAAAAGTTTGGATAACAATTTTATTTATAGAGAAAATATAGAGGAGATTGATATTTAAGAATTTTCCAAGTAAGCTCAGGGATTATATTATTTGATCAGCTTATAACCAATTTATTTAGGCATCTAATGTTGCTCATTAAATGGGTATTAACTATTTTAGTTGTAAAGTAAATAAAATCCTAGGTAGTCTATATTGGATATGCGAGTGGCAATACACTGTGTGTAAAAAGAAAACATGATTATAGTGTGATTTGTTCTTTATCATTGGTTAGCCAAATACTGAACTTATTAATAAGCTCTAAATTTATATTTGACCTTGGCAAGTATAATCTTTTCACTTACTCTGTTCTACTTATTCTATTTTCTACACATTTACCATAATCTTAAATTATTCACAATTAAATTGTTTACCATACCTTTCTGTCTTTTGAGTTTGTGAGGGATTTTTTTTTTATCGCTTTCTCATTTATTTTTGCAAGCCTAGGTATATTTTTCGCAAATGTAATGAATTCAATATATATCTCTCTCACAAATAGTTACTTCACACTCATTAGTTTTTATTTGATGTGTAGTTAGTATTTTTTTTATTGTTTGAACTTTTGATTTTATTGCTGAAATACAGAATATGCATTAAAATAAATATAAAATAATATAATTGAATATCAGGTTCTAATAATTGCTTATGAAAACTTTTCATATTTTTAATTTTTAGATATGATTATTATTTGATTATAAATATCAATAATTTTAATTAAATTTACTGGAGAAGGAAATGTGCATATTCCTTATAATCTGTATATATTTTAAAGTTTTCTGTTAACCAAGTTGAATTTATTATAACCAGATTATAACATTTGTTTAATTTGATTCATCTTCTAAATATTTATAATAATTAATTTATTTCTTATAGCATAATACTGCTTATATATTACTCATTTGCATGCAATTTTGTTTTCTGTTCTAAATCAAGTTATAAGATTTACATTTAATTCTAAAGAAGTAATTTACCATTAAAACTGAAAACTTTTATTATATGACATCTCAGAATAAGATAATTTAGAGTAGTGATTTTTCGTTCTGCCTATAGTAGCTAAATGTAACTAGCAAAACTTTTTTTTTCTTACAGTCAATTTTTATAATATTAAATTTTTTTATTTATTTTATTTTTTTCATATTAAAAAGATTATATGTAATAAAATATTATATCAATTTTTATAAAAATGAGATTTATTGGTAAGAGAAATGATTATCACTCAGAGATTTGGCATTTTAATAAATCTGATTTTTTTTTAAATATTAACAAAGATTTGGTAACTTTTTTTTTTTTCTTATACAGCTTTAAGTTGCAAAGTATAGTTTTAAAATTGATTTCATAAAAGTTGAATGGAAAATAGAATTCTTTAATTTTTTTACACCAGTACTTTTCAATGTTTTACAAGATCTTATGAACGGATTATTGGTAAAATAAACATCTTAATTAAAAAAAAAATTCCAAGTGCAGATAAATCTCATAATGTTGTGGTCATCAGAAAAAAAAAAATCACAAAATATTGATCTAGAATTTATTTTATTAAGCCTTGATTAGCAATCCTTTATAAGTTGTTACTAATTATTATTACTTAATAGTAAGACTTTGAAGATAGAGTTAGAAAAATTATTGATTTATTGGAATGAAAATTGATAAAAATTAAAGACTGACTAAGTAAAAATTATAATATAATGTAAATTTTTTTTTAAAAAAAGTGCTATTATCATTGGAGATGGTCAAAGATTGAGTTTAAAAATGGCCTAGAAGTTATACATTTTTTCTCATTATTAGACAGCCCTACTGTATGGCAGTTAAATTTATGACTAATTCAATTATAAACAGAGGAATTAATAGTTACTGCAAACTGAGAAGTCAAAGATTTTGCAAATTTCTTCACAGTGCCATTTAGAAAACAGTTTCTTGTAGATGTTTTATTGATTAATGTGAATATGTATATGTAATGAAGAATTATATAACATTCATTTCATGCAATAGTATTTTAGTATTGTTTATAGAGAAGAATTAAGCTCTCTTGAGCATATTAAATTTTTTAAAAAATTTGCAAACTTAATTTAAAATAAATCATTTTAAATGTTTAATGATTATTAATTTATTTGTGAATAGTATATATACATACTCACACATTGATTTTGTTTGTATTATGGTAATTTTAGTTAAGTTTGACTGGAAAGATGCACTTAACATCGAATGTCGTTTAACAGAAGATGAAATTATGGTTAGAGATCAATTTCGCTCATACTGTCAAGAAAAGTTAATGCCAAGGATCTTAGAAGCAAATAGAAAAGAAAGTAAGTAATTGTGTATCTAAAATATTTCTCATTATCTCAAATAATTATTGTTATAAATAAAATAAGTATATTCTATCATGCAATCATATTCAAATATTAGAAATTTGATTACATGTTTCTTTTTTTTTAATTTTTACAATTAATGTGCAATAATTTTTGGGGTTTAAACAAGTGCATTATAAAAATACAATCATATAAATGTGCTGTTAGAGAAAATAAACTAAATTAGCTGTAATAATAGAACACAGATTCAGATCTTGTCTTTTGTTTTCACAATGGAGTTTAATCTTGCAGTCTCTGGAGCTTCTTCCTTGAAAGAATTGCCTTCATTTTTTTAGATAACAAAAATTATTTTTACTACTTCTTTTTGAAGTAGAAATGTAACAATAAAAATTGTCCATTGATTATCTCAATTTGTGGTTGGATGTGTTAGGCAATGATGTTCTTGTGTAAATTTATTTTTTTATCTAATAAAAAAAACAAAATTATTAGAAATATTTGAACGATAAATTGAGAAAATACTTTTGAAGTTAAAGATTCAAGTACAAACAAATTTAATGTAAAATTTATCAAGGATCAAAGATTAAAAATTGAAAATTGTACATAGCAACAAATAAAAGTATGAATAAGTATGGAACTATTTTAATAATATTATATATAAATTAGAAAAGATATGTAAAGCAAATAGAGGTAATTAAAAAAAAAAAATTATGATAGTGTTGGAGGGGAGCAAAATCATAATAAAAATTATGTTTGAAATTGTTTTTTTTAGAAATTTTTATTGAGGAAAGTAAAAAAAAAAGATATATTAATGACAAGAAAATGTGTTTATATGTAAAAAAAAATTAAAAATTAAAGCCACTTTGGCCATAAGTGATCAAATAAGTGAATTTTAGAAGGTCTTTAAAAACTTTTGTTTGATAATATAATTTTTTGTTGCTAAGAAATGTGAATTCAGATTTTTGTTATGCTGATGTGATGTGATGCACTGTGGCTTCTCTTTATACGGAGTCAGGAATCTTTCAGCAACTCTGCCCAGAGACACCTGTTAGTGACTTTAACTTCCCTTTCCATTTCCCACCCTAAGTTTTCCAATATCCTCTTCCATCCCATTTTCACACCATAATCTTTGTCAACTCCATGGCGTTTATATCCCAAACCCAGAATAAAAACCAATAACTCACTTTCTGTATAATCACTTTGTTTATATTTATTCTTCCACAATTTCATTATTTGTACCCTTTCTGCTTTCAGTCATTTACATTCAGTTAACAGATGCCTAATATTTTCTATGCCTTCCTTACACAACTTGCAGACTAAATCGCCCACATTTTTCCATTTATGTGTATATTTCTTTGTTGCTAAAGATCCCAGTCGAGCCTTAAATAGTAAACTACTTTCATTGCTATTATAAATTAACTCGCATCCGATATTCTGTTTACTTTTATATATATTTAAATTCTTTTTACTCTCCATACTAGTTCTCCATCTCTTCAACTCCCTATTCTTTATTAATGCATTTATTCTTCTATTCCATTCCTTAACACTATAAGGACTCAACAATTCTCCTAACACAATTATCCCACCTTTTGTATAAGTATATTGACATAAATCCTTTATCCAAATCTTCTGCATATCACATTACCTTTCTCACCCATCTTGTTGCCTGCTCTTTATTCAAAACCCAATTAAATACTTTTTTTATTATCCATAAACTGCAATCTATTAAATATTTTCATTTTGCTTTTTGCATCTCTCATACTATTAGGAACTTAAACAGCAGTGACCTCTGTAATCAGCATTAGAAATTTTATGAAGAATTAGTTAACAGTCCAAATTGTCGTTATAACCTAAGGTTAGAGACTTTTTGTCCAATTTTTTAAGGAAGTACTTTATTTAAAAGAAATTACATTTAGTCATATTCAGATTCTGTGCATATTTAATCATATTTAATTGAAAAAATTTGAAAAAGATAGAAAAGCAAACATTATTTGGAAAAAAATAATAAATACTCAGATACAAAATAAAATAACTCATTGGTTTATTTTTGTAGTAGCCTATGTATTATGCTCAAACCTTTGTTAAAGAATTGACTAATATTGGAGCTTTGTTATTTTTAGACCTGGTATAGTAACAATTGTAAGGAGAATAAAAAAATTTTTTCTGTTTTTAATAAAAGTATATGCATTTTTTTTTTTTTTATAAATATAGATTGTATCAATAAAATAATGATTTTCTCTGCTTACATTCAACAACATGAGGAATCACTGAATACAAAATAATAGCGCTGTTATTATCTCTATATTCTCAGTCAAGTTTCTGTCTTGTCACCATTGGTAGTGAAGAACTTGGTTTGTTGCATTTACTCATGTAGTAGCTATCTTTAACTCTTGTTTATTATCAAGATAATAGTATGAAATTTTAAAAAAATCTAAGTTTTAAATAAATGGCTATTTACTTGAATAGTTGTATAGATCTAACACTATATATTTTAGTGACAAAGTTTTATTTTAACTGTGAGCCTCTTTCTCACCCTTTGATTAGGATAGTTTATACTAGTAAAATATCATACTTTTTTTTGTACATACAATCTGGCATGTGTAAAGTTAAAAACTCTTAAGGTTTTTAAATTTTAGGATGTTTACTGATAATACAAGATGGCTGCTAGATGTAGAAATAAATTAGGTTCAGTATCAGATCCAAGTTCTTCATTGGCTTTGGGGGCTAAGGAATAGAGAAGAGATCTAAAAGTACAGATTGTCCAGAAATAAAAAAATAAAAAACTGTATGAGAAGTGCTATATTAGCATATTCAGCACAAATTTTGTACATATTTATAACTTTCTTTCATTAATGATACATCAATTACTTTTTGATAAATTATCATCTCTCTTACTTAGTGTTAAAGGGGGGCAAAAGTTTGAGCATTTCATTTTTGATTTATTATATTTAGACAAGTCTTGATTATTCTCATAGTGCATTTAATTGATTATAATTGCCATTTTTAAAACTTCATCTAATATTATGTATGCATGTCAAATAATGTTATAAATGTCAATTTAAAAAAAGGAATTTTTTTCTCTTTTTTTTTTGATAGTATATATATATAGATTTATAATTAATTCTGCAGTTATTTAATTGTACAAGTTTTGTAATGTAATTAATAAAAGTAAACTTTCTTTGTGTTTAGATGTAAAAATAAAAATTAGTGTTTTATCCTCTGATTTTAAAACTCTGATTGAGGATAAATCTTATTAAATGTTTTAAATCTATTTATCTCAAAAAAAAAAAAAAATTCAAATTTTACTATTTATTTCTAAGAAATTTTTTTGCTTCTGTGTTATATTTTTACTTACTTTGAATTTTTTTTTCTGTCAATTTAGATAGTGATGTTAAGTACTAAATAGCATTGTGGAAGGAGAGGAGATCTAAAAAAAATTATTCTTCTAATCATATATATATAAAACAATAAAAATAATAAATATAATTGTAATAAACCATTATATACAGTCTTTCAATCCACAGAAGTACTTTCGGTTTATTCCCTAACCTGCTTCAACTACCATTAAATTCAAAAAAATAAAATGGAAGCAATCATCATCAACTCAAATCGCATGAATCCTGAATTTTAATGTTAGCAGCTTGTCTATTAATTATATTCATTTTATTGATATTTTTTAAAATTGCCTTCTTAATTTTTCTTTTATTGCAGTTTTTCTCTTCATGAAGAATCTTAACACTTTTAATATCAAACTTATTTATATTTGTATGTCCTTTCATGATCCATGAAAACTGAAGCAGTCATTAAATCATTATTTTTAATTTTCACATGCTCCTTTAATCTTTTTCAGTAATAATTTAATGACTGCTTCAGTTTTTTTGGATCATGAAAGAACATGTAAATATAAATTTAAGTTTGATAGTGAAAGTGTTAAGATTCTTCATCCATTGATTACTCTGTTTAGCACAGGTGGCACTACTATATGTAGTTTTTGCTTTGCTTTGTTTGTAATTAATAAGAAAAAGTTTCAGTATTTAATTGTTGTTAAAAAATCAAAAACATAAATTTATAAAGAAATATCAATTTATTTGTGTAAAAAAAAAGTCACACTTGTGATGAACTAGAGATTGGCAAAGACTTGTGAACTATCTTTAGCTCTTTGAATCCAATTTTACAGTTTTGTTTTTTTTTGTCATGATGATAAAGATTTTTATTTGTAATTTCTAAATTAAATGTTTTCTTCATCAACTTCTGTTTGGTTGTTGTCACATAAAAAACCCAATATGTAATCTACTGGCTTACTTAAATGTAAGCAAGGTTTTTAAAATTATGTTGACACCAGCAGATATTTTAATAAATCAATAAATTTGTAATAAAAGTTCTTTGGATTTTTATTTCAATATTTTTTTTTTTATTTTACTTGTCAGGAAAATTTCTGATATGAATTTTATAAGAAGGAAATTAAGAAGCCAAATTAACAATGTAAACTCGGAAAGTTGTTTAAAAGTAAAAAAAATCAAATTATTCCTTAAAATTAGATTAAATTTGTGCCACATAAAATCTCACAAATTTCATTAATCCTCAAGGTTTTTTTAATCTGTTTTTAATAGAATTTCAATTTTCATTATATCTACAGTGATTTACTTATTTTATTATTAAATTAAAGGTTTAAATACAACCAGAATCATTCAGAAAATCATATTTTTCATCAGCCTAATTTTCATCTCCCCACAGATCTTTTAATTTTTTTGGTTGAGTATTTAAACAAAAGGATTCATCATATTAAAAAACTTACTATCTTCTGTGATAGACCATAATTTTATGGCTTCTGACCAATATTTTTACTCTAAATGAAATTCTATTGTTGATAAAAAGTATATGTAATTGTTACCAGTAAATATTATTGAATACATAAAAAAGGATATTTTTTTATACTTTGTGATATTGATTAGAAAAGTATTTTTATTTTTATTTTTTTGGATTTTAGTTTTTAAATTTGTATCTACTTTATCTCCATTTTGCTTTAATTCATCCCCCCCCCCCCCATTATTTTTTGACTTTTTCTGTCTCTTTTTTTTTTTTTTTTTTGGTATTGCTGTGTGAGTCATTAAAAAATATGATAAGATTAGATTTCGGTATGTTCTTTTATTGTAACATCTGTAATAAAATAAATCATTAAAGACAATTGATAAATCATTAAAATTATTTATTAATACAAAAAAAAAAAAGAATGTAAAATATAGTATTGTAACAGTAGCTGGGTTTAAATACGGGTATTAAAGGAAGTGAAGGGCAATAATAATTACAAAAGAGTGTTTAGTGTGATTATTATTATGAATTAAATTGATAGATACGAGAACATTTATAGATATTCATTTGAATCCTGTTACAAAAGAGCATGAGTAAAATACATTAAGCATTTAAAGGCATGAATGTGTACATATATATTTATTATATGTGTCATTGTGTTGTGTAGAATTAATTACTGACAGATTTGTATGTGAAGATGAAGAGAAGCGGTTATGTGTGGAGTTGTATTTTATATTTTTGTTGTTTATTAATATCGTAAGTTATAGATTTAAATAATGTCATTAGTAGCACATGTTTCTTAACGAAAGCAAATTAAACATATAAGGCTGGAGAGTAATAAAAGGAATTGAAGGTTGTGCTGCGGGTGATTTCTGTTAATGACACTGATCATCGGAATTCCCAGAACTGGTCAATTAGTATTTTGGAACAATGGAAGTTAAAAGCATTCCTGAGATATGGTCATTGGCGTATGGATAGATAAAAAAAAAAAAAGGTGAGGTGAAAGAGCGTTAAAAGAAAAGAACTATATATCTTTTTTTTTTTTTGATTTTGTAGTGATTCGGAAAAGGGACGGTTAGAAAGAAGCGTAGAAAAGTAAATTTCATAATGTGATTATTAATTAATAAAAATTAATAATAATGGACTCCATCGAAATGCTGGGTAAATATAATCGTGTGAATTCGTTGGACCAGCCCAGTGGACAGCTATTGTGTGATCTGCCTGAACTTTATCTGTGGAGATTTTGCCATCTAGTTCAAACAAATGAAATGATCACATAACTCCAAACAGCTAGAACTTTCATTCAGTCAAGTTTAGAATCATCTACCTAACCTCTAGGATGGATTATCTTATGTGAAAACCTTATGGAATCTTTCATCATCTTTCAGACCAACAACTCTCGCTAAAACCATCACTATTATAATACTGTAAGCTTACAGATCATCAGCTTTAACACGCGAACATTCGCTCTCAAATGAGGTAACTTTGACCTTTTTCTCAATATATATTAAATGATCACTTAATAATAAATTAAGAAACATGCTTTATTCCAACTTAAAGAAAGTAATTAGAAAATAGATTAAGTCATTTAATAAATACAACTCTGACGTGTAGTTGCACTCTTTCGTGAATGTGTATATTAATCTTATATATATATGTATCGGAATGAATGAGTCGTATGTTTGAGATATTAATATATATGTGTATTAATAAGTCTTAGAATTTATCTATAACTGTGTCTTTATTTGAATTATGGGATTCTTATAACTTTTGGATTATTATATTAAGATTCTAAGGCAGATAGGAAAATTATAAAGGTATATATATGACATTTCTTTGTAAGATAATCTTGGCTTCATTCTCCCGATAGACATTGTCTCCCGGACCTTGAGATTGAGCTAGTCTATATAAGGTACCCAAAAAGGGTCCACTGGAACCTTTTCTTTTGTTTCCGAGAGGTATAATTCTTATTAATTGATAAGATTGGCGCTTGAGATGGGAAATAATCCATGCTTATAAATATACCTACTTGAAGCTTGGGGTAATAACTTGTTCTCACTCAAATTCTTAAAATAAGATTACAGGTAGATTGATTAAGTATAGTAGATTGAAAAAAAGGTTGTAAAATTATAAAAACAGATTTACATTTCTGGAATGCTATTGAAAATAAATTTCATGATGATAATATTCTACTTATAGAAATAGAGATATAATTAGAAATGTTTAAATAGAAAGAACCAGTGGTAAAGTAATCAATTTTTATAGCAATTATTTACGTTTTAAATTTTATATAACTATCCACAATTTCCTAGTTACTAATGTACAATATACTTTAGCATCATATAATAAATTTTAAAGTTTTTTTTTTTTTTTTATCAGAAATTTTTTATTGTCTTATTAATTGTATTTTATTAAAATAATTTTTTTATCTCATTATAATAATTTTCCAACTTTGCAATATCAAAATCATTAGTTGTCATTTACTTTTATTTTTAAAACAGGCAAAACTCTCTATATGTATTGCCACTCAGTGCAAGCCAGAGTAATCAATGGATGCGAAAAGGCTTGTGCATAAAATTCCCATCTAGTGCCTACTCATCCAATATTCCCAGACTAATTTCTGGCTCTCTATATGTATTGCCACTTAAAAAAAAAAACCAAAAAATAAAAATAACCAAGACTCCAAAATATATAGGTACTGAACTGAGTTCAGACCTATATAACTATATAAGCTAATGAGCTTGGATTTAAAATATAGTATTTTCAATTTAAGACTCATAGTTTTGTAGTTAAGTAGAGATAAAAGGAGGCTGCTGGAGGCTTGCATTAGATCCTATGATCTAGGTGTAGTGCTCTCAGATCCAAGGCTTTTCACTGATGAAGGCCACAAGCCAGAAGCTAGTCTGGGGATATTGTATGAGTAGGCACTAGATGGGGATTTTTTGCACAAGCCTTCTGGCATCCATTGATTACTCTGGCTTGCACTGAGTGGCAATACATATGGAGAGTTTTGCCTATTTTAATAACAGTTATAAACAAGCATGAGAAGTGGTGATCATATACTGTTATTTTTATTTTATCACAATATTTTCTACTTAAGTTTGTTTTTATTCTGAGCTTTTTTACTTTGATGTGATTAATATTTATATTGAAATTTTCTATCATTTAATTATCGCCGCCTATTTTTTTTTGAAGATGAGAGTTTAATTTTCTATATCTTATTATTTGCAATGATACAATTGTAGAAACTTAGGATGAAATCATAAGGGCCGCTTATTATCAAAACTGTTTTGCATAGATTTTTTAATTCTTTCTAGCCAACCATTTTTTATTTCATTTGTTGAATAGAACTTATTTACATTTTGGATTCAACTTTACCAAATAATCTCTAAGTTGAATTTATGTTTTTAGCTACTAAAAAATTCCTATAAGCAGTGATATTATTATTCAAATAGCTTATTAGAACTAATAGTTTTACAAAACAATTTTTGCAATACAAAGAAATAAAAGGTGGATATTTAAATGGTCATATATTGAAAATATATATATAATATAATTAAGTAGATTTAAAAAAATAAGAAGTCATTGGTAAAAAAAAAAAACTTCCATGAAATAAAAATTCTTTTATCTTTAGACAAATTAGTTTTTATTTATAAATATAAATTGTTGAACTTGAATAATTATGTATTTAAAAAATCACTATCCATTATTAGAATAAAGTATAAAATTATAAAGTATTTAATTATTATAGTAATTGTACATTTGAGAATATGATACCGAGGTTGAAGAATAGCAGTATATTTAAGATAATAAAGTTATAATTTATATATTATTCATATATGAAATAATTTATGATCTATGCTTCTTCTCTTAAATGGAATGATAATCTCCTATTAAACTCTAGAACAAAATTTAAATTTTTGTTCTCTTTTTGACACATTAAAAAAATAAATATATTATTAAGCAAATATGATATAGAGATATGTTAACAAAGAAAAATAATAAAAAATTTGGTATTTATAAAATATATAAATTAGAATGCTGTAAATTTGTAAATCTTTATAAATATTTAATGCTGAGAATTTTGGTGTGCAATAGCTCAAGGAAATGTAATATGGAAAAATAACTATATGCAAAAACTTATATAAGATACTCTTAAAAATTGAACGAAGTCTGTAATTTTTGCCAGTGCATTTTCAACTAAGTTATATTAGTCACAGTCATGGCAACTGACAGAGGGGGAAATATTGCTGGCTTTATTAAAGAAATGTGAACAGATGATTAGCGTAATTGAATGGCTAATTATTTACTTAAGTAGGCTATTTTTTAGAGAAGGGAACACAGGAGTCTTTTTGTTAATAGCATTCTTATCTCTCATGATGTGTCAGATCTCTTTCAGTTTACATTTGGTGTCATTGCACTCTAGGCGTACGATGATAACTGATGTAGACTCAAAGGGGTAGCTGGAAGTGGATTATGTTCATAAAAAAATGATTTGGTATCCATTTAGGTTTGAGCACAGTTGTATGTATCTGGTGTTGTGCTAATCGAATAGATAAGTTGGCCTTCAATTTTCCATATACAGTGTGGCAGTTGATTTGAGGTCATGTGACCTTGTAAACAATTTGTGATTTCTAGTTTGTAGGTAGAATGTCTTTTGTGTTATTAATAAGTTGGTTTTACCTTTGGCCACCGCTTCGAGCCTACATTCGCCACCATTTTATATCTAGAGCACAACAGCACCAAACGTAATCCGAAAGAGGCCTGGCACATCACAAGAGATAAGAACGCTATTAACAAGAAAGACTCCTATGTTCCCCTCTATGCATATTTAAGTACATAATTAGCCATTCAATTATACTAATCATCTAATCCCATTTTTTTAATAAAGCCAGCAATCTTTTCCCCTCTGTCAGTGACCATGACTATGACTAATATAACTTAGTCGAAAGTGCACTAGGCAAAAATTGCAGACTTCATTCAATTTTTAAGCATATCTCATACACATTTTTGAGTATAGTTATTTTTTCCATATAAATATTTAAATAATTTCACATCCCTGTATGCTTTATATAATTATTATTACTGGGTTTTTTCCCTCTCAGCATTTTGCAGACCTTGACTTTTATTTTTTACCATAGTTTTATATGTTAATTCATACTATTTTGTCAGAAGTCAGGAAATTGCTTGTCTCAACACATGAAAAAGCATTTCTTTTTGGGTTTCAAGGCTTCAAGAATGTAGTCATACTACTAATTTGCTATTTTGTTTATTTCAAATTATTATACTGTTACTATTAAATTTAGAGGTTTCTTTCATCATTTTATTCAGTTATATCTGTGTATATAGTGCATTTGTATAATTTGAGAAAATCATGGGTTGTAATAGCAAAAGCAAATTGTGATGCATCATTTTTACTGGAGCATTTATGATGGTTCTGTCATGACGAGACATAGTTTTCACCATGAATTAGAAATATAAGCTGATGTCCACTCCATTACTCTTATTCAATCAACATAATCATCAAAGCAGGAGGAAATTGAAAATAAAAATAAATGGCTTTACTAAGATTGAATGATCTTATGGCAAATAATTATTGGCATTAATAGCAGTAGTGTCCTTCTGTCACAATAAGATGTCTAATGGTTATGTTTTAAAATGAAAATCTATATGGGCAAAAAATGTTCACTTATTGTTATGTGCAGTTGCTTGATGTTATTGTTGTATAAAAGGTGTTTTGGCTGAATTTAACCTGCCATTGTTTGGATAGAAGGGAGTCTCAGTAGTTGTTACTAGAGATAGTAGAAACAAATAATAAACTCCAGTTCACTTGTTATCCTATTTTGTTGTTTATTTTATCCAATATAAAATCTAGAAGTTAATTTAAAAAGAGAATGGTAGTGGATGATTAACTTGATAACTTTTATTTTTAATTGATGTATTTTATAAACATTTTCCATGTTTTAGATACTGGCTACAATATAGATTTTACCAAAAATAAAATCTTATCAATACATTCTCCCAGAGTACAGTTTGAGACCACAACAAAACTTTCATTCATTTGGAATGATTTTATAAAGCATGTCAATCAAAAATAAGAAATTGTCAAATCAATCATCCGCTGCCTTATTAATATCACATGACAGATAATTTGATATTTAGTTTTTGATATCAGAATCTAGTATTAGCTCGAGAATTACTTTTACTATCCAAATGATGAGTTGAAATCCAGATGAAATGCCAATGCTATAATACTAATACCAATTCTGAAATAATAATAGTAACAAGTATCATGAGCCTGAAAATTCTAAAACATATTGATAATAAGATTATCCAGAATATTTTTTTCCAGCCTTATATTGTACCAGTCAAAATATGTTGATCCATCTAACATGAGCTGGAACTCGATGAAATGTACTTCAAACCCAGTCAAGCCTGAGATTTAGATCAGGGACCAACCTAGATTTGAACCCATTCCACAAGCCCGAGATTGAACACCTAATGAATAACGTAATAGTGATGGCACACGAGAATTAATTCTTAACTCTGGCCCACTAGAAGAGCGAAAGAGACAATGAGACATATTTAATACAGAGTGTACATATATGTTGGAATGTGTGGAAGTGGGGAGAAGATAATTCGAACTACATAAGTGGCTTGAATAATAATAAAATATTTAATAAAACATTTAATGAACAGTAAATTACTTAGATATTTATTTGAATGTTCTTATGAATAAATTACATATTATACGTCAATAGATATATTTGATGGGTTAGATTAAAGTGTCAATCATTTGATCACAAAACAAACTTACACATTTTTAAATTAACGCTTTAGCGGTGGCTCTGAAAGGTGATGATGAGCTTACAAATTTATGAAGCATTCTAGGAATCATTAGACATATTGTACAAACTTTTCGTGCCATTTCAGTCGTGAAAATCCAAAATATATTTTGAAATGGTTTAATCATGGAGTACAACGTTTGTGAGGATTTAGTAAAATAATATGCATTTAAATCAAGTATCTTTTATTAGCGAACATAATAATTTTAACTATTCTTTAAATTCAAACTTTAAAAAGAAAAGAACGCTTTGTTTTCTAAAAATATGTATCATTATTATCAATCCACTGCAGGATGAAGGTCTCTCCAAGTTTAATCCATCTTCTCCGATCTTCAGCTTCTCTTCTCCACATCACCCCTGCACACTTTCTTATTTCATCCATCCATCTCACATGTGGTCTCTTTCTGGGCCTTTTACAATCTATCTCTTCTAGCAATATGACCAGCCCAAATCCACTTCAATCTTTTAATTTTTTCAATGAGGTCAGTAACACCTATTTGTTCTCTTACCCATACATTGCGTTTTCGATCTCTTCGTATTACTCCCAACATACATCTCTCCATACTTCTTTGAGTGGTCTGAAGTCTCTGTATTGCTCTTCTATTAAGTGTCCAAGTCTCAGATCCATAAGTAAGAACTGGTAAAACACATTTGTTAAAAAACTTTCCTTTTCAAACACATAGGCATATTTCCTTTTAGTATCAAGTTATTTCTACCAAAAGCACTCCAACCAAGTTTAATTCTATGATTAATTTCTTCCATTATGTTTCCATCTGTATTAATAATCTGACCAAGGTATTTGTAACTGTTAACTTTTTCTAATTCATCATAATCAATCTTTATTTTCATATTTTGAGCAAATCGATTAAACATTACTTTAGTCTTTTGAACATTTATCTTTAGTCCTACTTTCCTACTTTCATCTGATAACTCCTACAACATTTCCTGCAGCTCTGAAGCATTATTTGCAAAAACAATTACATCATCTGCGAAATCTAAATGACTTAAATAATCTCCATTTACTTTCACTCTTTTAGTTTCCCATTTTAATCCACAAAATACTTCTTGCAGCACTGCTGTAAAAAGTTTTGGAGATATGGAGTCACCTTGTCTAATTGTTGCTGTTGCATTTTTATAAATATTCTTCAAAATATGACAATATCCTGGATCTATACCTTGATGATCCAATGCTTTAATCACTGAAGAAATGTTTATAGAATCAAATGCCTTTTCATAATCTACAAATCCAAAACATAATGACAACTCATATTCATTTGTCCTTTCTATAACTTCTCTCAACACCTGGATATGATCTACTGTACTAAAACCACTTTTAAATCCAGCTTGTTCTCTTGGTTGGTGGAAATCCAATGTTCTCTGTAGACGAGTTGTAATTATCTTGGTAAAAATTTTATATAAAACTGATAAAAGGCTGATAGGTCTGTAATTTCTAATATCTTCTTTATCACCTTTTTTAAATATTAATACCGGTACATCTTTATCATTTAGACATTTGGTATATAACTTTGCTAAAAAATTTTCTATTTCTTCACCTGCTTTTTTTAATATATCAATTATAATTCATCATTACCTGGAGCCTTTCCCTTCTTTATACATTTAATTGCATGTCTCACTTCTTCATTTAAAATTCTGGGCAATTCAGAAGATGTAATAGATATAGGAGGTACTTGTTCTTTAGTACTATATAATTCTTGATAAAAATCTACCAATTTCATGATGTCATCTCTCTTTTTAGTAACAATTCCAGCTTTTTTTCTTATTGCAGATATAAATTTCCTACCAATACCAATATGTTGTTTTACATTCTTAAGACTTTTATTTTCTTCTACAGCTGGTAGAAAAAAGCAGCAATTGACCAATAAAATTTCTACTGAGACTAGAAAATTTATGAAGAAAAGAAGGAATATGAAGATATACAAAAATGATGCATTAAAAAGAATTGAATATATCGAATTTTGTAAAATGGTGCGGAAAAGAGTTGAAAATGATATAAGAAAATATAAAAATATGTATACTCTTAAATAAATGGGATGAATTACGATGGTGGGATTTTACAAAAAATAAGAAAAAACAAGATTATTAATTAAACTAATGACTATTGTTGGAAAAACATATATACATAGGCAAAGCGCAAATTTATGATTACAGCATCGAAATGAGGTCATTAAATAAATAAATTAATACTAATGGGAAAAGCAGCAGGGTTGATATAAAGGCAGAAGAATCTGAAGTGACATCATGCTTTCAAATGAAGTAGCTAAGAGTCCCTTTTCTAGGGTTCTGCTTAGAGAAGTTTCATTAGGCTTGGTGTCGTCCCCAGGGTTCTCTAGGCAACCGACGCGAGAGGCCTGTTATACGAAAATGATCCCCGGAAGGTCAACTACTCGCAGGATAAGGCATGAAGAAAATCTATGGGTCCGAATTTATCAGGATCCTTCAAACTAAAAGCACAGAATATTTAATGAACAAAACCTTATATCAGCAACGCAATTTATTACTGTCTTCAATGACATGAAATGGAAATCACTATTTTAAAACACATGAACCTCATTCGAATGCTATAATTTAGGCAATTAACACAATGCTATGTACTATATATGGGAATGATTTAATTCGTACTAAATAGGTTTTAAAAATTAACCCCCACCCCCTTACTTGTTATCTAACAGATTGAAATCCTATTCTCGCAAATTTTGTAACTTTGCAAATAATCAAATCTTTGAAATCTCAAGAGTATAGATTTATAATATATATGTTATAAAAACAATAATAAGAAAAAAAATCACCTTTTCAGAATTAAATACATGACATAAAAAAAATATTTGATAGCGTTAATTTGTTTTGGTAATTTAAAAATTATACATAGAGAATATATATATTTCTTTTAAAGACATTTTTAAGAGAATCATGTAATTTAGATTAACCTGGGAAACAATCTGGCGAGCATATTAACTAAGTAAATATATAAATCTAATTCAAAAGGGAAGGGTTTTATTAACCTCGACTCATGGAGATCTAAGTAGATAGGGAAAAATAACTTTATATATTAAGCTCGCAAGAGTATTTAGATTGGCAACTTAAAAATAAAATACAACAATTTAAAATGAAGAAAGGAACCACAACAAGATTAAAGAAATAAGAGCAGACTTTACGTATAAAAGATAGTTAGTAGTATGAAAGCAAATACAGTTAAGAATTAATACCAAAAGAAAAACATTTAATTTAACAATTTAAAATGAAATCCGGAGAGCTGAGGTGGAGATTAATTTAGAAGGAGTAAGAGGTAAAGTTCATAGGCGGTTTTTTTAGGTTAATTACCTTGCTATATTAAAGAGCCCATTTTAACAGTTCGGCTCCCGCATAGCAAAAGTAACAGGATTGAAATCATTTTAATGGCAAGTGTTCGTTAGGCATTCCTCTTTTCTTAGATCATATTATGGGGCATCAGTGAGATGATTATTTGAGATGAGATTGACCAGCAAAGGCACGGAAGGTGATTAGTTGTTTCTACTCGTCCAACATTTTGAGAAAAAAATAATGTAGAGTCCTTTGGCAAAAGCTTTTCTACCAACTAGTTCTCTCCCAGTAGTCAAAAATCGGACCATTATATACAGCCCTCAGGTATGTGAGGAATGCTTTTAGCGTTCCTTTTCTTTATTCCATTCCTTCACCTATTGTTTTAGAGATGCAACTGTTAGATAATTTTTCCAAAAATATATTCAAATCCATTTCCAGATTAGAAAGACTTGATAAAATGTTAATGGCAAAAGTATAACTTCTTAATTGGATTTCCCTTTTTACTTTTAGTATAATTAAACATCCTTTCCCACAACTAGCTAATATAACATTTCCACCCTTTTAGTTATTTTTGGACAATTAACAGTTGCATACTCCATCTTAGATTTTTAAAACAATATTGGTAAAATGAATATAGTGTTAGTAATTGCTCCCATTGTATATATATATATATTTGAGCTGCACCTAATATATTTTGATTTTAATAAAAGAATTAATAATAAATAGTAAAAAAAAAAAATTATTAAGAGCTAAATTTTATAATCTTTTAGATGCACATCTCAAACACATATATAAAATAAATATACATTAATATAGGAGCGGAAAGAAACATAAGGTTCAAACATGGGTTAGTAATTTGGTGAATATGAAGGACCATGAAGCTCAGCTGCTTCAATATAAACCAAAAATAATACTATAATGAAATATTCATTTTATAATTTTAAAAATATAAGAAGAAATGAAAAGTGGTTTATGTTTAATTTCTTTCCAAAATATATAAAGTGATTGTGAGAATTTTGAAAAATCTTTTGGTTTGAGAAACTTTACAACATACATTTGTTTCCCATGCCTTGGGTTCAGTCATATAAACCTTGAAAAATTTGCAAATCATAAGTAGTTTTAATAATTTGTTTAGGCAGCTGGTCTATGGTTATCTCAGTTAGCTTTTTAGTATTATTTAATAAATGGATGTTATTAGCTTGAAAGATGCTGTTTTTTTCCACTTGTAGAGGAAACACAATACCTCTATGGTCTTTAGCTTATGGTTTTATTTTTATCTTATGGTGTGGATGTAAGTATGTTAACTTACTAGGGCTTTAGTTAGGAGTTCTGATCAGAATAGAATTAGAAGATTTTTGCAAATACACCCAGGAGTAATTCATCTAACTATCTATTAAATTAGTAAAAAATTGTTGATATGATATTTGACAAATGAAGGTTATTATATTAATCCTATAAAAAAATACACAATTGTGGTAGTTAATGTCATTAATCTACAGACTAGCCTATTGCTTAGCTTTAAGAATTAAAATTATTTGATAACTATATAAAGACTATAACTTGTCTGAATAATTACATCTTCCCAGAAATTATTAGAAAAATACACAGTTATTTCTGCTGTTCTAAAAAATTTTTAGAGAAAGATTATGTATTTATTATTTTCAGGTAAGAAAAAGCTCAACTTTGTGGATAACAGCTATGTATAGTAGGTATTTTTAATGATGTGCAAAATAGGGACTTAGTTTTGAACTCTATTATTGAGAACTTAGTTATGGAAATATTAAATAGACTTTAATAAGATTTTAGTATTGTTGCATATTTTATTTATTGTATATTAGTGGTGATAAATATATTTATTCAGGTAAATTAGTGCATATAGTTATCAGCTTGGTTTAAAATAAAAATAATAATTAGACTAAAACAATATATCGTTTAAGGTAAAGTTAATGTTATCTACAGAGTTTTTGTTGTAAATGAGAAAATAAGACTTAATATTTTATTTATAGTTAAATTAGTATTTTAAATATTTTTTTCTCTAAATTAATTTTATTTATAAATATGCAAACAATATATTTGAAATTCTACATCACATGACCAAATTTTTTTTTAGGCGGCAATATATACAATTGTATGGAGCAAATTGCTACTGTATTTGAAATATTGTTAACAGTAGAAATTGAAATTGTGTATTAATTTAGTTTTCATGATAACAAAAAAATTACATTTTATACTGCTCAAAATATTTGTGTTACATTGAAAATTTAAGTTACTATGGATTACTTAATAATTTTATAACATAGGAAAGAAATTAATTGGACTAGAATTAAATAATTTCAGATAATCTGTCATTATGTAATTTATGTATTTTATTTGTTATTATGTAATGAATCATTTTTATTTTTGAATTGTTAAAAGTATTTAAAAAAATTCAAGCATTATTTTTGAAGTAATTTACAGAATAATCTTTGCACCATTATTAACAATCAAATATATTAGAAAATGTATAAGTAAAAAGGTTTAACAATTTGGCAAGATTATAGAAATAGTTCAACACATAACCATCAGTAAAATGCCTTCCTCACAAATCTTCACATAAACTTTATATATTTTATGTTTAGTTAATTGTATGATACTTTTTTTTTTTTTTAGTTTTCCCACCTTTCCTTTGTGCTGAAAACTTTTATATAAATGTAATTGTGATTTTTTAATAAGTCATGTTGACTGTAAGTTTAGATTTTTTTTTTCATTATCAGATATGTGTTTCTTTATACATACATCAATGTTAAAAATTATTATAATAGAATTTTATATATTTTCTGTTATATATTGTACAGGGTTCGAACCATAGATGATCGCACTTACTCTACTTGTTAGGTTTGGCTGGGTTTAAACCTTCTTTATAATAAATTTATAATCTTATGTTATAAATATTACATGAATGAACCGGTCCATTCGAGCAGAGTGGAGAATACTATTGCGGGACCATCAACAATACTCACAATCAGACCAAGCTATGTAACGCATAACACGATCACATTTCCAGACTGTGGCCCATCTCAACTGCTAGATTCAAACCCCTACTATCAAAACACTTTATTTGTTTCGGAGTAAACCCCAGGTGCCAGCTAGTTTCAGAACTAACATGTTTGGACAGTAGGCCCATAATCCAGTGCTCAAAAAATACCTTAACTAGCTCAACTACTTGTAATCAATAACAAATTATTGTTTCAATTCGTGGAAAAAGAATTGACCGACAGATTAAGCTTTAAGTTTAAAAGACAATTTATTTTAATGAACATTTATTATACTAATTTTTTAAATACTTTTATAAATCTTATTTAACTAACATAACACTGGTATAATGATCACGCACATTCTTAATTCACACACTAGAATATCATATAACAAAGCATTAAATAATCTTTGACATTTAAAACACACACATCAATAGTTCATCTATGTATGCTATAGAGTTCATATTACTTGACTCTGGGAGGCTTCAACTAATGCGATGGCTACTTTAGAAATGAGAATAAGAAAAATGTTATTACCTAGGATTTTTGAACGTGGACTTAGAACTTTGTTTTTTTCCTGGTTGCTGCTTCAATTAAGAATATTTCCAGCCAGCTGGGATGTTTTTTTGAGGAGTCTTATTATTATTCTATGGCACTATTCTTGGAGACAGTTAAATATTGACGGCAGATTTCAAGTTATTATGCAAACATTTTTCTATTCTGGGCAGGTTGCTGTTTCATTGGACTCAGGCTAGAGAAAGTTGTATAATTCCGATGCCGATTAGCACTGCATTCTTGATTCTGTATACACTGATTGATTGACTGATTAAAGAATTCAACTAAACTGTTTTCTCGACTTTTCTCAACTTCAACTATAGTTTCAACTGCTCAATCTCAATTGTAATCTCAACTGTCCGATAAAAAAACTGGACTATTTATACTTAAGGCCTGTTGTCATTTTGATATCCTCCAGCTATATTGTTGTCAGAGTTCCTTCCTTGTTTTTAATTGCATTCCTTTGATAAGCTTTTAATTATGTGTTTTTGGAGATTGTTTAGTTAGCAGCCATGCAAATGTGCTGTTTTTACATTTTTAATTAGTAGCCATTGCTGAGTGTTTTTAATTTTTTAACTTTCGTTTATTTCATTTTAACACGCACGTATTTATGCTATATTTACACTCGCACATATATATTTTATTAACAAGCTCACATTAATTCGTCATTTATGCACATGTATATTTAATCTAAACTCAACACTAGTTTTAAGATTACTTTTTTTCTTTAACTTAAATAAAAAGAGATTTATATTTTTAAACTTTAAGTTATATTTCAACTAATAATAATAAAAAAAACTCTTAACTTTATAAAACTTTTAGTTTGACATTTCTAAAGCAAACCCCTCCCCCCTTCTAATTAATTAATTGTAACTTTTATTTCAAAAAACCCTTTGACTTTTAATTTTACGTTTCGAAAGGAAACTCTTTAAACTTTTAACTATTTATTATCACATTGAAATGTTATGTTGTTTTTATGGGAAATTTTTAATTTTAATAATTTTTAGACAAAATTATTGTACCAACACGATATTGGTACAATATATATTTATACTTCAGTTAGCTGGAGAATGAGGGTGTATGGCGGTGAGTGGTGATAAATGATCTACTTGTTTATTAATAAAAATGATACTACTTGATATAGGCTATATGATTCTGCTTTCTAACCTTAACAAGTTTAAATAGATTTTTTTTATATATATAAAATATTTATTTAATTTAGAATAAAAAAATTTAAGTTTAATGTTTATGCTATTGTATTTGTTATTGAAATTTTCTAAAAATTGAACAGATATTACAGTTATGTTTTGAATTATTTTTTTTTTTTGTAGTTTTTCATAAAGAGATTATGTCAGAACTGGGGGCTATGGGTGTATTGGGATCAACAATTAAAGGATATGGGTGTGCAGGAGTGTCTTCTGTTGCCTATGGATTACTTGCTAGAGAAGTTGAAAGGTTAAAATATTTTTTATTTTTTATGGTATAAAAATTAAAAATTTTTCATTAATGATTTAGTAAAATAAAAATGTTGATATTTTTTTTTACATTTTGTACGATGTTTCTTTTTGTTTTTTGATAGTGATCTATTTAAATTTGAAATATTCTAAAATTAAATCACTTTATTACTAATCTATTAATAAAGAAAAATATTATAGTATTATATATATATATTCTGGGTGTTCCATGAAATTATTATCATACGGGATTAAAGTATATTTTTATAGGATGATGGGACTGAGCAAAAAAGAATGATCCTGATAATCTAAATCAAAGAAAATTCTTTGAAGAGAGATAGTGATTATATCATGAGTCCTTTTTTTACTCATTGTAGCAAGAGATACACAAAATTCTTCACCATTTGTCCAAAATAGAGCATTTATTACATTTTTCTTTATTTAATAGATTATCTTGATTGTTTAACTACATTATTACTGCTTTTGTAATAGCACTTACACATATTTTTAAGAAAGGTTATATTTTATTTTTAATTTTTGTCCCAGAATATGATATTCATTCACCTATCAATTATTTTACATAAGTTATTTTATATTATATATCCTTTTTAGACTGTGGGATGCTATTCTCACAATATATATATATTGTACCAGTAAATGTAAATTATGTAATGGTAAACCTCAATAATTCGGGTTTGAACCCAAACCAATGATATACACAATAAATATAAGATATTCCATATTCAATAATCATATATCTATAATGATAAATGTAAGAATATCCCACTACATGTATCTGTAAATCTTATAAATCCTGGTTTAAATCAGCACAATTAATTTAAACACCAGGGATGATGATGATGGTTTTATTATCACAACCATTGTAAAGTATTTTACTTGTTTTGGGATTCCTTTTTAAGCAACTCCAGGTGCCAAACCTTCTCAAAAGAGAACGTTTATTTAGAATTATTTAAGATAACAATTATCATTGATTCAAAAAAATCAATCATTACCCTACCATCCCCAGCATATCCCTTAGTGATTTGCATGTTCTCAGAGTTGTGGATATTTTAATGAACTAGCATATATATGTATTAAGGTTATAACATTTAATCTTACAAAAAACAAATGAATAGATTAATAAAATAATAAGATAATCATTTATCAATGAAATAAGATGTAGGTGGTTTGATTGTAGATAAATAATGTAAATTTCCATTTTAGCATAAAATTATTAACATCATTTTAATAAATAATTCATACATTTCATTATCTTCCTGTTTAGTAATTTCATGTATAGATATAAAAATCAATCACATAATACTTAATACATTTCTAACAAACAATTCATATATATATATATACTAAAACATAGTATCATTAACATTTTTTTTTTTTTTACAAACACTTCTTCTATTTTTAGTTTTACTTGTAGTAATTCCACATACATATATATATGAAGTGAAGCAACTCCTCATTTAATATACTTTCAGTTTGAGTTTATACTCAATTCAAATGTAAAAACATAATATATCATTACACAATAATTAATTTCTTTTAATCTTTGTAAATTTAAAGTTCCTTTCCATATTATCGAATGAATATATTAATGTTTTACCCTTTAACATTCTACATCTTACATTTTAGATATGTTTTTTTCTCCGCAATTATAGTCGATGTTTTCATAAATTTTTATGAAGTGTATATTTTTTCTCTTCAACACTGGATACATAAATTAGCTTTATATTAGTATAATGCATATAAAATGCAAATGTTTTAGGAAATTTAGCTGCGTAGTCCAGTTCTTTCCTTTTACTGGCACATTATCAGAGGTGGTAGTATGATTTCACATAAATATTATTTACTAGACTAAACAGGGCTTCATGCTCAGAGTTTTCTGATTGATATGCTACTTCTTGCCAGCACTTTCATCATAAAAGATTCTCTAATATTATAAACGTTTGGCTTGAAAGTATAGATGGATTCATTCTATCTTTTCACAAAGACTTTATCTTGTGTTTGGAAAGTGAGAGTATTCATTTATAGTTAACATCTATAAAGTGCATGTGCATTAGCTTAATGGCTGCTTATTACTATTTACAGTTTAAAAACATCGCGCTGTATAAAATAAATGCTTATAAAACATTCTTGTAACTTCTATTATGAGTTTTACAATTTCATTTAGTGGTCAGGCAAAATTTCTTCTCCACACAACTCATTTCCACTGCTTTAAAATATATGTTGTAGTTTGGAATGCGTAAATCCACACTGGAACAAAATTGATCTCTCAATGAATAACTGCTTACTGCCTGCACCATTAGCCATTGTGCATACCATAATGTAGATTATCTTTTTTTGTTATCTGCAGCACCTACCATAATGATGACTAATCTACTCTCTGGAACCTCAGAGAAAAATATTCTGTTATGCTTCTTTAACAAAAGAAAGAAGTAACTATTTGCTTTCTTTGCTTTATTTAGTACACATTACAAAAGAGAATTGTTTTCTGACTTTTATTACTTTATTTATAATTACGAAAATATTGTTAATTCATAATTTTTTTCTTGGATTTGAACTCATCATTTTGTTTTTTATCAAAATCATTAAGATTTTATTTTCAATAAGGTTCTAAATAGATAAAAAGTTCTTAAAATGCCCTTTACTTCAGAGAAGAATATGTAATGCCCTTTACTTCGGAGAAGAATATGTAAACCATCACAACACTCAATCACCTAGCAATGTCCAAAGGAATATATTAACAATCACAGCCATACTCTCCAAGCTAACACCATAAATCAGCTTGTGAAGTTGAAAAGATTCCAAGGTCTGACTAATGAAACTCCAATAGAGCATTTAAGCAATCTAATATTACTTAAATAAATTAATCAACTTTATTCAGATTTTTTTTTTTTTTATTAAATTCTATCAACCAAAATAACTTAACCAAATTATTAATTACTCTTCTTACCTTTTCCTCTTTATAAAAGTATATATAAATTAAACAGTAACTTTTAACTTAGAAGCATATATCTTTATAGTAAATTTTAATTCATTATATATGATTACATTTCTATCATTCTTTATTATATTCACTTCTCAAACCTTTTATCATTTGTTCTATTGCAGTATATTTATTCTCTAGTTGGTCCAATATACTCATCTGGTTTTCTAATAATATTTTGATATTATTTTTATTGGTTTTATATCTGTGTCTATTAAGTTTTGTTTTATGCTAAGGCATTTGCAATCATTTTCTATGGATTGAATTTTTTTTCCTGGTTATCTCTTTTGTAATTACTGATTTCTGTATGGACACTTTTCATCTTCTCATTCATGTCCTTTTAGTTTCTTCTTGGTCTCCACAGAATTCATCTTGAAGATTACCGTATATACTTTTTATTTCCATATATTTACTTTCCATTTTATTTTCTAACTTAGTTTTGAATTCAATAAACCTTTTTTAACAGTTAAGGTCTTTTTCTTCAATGTCCTTATGGATTTTGTGTATTTTATTATCCATGTCAGTCTGTATTCGTGATCTCATCTTTTAATTCTATTTTTAAACTATCTAGTTTTTAGGACAGTTCATCTGACATATCTGCCTTCATGTTATCCATCTTGGTAGACATATTGGCGTTCATATTTTGCTGTTTACTTTTATCTTTTCAAATAGATTTTTTAAACTTGTGGATATATCGGCATTTATATTTTCTATCTTTGTAGATATATCTTCCATCGCATGATCACCATTTCTATACTTGCTCATAACTGTTATTAAAACAGGCAAAACTCTCCATACAGTAGTGCAAGCCTTCTGGCATCCATTGATTTTCTGGCTTGCACTCAGTGGCACTACTGTATGGAGAGTTTTGCCTGTTTTAATATATCTTCCATCTTCGTAGACATATTAGCTTTTCTATCGATTTTTATGTTTTCCATATGTGTGAATATCTGCTGCATTATTAGTATCATTTAACTAAATGATCCATCATTAGCCTTCTCTTCCTTATCATTAGGTTTATCTGGAGTTTCATTGGCTTCTGCCACTGGACGTCTAATATTGAGGTCCCCCAGATACATCTACATTCCCTTTCTCGTCTATACTATACTATATTATCTCTTGCATTTTTTCTAACTACTTCAGTTTGCATCTTCAATTTGTTTCCCTTATTTCTACTAGTTTCTACTTGAAGCATTTTGATTTGACTTCTTGTAATCATAAATTTTTTTAATACTTTATTTTAATTTATTACCTACTTATTGTCTTAACTTTTAAAAAATATAAGCTATTTTTTATTATGATTTCCATCATGGAAGTATAGTCATCATTATCACTTCTACTATCATATCAAGCTATGATTTTATATTTCTAGGAACTGATGTCCTAATTTGGCCTTTTCATTTTTTATATACAAGCTTCCCCTTTCAATTCAAGTTTAGTTGTTGACTATAATCTATTTTATTTGTATTTAGATTCTTAGTACGTTTCTGTATTCAAATTCAACCTGTCATATCCAAATAAATTTTAAGTTATGTTTATGTTTAAACTATAAAATTGAGTATTAATACGCAAATATGTTTACCAATCTATATATTTTGTATGTATAGTGGAGGATAATACTGATGTACAATTTTCAAGCTCAAGGATTATTAACCTCATGAAACTCATTGGTGACTAAATGTGTTGGAAAATTATAATCTAAATATATATGATTCATGCCCAATGATTGGAGGCACCATATGTAAAGGGATGGCCTTTTCGTGCTATACACAATATTGGATGGATTCCTCTTGATGAATAAACGAATATATCTCTGTTGTCCACATTCATGCATACCCACTCTCATTAGCAGATATATATTTATTTTACACATATTCCGACTTTGGTGATGCAAATATACCTGAACCAGAGGATCAAGCAACATCTTCCTGAATTCAACTTCCGGACTAGCAGAAGTAAACTGCAATATATTATGAGATAGATTAAGGGTAAAATCAGTAGTTATTTAGATCTTACTCTCTTCTCTCCTAGGTATGAGTTTAATGTGTGAGTGGTATGCATGAATGGGGACAATAAAGATACACTCTTTTACTCATCTGGAGGAACCCAGCCACGTTTGTGCATACCACGAAAATACCATCCCATTACAATATAAATATATGTGTGTGTGTAAGTGCACACACACTCACTATTCTTCAAATCTAATTATGTAGTGTTTACACTCCTGCTATTAGGGTTATATATCCCCTATTTTTATAAGGAGACAATGGGATAGTGGAACTTTCCATTTCTCATTTGTATATTAATTAGTAATCCATTCATTTAAGCTCAGTTCTTTTCATTTGTGTCATATATTACACATATTAAAAAAAAAATATTTTTTTAAATACTAACATCATTCTTGATTTCTCGTGAGCTGGAAATCTCTTCTTGTAATTATTGTCCATCTTAAAGGTCTCTGTTGCTTATTAGCAAGCTAATAGTTTTCTCATTAATTATCTTAATACTTTTAATGTTTATTTTCTGCTCTATATGGTTTCAGGATGTGAGCATTGTATGGCCCTTTTATGGATGTCAATTTCTAAATTATGTTTTTTTAAATAATTGCAACATAGATTGCATATCCCAGGCTAAATTAGAATAAGACCTGTAATAAAAGTTATCCAGGGCTAAGAATGATCTTATTTGTTTGGGAGTTCTTGAAGTTTCAAGAGGATTCCTATCCTGTGGCCTAAAAATACTACCTCAGTGGCCATCAAAGTAGTTCTTTTTATTTACATCATTTAAAGAAGAGTTCCAGATGCATTGAATGTTCTTGTGGTTTTTTAGAGGTAACCAGCACATTGTCTACACATAAAGTCACTATGGATTTAACTTCATCAGACAAGATTTGATTCAAGCATCTCAATAGACCCGTTTTGCTGTCAATCATTCCAAATGGCATATGTTGAAATTAATAAGAATAGCCACCATATCAAAATACTGTATACTTTTGATCATCTTGATGGAATCCAATTTGCCAATAACTTGATGGGAGATCAAATGTGGTGAAACTTTCTGATTTCGAAATTAAATAAGTAAATTATGAATGAGTGGTGGTATATTCCTATTGGAATCATGATCTTTTTCAATTGCCTGGTGTCCAGCATATTCTCACCGACTTATCCATCTATAACCATTAATGGCTTGTTATAAGGTGATGAACTTTTCACCACTATTCCCCAATTCATCATTTGTTGTAATTGTTTTTCTACCTTGTCTTTATATTGATGGATAATGGAATATGATCTAGCTTGATACGGCTAGATCTTCATGACCTTAATACGATGCACATACCCCAAAATAATACCTGGAATTTCTGAAAAAATATATATATTGATCCAGTAAGTCATATAGCTTGTCTTTCCATGATTCTTGGGCCAATTCTTCTGTATTGGTACATTGTAGCATATTATGAAGATCTTCCATGAGTTTTATATTGCTAATTTCATTAGAAAAGTATAATTTTGCAGATGTAAATTCAAAATTTTCTACATGTATGGTCACTTAACTCTTTGTATAATCCAATATGCAGTTAAACTGTTGCATAAAATCTGAGCGCAGTACTATATCATAAATTTATCCTTTTAGTGTCAAAAATACATAGCGTAAAATCATTTGCTTTATTTTAATGTTGATCCATATTTGTTTTGAGCCTACTTTTTTTTTTTGTTAGCCAACGTTACTTGTATAGACTTTATTGGGAGGACATGTATAAGAGGGTTAATAGCTATTATACATTCATATAATTCATCAGAAATCACAGGATATCTAGCTTCCGGAATCAGTAAGTGCATTGATATCCATTTCCTCACTACTGATATCTATTTTGGGGCACTTCCACATTGCACATTGAGGTACATTATTCTTTTATTCACAATTGAAATTTGCCAATGCACCCACTAATTCTTTTCCCTTTTCCATGTTCCTTGCCTTTACATTCTGACTTAGACATGAGAAACATTCTATCGAGGTCCTTGCATGTTTAATGATGTTTGTTTGCTGTGATTTTTCGTATTTTATGGGTACTTCATTAGTATTTGGAATAGAAGATGATTGCATTGCTTGTTTAATAGGACCCCCCCCCCCCTTTATGGACTAGGCTGACTCTTAGAATGATGTATTACACATGTTCTCTTATTTGTTCTCTTATTATTACTAGAGCTTGTGTTACTTCTCTGCCACCATCTATAGGATCAGTATCTTCGGTCATGCTTGATATTGATACAACTGATAGATGCATTACACCTTCTAGATGATTGTTGGCTTAATTGGTGAGCTTGTTTTCTCCATCTTGATTTTGGTAGCTCCTATCTAGCATATTTAAGAACTCTGTAATCTCTTCAATGGTTTTTCAATCCATGTTAATGATCACCTGCTCCACCCGAAATGATCAAATTGTGTTGGATTTTCCTTATTATCTGGCTTTCTGTCCTGCCGCATGCCAATAAAGTTCGTAACTTTGATACCTGCTATCTAAAAAACTGGGCATACATTTCATGCCTTTTAATACGTACTCTTTCTTGCATAATGTGGTATTCTTGCTGCTTTTCTGACTAGAAATTACTTAGAATCTGACTTTTATATTCAGAATAAGAGGTTGGTTTTTTTTAATCAGAGTTCCATCACTCTGGCAGATCCATTTAAATAGTTTCAGGCACTAGCAACTTGCTTCCTTTCTAAAAGCTGATTTAAATTGATGTAGTTTGCCAAGCTGTTGAGATATTCCACGAGTTGCAAAGCTGTCTAGATATTCCACGAGTTTTTCTTTTGCCTCACCACTGAAAATCTGAATTTTTAAAAATTTGTTAATACAATTGATATTTTCGTAATGTCTATATTGCACTTTAACTACTACATCATCATGACTTTCTTTTGACTTCATGTCTGCTGCATCAGATTTCCTCCCTTCTTTAATTTCTTGTATCTTCCTTCACTTTAGTGTAATCAGCCTTAATGACATTTATTATGCTAACTACTTCTTCCTGTGTTTTCTGAATCATTTGTTGTGTATTCATGAGTTTTTTTTTTTTTTTAATTAAGAGTCTTAGATTTGAACTGCATCTACCTTCTCGTCTTTCAGTTCCTGCTTTTCCAATCTCTTGAATATACTTAACACAGTTTCATGTAGTTTATCTTCACTAGATTTAACAGATTCATAAATCATTTCTTGCACATCCTCATACACTTTTCTCTTGGTATTCCATTTTGTGTTGCACTTGTTCATTTATTTGCCTTTTCATCCTATCTTCAAGATGCATATATTATTTTAAACACCATAAAATTTTTCTTTCATTTCTTTAGGCATTCCAGTTTTCTTCAAGTTTTTGTTATTTTCTTCAAGTTCTTGTTTCATCATTTTTTAATTTTTTTATCCCTGCTATCTAGTTTTTCTTCGAATTTTTTATCCATGCTGTCTAGTTTTTTTTTTCAAATTCTTTATCCCTACTGTTCAGTTTTTCTTCAAATTGTTTTGTAAGTAACAAAAACCTTTCCAAATTAACTGCAGCTGGTTATTCTTATTCCTGCATTTGTACAGTCGAAATTTTTACTTGAACAACCAGCTCTGCCTCCATTGGTTGTACCGTTTCAGACTTTGGTGAATTCATATTTATTTGAGCCTCACTAATTTTTTTTTAAAGCAAATTATCATGAGTATTTATATATAAATATTTAAAATTCTTGATTAACTATTCTTTCTTTTATTGGCAGATTCGCATATTTCTGTTTTTTCTCTATTATATTATAAATTAATAGCACAGCCGTCTCAACTCCAGCATACAGACCATTGTTATCTACTTTTGCTTCTATTATACTTTAACTCGATTTAAGTGTAAACATATTGGTGCACCAATTATTTACTGGTAAATATAAATTATGTAGTGGTAATACTTGTGTAGTTCAGGTTTAAATCCAAACCAATGATATACACAATAAATATAAGATATTCTATGTTCAACAAGCTTATATCTTTAATGATAAATATAAGAGTATCCCACTACATGTATCTGTAAATCTTATAAATCCTGGTTTAAAGCAGCATAATTAAATACCAGAGTTGATGATGATGGTTTTATTATCACAACCATTGTAAAGTATTTTATTTGTTTTGGGTTTCTTTTTTAAGCAACTCCAGACATCAAATCTCCTCAAAAGGGAACATTTACTTAGAATTATTTAGATAGCAATCATCGATTCCAAAAATCAATTATTATCCTACCATCCCTAGCTCTCATTGGTTTGCATGTTCTCAGAGTTATGATATTTTTATGAACTAGCATATGTGTGTGTTAAAGTTATAACATTTAATCTTATGAAAAACAAATAAATGGATTAATAAAATAATAAGATAACCATTTATTATTAAGACATAACGTAGATGGTTTGATTATAGCTAGATAATGTGAATTTCCAATCGAGTATAAAGTTATTAAGATCATTTTAATAAATTTCATTCTCTTCCTGTTTAGTAATTTCATGTATAGATATAAAAATCAATTGCATAATACTTAATCCATTTTCAATAAACAGTTCATTTATAATATGAACTAATCATTAATATCCATATATATTTTTACAAACAATTCATCTATTTTTAGTTCTAGTAATTCCATATATGTATATATGAAGTGAAACATAACTCCTCATTTAATATACTTTCAATTTGAGTTTATAATCGTAATTCAAATGTAAAAATACAATATATCATTTCACATTAATTAATTTCTTTTAATTTTTGTAACTTTAAAGTCTCATTTTTATATTATAGAATGAATAGTTTAATATCTTAATGTCTTACCCATTAAAATTGTACATACTAGGTTTTAGATATGTATTCTTCTCAGCAATTACTGCGGTTTTTTTCATAAATTTTCATGAAATGTATCTTTTTTTTCTTCACACACGATACATAAATTAGCTTTATATTAGTATAGTGCATATAAAATACCTAGGTTTTTGGCAATTTATCTGCATAATGCAGTTCTTTTACTGGCAAATTATCAGAGGAGGCAGTATGATTTGATATAGATGTTATTTACTGGATTAGAATAGGCTATATGCTTGGAATTTTCTTACTGACATGCTATTTGTTTTTGCCAACCCTTTCATGATTAAAGATTCCCTGATATAATAAAACATTTTTATAGCATCTATTATAAGCTTTAAAACTTCCATTAGTGATCAGGCAAAATTTCCACATGACTCACTTCCATTACTTTAAAGTATATGTTGTAGATTGGAATCTGTAAATTCACATTGGAAGAAGTTGATCTCTCAATGAATAACTGCTTACTATCTGTGTCATTAGCCATAACATGTACCATAATGTAGATTTTTTTTTTTTTTTTTGTTATCTGCAGCACATACCATAATGACAATTGTCTACTATCTTGGACCCCAGATAGAAATATTCTCATGTTTTTTAACAAAAAAAAGAAATAACTTTTTGGTTATTTTTCTTTACCCAAGATGCAATACAAAAGATAAAATTTTTTTCTGACTTTTATTACTTTATTTATAATTATAAAAATATTATTAATTCATAATTTTTTTTCTTGAATTTGAATTCACCATTCTGTTTTTATCAAAATCAATAAAATTTTATTTTCAATATGATTCGAAATAGGTGAAACTAAAAAAATCTTAAAGTGCACTTTAATTTACGAACTGCATATTTTCTCTTTATCATATATATATGCGTAAGTGCACACACATACTTCTTCAAATCTGATTATATAGCATTTACATTTCTGTTACTAGGCTTATAATATATATATCAAATAATAGGATTTGAACTTAGGTTTTTTTCAGTCTATGATTCAGCCTTCATTCTATCTCAAATAACCGATACACTTGACCACAAACGTGAAAAAGATAAATGATCCCCAATATATGTAATTCGTGCAGAATCTTCTGCATGAAATACATATATTGGGAATCCTTCTGCATGAAATATGTATATTGAGAATCATTTTTTTCACATGTATATCGGTTGTTTGAGATGCAGTGGAGGATGAATCATAAGTTCAAATCCCTCTGTTTACTATAGTAAACATTCAGTATACTAAATGAATAGATTAATTATATATATATACACATGTACATGATCAAACACACATACCATCTTTAGATTTCTTTTCAATTTTTATTATTGAAAGGATCATAAATTTTTATGATCTAATGTACATAAGCAAATTAACCTTTCTGGTTCAAGTAGATTATATTGGATTAAAGATTAACACATTACTAGAAAAAATGTAATTGTAAATAATGTCTGAAATTAGCAGCAAAATTTAGGCAAGGACTCAGAATCTTTTTTGTAAAATTATTTTAGTGTCTTTAGTTGTTTTTTTTTTGTGTGTGCATTAATTCAAACTCTGTTTTAAGCTTTAAAGTTTTATTAATAGAATATTTAATTATTAAAAACTGATTGTTAAATAGATAAGTAAATATTTCTTCCAAATCACTAATGTATGAATAATTGTCATCCATATTTTTATTTTTTATCATAGATGTTTTTTTTTTTTTTGCTTTATCATTGCCATTCCCAAATTTTTTTTTATTACTAGAAGAGAGAAAAAATATCAGATATCTTTTTTTTTTTTGGGGGGGGGAAATAGATTTTGCCAAAGTAATTTGGATAAAAAATTGCCAAATGTAAACTGCAGCTTCAAAGAATATTTATTTATGTGTGATCTTTTTATTATTATTTATTTTCATTTTGTTTTTTAATGAAATAATTTATCATTTATAATCATTTTAATATCATTTTGTAATTTTTTTTTTTCTATAATGAATAGTGTCACATTATTCTCTTCTTACTTTCAGTGACTGCTTTCTATTTGTTCTAGTCCAGATCCAGCTTCTGTAAGCTTAAATAGTCACTGGAAACCAAATGATAGTGCATTTCTAAGGAGGACCATTAACCAGATACTAATTTTGGCCAGGGGAGGGAATGTTATAGCTCACAATTTCTTCAAATAATGAATTAGTCCAGATTTCATCTTTTCTTGATCAGATTGAATATTCATCGTCACAGACCAATGGATATACAAATAGATAACATATATTCAATTGCAAATACAGGTCAATAGGCATTGATGTTTAGTGAACCTGATTATTTCCATTATGAATAGTGATCTGAACTAGTTCATTATTTGAAGGTAATATGAAATATAGCAGTAATTTAAAAATTTTGGAAGATATTATTACTTTATCCATTGACTACTTAAGCTTAGAAAAGGTGGCTCTGGATTAAAATTATTATAGTAGATTATTCTTGTTAATGAAATGAATGATTCATGTGATTAATTGTTAAATAGTCTGTAATATTTTACTTAATATGCTAAAGACAAATATAACTGTAGAACTTTCTATTCGATTTTTGAAAGCTGATATTTTTTAAATAGATTTTAAAAAAGTATAAGTAATCATTTTAACAACTAGACGTATTATTCTAAAGGAAAGACAGATTAAGTTAGTTGTTCCTGTATCCATCATCTTATTTTTTTGATTATAGCATTCAAAAATTAATTTTGATGATCTTTTCTAAGTGACAGTTTTGTTGCATAATCCCAATATATGTAATATTTTTATTTTATTCTTTTGATAATTATGGTCTATTTTTTCTGACTCCAGCACTCTGAAAAATAAAAATAATAATTCCCTGATATTACTTGATATAATTTTTTTTACAATTACTTGATATAAATTTTTTACAACAATTACAACTAAAAATCAATTTACACATAAATTCTGGGTTTTATGTTAAATTAGCTCTTTTTATGGAGAAGATAGATATTTTATACCAGCATCTATAATTAATGTGATTGGTCTATTTATAAAAATAGTCATATCTTTGTATACACATATTGTAACAATAGTATGTGTGGCAATCTATCAGTGTTTTATGCTAATTTATATAATGGAAATATATAGCTTTTGAGTAGTTGGTTTATTCCTCCAACTATAGTTTAGCTTATCCCTAAACAGTGTATATAATTATCATCTTGTTTTTATTTTACAGAAACAAACTATGTGGAATTGATTGGTGAATACAAAAGATTATATATATATAGATATGTATTGTAATGGAGAGTGAGGTGGTAATTGGTTTGTTGACCACTAACATCTATCAAGATACCACATTAAGGGTGACCATTTATCTAATGGATAGTGGTTTTAAACGTTAATGAAATTAACTAATTATTACTGTTAACTTCTCACTCAACACTCTCTTTTGAAATTAATGGTGATGATCAAGCATGTATTCAATCCTTCCTTAAATACTTGAAACACAAGTTATATTTCCTAATCATCACCACTTTGCCTTAAGATTATTGTTCAATGGTAATTTTATTTTGAGACTTACGGCAATGACCAGAGTTTCAGAATACTATCTTTTAAAGAAAAACTACCAACCCACACCACCAAATAAAATTTGACTTCAACTTTATAATTCCTTTTATTTCACCATTAACATTCCAAGCAATAGCTCAGTTTGGGTTGATATTCTAATTAGTGAAATACACAAATAACAAAAATAATAAACTATTATATATTTTTATTGTAATAAAAATAAATTTAACAATAAGAAATCATAAAAAGAAATATAATATATGCAATATAAATGAATCAGTAAATTGAGTACTATTACTTTACCATTTATTATATGAATATAATAAAAATAAATATAAATGTACAACTAATAAAATATATAGTATCAATTAATGATTGTTATTTGTATTTAAAATAGAAAATAAAATAAATTGACATACCATAATAATTAAGATATAATTAAATTTTAAGTTCATTAATATCCATATTCTTTGTATTATATAATACTTAACTATATAAATTGTTATTATGAAAGTACGTGCATTTGTTACTCTACTCCTCTTAATTGTTTCAACTTTTTTGATTCAAAATTATAAACAAACCATATAATTTACTTATACCTGTTCAAGGGAGAATTAGCAGCAGTGATCTGGTTGGATATTGCATAAGTGTGAAGACTTGGCTTTTAAATTTTCATTACTAATTATATAGTCTAAGCAAAATATTTTATCCATACAATATTTAGACTAGGCATAAAGTGCTATTAATGATGTGTTTTTTAGTCATTTAACTAAAGTGAATTTGTTTTTTATTTTTGTTTTGTTATTACATATTACATTAGATGAAATCTTTTTTGTGAACAGTCACATTTTTTATACTTTTTCCTTTAAAAGCTTGATATTAGCCTGATTCAGTATATCTGAGTTTATATTACCAACTATATTCACAATAAGGAATACGATGAGAATAAAATTCACTAAATATACTGTCTATGTTAGCTTTAAGGCATCAGCAAAATCACATCTATTACCTTTAGAAAGTATTAAATGTGAATGGGATGTTACTGTAATTTAAGATATCACCAAACAAATCTCTTTATTAAAACTTGATACGTGGAATCTTTATTTATATTAGTCATGAGTAGTCAGAAATACAACTATACCATTGTCTGAGGTGAGTAAACTACATTGAAGAGAGGAAGACCTAAATTTTATTATGTACAGAATTTATCTAGAAGGATCAGCAATAGAACTGAGTATTATATTTAAATATCATAAATTTTGAAGAAAGTATTTTAGGAAGAAACTTACAAAATGATTCTAAATAATTACACAATCTGAATTTAAGATCTTGTTATTAATTTGTCTTCATTATAATGGATTAAACTTAGATATTATTGAATTATGACTACAATCATAAATATCCTAGTTTTAAATGAATTGTGGAATGGAAAGATTAATAAATATTATTATGTCAAATTATTTCAATGTTCCTATCACAAAAACTGAAACAGTTATGAATCAAGATCACAATCTAATTTGATATGCTGGTGCTATGTGTAATTGTATTAGCAAATAAACTACAAAATCAATCCCTTAACATAATATTTGCAAATAAGAGAAGTTACATTTGTCAAAATAAATATAGCTTTACTTCTCACTATATGTAAAATATATAATTGTTAATTAGAGAAGATATTAATTAGTATTAAAGTTTATCGGCTTAACGTTTTCGAGGATCCATGCCTCATGGCATGGATCCTCGAAAACGTTAAGCCGATAAATTTGTCAAAATAATGTTTTAGTTTATTATTTATGTAAATCATATATATACAAAAAATAATAATAAAATTTATTAGTAATAAAATTCACTTTTTTTAAAAAAACAACAACAGTAGTAATAATAAATCTATTTTTGTTAAAGTAGATGATAAAAAATAAATCTAATTAAATTCGAAAATATTTTTTAATTATAATTAATTTTTTTTTACTTAGAGTGGATAGTGGTTATCGCTCTGCAATGAGTGTCCAATCCTCACTTGTTATGCATCCTATTTATGCTTATGGAACTGATGACCAGAAGGATAAATATTTACATAAATTAGGTAAATATAATTTTAAGATGTATAAATGTGATAAATGTATTACGTATGTGTCTATTTATATATATGTAGCAACAGAATAAAAATATAAAATCATCATAAATATGATGTCTATAAACCTGATTTGCACATAAATGTACTATTTGTACTATATCCAAAGCCTGCATAATGCTATCATAAAAACAACCAATATAAATGAATAAAACCAAGTCTAATAATCAGCAATCTTTTATAACTGGATTTAGTTGTTGTATATAACAAAATCTACTAATAGGTAGCTAATGATCAGCTTGTTTCATTTTGGACATATATACTTGCCACATGTTGGTGTATCATATGTACATAATGAAAAGTATCATAATATATTCAAAATAGTTATATCAGTTTTCTCATCAATAGCTTATTATTAGTAATCATTTGTAACTGAATTTAAGAGACATACTAATGCTAATAATAAATATATTACTAACTGCATGCTTATAAATATATGATATATAAATGTTTATATATATATATATATTATTGCTATATAAAGTGTATTAAATGCTATGAGCAGTTATCATTTCTGAGATTAAATTGATTAATTCATTGCAGGACCATGTGATAATATAAGTGTACTAATAATAAATAAGACAATCATATATTATGTAATTACAATATATGAATCTCAAAGTGGATTGTTAACAATACTACAAAGTCAATTTGTAATAATATAATTCTTATCTCTTAAATAACACACACATACCTAAATACATCAAATTCAATTATTGTCATACACTAGCTTTTGGATAGCAAAATTGCTGAACATATATGCACAAAAGTAAAAACACAAAATAGTTAATCTGTCATTTAAATAAATTTACTGTAATAAACTATACTAATAATGATGAAAATGAAATTAAAAGACTCAGATTTACTATTCTTCACTAACACAAATAAATGATTCAGATTTTTTTACAAATATTAAAATATTTATATTATTCAATAGATTTAAAGCAAATTAAATGTTTAAATTATGAGGTCATATATATGACACATATATAAATGTAGTAATTCAAAGCTGTTTCAATTTAAATCTAGGCTAAATTCTATTTGATTTAGCACTAAGTGTAAGTTGATCAAAATATTCATTTTACAATTTAAAATATATAAAGCTAAATTATTTTTTATTTACAAATAGTACATATATCTAGATGTGAAATGTATATACACACATTCATTTTAAATATTAAAAACTAATCGTAAGTTATATTTTTTGCAATACTGCTATTAATAACTCATGTATTATTATTTCATATAAATATATATAAGCTGCTGGAACAGTTACATATTGTCTTTTATTCTATGAACATGTGTGCAAAATATGTTGTGGCCTGCATATTGAAATACATATAAAAGTGGAGAAAAATATAGTTTTTGATAAATGGGATAAAATTAGATTTGATAAATATACTTTAAATTAATTAAATTTTTTTATACTACATTTTTAATTTCTCACTATTAAGTGGAATGTGAATAAAATACCATGATTTTATAATTTTATAGCTATTTTTAAACTAAATTCTAAAAATTTATCAAATTCAGTAGTATAACTGATCATAAAAAGTTATACTTTTCGCAATACTGCTGTTAATAATTTATGTATTGTTATTATTTCATGTAAATAATACATAAATAAACCATGGGAATAGCTACATTGTTATATTCTTTGATTCTACTAACGTAGACAAAGCCATGTGTATATCTAGTATATATTTACGTTATACTTTATTAACACAATATACAACTTATTTGTATTTCAATTTCTATCAAAACAGAAAAATAATATCAATTAACAATATGCTTGCTTCAGTGTTTTACCCATATTTTTTTGCTTAATTCTCTGTTCAATGAAGACTGCACACATGCACAAATTCCTTTATTCAATTTGTTTTTTCTTTCAAAAACTAATTTTATAATAATTTTTCTAATTAATATATTTTAATTTTTTTTCTCACTTTCATTGTTCTTGTAGTTTAATGTTTACTGAAAAATGTACAACAGAGAATCAATTCAAGTATTGACAGTGACTTTCCCATGTTAGAATCTGTTTTGTTTTAGCTTTCTGCTAATGATATTTTAGAATAATTTGTCTATAAATACAATGATTGTCTTTACCACACAGTCTTTTTTGCCTGATTAAATTAGAAAAAGTTTTTATTATTGAATGTTATTGACTAATAGATGTCAATAGGTAATTTTATCAAGTTTCCAAGGCTTAAGTTTTTGATTACTCATAAGCATTTAGTTTTTTTTTTTTTTTTCAATTGTTAGTTGCTAGAAAACTATGAAAAAATTATTTTTGATACTAACAAGTATGCTATCAAGGGCGAAAAAGTTTGAAACTGAATAAATTTATATTGTGAGTTAGCCATGTGCATAGATTAGAAAATATTTAGTGTTCTAATAATAAATGAAAGCATTTTCATTTTTTAGAAATTTTGATTTTTTTTTATCATGTATTATCAAGTATTAAAAACAAAAATAAACGTTGTGATAAAATTTATAAAATTAGACCAATTATATATGACAACTACACTATAAATTTTAGAGCTATCAGATGCATGGAGAGGTGACAGTTGATGAAACTAATGAGAAATTTACCAATTGGAATAGGATGAAATAATATAATCCCTCAAAATCAATAAAGTGAGAGAGTTCATATGATGAGTATATGCAGATAATCATAATGAACATGTGTTCCATATGGACTTGTGCACAGATAAAAATACAATTCTTAATGCTTGCCAGTATTTGGATACTCAAGCTGTACTCTGAGCAGTTTTAAAATATTCAAAGAAAAGTCTTGAAAGTTTTTTTTGAGTTTGTAGAGTATTGATTGGTCACACTTCAAAAGTAATCAGAAATGTTGCTTTATTATTTATGAACTAAAATTGAAATCTCAGTTAGCTTTTTCAGGAGTGGTGATTGAGATGCCAGTTCCAATATTTTCCTGTGTACATGCTTTAATTCTATAATCAGAAAATATTGAGTCATGAATAAATTTTAATAGATAAATTATACTTGCATTTTTGTTCATATATTTATTCTTTTATTATTTGTAAGCAAGCATTGCCAATTTTATATTTTTAAGTGTATTCTATATAAGAAAATGAAATCTTTTCCACAAATTGAAAGATAAGACTTAGTAAAAAGCATTATTATTATTAATATTCTATATTGCACTAAATCTAATCTTTTTTTTTTCCGTTTAGCTACATTTATATATTTAATTTAGATCATTTGTAGTCTGAAGACTATTTAAATGTAGCTTTTTCATCTTTGCCATTTTCTTTTCTTTGTTTGTATATGTACTCATAAAGAAGGAATACTTGTAATACTTCTAGAAAGAATAAAATATATTTATGTATTTTTTGATGTTTTGGAATAATGAATTGTCTTAGGTAAATCATGTTATACACCTAGGTCTCGTTTTATGCGGTAGATAGGTTCCACAGAAAAATCGCACAAAAATAGACTTGACTTACCTTGAAAAATGGGGGATAGGTGCTGTAATTTTCAGAATTCGCATAAAAGCAAAGCAACAAGGAAGAATTACTTTAAAATTTGCATTAAAAAAATAAGTAATTAAAGTACGACTAATAAAAAATTTCAAATATTTGAAAAAAATTAATACAAGACAAATTTTTTTTACTTTTTTTTATTACTACAGTATTTAATTGTACATTTTTCATACATATTTTAATCATTACCAGTAGCGTTCGTTTGTAAACTGGTAAGAAATCAGACTCGATGTGATGTGATGTATTGTAGCTTCTTAAACGAAGTCAAGAATCTCTCAGCAATTATGCCCAGATAAACCTGTTAGCCACTTTATTTTTATTCACGATGTGATGTACAACTAGCGCCACTTTTAGTCTTGTGCTGTGTTAACGGTATATTAAAAAAATGAGATTGCAATCAAAACAAAAAGATTATACATTGTCATTAGAAAGATTATTTTCAGTTTATAAAATCTTCATTTTTTATTTTAAAAATCTAAAAGATTATTTTTCTGTTATATATAACAAAGTACGTTTTAAAAGTTTAAATTTTTTGAATATTTATTGCGATATTTTTATATGTAAGTATAAATCTATTATTATTATTTACTCATTAGTATAAATAGGTTATTTACACAGAAGCTAAAAATCTAAATACTGCTTCAGGCCATATTCACGTTAGCTGCTAATATAACGTTATATTTTTGATAAAAAAAAATCATTAAAGTGAAAATAAGTTATTAATAATTTAAATTTCTTGATATCTAATAAATATAGTGAAATATAAAGGATATTAAGAAGAAACATGAATCGCATAACTTCAAAATCGCATTGAAATAATCCGCATAAAACGAGACCCAGGTGTATATCATTTTATTGAAAATTTTGTAGGAATTAGAATGAACTTGTTAATAAAAATATGATTTTAAAATGTATGTTAAAATTTAGAATTTATGTATTAAATATAAAAATAATAATTTTAAAAAGTGGTATTTTGTTGTTGTTGTCGTCGTCGCCGCCACCGCCGCCGCGGCGGCGTTTCAAAAATTTGAAATTTAACATACAATGAATAAGATTAGGGTAAACACATATAAATGAATTTAGTGGTTACACTTTGTGGTTAATGGACTATAACAATATAAAAATTAAAAAAGCAAAAATAATCAGAGTTCTGTTTGTGGAGCTTATTTAGTTTTGTCCGCTAATCACTTTGAATGCTAGTTGTATGATAGTTTTTCTTTGCAGCATTCACAGCATTGATGGTTGTTTTAACAATGACCATGTTGCTGCATATAAGTGGGGGTTGGTTATTATTTTATCTCTATTTCGAATGTGTAGCAGTTTGTTGCTAAATGTAGCTGGGTGTCGTCTGGTGTTATTGCCAATTAAGAAAGTACATCGGGTGCACCAATACGCATATAGAACAAATGTGGCTGCCCTAATGCTAGGTATTGATCTTCCCTGAAAAGCAGCTATTATGTGATTAATGATTGTACCCGGTTTTCTGTAGGTGTTACACATCATCTGTCGTGTTTGGTTAAGTGCTACACATTGATAAATAAAGTGGTCCAGTGTCTCTTCTGCTCGATGGCAGAGTCCACAGAAGGGGTCAATAGATATATACATTCTTTTATGATAAAGAAAGTGGGTTGTTGGCAAGGCAATGAGATTGATTTTCATGATAAAATCAAAGTATTTGGGCTCTAGAGCCCATTTTTTATATTCCTTGAGTAGTCTCTTGTTGTTAATTCCTAGCATAGGTTGTATAACATTAGTATCTGCTTCTCTGTTTATTAAACCATAAATATCCCAGTATGAATACTTATGCAAATACTGTTCTGGAATCTTGTCTGTGGTTTTGCATTGGGATATAATGTTGGTGAAAAAGGAACCTTTTGGAGGTGGTCTATCTGTTGGAGTAACTTCTAGCAAGTGGTTAATTTTGGGGTATTTGGCAAGTATTGTGATTATTGAGTTCCTTAACTTCTGTATATGAAAAACATTGATGTTGTGCAAGCCAAGTCCATTTTTATTAGAGGTTGGCTAAGTTTTTTTGTGGAAATTGCTACTGTTTTTCTGGCCCAAAGTAGTTTATTATATATGGTTTTAATTTTTGAAATGAACCCCTTTGAGAATGAAATAACCGGTACATAGTAAGTTATTTTGGTTGTGATAAGCTGGTTAATTAACTTTACTTTGGAATATAGTGAAAGATATGCCTTGGACAAGGAGTTTATAATTTTTGTGGCTTCTTCTTTAAGTTTATTTTGGATATGACATCTCATTCCTGTAATTCCCATATGAAATGGGAACCCAAGGAAAGAGTTTGGTTTTGATTTGTAAATTGATGTACATGGTTTACCAGTGTATAGAGACCAGGCTGTGGTTTTCGCTGGATTAAATGATAATTCATATTTTTGTGAATATTCTTGTAATATCTTTTGGAACCAATGGTGAGTTTTGCCTGTTTTAATATCTTTTGGAGTTGCGGTATTTGTTTTTTTGATGTTAGGAATATGGTAACATCATCCATATAGGCGATGCATGTAGTGCGCTGTGTTGTGTCTGGTATCTCGATCCCAGTAAATGCATTTTGTATGCTTTTAATAAGGGGATTGATGTAAAATATAAACAATAGTGAACTAAGAGGGGATCCTTGGGATATAGATTTGGTGGGTGTGAAAGATGGTGAGTTTCTTCCATTTGAAGTTATATGGATCTCTCTGTTTAGAAGCAGGTTAGCAATTATATATATAGATGTGTTCTAGGAATTTCTGTGTCTTTTAGCATTTTTAGAAGTGTGTATATATTGACTGAGTCAAATGCAGCTTCTATGTCAAGCTGCACAACAACGGGTCCATATTTTTTCCGCTGTTTTACTGTTGCTAGAATTGCTTTGAAGAATAAAGCTGCTTCTGTTGTTGAAGAGTTTTTCTTTGCATATTGTGCTTCGGAAATAAGTGGCATTATATACGGTTCAATTTCATCTTTAATAATTTTCTCCATAATTTTGATTGGCAAAGGTCCCATAGATATTGGTCTGAGGTCTGTAATAGGTGGAATAATTGCTTTCTTTTTATTATAGGGTACTATGGCTATTGGATAGACACCCTCCATGGGTTGAATTTGTTGCACTAGATGGTTTGCTAACTGACACAAATATTCTGTTGTGAATTTACTTAGATGCTTTAATACAAACAATGGAACTCCAGGACTACTACCTGGATGGCAAGCGTTTCGAATAGTATTTAGTTTTGTTGTGAATAGATCTTTTGTGAATGGGGTTTTTGTCTCTGGTGGGCCAAACAGATTATGTGGTATTTTATATGGTTGTCTTTCTTGTAATTTCTCTTTAAAATATTCAAAAATTGGCATAATCATATTGTGTCCTGCATATGTTCCACTATTTGTATATAGTGCCATTGGCACTTTTACATCTGGTTGGTTCCCCAGTGCCCATCTTATATAATCTCTTGTCCAAGTGTTTGGCCTGGTTAGGCATACCTTGCTTTTCTTTATCTTCAGATAGCTTTTGAGTTCTTCACATGCTTTATTGTATGTATGTGTAAGCTTGAATATATACTGCTGGGTGCAGTGTGATGGGTTAATCATGATTATTCTCTGGTGTAACTGATCTGCCAGAGACAAAAGTCTTGATGGTGGAGGTTGTTTTTTTGTTATATGGTTGATGTTAAAGGACAACATTCCCATAAATGCTAGATATTTCTGTACCGGGTTCAAAGTCATATCTTTGATTTTGTTTAGCATTATGTAGGTCTCAGAGAACAGAAATTCAGGGGTTGTTTCTGGGAGTAAAACTCTTATTGTTCTTGTAAGTGGAAAGAGTGATATTTGAATTTGGGCACAGTCAATTGTGACTATTTGAGCTGAGTGATCGGAAAAAGTTGAGGGAGTTAGTTTTATTTCAATAAGATGGTGAAGCATTGGAGAATAAAAGCACAGATCAATAAGTGAAGAGAAGCGATTATTGTGGAAAGAGATGGCATCATCTGGCAAAAAACCTTGGCCACTCATTAGTGGTATGTTTATTCTGTGAAGCCAACGTTGGGTAAATTCCTGATATTTTAAATTAAAATCTCCAATTAAGATGGTTGGGTTTGAAGTTGTAGCTAACCGTGAATTAATGTTTGCAATTATGGTATCTATTTTTTTATCCTGTAAAAGCATATATACAAAAACCAGATTTATTGTTATGCTTTTTTGGTTGAAGGTTGCAATTAATAAGTTCATGTCAATGTGAATTATTTTGAATGTTGTGAATGGGCAATTTCTAGCAATTATGAGTCCAGTTCCAGCTGAGGGAGAGGAAGAGTCTCTGGAGCATGCACAGAAACCTTCCATATTTAAATGTTTGGCTGGGTCAGTTTGTGATCCAGCATAAATTTTTGTCTCAAGTATACCAAGCAAGTGTGGTTGTATATCCTTGATCCAATGTTTTAACTTATTAATTTTTGAGGTTGAGTTCAAACCCCTGACATTGATTGCCGCAATTTTTATTTTCATTATGTTTTTTGGTTGAGATTTAAATATTAGGGTTGATCTGGTGTTTCTTCCCATTCATTCTCATATTCCATTTCCAGATCTTCATCTGTTTCCACTGTAGTTGTATTCGTTGTGATCAGAAAGGCTAAGGTTGGATTCTGTTTTGATTTTTTTGGGCCCTCTATTTTTCTTTGGTGGGCGGCCTGGTCTTCTTCTTTGTTCTGTGTCAGCTTTGGTGATTTGAGGCATATTTGGGGTGATAGCTTCCATAATTTCCATTGTTGTATTATTTTTAATATTGGGTGTTTGGTGTGTTATATATATTTTTTCTTGATCACTATTACTGTGTGAGTTTATTTGTTCTTTTATTATCTCTTTTTCATCAGTATTTTTGGTAGGCTGACTTAGATTGTGCGCTATTTTTTCCATTGGAGCCTCTTGAGGTTGTTGACTTTCTGTTTTTTTATCAGTGGGGGTTTGAATTCTATTGGTTGATTTTGTTAATAAATCCAGAATTTCAGGTGCTGGCAACGTGTGTGCAGTTTTTTTATTATTCAATTGCTGTTGATCTGTGGTTTTTTTATTAATTTTTTCTTGTTTATTAGTTGTTTTTGTTATCTGTTTTGTACTGTTTGATTCCGGTTGGTGAGCTTCTGTTGGTTGATCTTCAGAGCTCGGTTGGGTTTTTTGGTTGATTTTGGTGTTGCAATCGATTGCTAAGTGTCCGGTTTCACCGCACGCAAAACATCTCGGCCTTAATCCTTTTATGTGAATAGTCAGTATTGCATTCTCATCAATTATTTGTGTTGGAATATCCTCCGGGTTTACATTGTCATTCAGCTTTATTTTGAAATGAAAGTTGTTGCTGAAAACCGGTATGGGGGTGTCGGATAAGTAGATTTGTTTTATATAAATAGCTTTGCCAAATGACTGTATTAATTTTTGAAAATCCTGAATGGTATATCCGAAGTAAGTGTTTTTAATTATTCCGTTACAATAGTTTTGCAAGCTTTGATCGACTATTATTAGCGCGTAGTTTCCCAAAGTTTTTACTTTAGTTTGAAATCTTGCACGCTGATGTTCATCGAAAAACTGAATTGCAACGTATCGCGAGTTTGGATGCTCTCCAATACTAGAGACTGTATCCCACAATGCTGTTGCTGTCAGCTCCTCGTAAAGAAGCTCTCTGGGGAATTTATAGAGTGTTAAATTCCTATCAGTGACAGCTAACACTAATGATCTCGGTGAAAAAATTTTTTGGAAAGTTGCGAATAATTTTTTTGGGATGGTGCTGTTGAAATTAATGTTTATTTCTTGCAGTTCATCTTGATTCCATATCGTTGGGGAGGGCTCTTCATTATTGTTTTCCATGAGGTTTAAATTATTTATGTCGGCTTGATTTACCTTCCTAAATCTTGCTGTCTGTGTTAATGCAGGACTTTTTTCGATGCTGTGAAGCTGCTGGTTTATTTTTGTTACGTTTGCGTATGTTTTTGCGATAGTGGCAGTTTTCATTTTATCGCCGTTTGTTTGAGCGCAATTTACGTCGTTTGCTTCTTGACGCGACGCCATGCTTGTTTATGATGGTAGAATTTATTTTTTGTTATGAACGACCGTATTACTTACTTTTTGCTAGAAAACAACTGTTCAGTAATTAGCCATCGCTGTCTTTATCTATCACAGATATATATCACAGTTTTTAAGTGTGAAAACGATTAGAATATGGGGAAAAAAAGATTATTAATAAGACCTTCGTTCTTGATGACTTAGGCATACACGCGCATACGCATTCTCTATTATTATTATTATTATTATTATTATTATTATTATTATTATTATTATTATTATTATTATTATTATTATTATTATTATTATTATTATTATTATTATTATTATTATTATTATTATTATTATTATTATTATTATTATTATTATTATTATTATTATTATTATTATTATTATTATTATTATTATTATTATTATTATTATTATTATTATTATTATTATTATTATTATTATTATTATTATTATTATTATTATGATGATGATGATGATGATGATGATGATGATGATGATGATGATGATGATGATGATGATGATGATGATGATGATGATGATGATGATGATGATGATGATGATGATGATGATGATGATGATGATGATGATGATGATGATGATGATGATGATGATGATGATGATGATGATGATGATGATGATGATGATGATGATGATGATGATGATGATGATGATGATGATGATGATGATGATTATTATTATGATGATGATGATGATGATGATGATGATGATGATTGTTTAATGAATATATTTTTGAGTTTTATTACATTCCTTGGAATTTTATTTTTCTGATAACATATAATATTTGATTTTTGCATAGTATTAACTAAAATTACCATAAAAATTATGTGTTAATATGAAAGATGTCAGTAGTTTCATAAAAAAAATTATTAGTAATACCAGATTAATCCAATTCTGAAACTTAGTTGTTGAGTTGCTATCTTTATTTTAAGTGATTTATTGACATAGTATTGAAAAGATAAATAACAGATTGTAGTCATTATCTAAGAATTAAATAAAAAATAAAAAAAAGTTGTTAAATATTATGAAATTACCTGCAGCACTTTATCAACTAGTTTAATTAAAGATTTTATAGAAAAGATGTATTCATGGCAAACTTAATAAAATTGTCTTGGTGTTAAAAAATTGAAATTGTTTTAAATTCCAAAATCAGATTCATGTAGTGCCTAGTCGAAATCTCTAATTGATAATATGGATAGACTTAAAAGTCACTGAAATTACTCTGTATTAAACAATGATAATTCAGTTTACTTATATTTTCAGCAACAAAGCATTGGCACTGCTGTTTATTTGTTTGTTAGTTTTTTCTAAATGAATTTTAGAATAGCATAAAAGTTACATTTTGAAAAAAAGAAGTTTTATTTATTTATTGACAAATGCGATGTGCATTGTGAAATGGTCTGATATATTGTTATTGTATAAATAGAAAATTATGTTTATATTTTTAATTTCATTCCTTTAAAAAAAAAAAATTGTTAAATGTACTATTTAAAATAAAATTATTAAAAATATTAATACAGTTCTGAATATTTTTTCATCTTATATGGTTGGTTAATATTTTTTTTTTATGAAATTTGAAAGGCAATGACACACAACTATTAAATGTAATGATATTTATAATTAAAAACATACATTTTCCTTTAATATATTATAATGATTACGGGGTCAGAAATGACATACATTTTATAATAGTTGAAAATGGTTTAATCATTGATTAACGGTATTACGAATTATACCCATACATTTTTGCAGTTTATTATTATTATTATTTTTTTTTTTAATCCTTTTTTTTTACTTTAAACTTATCAATATAAATGTATAATGATTCGAAAGTTTATGACAGCTTTGACCCAGTGAATGCATTCTCAAGCAGAGGGATAGAATGTTCTTGATAGATTAATTATCAATGATACCTATGACCAGATTGACGCTGCACGAACACACAGTCCCGACCATTTTTCCTGATGAAAGCATTCTCTATAACTGCTGGAACAGCACCAATCCTCCAAGGCAATTTATTTGTTTTGAGATTAATCTCTGCACCATCTGGCCATATAAACTTTATAACACCATCATGTCTGGATGGAAGGCAAATGAACCCAGCGCTTGAAATCTTGCCCAGACTAGCTGCAACATTTTGAACAGGGGACCCAGCACATTAATAAAGAGCCCATATCAACAATCATATAATCATGGTGCTGCAGGTAAAAGAAAGGGAATAGACTAAGTAACATTTAGTGAACACTTTTTATTCCTCCACACACACACCAGTAGGTTAATTCTTCAATGACACATATACATTTAACACATTAAGATAAATATACAATAATTATTAAACTAAGTATAATTCAACGAGAATTAGTTTAGCACATATTTCCCTTTTAAATTTTTTTTTATTGTTTGTAATATTAATAGTCCTTTCTCATAACACTCCATTTTTTCTTAATGTCTAAACATTTATCAACAACTTCAAAATATTTTATATTTATCTAGGTGTTTCTAAACTGGGAGATGATACCATCTACTTAGACAATTTGAACAGTTCTCTTTCCATGGTTTGTGTTCATGATCCTTTCAATTTTGGATGCTCCTGATGTTCCTCATAGCTGATCATCGGTCATCACTGGCAATTTCTTTTCCTTCTTCCATGCTTCTAAGTGACAATGCAGCAGTCTTATATTACAGGCGAGGCATTGATAGCCGGAGAGATTGATGGTGCTGGAGATCGGGGCATGAAACCCAGATGGATGCTCCTCTAGTTTTCTTAGCAATGCATGTTGTTGCTTTTCCGACTCTTAACCTTTACAAAATTTTGGAATAACTGATTTAACTCATATGAGTGATATAACTGTTATATGTCTGATATCACCCTCCCATCTATCAAGCTGCCATTTTTATACTTTTCCCATTGTTCACTTTAATCAATTTTTTTTGTGTGTGTTTAGTTTTAATTAAAATGATTAATCTAATCTTTCTTAGATGAATCTACTATCTTATTGGCCAGGAATGTTTCAAAATTTAATTGTGTTCCTGCTGATGAGATAGTTTATAAAGATTACTTTTATTAATCAATTTATTGTTTATTTCTATTTTAAATTTCATTTCTATTTTCATTATATTTTAACATTTATTTCTTTTATAACATTTATTCTTTAATTATAAAAAGAAGAGAGCAGGTTCTGAATCTTAATTTAAACCGGATTTTCTTTCCCCTCCTTTACCTTTCACAAAAAACAAATCTATTAAAGGATCTGATCAGTATTATTTTAATTATTTCTTAAAATGTACTTTCTTTATTTACATTTTATTTTATTATTTTTTTAGTTTTGAAATGTACACATAAACACATATATATGTATGTTTTACATCATATATATATATATGTGTGTGTGTGTGAGCGTTACATCACACCCTTCTCGGTTTGAGAGGTAAAGTGGCATCAATCGGATATTGACCAATTTTAACTCTGATGATTTGAATTTTTTTTTTCTTAAATCAATCTCTCTAGTGCTCGAATACAATAAAATTACAGAGAGTGACCATTTTCTTAAACTATGTTACTTGCTAATGTCAGATTCTATGCTGATTAAACCTACTTTAATTTTTATTGCAGGACCCACAGGATGAATTTCATCACTATGGATGTGGAACATGGATTTGGATACTATGAATGGCAGGCACTTCTATTGACCATTCGACTTATGCTAACTTTTTTTTAATATTCATCTGCTAGGAATTTACTTTTAGTGCATGGATTTACCATCATAAGCTGGGAATTTCTCTTCCAGCTTGCTGATTTATGATAATGGGCTGAGAATTTCTCTATCAATGTATTTGATAGGCTCAGGACTTTCTCTACTGGATCCTCATCCTTGAAAATAATTGGATGCCTCCGATCCACTTTATGGGTCATTGTTTTTCACAACGAAATGGCTTAAACAAACATCGAGTCCACGAATCTTTTATTATTCTTTCACACACACACACCTCAACTACCTATTTCCACACAACCAGCTTTTATATATGATTACTATTTATTTATTTTTATGGTCGCAATATGTTGCCTTATTGCCAATATCAAGCTGGGTTGTTTTAATTATTATTTTCTATTTCAATTTTACTTTTCATTTTTCTTTAATTTGTTTCCATTTTGAAAATCCAAGTTGGAGAGCTTTTTTTTTTTTTGTTTATTTAATTGTTACTTTTCATTACTATTTACTTGTTTTCCACTTTTCAAAATCTGAGGCTGAGATTTTTTTTATCACCTGAGTGTTTGTCCAAATTGTTTTGACCTACTTAAATTTTGTCTTTTCTTTTGATTAATTTTAGAGATCGAGCATTATTCATACTATCAATTTCTGGAAAGTTGTATTTTGGATGCAGTTTCATTCCTACAACCTCATCATTAACTCTATCTTTTTTAGGAAATCAATGTTGCAACGGTTCATATGCAATCTGCCCCTAAGATGACTTCGTGTATCAAGCTACTTAAAATGAGGAAAACGTGGTAGTTATTTGGAGGAAATCTGCCCCTAAGATGACTTTGTGTATCAAGCTACTTAAAATGAGGAAAACATGATAGTTATTTGGCCAATCTTGATTTGGACCTTTGTTTCTGCAACAATTTGGTTTTCATGGTAACCTGAGTCGATTTTAGTGCTAAAGTCTTGATGTTTGGATTTCTGGTCAGAATCTTATGGTAGAATACGTCTGACACCACTGAGATCTGGCTACCAGAGTCTAATAATGCTGCAACTGGCAAATCCTCAAATAACAGCTCTATAATGGGGCAGCTTTACAATGCATAATTGGGTGCTTTATCCTCCCATGAACACAGCACATCAGGTTCGCAATTTCCTTATTTATGATTTGATCTGTGTTACCCAGTGTTTCTTTGGCATCTTGAGGTGGGGAACATGACATCAAGTACCCTTTTAGTTTAGTCTCTGCTGCATTTTGGAGGAGTGGTGGCTACATCCCTGCTTAGGAGATATTTCTGGGCTGTTTGGCAGGCTTGATCTAACTTTGTTGTTCCCTGTATGGCCTTTCTTTTATGACTAACTACATGGAGGGGTTTGTTGTATTGATTTTTTCTTCCAATGGTCCGGGTCATTATTATTTTTTTCAACTTTTATAAAAAATTGTATTTACATTGGGTTCCTCTTTTCTGGGGTTCGGATGGATAAATTAGCATTGTTTAGATCTATGCTATTGAGTAGTTGTTCCGCGAATTGATCAATGCTTTTGGCATTTGTGCATAGAAGCAATTGTTCTATCCTCAGAGGTAGGTTTTTCTTTGTGACCCTGATGATCTGACTTTTGCTCAGATGGTAAGTATTGAGTGTCCTGAGTTTAGTGACTTCATGGTGAAAAAATGTCAAGTCTCACCTGGTGCTGGTTTATATTTTTTATGGAGCAGTTGGTAAAGCAGTGCCTCCTGCTTAGATCTGTTCTAGAAAATTTTTATCAGCATCACCTGATAATCTTCATATGTGGATGGGGTCTGAAACAAAGACTCTCACCACAACAATGTGTCACCTTGCAAGTGACTGTAAACTACAATAATCTTCTCTGCTTTTGTGAGGTTTCAGTTTACAGAGAAGTATAGTTTAAGGCTTTTCAAGTGTTTAATCGGAGTTTCACTAGCTAACCCTTTAAAAACTTTCAATTTAACAAATTGGTTGATGGTGCTTATTTGGGATTCATGATTGCGCAATTTCCTGGGCTCATTGGAATCTATTGGGAGTGTCAGTGATTGGGTATTCATATCAATTTGATATCTGTTTGGAATGGTCTCTTCATACTCGCTACATAAAGGGTAATCATCCATCTCCGGTATGACTTGGTTTAAGGATTCGGGTTCTTATAAAAATCACTTATAGGGTTGAGATCCTTAATCACAATTTTCTGGCCAATTTCTAACTTTATTCTGTGTTTCATGACCATCCTGGACCCTTTTGTCCATTTCAGTTCTCTGCGTGCTTATTAATTGAAAATTTTTGTATGCTTGCGCCTTGTCATGTATTAACCAACAGGTTATGGTCTCGTCGAATCGACTAGTTTGATCCCTTCATTCATACTTTCTACAACCTAGTCCAATGAGGTTTTGCCTATAGTGGCTCCACCTCCCTTAATGCTATTTTTTTCTTCTATCCAGCCCATATTTTGGGTCAGCATTTCTATAACTTTGGTATTAGCTTTAGCTTCATCCTTTCGTTTATTGGCTAGTTGGTCGATCCTTTTTTGAATGACATCTAATCCCCCTTGCATCCCATCCTTTTGTTTCTTTTGATCATTATGCACCTCCTCTTTAAAAGTTTTATACTCCTGGCATACCTCCTCATATGGAACGCTGAATTGGCAGTGATGCTATTCCTAAATGCCTCCAACTTCTGTTGACGTATCTTTCTCTTCTATTTGCTTCCGAATTTCTCCTACTTCCTCCTTTAACTCTGGACTACTCCTTTATATTTCTCAGACTTATAGATAGTTGTCCCATTTCTTGTGACAATTTTGTTTCTACATCTTTAATTTCTTTTTTTAGGGCCATCTGTGTAATATTCACATTCTTTTTTGTCCCTATATCCATTCTTATTTGCACGTTAGCAACATCGGTCTTTTTTTTTTTTTAAGGGTCATAGCATCGGCCGGGATGCGAACCCGCAACCCGAGCAACTGCCTGCAAGTGCAAGGCAGTCGCACTGACCTCTCGACCATCGGTCTTGGTTGCCTTTTTTCCCATTCTAGTTTCAATGTCACTCACTTTTCTATTTATTGTCTTGACTTCTTCTTTAGTAGCTATATTATTATTCAAGCACTTCATGCTTCCTTCTATATTTTCCATCTCAACTTTCATATTACTCATCTTAACTTTCATATTACTCATTTTAGCTTCCATATTACTCATCTTAACTTCCATATTACTCATCTTAGCTTCCATTTTACTCATACCTTCCCTCACCTCCTTCATCATCTCTTGGAACATTTGCAATGTGGTCATCCCACTTTCCGCGGGCTGAGCTGCCTCAATTTTCGGTGGTTGGTCCACATTAGCTTCATGTGTTCTTGGGATTTGGAGTAACACTTGATCTGTATCAAAGACTTGTTGAAATCCACTGCCCTCACCCAGGTACCTTCCAGACATTTAACCACATAAAGGCCCTCTCTCATCACTGACTTCACTCTCCCCTACTTCAATATCACTAATTTCTTCTTGGCAATAATCTGTTTCCATACTAAACAATTGTTTTCCACTTTTTAGTAACATTAATTAAGTAAGCATTTAGTTAACCTTTTATAGTAGTATAATAGATGATTGTCATGAGTTTTCGCATTTCCCTAACCATTTTGCTTGTAGCCTCTACTTTTAGGTTGGTTCAATCTCTGATGTTATGTTTATCTACATTTAGTCTTTTAACCTTTATTCTGCCTGACTCACCTATTTTATTTCTGATTTATCAATTAATCATTTAGTTATTTTGTTTCCATTTATTGGCCTTGCCTTCATAACCTTGCATATTTCCTTTTTTTTAACTACTGCATGTGTTTAGTTTAGGTTTAGGTGTTTTATATTTCTTTTTGATCATTAGGTACATGGATTACTTTACATGATCATAAGTACAACACTGGTCTTAAGTCAGGGATAAATTCAAGTAGAATGTTACAAACAAACAAAAAAAAATTTTTGGGGGGGCGAACTCCAATACAATGGCTGGATCTCCCTTGCAACTACAGTATTTTCATGCCTAACACGATGAGAGTCAGATTTAACAGTTCGGTCGATGACATGGAAAGAGAAGGTCGCGTCTTACTGTAGTCAGACTTAGGATCTTCATATAGGATGCTGAAGACGGCACGATGAAGTACATGACCCATGATTACATCTATCTTCAATAGATTAGCCTAAGACTTATTTATTAAATTTGCATGTGATTTAAGTCAGTTCATCTCACCACTCTTTTGGATCCATTGCCTCAGAATTCGAACTCAGGAAGAATTCGCGTTCGACTCTTTTAACAGGGATGTAGTTATGCATACTCATAGTCAGGTCAGCTTACGCAAGTTAGCATTCATAAATGATCCTTATCTAAGAACTTTCTATTATAATGATAATATAATAATATATGTATATGCGTATATATAGGTGCAATATTGACTTTATAGGTGAATGCAAAGGCTTATTCAGTAAATTAGAGAGATTTTATCTATTCAATATAGAGAGATTTTATCTATTCAACAAAATTTACAACATTTATTTCTAAAAATAAACTCTACATGAACAGTAAATGAACTTGAATAAATTAAAGAGATATTAAAATATTTACAAATGGATTTGAGTTTATACATACATATACACAGCTTAAATGCCTGTAATGAGCATCTATCATATTAGCGATTTCTGAAGTTACCAACTCTTAATTCCCATGATAGATACTCATGTTGCAAACATTTCTAATTAAAATCATAATATTGACTTTATTATCCACGTAACAAACTAACTAAAATTAATTTAACATTAACATTGATTCGACTCGTGGCTCAAGTTGTAATGATTTAACTTGCCTAGAGACCCCCTCTGGCATTTATCACAGAATAATAATAAACATTATTTAATATGATAGCCTAGCAGATATATTCAGGAAGTTAATTATTTATACAGAAATACTAGTAAACAAACAATGTATAATGCAACTTTACTTTCATAAGTGTGTGTCATTAATGTCGAAAAAAAAAAAAAACATCTCCTATTTCAAGTATATGGTCGCAAACAACAGTCAACTGCTTAGGACAGGAAATTGAATCTATAAATATTTTTATTTTTAAAAAAAAAAAGAATTTGGTCTAACTTGACCCCTTCTCGCATTCTTTTGAATTCTCCCCAAAATGTTGAATCTTAATAATAAACATTGCCACAAGATCAGAATTAAATAATAATAAAAAAAAATATTCATAATGCATAACATAATAAAATATAGATATATTTTAGGAATCAATTATCAGGCTCATTCAATCATTAAAGTTCTTCACATTTTATAGTTCATACAGTTTACCTGCGCTCCTCTCTCCGTAGCGTGAATCTTTCAGTTACTGTTGTATAACACACTATGGATAATTCTGCCTCGATAGACTCTGGCTTTCTTCCATTCTTTTTTCAAATATTCCATGCTGTATGAAGTAAGTGTATTAGACGCTATAAATGTAGAAATATGGCTATATACTTTCCTTGGTTATGGGATTAATGCTCTACCCCACAGCAATCGATATATGGTTTGAAGTCAAAAGAATTTTTTTTTTTAAATGCACTTGTCCTGGTGTCTATCGTATTAGCTATATATATCGTATCTTACAGGTTTCCTTAAAAGTTTGAAACGATTTCTTTAAAATTCACCAATTGCTTAATTTTATCTGCATAATTTGTTTATCAGCAAAGTCTCTAGTTTGTTTTTTTAAATCTTGTGACAGACTTGTTCTACAAAGTTAAATAAAAAAGAAGATTTTGAACGACAGTTTCCATGTTGAACCAAATGCTTATTTTTTTTTAAGTTGACTTTTCATAACAACCTTATTCTCCACGTGTCTATTGTTGTGTTTATGTGTGTATCGCGATTATTGATTCCTGAAGTTAAATTATGCTTTATTACTTCATTCTTATTTGGATAGTTTAGTATAGCCCTTGATCTTTGTTCGTTACCATGATTAGTTTGTCATTGTTTAGTGTTTGCCAGTGATGTAAAAACATGTAACACAAAATAATTGATATCACACATATATGTTCGTACAAAATTTTTTTAGTGTTTGAATAATTTAACAATTAGTATCCAGTTTAGTGTTTGCCAGTGACGTAAAAACATTAACACAAAATAATTGACATCACACATATATGTTTGTACAAAATTTTTTTGCTGTTTATTTTGAATAATTTAACAATTAGTATCCAATTTACTTCACGTCTATATGTGTGCAAAATATATATGGTTTCAAATTCAATTATGTAATAACTATTTAAATTTCTGTCTATATTCCTATGTTATCAACATTTTTTTTTAATCCTATCAGATATAAATTCTGATCAAAGTTTAGTTCAACATTTCCTGTGCCTAAGGTCAGTGTGGTTGCGATTTCAAGCTACCCTCACAATATATATATATATATCTGTTAAGCAGGTATATATTTTATTTTTATGAAATTTCCAATTATTAATATGATACCTTTTTGTTCAAATAATAATCATATATACTAATACTTTCTAGTCATATAGAAATTTATTTAATTTCATTTATATAAATCTTACCAAATGAATTAAATATGCACCAATTATGTATTAATACATTTCAAAATTATATTTTATATTATCAATGAAAGCACTTATGTGTTCTTTATTAAATCACCATGTAAGTAAGATATAAAATATTGTATAATAGCCTAATTCTAAATTGTAAACTGTGACAACACGACTTAAATGATCACTTTCAGGAGAACTATCTTCATCGGTTATGCTAAGCTCCAACATTAGCAAGCACAAATGTGAACAATCTTGAAGCTTATTTATATTAAACACTTTTTACTTACTTTATTTCAAAATTGAAAATGAAATAGATTATCATTTCTCTCTATGTAAAATGCATGTTAATTATAAATGGTATTACGTTGAATAATTATGGGTGTTTTATGTTTCACACTTTGAAATAAAGCAAATGAAATTTACTTAATATAAAAAAGATTTAATTCTTTTCTGATTTGTGGATATAATGTTGGGGCCAGGTACAGTTGATGAAAAAGATTATCTTGAAAAAAATCATTTGCATGTGTATAGTTATAGGTCACAATTCAGAATTTGGCTATTATTTAACATCTTATATTTTAATTATGTAATGAGTTAATAGAAAGTACTTAAATACTCTCATTCATAATATAGTGAAGTCTGCTACAACAAAGGCTTCTAGAGTAAATAATTAGTAGTATAAACATTTTTTATCACAATGAATGCTAGGACAGCAGACATATTTACTATCTAAGCATTTATCAGATTAGTTTGCTTATCTATTTCTGGTTGTAAAAACTAATTACTATGCATATATTTGTCTAAAAATAATCTGCTAGATGTATGTACTGTAATAATTTTTGCCATAAACTATAAAAACAGAATTTAATGTTAATATGAAAAAAAAAATCAAGAATTATTCACAAAGTGTTGTACCTGTTTTTGTTTAAAATTATTTTAGGTGTATTTACTATAATTTTATCCGTCAAAAAGTAAAATTAAAACAAAATTTTTTATAATTTTCTGAAAATCTAAAACTTGTTTCTTTAATTCACTCATCTCTCATTATTTCTAATAGTAAAAATATTATGGATATTTGCTATGTACTTGCCATATGAATAGAATTCTAAAGCTAATCAGGATTAATGTTTGACATTTAAAAAATTTAAAAACAAAATTCTATTTTAAAAAAAAAAGTTTCAAAAGAAAAAGTTGATAAAAATAGCAAATTTTAATATTTTCTTACCTATTATTTTATCTGTAGTAGTAAAAACATACATATTTTACTTTAAAAGTGTTCTCCTACATTGTATATTGCTATAATTTTAACAAAATAACATAAAACTAAAATTTAAAAACTGATTAACATTAATATTAAACTTTAAAAAAAAAACAAAAAAACTCAAGTATAAAAAATTAAAATAGAAAATTGAACACTATGTCTGCCATCACTAAATCTACAAATTTCATTAGCTGAAATAGCATTCGTGTACACAAGATTTTTCACAGATTCAGGTTTGAGTAAATATTCAGACTTCATTATTATGTTTTGTGAGTTTATTTATATTTAATTTATCTATTTCTGTTGTTTTTGTTTTTTTTTTAATGTCATAGCATCGGCCGGGACGCGAACCCGCAACTCGGGCAACTGCCTGCAAGTGCAAAGCAGTCGCGCTGACCTCTCGACCACCAATGCAAGACCTATTCCTGTTGTTTAAATGCCTTTTGTATATGTATAAATATTAATTTTAATTATATGCTAGAAAAAAATAATAAATACACAAACTGACCAGCACTGAAGTAGAAAAAAAGATTATTTCTTAAAGGAAAACTGTACAACAGTATGATTAAGTCAATATTTTCCATTATTTTAAAAAGATGAGATTTAAAAACTAAACAATAGTGAAAAGCAGTTTATTTTATACAGAGGCTAAATTCTCCATGCAGTAGTGCCACCAGTGCAAGTCAGGGTAATCAATGGATGAAGGTTTGTGCATAAAATCCCTATCTAGTGCCTACTCATCCAGTATTCCCAGACTAGTTTGGGGATATTAGATGAATAGGCATTATATAGGGATTTTATGCACAAACCTTCACGCACCCATTGATTACTCTGGCTTGCACTGGTGGCGTTACTGTATAGAGAGTTGATGCTCTGTGTATACAGCTTGTGTAAGCATAAGAAATTATATTCATGTGATGTTTAGTGGGTTAAAACCAATCTTGCCCAATAGTTTATGGTGACTGGTTATTAAAGAACCAATTTCACCAAAAAGTATGGCTGCTGAACTGAATTCAGATTTATACAACTATACAAGCTAATGAGCTTGAATTGAAAACATTACTGTGTTTTTATTTTGCACTCAAAGCTTTACAGTTAGCTAATAAGATAAAAGGTGGTAGCTGGAGGGTTGCATTAGATCCTAAGATCTAGATACAGTGCTCTCAGATCCAAGGCTCCTCACTTATGAAAGTCACAAGCTAGAAACTAGTCTGGGGATATTGGATGAGTAGGCACTAGATAGGGATTTTATGCACCAACCTTTTTGCATTCATTAATTGATGCTACTGTATGGAGAGTTTAGCTTTTGTGTACACAGCTTGTGTAAGTATAAGAAATGGTGATCATATGAAGGTTATTTTACAGTTAATGAAAATCCTTCTTATTGCAGATTAATCAAAAGCAAATGATTTTAGTGTTGATATTAATAATCATTTATAAAAAAGTTAAGCAATTGTTTGAATAATTTTTTTGCTGTTTTCTAATAACATATACTGCTTCTGCAAAGAAATTTATTACCAACAAAGTAAGGCTTATTGGATTCTGAAAACAACTGAATTGCATAGCATTACAAAGCATGATGAAGCTTCTAATCAGAAAGGACTGCTACTTTATGTTATCTCATAAAAAGTAATAATTCTGAAATCAACTATCTGAATTTTTGTTAGTAAGTTTTAATTTTATGCTTTTAAAGAATTAAAAAAAAAAAATTATTTTAGAATATAATTGTACTATATGTATAACAATTATTTTTATATGTATTTTTTATTTTTTGTTTAAATGATTGCTTTGGATGATAACTATAACTTTGGTTATGACTGTGGGTCTAGAATGAGTTACTTTTCATACATATATATCAATGTAAACTGCCATGAACTAATTATATAAGGAATGGCTTTCCAGAACCAATTAGTTTGTTTTAGCAGATTCCATTGTATTTACATATATATGTCATATATTCTGTACAATATGTTAATTACATATGATAAAAAACAAACGCTTAAATATATTTGCAATAATAAATGTAATGTTTGATTTCATTTTTCAAATAATTTGACTAGGTTTATTAATAACTCAATAAAATTTTAATCTTATGCAAAAGCTAATGTGTATGCAGGTGGAATTGTAGAAGTCCTGCTATATATTGAAGAGATTAGGCAATTTTGTATATAAGAATTTATTTATATTATTTCTTTAACTGTAACAGGAATTTTTCTCATAATTTTATTTAATTTTAGCAAAAGCTGAATTAATTGGTTGTTTTGGTTTAACTGAGCCTAATCATGGCAGTGATCCTGGTTCAATGGAAACGCGAGCTGTATTTGATTCTAAAAATAAAGTTTACACTCTTAATGGAACAAAATCATGGTAAGACTTTTTTTTTTTGGTCACTATATATTATTAATAATATATAATTGTCAATCTATATATAGTACTTAACCACAAATAAACACACTTATTAAAAAAAAAAAAACTATGTTGTGGTAAAAGAATCATTTACTTCATTAAAGTTTTGCCTGGTGTATCGGAGAGAAGCAAGTTAGTTTGAATTTTTAAGTTTGACAGTAATACTTATTAAAAAGAAAAATAAAAGACAGCCAATTTATACTTTTTGTTTCAGTGTTTTTTATTCCTCTTCCAATGTTTCAATAGTTTATCAATGTTTCTCAAAGCTTCCTCTTTATACACAGTATTTAAAACAAAAAAATATGAAATTGGTTATTTATTCACATCACAATATACCATCAAGATATTGAATGTGAATAAAAAGAAAATATTGATAAAATAATTAATCAATTAAGTTATTAAAAATGCTTAATTTTCATAAATTTTTTAATCAAAATTTTAATGCAAAGTGAAATACTTACATAACATGTTTTTTCCAACAAAACTAATCCTGTTGATCAGGAATATTTATATAATTATTCAAAAATTAATAACAAAATTTTATTTTTGAATTAAATAAAAATTTCTTGCAATTTGAGCACATAATTTGATTTTTTTTTTCTCGGTTTAATACAGAGTGGAAAGTATATCAAAGATGAATTTCTATTTTTAAAGTAAACTACCCTGATTTTTAACAATAAAAACTTTTCATTTACAATTGACTGAATCTGTGTCATTCTTATGTGTAATATAAAAAGTGTAATAAATTGTATACTTTAATATTTATTTTAATAAACCTATATATTAACATGTTGAAAGTAAATAAGGTTTACTAAAATAAATATTAAAATATATATTGAGCAAAGTTTTTTTCATTATCCTTGCAAAGAGATTTAGTGAAAAAGAAGGCATTGCTTATTAAGCTAATTGTTTTAATCTCTAGCAGGTGGCTACTTGAAAATAACTTTAAACTATCAAAAAAAATAATAATTAAATTTTACCTGGTTTCAAACTTCAAATTGTGGATATATTTGCACTTAATAATGAAATGGTCTTTATGATATAGTTTTAAACTTGAGGTGTTGGATTAAATTTACCTTAAGAGAATATTAAGGGATATCCAACTATCTTTGATCAAGTATTATTATTTAGTGGTAGTTGGGTATCTTATTTATTGTCTAATTAGCTCATTACAGTCTTGGAAAGAGACAGCAGTATTTATAAATGCATGATGGTATTTAAATATATAACTTTGAATAATACTACATTTATGATAATTTCTTTTATTGTTAAAGATAAATTGGAAGTTGCTTTTGAATTGTGAATAGTTGTATATGTGTATTTCTATATTATTGTTGTGTTTTGTAGTTTTCACTTGAAAAAGTCTATTTTTTTTAATAGACAAACCCATATTCTTGAGATGATGAAAGTTTTGTTAATTTTGAATTATTCTAATATTTTTATTGTCATTTAATTTTATTATAATAATATTAAAACAAATAGAAGAGGAATTACTTGAAATAATGAAAAATCAAAGTTTGTATATAGCATAGAGAAAATTTTTCAGTTTCCTTATAGATAACTGTACACAGATTCAATTGTGATTTAAAATTTCATTCACTTGTATGTAACTGTGGTATTCCAAAAAGCATGCATTGTAAATATTTTTATGTTTTGTACATTAACTCGAAGAGGTTAAATTGAAGTTGGTAGGGGGAAAAATGCAGTTTCATTATATGTTATAAAATTGTACCGAATTTTTTAAGCTAAGCATTCCTATGTAGTAAATCATTATAACCTGATTATTTCAGATCTTAATACTAAAAAGATTTTTTATATTTTTGAAAACTGACACTTGCATAATAATACAGCTAACACTGACTTTGAATTTTTCTACATAGGAGAAGAATTTATTTTCTCTAAAGCACTTATAACTCCATTCCAGATGACAGAAGCAAATTTGATAAAGAAGTGTTTGAAACTTTCATCCTTTATATATAGCCTTTTTTTTTGGAAACTTGGCTATGCCTCACATTTTGAAATTAATACCATAAAAAATTCTTCTTAGAAATTGAGTGATTGTTAAGTTCTTAGAATATTCTATAATGTATTTTGAAATATTTGCCTTGATAACTGAGAGTTGTTTTTTTTTTTTTACAATACCCATATTCTTGAGGTTACAATCTTAGTTAATATTACTTACGTAATCAATGTGCATTTAAATAAATTTATAATACTCATATCAGTAAATCATCCATATCTAATTTTTTTTTAATTTATAGTTTAGACCTTTAGGCTGTTGATATTTAAAATCTTCTACCAATATAGACTTTATTCTTTTGGAATTATGATTTATTTATTTTTTTATTGCTGAGCTTACTTTACATTAGGATTCCACATGTAGAAATATTCATCAAACCATAAGCATTTCCCACTAATTATGATTAGCATTTAAAATAATTATTAATTTGTTAATCATATTCTTAACTGATTTGATTTACTTATGTTTTATCTATATTGTAGTAAATCTCACTGATTTTTCTTATTGAATTTATTGTAATAATGATTCTTTTGATAGAATAGTTTTACTTTTCAATAAATTATTTTTTATTAATTTTAAATATCTAAAATTTTAATCATTTGTTTTTATTTTGTATTTTTTTTTAATTATTGCAGATACTATTTAATCTAATTCATCATGATTTTTTTCAAGATTTAACTTTAATGTTCAGTTAAATATTTTTCTCTAAGCTTTCTTGAACTTCTGGTTTTCACAACCCATTATCATATTTTTCATTTATTAACATTTGTTTTTTGTAATATTTTTAATATCTTAATTGCTATTCTACTTCTAAAATCATTCAAAAAAAATTTTGTGAACTTGATACGCATTATTCTAAGAGTGAAGTGTATTTCGTCAATACTTATTTGAATTCATATTACTCTATTGCTCTTATGAGGCTTTTATCTATACTGGATTAGAAATTGTTATGTTATTAATTGGTCCTTTATATTTTTTTTTTCCATAATTTAATCAACTTGTCTTTGAGCATGCATATTAAATTATCAATTTTTTCCATATGTGCACTAAAATAAATATGAAGATGTTTAAAATAAAAATTCAAAAAGTAACTCATTTTGACTTTTATGAGTTAATATCGCTTCATAATTTTTAGGATATAGCCCATGAAGATAATTTAAAGAGAGAAAACATTGTTGCATTTTGCATTAATTCAAGTTTATTTAATTAATTAAAAAAATAGAATACTTACCTGATTGCAAATATACACTAATAGTTTACTCTGAGTGCCTGGGTCAGTACTCAATTTATGTTTACAAAAATGCTTTTCTATTAGTAGTATGAATTATTAATTCAATTTTGTTTATTCTGTAAATATTAAATTTTTTAACTCCGAATTAAACAAACTATAATTTTAGCCCCTGGAGTTTAGGTGTATATAAAAAAAAATTTTTTAATGAATTTTGCTAATATTATTTATCAGAATTTTTTTTATCAATTCTATATTGTTAAATTTTTTTTAATATTTTCTTTTTCATTATCTTTAAATTTTGATTTCTTTATTGCATATTCCTAATCATTTTCAATATCTTATTTTTCAGACATTTTGAATATAATTTTGCCAAAAGTTTTCACTTTTTAAAAAGATAATGATTTTGTCATTTTATGCAGCATTTTCATGTTTTGTAGATTTAATTGCATGTCTCATCTGTTTTTAGAATATGTATCATTTCAATAGATATTTTTATAGGAATTATTATTTTTTTGTTTTGTTTTAGACATTTCATAATATCCTTACTTTTTAAAATCATGCTATTTTTTTTATTGATGAAATAATATCTTTTCCTATGGTAATACATCATTTTATATTTTGAAGTCAATTGTTCTTTCCTATCTATAGCTTTTCATTTTATATTTCTTTGTCACTGTTAAGTTTTTCATATCATTTTATAAAATTCCACACATTCACTTATTCTAAATGAATCATTTTAATTATTTTCATATTTCCTTTTCTGTATATTTTGCTCCTGAATTGCGGCATTTTTTGTTCCTCTTATCTGTGCAATAGTTTTGTTTTCACTTGCTAATATTTGTTTTTAATCATATCTTATTTAATTTTACTAGAATTGAATAAACTTTATCAATTTATTTATTTTGAAATTTTATGTCTGTTTATATTGTATATAAGTAAATTTTTATTATAATTTTCTTGTATAATATCTTTACATTTATATTGTCTCTTTTGATTGTTACAGACTTTTTTGCTCTCTTATATATAAATAATAGATATTTTAAATATAAATGTTTATTTATAAAAATAGAATATTAAATGTAATAATTTGAATACTAATTTTTTTTTTCTTTAAGGATTACAAACTCGCCTATTGCAGATGTATTCATTATATGGGCAAAATGTGATGATAATAAAATTAGAGGTTTTATTTTAGAAAGAAATATGAAAGGCTTGTCAACTCCTAAGATTGAAGGCAAGTTTTCATTAAGAGCTTCTGAGACTGGACAAATAGTGATGGAAGATGTAAAAGTTCCAGAAGAAAATCTTCTTCCTAAAGCTGAAGGATTAGCAGTAAGAAAATGATATGATTTTTTTTTTAGTTAACAAATGATCTTGCCACTCAAGCATCAAAGTGACTAGCTGAATACAACCTCTCCAATTCTTTGATCAACCAGAGATATTTTTTTTAAGCAGTTAAGAATTGATTCAGGAACCTTTAGTTTTTGAGTTTGCTGCTAATATCACTGATTAGTTTAATAATAAAGATACTTTTAAAAATAGAATACCATCAAAAGATATTTAAGAAATTCAAAATAATTTGCTTTTAATATTGATACTATCATTTTTTATTTAAAAAAAAAAAAAATTCAATAGAAGTTAATCGATTATATCTTTTTTATCCACCTCTCCAAATGATATGTTATTATTTGAATCCTTGATTTCATTGTAAAATATTATGTACCAATTTAAAAATATCACAGTTATTGATCTTTAATTAAATTATGAATGATAAATATAAAAAGTCTCAACAATGTAAAATTGCATTTTGTTATTCGAAAGAAAGCTATTCTAGCATCAAAAAAGAAAAGATGGTGCAATTACTTAAAAACAGATGTGATATCATGAAATGTCTGGAAAAATTATACTAAAAATTGATATGTATTAATAAATAGCAGCTAAACAAAGTCAATGACAACAATATCATCTAAAATTCTATGTATTTTAAATGAAGAAGTGAGAATGCACTTAAATCTATGAAAAGTGGAAAAGATTAGAAAATGATAACATTAATGGAGAAATTTTAGAAAAAAAAATGAAGAAATAGAGACACTATTGGCAAAGCTATATACCAATGACAGATTACTAGAATTAATGTGACATTGATATTTTAAAAGAGCAAAATAGAGACAAATTGCAGATCTATTAATCTTTATGCCTGAGTCAGTTTAAAGAATACATTATGACTTGCCATTTTGTATTGGATTTGTAAATTACAAAGGCATTTAAACCTATAATCATTTCTCTATAAAGTTTTTAAATAGTCCGAAAAATATCTCACCAAAATACAATAACTGTGTTTAAATTACATGGTGATGTTAATGACATTAACATTGGTAAAAGTATATAATAAGATTATTTCACTTCTTCAAAACTTTTGATTTTATAAAAAAAATAGTTTAAAATGGGAAACAAGGATTATAAAAATAACTGGAGATTGAGCAACAGGAAATGTTAGAAAAACTATTAGATGATGAGAGCAAGAAAATATGACAAAGTAGACGATAAAAAGATTAAAGCAATGTTCACTGATTTTCAATTAATAGGAGAAAATCAAAATTGGTAATTAATATTTAAAGTTAAAAATTAATCATATGATTTAAACTTTATGAATAATTTTGGTAGAAATAATTTAATCTTAAATGAAAATATGTCTATGTAATTGAAAAGATTTTAATATATTATACCAGTACTTATATATTGGTCTAAGATTTTTAAATAGAAAAACAATGCAGGCACTATAAATTGGACAGTAAACTGTGGAGAAATATATATTGGGATCAACAAATAGGGATTGAAAATTAAATATATATGATAACAATAGATATTGCTAACATCATCAAAAGAATTAAAAAGCTAAAATAGAACTAGATTGGACATGTTAGAAGAGAAGATAAGTGAAGTCCTAAGTTGAAACATAACTGATTTTAAAAGTCCTGGGTAAGATAACACATATCACATGAATGGATATGATAAGAAAGTTTGCTTGAGTAGTCAGGAGAAATTATGAATCAGAAAAGTTGGATTAAACTTGACAAGGAGCTTTATTCTGTTGTGCAGTTGATAATAATTAAAAATTTGAATGATTATGATTTAATAATTTTGATTCTTATATTGTTTCTTTATAATTTGATTTCTTTTAATAATTTGATATTTCATTTTATTAGGGCCCATTTGGTTGTTTAAATAATGCAAGATATGGAATAGCCTGGGGATCTCTTGGGGCTGCAGAATTTTGCTTGGCGACTGCAAGACAATACACCTTAGATAGGTAATATATATAATTTCTGCTTAGATTCACTTTATTGTAAAGTTATTACTTATGATTGTTATTATTTTAGAAAACAGTTTGGAAATCCTATAGCAAAAAATCAGTTAATACAGAAAAAAATGGCTGACATGTTAACAGAAATTTCTCTTGCTTTACAAGCTTGTCTACAAGTGGGTCGATTAAAAGATGAAGGAAAGTAAGTACTATTTGAAAACATTAGTTTTCTTCTTTTTTTTAATAACTTCTGTTGATTATAATCTTTTTAAAATTTATTTTATTTAGAAGTACACCTGAAATGATTTCAATGATTAAAAGAAATTCCTGTGGGAAATCTTTGGAAATTGCCAGGCAAGCAAGAGACATGTTAGGAGGCAATGGAATTTCTGATGAGTACCATATTATTAGGCATGTTATGAATTTAGAATCAGTTAATACTTATGAAGGTAATATTCTAGTGTTGTTTTTTTGTTTTTTTTAGAAAAAAAGTCTATGCATGTGTGTACTGGAGTAGCTCTCCACTCTAATGCCATCTATAATAAATTTGAATAATTAATGATTATCTGGTGTTAGTACACTTTAATCCCATTTCCAGATCAGTTTCAGGCTTTCGCCTTTATTAACAATGATTTGGGAATTTATCTAAACTGTAACTATTGCAGTTACACATCTAGCAAAATACCTTTAATCCCTTTTTTACTATCAAGGTAAAAGTTGAATTCAAAAATCCCTAAGATTTGCATTTAAACCAACCTGTTTGTAAAATTACATAGATCTGACTCCAGATTAATACACTAAATATTTTAATAACCTAAGTTTTTAAAAAACTGCAGGCATCTTTTTCCCTGACTGAGTTCAACTTATTAAATGAACTGCTGATTGCTGAAGGGACAATTGGCCTACTTTTTTTTCTATCAAAAATTTTTAGCAGTTGTATATCATTTGGAAAACACATGTAATTATAATCATTAGCAAAAATAATATTTATTGTGTTAAAAGCATCAGTTTATCTTCTTTTAAGTTTCTTGATAGTAATTGTTTTTATCTAATTTCTATAAACCTTTCATTGATATATCTAGTTCATGTGAAAATATAGATTGTGGGTTAAATATATATTTTTTAATAATATGTTCCATTAACTAATGATAGTTATATTCACTGTGATTTTTATTATTCTACAATTAAGTTATAAATGTGGGCATTTTATTATACTGCTGAACATATTAATGCTCGTCTTTCCACTTTATTAGATACTCGAGTTATGATATCATAGAAAAAGCTAAATACTATTAGCAATATTATAGTTAACCTTTGGGAGACTTACTAAGAAAAAATATTAATCTTTGGGATAAATAAAGAAGAGGAAAATGATGTGAATTTATAATCAGATGAAAAATATAGAAAAAGTTTGCTTGATTTTATTCAAGTAATATATTATGTGTAACCTAAGGAGATGATTATAAATCATTTGAATAGGAATATTCAGAGATTTTGCCAAATAATTAAATCTCCAAAGAATCAAATTTTATAGAAGATATTTTTATCCCATCAGAATTTTTAGAAATAGATATGGTTATCTAGATAATGATTTACCTTGTGAAGGAAAAAGACATTGGATTTTTGAGAAATCTATTGGTGTGACTTGATTTTTATAAAGATCATAGCAAAGAAAACTAACTCTAATTCAATATTTAGCACAGTTATTCAGTTCCATATGTTGATTCATATGTTCTTATTTTCCCTGTTCTTTTTTCTTAAGACAGGTTAACAAGTCTATATTATGATCAAACCAATGACATATTTGATCAGAGTTGTTATAGTGTGTCACTGCTTACAATATCTTTAACATAATTTAATCTACATATAACCTTTAGATAACTGTGTTGTTTGTGTTTTTTTTTATAAAATAATGAAGTTCTTTAGTATCATTAAAAAATCAGCAATTTTAATATATTTTTTCAATACCGTAAGGACGTCAAAACTAGAATTTTATAATCCAATTAAAATAATGAGTTGTATGAATGGTCTTATATACAACTTCCAATAGATTACTACCTACATATAACACTATATTTTAAAATTTGTAAACTTTAATTTATATAGGTATATATCCAAATAGTCTGTATTATCCCTTTACTTTTAAAGTAAGCAAAAAAAGAAGACTGAAAATAATTTTTAAAAACTCTGATAAATATATTTCTCCAAGTTGATACTGCCCAAGTGGTGATGTATATATATCATTTTTTGTCTTTAAGTGGTTTTTTTTTAAAAGGCTTTGTCCTGCATTGGCTATTTTAAAGACTATTTTATTTTATAACTATATATGCTTATGTTTATATATATAAACATGAAGATAAAAAGAATGGAAAAGTCAGAAATAGAAATAATATTTGCTTCAATTCAATTATCTTTTACCAAAGTTCTAAAACTTTACATATAATATCTCTATCAAGATTCTATATTGACAGTGTTAATGATGGCAGAATAATTTTAGTGAGGCAAAGCTAAAAATATAGTTTCTATTTTAATTAGTTATATATATATATATTAGATATAATTGGTTCTTATATGTCTCTATAATTATATATGTACATAAAAGTCAAATGATTTCTAAATACTGTTTATATAAATAATTGAATTACCCTTTAACTGCTATGTTCAATAATTTTTTGCAGTAATAAAATCACCGTTTTTTTATTTGAATCTATGATGATATTATATGAAAAATTATCTTGACTATTACAGTCAAAGATGCATATTTTAAATCTGTTAAGTATTGAAAGTTAATTAAATTGAAATGATTCATATTTTATTCATATTTAAAGTGTAAAATAAATGGCCAAACATCAAATATGCAGTGATAAATGGATATAATATACCTGTATTTAAATATTATACAAAGATAAGTAAAAATCAAATGATAATTTCCAAGTACTATTAATGCAAATATTTAAACTATCCTCTAGCTGTTGTGATCAGTAAACTTTTTACAATAAGAAAAGTATAATATTTAAATACAAGTATATTTATGTATACTTTTAAGCCAAATGTATTTATAGGGGTTGTATGTATTCATATGTATCAGTTGTTTAAGATGGAGTGGATGACAAAAGGGAGTTTGAAAGTTAGGGTTCAAATCTCCTATAATAAGAAAATTGCCAATTCTTACTGCAATCCACAATATTATTAAAAAATTATTTTGAACTACAACGGCTGTAGGAACATATATTAAATCAGTCTTAGACTGATATTTAAAATTTAGGCTGATTTAATATATGCATCTCTAATAAATTGTAGCTCAAGATAATTTTCTATATAACATCATAGATTGCAATAAAAAATGGTCTTTTTCTTATTGAAAAACAATTCAATTTATTTATATTAACCTGCAATAGTTGCAATGTGGTTTTGTAATAAAACACTGCAACTGCTATCTTATATTGCTTCTAAGAAAAGTATTTGTTTTATATAATTATCATTCTGAATTTAATTTTTTTTTTTTTTTATTTATAAAACATATAAATGTTATAATATTTGTATAAAAAAAATTTTAAATATATAACTCTAAAATCACAAAAAATGGAGAAATAAAATTATTTTTATTTAGAATATTTTCTTTTGGGAATAAGTTGATTACTTTCTTTTAGTAAAAAAACAATCTATTTTTATAAAAATTACATTTGATTTATTTACAATATGTATTATAATATTTGTATAAAAAAATATATAACCATAGATCACAAACAATAAAGAAATAAAATTTCTTTCATTTATACTGCTCCCAATTAGATGTGTTGATTGCTTTCTTTTAATAAAATTATCAGCTATTATTATAATGAAATAAATTTGATTTTTTTTATTGTAAGCATTACTTAATAGAAAATATTCTAATATTTGTTTTAAAAAAGAAGAAAAATAATTATTGATTGCAAAAAAAAAAGAAAGAAGTAAAATTATATACATTATATTACAAGTGGTATGAGATATCGTTAAATCCCAAAAAAAGTGTCATAAAACTTTCACTATATGAGCTAAATTTTAACTAATTTGATTTTTACAAAATACATGCATGTACTAGAAAAATATTGAGGCAGACACCTATTCAAGTTAAAAAATTCTCTAAAATCACAGCATATGAAAATTTTATAGTGATATCACATATCGATTGTAACCATTGAGAGTTTATTGTACTTAGAAATTATCATTTGACTTTTACATATATACTGTAACGGTCGCTTGCCCTCTCTATACCGCATTGAGCATGACATGCGTTTTCTGAGATCGAGCAGCAATTAAGAAATATTCAAAGGCATCCAAAATATACATTACTATAATCATACCTTTGAAAGGTTCGTTTACTGCAACCTTTACACGCCACCTTAAGAAAGAGATTGCTCCCCTGCCTAAGGGATATGATCATGTAATAAGTAAAGAGCTATAATCTCTTATAAAAAATCAATAGAAAGTGAATGCCTAACGAATGATTCCCGATCCCGGTAAGTTTAATCCCTGACTAGCTCAATCAACTCATGATCTCGGGATGGTGGTTTGTTGCTTCGTTAACAGAAAAGGTCAAACACTAATATCATTATCAAATACACAGCACAACTCCGTACTTTAAAATTGGATATTAAATTTATTAAGCCCTCTATGATTATATAAATATTTACAAAATAATAAACACACACATAAACGATAGTAATTAAAATTCAAGTGTATAATAAATTTTAAAGTTTCATGAATGGGAAAGGAATGGTCTGAAATTCTCCCCTGCTTACACTTTAAACTCAAAACAAAATTTCTTATAAGACAATGTGTATTGGCCATGGTATGTACGTGTTTCATAATAATACAAAAAAAATGAGTTAGCCACGAGTTAATGGTAGTAGAATCTTAAGTGTTCCATAATCTGAGTCCTGCACGTGGCGGACAATAATAATTATTTGGAACACTTTCGTACACACTTTTATTCCTTATGAAAACAATCCTGCACTTAGCGGATGGAATAAATTTACTAGGGGAACAAACTCGGGCTAAACTACAATTTTAATCTTAAAAGTTCCATAATATGAGTCCTGCCCGTAGCGGACGATAATAATTATTTGGAACACTGTCATACATACTTTTATTCCTTATAACAACAATCCTGCACTTAGCGGATGGAATAAATTTTCGATTATTTCAAAGCGAAACACATACATCCAATGACCAAATCACCCAATTATTTCTATTTCTCTTTTGAAAGATTTCATATTTACTTTATCGATTCTTTTATAATTTATTTAAATACTCCAATGAATTACGTGAAGCTTTACGTTAAAATTACAAACAAAATATTTATGACTGAATTACGCAATTCTTTGGCTCATTTAATAATAGCAATTTAAGTCAAATGACGAATTACTCATAATAAGACATAAAAAGCAAAATATAAAAAAAAACATAAATAATACTTCTTGAAGTCTTCGTTCTTCTCCGGGCTATGATTTTGAGGGCGATATATATCTGCTGTGCAGGTGATTACTTCACAGGGCCTATATGGAGGTTGGCAAATTGTCCATAGCAGCTACACTTTCAGAAATGGAAAGTCACATCACTGGATGGCTATGTAGGACTCCGAGCTGTGCGAATGTACCGAACTTGGTTTCTACTCCATATCCATTGCTGAATCACGAATAAATCCTGATTCCATTTCCTTAGCGATATAAAACATTAGCGTAAATTTCAATTGTATTTTTCTTTTTCAGTCCATGAATATCATATTTCTTGGTCTGCGCCTTTTGAAATACGTTCAGCATTCCGAATAAATAGTTTTTACACTCATAATTCTTTTTCCTTTCTTTTTGTCTGTACACTCCGGAAACTATACTGCTAACGGGTAAGAGTGCCCGTGCGAGTATCAACCAATGTAACCCAGCTAACTAACTCATTTCACCTGACCAGCCTTTATATATCCCCCCCATTACAGGGTGTATTCTCTCATCCCCTCCACAAGTTATTGCTTTTACATTTCTGTTTTTAATTAAACAAGTCCAAACAATGGATTTAATTTTAGCTATCTTTTAATTAATTTCAGGATTTCGCAGACCATTTAAATTCCAATCCCTTGATTTCTTTAAACAATAAAGTAAAATCACATTCATCTAATTAAATAATTTTGAATAGGTGTCAAGCCGAATAACCATTGATACAATTTCTACACTTGTTTTCCAAAAACATTATACGATAAAAGAAAGAGGTCATTGGCTTGCCTGCGGTCATGAACATTAAGTTGTAATAAAAAAAAAAAGAATTATAAAACTGTATACTTGTTGTCACATAAAAATTGTTTTTGAGTTTTCCAAAAAGAATATTCAACAAGCAACAGAAAAAAAAAATACAACATTTGAGAATCTAAAATAAAATCAAATCAAAATAAAATATGTTTACTGTTGTTATTTGCAAATACATTTCAATTTCCCATAAGAATTTCTTTAACCCTCTGCCATATTTATTCATATCATAAATAAAAAACATATAGCATTTATTAACAGCAAAATACATATTTATATGTGGTGTCCGCATTTGTTTATTTATAGGCGTATTATCACCATTCATCCTATTTATTTTAAATATAGTGTGTGTGTAAGCAACAGAGAAAATATACCTTCACAGACCACTCCTTTTATTATAATACGTACATTTGTTTGGACTGCAACTAATGCTTGCAGTCAACTTTGTGGCAGTCATTTAAAACTGACTGTCACAATACAATATAGTAATTTTTTTTTATTACCTATTTAATATTGTTCATTTATTTGCAAGGATTAAAAATGCCTGGAAATAGCTCGCTCTTGAATGTTTAAACCAATTTAATATATGCTCCTCTAACTGTTGTAGTCCTAGATAACTTTGTATATAGCGTCTTGGCTTGCAGTAAAAAATGTTAATTTTTTTATAATAAAAAGTTATTAAACATGGTGGTCAGTTGCTGTTAAATTATTTATATTAATAGCACTTGGAAATTGCCATTTGATTTTTATATGAATGCAATATAGTAATCATTTTTTATGTACGTGTATAGGTACTATTACTTATTATGTGAAATGAAATTAACAAACTTGTGTTATTGTAAATTATTGATCAGAAAAAAAAAGAGGGCTTTTTAGATCTTTTTTAGGGAGTAATTCCCATTTTGTTAATAATCTTGACAATATTGTATTGAACCAATTGACTGTCATTAGAAATGCTATATAAAATATAAATTGATTATTATTATATGAATATTGAACCAGCATGTTGTATGGCCATATTTGTGATATATAGATCGATTTAAAATAATCAGTGTTAAAGAAAATTGAATAGATAACTAAAAATAAATAATATTTTATTTAATACCTTAATTCAAGCTTTTGTTCTTTACTGGAACCTTATTAAGGTGTTTCCTCTTTTATAATCATATAACCAACTATTCTAAAGCAACTTCACCCAATGGACATTATTTACATTATATTACAATAAACATAATTAGTAAAATACATATATATAAAATGCAAAACCATAAAACAGTACAATATTAGATAAAATTCAAAATTTTTTTTAACAAAATCCTTATGACCATGGTTTCATCTACTACAAATAGACTTTCTCAAGTGAAAATCAAACTAAAGGATCAAACATATATATACAAACAAACAAACCTTCCCATAATTCATTTTAAACACTACCTTCCCTTAATATCAAAAGATGTCTTCATAAGATTGATAGCCTCAGATTCAAGAAGTTTTATTACCAAAGTCTCTTTTATTCTTCTTTTTAATTCATTCTTTTCATAAAAAATAACCGATGCATTGTTAAACAATATTCTATGACCTGTATTCAATTCATGAATATATAAAGCTGAGTTTAGCTTTCTATATTCATGAATTAAATACAGGTCATAAACTCAGCTTTCATGAATTGAATACAGATCATAGAATATTGTTTAACAATGCATCGATTATTTTTTTATGAAAAGAATGAATTAAAAAGAAGAATAAAGGAAACTTTGATGATAAAGCTTCTTGAATCTGAAACTATCAATTTTATGAAGACATCTTTTGATATTAAGGGAAGATGGTGTTTGAAATGAATTATGGGAAGATTTGTTTGTTCCTTTAGTTTGATTTTCACTTGAGAAGGTCTATTGTAATAGATGAAACCATTGTTGTATAAGGATTTTGTTAAAAAAATTTTTGAATTTTATCTAGTATTGTATTGTTTTATGGTTTTGCATTTTATTTATTACTAGTATACTGTTAGACAGTATTGGTTTTATATATATATTGTAACATGCACATCCATCGCATATTCTTCATCTATAGTAAGAGTTCCCAAACTTCTTTCAGCTGCAGACCCCTTTATCAAAAACTTTCAAAACTGTTGATCCCCTAGTCTACTTTACTTACTGAAATTAATAAATTTGTACAGTATTCGATATTAAATATTTTTCTAGGTATCAAACTTTTCATTTTAATCACTTGTTATTAATGATTGAAAAAGATAAGACTATGGAATATGGTATTATCTTGTACAAGATTTAATATCAAAACCTGCACTAACAAAATTTAAAGCAAAAAAAAAGTACAAGTTTTTTTTAAATTTTTGACATTTATGAAATAAATATGTAAATTTAAAATAAGTACAAATATTAAAATCACTTTATTAAACATAAAAATGAAGTGGAAAAATCAACATATTCAAACAGAATTAAACATCAATACAATTACAACAACAACAATGAAAGATTTTATTCAGAATTATAAAAATAAGAATACCAAATAAATTAGCTTGGAAAACTGAATTTTATGAGATGGGTGTACCTAGTGTCTGTTAACAATGTATCTATGCTGATTTTAAATTAGTGAATTGCATTCTCAAATTTCCACTTTCATTGATATGCAATCGATGTCTGTTTTGAAGCAGGTTTAAAACTACACTGAAGCTTCTCTCTACAAGATATGACAATGGAAATGCCAGCAAATACTTTTGTACAACAGTCCATAAAGCCAGTACAAAAGTGGAATATCTTGTTGCATCCAAAAGTTTTGATAGCCCTGTTTGAATTGTATCTCGAGATCCTCATTCATGCTGATGGTTATCAGCTCATCTTGCAAAATTATATTTGGTTCTGCACTAGCAGTGTATGGGTTTGTTATCCAGTCCAGTATTTCCAATGACAGAATATCTTCGAACCTAATTTTGAATTCTAATTGAAGAGCCTCCAAGTGATTGACATACAACAAGATATTTTCTTCTTGGATTGTGCCTATTTTAAATAAATTGGGGAACTGGTAAAGCTCAGATCTTGTTATATTTTGCATCAAAAACAATCTGGCAACAAAAGCTGATATGACCGATTTTGCTTTGATGAGATTCAAATTATCTCCTTGCAGTTGTAAATTAACATCATTAAATTTACCAAATAAGTCGGTTAAATAAGCAATATCTGTTTTACTCTTAAGATCAAACTGGAATTCTCATTTTCCAAAAACTCTAAAGCAGATTGAAAAAGTGCAAAAAATCTCACCAAACATAAAGCTTTTGAAAGCCAGCAGACTTCAGTATAGTGAACCAATCGATAAAAACTTCGTCACTTTTTTTGCATAATCGAGCGAACAGTCTAGTGTACAAAGCATTATGTCGAATTTTTACAGCTCTTATAACAAACTGAAGCAATTGATGCAATTTGTCACTAAGGTTCTTGCTACTAAATGTTGCGTATGGATTACACAGTGAAATGCAAGCACTTCAGATATGTTGTTGTTTTAGGTAACTTACGAAACCATGATAATGACCAACCATAGCTAGTGCTCCATCTCTTACAACAGATATTATATTTGTCAATAGAATTGCTTTTCCCCTGAAAAATTGCTCCATTAAATTAAAATTCAATTCGCTTCTGGTTTCATTTTCTAAAGTTCTAGCAAAAAGCAGCTCTTCATGCACTTCCTGATCTTGAATAAAGCGAACGTATGCCAGCAACAAAACGTCATTACCAGGTAATGTAGACTCATCTCATTGGAGGGAAAAAATGTTTTTTTTGCAAATGATTACACAGTTTTCCTTGTCTTCACTCATTTCCTCGTTACATCTTTGAACTGTGTTATTGCTCAAAAGAATCCTTTTTATAACATCTTGTCAGGTTTGGAGAGTACAATGTTTAATACTTCCATGATGTCTGCTAGAATCAGTTTCTCCTTATAGTGTGCAGCTCGCCAGATTTTGCAATGAGTAGGGATATGTTGCACGGCGCCCTTAATCCACCATCATTTTGCTTCAGTGATGAAACAAATATATTTTCTATCGTAGTTCTCTTCAGAATTTTATTTTTAAGTGATTTAAAATATGGCAAATCTTTTTCTTTTTTGTCAGGGTGAATTCTGTTCACGTGATCTGTTAGTTTTGATGGTTTTATAGTGTCATTGCTAAAGACTTTTTCACATATGAGTCACATTGGTAAATGCTTGTTTAATAATAAGGGACAAATCTTAGCTTCAAATAGTCTAAGCTATATTATCTGTATTTCTTTTTTGATTCAGTCATATTATTATCAAAGAAATAAAACTTTTATTAACAAGCAATTTCGTCAGCCCCTGTGATAAAAAAATAAATAAATTATGTACTTTTTTGAAACAGAAGATTTTTGTTCAAACTCAAATAAATAAACTGTCCTCTGATTTTCTTTTTCATAGTAATGCTCCTCAATAAATAATTATATTCAAAGTTCAAATCACAAATAAGTACATGTCAGATCAAGTGAAACAATATAGTGTTTTATGAAAGCATAATTGTACAAAACTGATAGATTCTAGTATTGAATATCATCTTGTTCCACCGCGAGCAAGTGCAGATGTGCAAATAAGATAATGCATAGATATGTTTGTGCTACATGTATTTTCACGCATTCTTATGTGACTCTTTTAATGACACATTTTAGTTTTTCGTACGCAATTTTGGTATGTAATGTGTTTTTAATCAAAAAAGTGTTTTTTTTAAATTATTTTATTTCTTAATTAGGTACCTATTGAAATCAGATATTTTGAAGTAACAAACAAATAGCAGTAGTAAGAGGGCCTATTTTTGCTATCGTGGACCCCCAAATTTTTTTATTGAAACTATCGATCTCTAGAAAGTTCAACCTTAGGAGGTCGTTGTCAACCACTTTGGAAACTCTTGAGCTATAGTCTCAAATCATAAATAATGAAAACAATTAGAAATCATTTATATTTATTCAATGTTAAATATAATTCATGTTTAATAATTAAATAAATTCAAATTCAGAATGAATGTATAATTTATTTAAGTCAAAATAAAATATTAAGTGTATCATAATTGAAATAAAATACTAGTTTTTTACTTCACCTTTGAGTAGTAAGTAATTTAAACTGTGCTTTACGCAAAAAAGTGAAGCTTGTCTAAAATATTATTAATGAGTTATATGGCTAAGCACTTTCAGAGAACTTAAGTCTCCATATTCATATCATATTAAATAAAAATAGACTTTGTTATAATTATAAAGAAATTCATAAGCCAATTTTTAAAAAATGTATTGTTGCCTGATAATGAAAAAAAAACACACACACTCAAAGAAAAAGAACAGAAAAGTTTACTTCGGAGAGATTTTTTAATTTTTTTTTTACCTGCTGTTCTTTAATATTTTGTGGATTTAATATATAAGCCACAATGCATGTTGAATAGAAATTACAAAGGAGAGGTCTGAGCCCTTCTCAATTAGTATCAGTAAGAATAAATCACGTGGATAACAACAATAAAAGAATAATAATTTTCTAACTATACTGAACAGAATGAAGCAGTTGAATGTTTGGATGTCGATATGAACAATAACATGTAATAAAAGGGAGTAGCTGGATAACATTTGGGGACAATGGTTATGGAGACATGCATCATCGTCTATCATTGTGGAAATGTTATGGAAAACATCGCGGAAAAATGGAACTGTAATTAGAGAATGATAAAGATGATTGCTGTGATAATAGACACTAACATAAATAAATGATTTCTGAGAATTTATCATTAAATTAATCTTTACATCATTTTTAGGGTTTTAAAATATACATATATTTTAATAGATATCCAAAATTTTTTCTTTTAAAATCTAAAGTAATACTACAGTTATTACATTATTCAATATGAACTTAATAAATAGATCAAGACATGAATTGATCAGCATTAATACTTTTAGTAAAATAATTTAAAATTAAAAGTGTAATTAATATTTAAATTTTTATTTTGAACATATGTCAGTAATTATGATGAAAGCTTTACTTGATCTAAAAGATTTTTTTTTTATTGCATAAAAGATTGTATATACTAACTCTTCGATTTAATTGTAAACTATGTTTATTTAAATATGTAAATCACAATTTAGATATTGCAATATATCCAGGTAGATTATAATGATACAATGGTCTATTTTAAATTTATAATTATTGAACTTAATTCATGTTATTTTCTTAATAAATTTATATATTATTATTAATCAATGCATCATTTGATTTACCTATTCTACAAATTACATTATTTATGAGTATTGATTGACATATTCCAAATTACCTATTCTTTAGATAATCGATTATTTATTTATTGAATTATTTATCTACCAAATAAAATACTCATCATTGTATAGACTAATTGATGTCTTCTAAATACATGAATCTATCATGATCTAGGTTATTATTATTATACATTCATTTGTGGGTAAGGTTAAAATTATAGTTATATATCCTGAATTTATATTTAAAATAGTCATCTAAGTTAAAATACAAATTCAGTAATTACACATAATTACTTTTGATCTTCTGGTCTTAAATTATTGTAGTATATTTTGGCTATTTTGCCTACTAACATATTATCTAATTTTGAATAACAATTTATGATAATATTTATTGTTTTAACTAAACCACAAAATCAGGAGATCAGTAAAGTCATGTTGTCCAAATTTAATAAGACACAATATTCTGTTACATTTTGGCATCCAAAGTGTGGACATGTAAAATAAAGTTTTTTTCTTTCTTACCCCCCCCCCCCCACATATATATATTTCCGTTATTATATATACTTAAAAATGAATAAATCTTAGAAGTTTATTACAATGCATTTTTTTCTCAAATTTAGAAAACAGTGTAAAAAAATAATACTTTAATTATAATTCTAAAATTCCAATAATCAAACAAAGGCCATTTTCCCACTAATTTTACTGGATCTTTAATCATGTTTACACAATTATTAAAATTTTCTTGAGTATATATTGTTCTGGAAGTATTATAATTGTTTATTTATAACATTTTCTTTCTTTGTGATTTTGAATATATTTTATTTTCTGAATATTTTTTTCACAATTCATTCTATGAAAAGTATTCAAAAAATGAATACATGGCCCTGATTTTGTATCCTTTCTGTTAATTGCCCTATCACGCTCCTTACTTCTTTCAGTGGCAGTCTTTCCTGTCTGACCTATGAATATTGTATTGCAATGATCATAATTAATTTTATAAATTAATACTATCGTATTTTTAATATTATTTATCTTCATTCCATTACAAATACATTTTCCTAAAGATTTATTATTTTTTTATCCTATTTTATTATCATCGGGTAACTTTATTTTTATCAATGTTTTATATACCTTTATTAAATATGAAATTGAAATCTATTTTTTATCTTTATACGCAGACTTTACATTATTTCTTATATTATTAGTGGCTTTATTACTGAAATCTGTTTAATATCTTTTATAACTTTTCTTAAACATAATCATTCTCATCTTCCAATTTTTGACCAAATATTTATTCTGCATTTAATGTGAGTGTAAAGCTGCTATTTTTTGATATTATGGCTGATATGAATTTGAATTAGTTATACTTATTTTTTTCTTTATTTTTAATGTAATGTTAAATATTTCATCATTAATTCTTTTTCTTAAAAAAATATCTAACTACTTTAGTCCCCATTTTTTTTGCCATTGTAAACTTAATATTGTATTTATTATTTTTAACTTTTTTAAATGCATTAACAATACTTCTATTATTTTCTCTTACAATTATATCATCACCTTATGTATAATAATCTATAATTTTCTTATTTTTATATAGTTATCAATTATATTTTCCTCTGTACAATCAATCACCATCGATGATAAAATCCCACTGAGGAGCCCATAACCCATCTCTATTATATTCCAAAATTTTTCTATTGAAAGAGGTAAGGAGCATGAGGGCAATTAATTGAAAGAATACAAAATCATAGTCTTATATTCATTTTTTTGGGGATATTTATCATAGAATGAAATGTGGAAAAAAATTCAGGTAATGAAATATATTAAAAATTACAAGGAAAGAAAATGTTATAAAACTTTGTATATTCAAGAAAAAAAAGGCCCATTACAATTAGGAATGAAAATGGGCATTGTTGGATTATTGGAAACTTTATAATTATAAGTAAAATAATATTTTCATAGATTGTTTTGCAAATTTGGAAAAAAATGGATTGTAGTAAGTTTCTAAGATTATTCATTTTTAAGTACATATGTGTATTTTAGTACTTATGTTTATTATAGTATAATAAAAATAATGTCCATGGATGGAGTTGTTATAGAATAGTTGGTTATGTGATTATAAAAGAGGAAACATCTTGATAAGGTTCCAACAAGGAATGAAATCCTGGTTTAATGTATTAAATAAATTGTTATTTACTTTTAGATATCAATTTCAATTTTAAGATATAAAGAAGACAAAATTTTGAAGATCGAAATTTGTCTATTTGAAATATAGATTGATTTGTGTAGTCATCGCAAAACCCATTTCTAGTGTATTATTATTATCATCATTATTTCGTTATGTTTTTCCCCAAGAAATTGTAATGGCTATAATCATTTATAAAGTGTCTGCTCCTGTTGATAATTGTATGATCAGTTCTTTGGAGGTCAATTATTGTTGGAGCATCAAAATAGCAAACTGAGCACATTTGATCAATTTGTTTTTAACTTTTCGAACTAGAAATTATTCCAGGATTCTTCTATTGTGTTAGATCATTCAGAGCCACCATTAATGTTTGTATAAATAATTTTTAATCAAAACTTTATAATAGCATATTAAATTTATAAAATATTGATATGCAAATAATTCACATAGTAAAATATAAAATTGTATTTTAATATCTTTATTAATATTATTTAGAGTATTAATTCCTAAGCTTTACCAGATTAATGAATTTTTTATATCCTATTGGAAACTTAAAATTAATATACCATATATATATTCTCATAATTCTTTTTTATGTAATCAAAAAAAGAATAAAAATTTTATAGACAAATTTTCCATTCTTGTTTTTTAAATTAATTACAATCTATTTTTAAAAACTGATGCAAATTTCATTCCCATAAGCTGATTTAGAAATATTTTTTTTTTTTTTTTTTGCTACATTCCATCAAAAGTAGGTTTGTTTGTTTTTTGATGTCTAAGAACGGGGAAAAGCATTTTAAACAATAGAAGCATAGTGTTCATGTCATTTATGTATAATAATTTACGTATTTCTTCAATATGTTTTTTCTTTAGTTTTTTTTTAAATTTCATTTTAATATATATATATTTGTAGGGTTGTATTCAAAATTAAATAAAATGTACTACTTAAGTAAATTATAATTCTGAAGATCATGAAAACTATTTTGTCTAAAACAGAAAAGTTGATAAATTTTTGAGAACCAGATATTTTATGTTATTCTAGTTGTAATAATATATAATAAATTTAATGTTATTTATTTTGAAATGTAATAATATAACTGCTAGTGATTTATATTGTTACAAGTGCAAGATGATGTAGTAAGTATATATTATTGCAATGCTAGTAAAGATATTAAAATAGAATTTAATATTTCCTATTTTGCTATGTGAATTATTTGTATATCATTACTTGTGAAGTTTAATGAAGATGTAATTTAAATATTAATCATGCTCTGGTATTTACATATTGAATTTGTATTTTTCTAGTCACTAGTTTGTTGCTAGTGTTTGTTAGTTTTGTTTGCACATTAAACAGAAATCAAAATTATAATTTATTGTAAAATAAATGGTGTTGAATTTATTATATATACATATTTCTAATATTTTACTATTTTTTTTTGTAGGTACGCATGACATTCATGCATTGATTTTGGGTCGAGCTATCACAAACATTCAAGCTTTTACAGGAGGAAAAGATTAACTCAAAATTAAATACATAATTTTTAATGAGAGAAAAAACAAATTCTTGAAAATCATGATTGTAATTTTGTAACAGTTACTCATAGTATAATTTATATTTAATAAATTATCAATTTTATATTTAAAATAAATCATCATTTGATTTATAATTTAAATATACATATAATATACATTACATCTATATTTTGCATGTGCATATTTTATTTGTGTCTATATGTATGTATACATGTACACATGTACGTATAATTTTCATTAACAAGTTCATTCATTTTTGTAATGAGATATAATGTTCCCATTTAAGTGTAATTACAACCTATACAGATTGTTAAGTAAATAATCCTTTGCCTAAAAGCTATATATAAACAATAAGTTAATCAGGTAAATCAAATTATATATATTTTTATTCATTGAGTACAATGCTTAACTGTGACTGAAGTATACTACTGTTTGTATATTATGTTAACAAATCAAAATTCTTTAAATATAACCAATGTTTGTCTGACTGCTTCATAAAGTCTTTTAGATACTTTTGGCAAAACTTAATTGTGTTTGTGCACCCTAGTTCACTGGAGAATCCACATTTCTCATTTTAGAGTGTTGAAACTATTCTTGATTGAAATTTTTACCTATCATTTTTTTATACATCTGAGTGTAGTGTTAATCTATCTTTTATATATATTACATAGTAGATAAATCTCTTCACCCAGAAGTGTGGAAAAGCTAGTATTAAATATAAACATCAAAGTATTTTAGCCATGTCTCAGTTCTTTAAACTTGTTGATTCAATTTATTACTAAATTCTCTTAATGTTCTTTATTTTTGGGTACTATCTTCTCTTGGATGAATGGCTTATACTCTTGATGACAAATCTGGAAATTCAACAACTTTAGAAAAAATTACTTTATTCTTCGCATCCTCTGGATCTATTTTCTGTACCAGATTTGAGTATAAATAATGTGTCTATAATATACAGCTTTACTTTCAGTTTTTATAAAAATATTTTGATATATTATAAATTCTCTTGCATCTACATTTTTCTTAGACTATTCTTAACTCATACCATTAATTTTATTCTTAATTTTCTTTTCCACTGAGTTATTAATCATGATAATAAAGACAGTCTTGAATATAGTTTTTTCTGATTAACAATTTTGATTGACCATTTTCAGTCATCATTAATAGTGCTATATGGTGGTGAAATAAAACTATAACTGTGGCTTCATGTATATTGTTAAACTTTATTTTAATGCTAAAAGTATTTATATATTATATTTATCATATTTATTTTTCTTTTAAAGAATTATTGTAAAATAATACTAGCCGCAACTTTTAATATATCACATGATCACTGTTTCTCATGCTTGCTCATAACTGTTATTAAAATAGGCAAAACTCTCCATACAGTAGTGCCACTCTGTGCAAGCTAGAGTAATCAATGGATGCCAGAAGGCTTGTGCATAAAATCCTTATCTAGTGCCTACTCATCCAATATCCCCAGACTAGTTTCTGGCTTATGGCCTTCGTCAGTGAGTAGCCTTGGATCTGAGGGCATCCATTGATTACTCTGGCTTGTACTGAGTGGCACTACTGTTTGGAGGGTTTTGCCTGTTTTAACTTTTAATATAGATGAAAAACATTTTTCTATTAATAAAAAATTTCCAAGTAGCCGTTGAAATTTTATTTTTATTTTTCTATCAGCTAGCTTACAGTTAATTCAGATGCTTATCCAAATATTGGTCAAAAATGGATTTCTATTATTAGGAGAAACATCATATAAGTGCTTATCACCAGCAATTGATCACCCTAATAAGTATTGTCTTCTTTTTTACCATTGTTTAGTTAAAGGATCTTTATGCAGCAATGAACTGTTTAATGCTGTTTTAGTATTAGTTTTTTTGTTTTTTTTTTTATTTATTTTCATAATTTACCTTTATCTACAGAGTTCAGCATCCATGTTTTTCAGTAGCCACATTTCGAAAAAATAAAAATTCTTAAATTTTGTGGACATGTATGAGTATCATCGTAAATGATTTCCAGCCATTTTTATGCACTCAATCATATTGCTCTCTCTACATTTATTATTATATTGTTTTTTTTTTTCATGAATATTGTTGTAGCTGTTGGTTGATAATTTTTGTTGAGTTTTTGCACATTTTAAAAAGTAAATTGTATTACAGGTGTGAGAGTGTAAAAACATGCACATTATTGTAGAGTTTGCTATTATTCACTGGTATAGGCTGAAATCAATTACAATAAATATGAGACTATTCTAATTTGGTTATAATTTTATACAAGTAGTGTGTTTGTAAGTAGAAAGTAATGGTGCTTAGCATAAAATAAATTTTTGCATAAAAATTGAAAATTTTGATAGGGTTCCAGGGTCTTAAGAATGCATTTTCTATTTCTGTTGGCAAATAAATAAGTTTAGAAGTAATTTGTAAAAGCTTTTACAATATAAAATATAATCAAATAGTTTATTGCTTGGGGATTCAAGAAGTTTGAGGACTGGAAGCTGGGGCTGCGATCCATAGATCTTGGCTCCTAGTCTGTCACTGCACTAAATTATGCAGGATAGCCATTTCAATAACTTCTGCTTTATCTCTGTAAACTAAAGAAAACACATATCTTGTCAGGAAGAACTCGGTATTCCAAAATATCAGATAGCACAAGTTATACAGTCATATTCATGTATATTATTATATAAGTTAAGTTTATCCATTGCCGAAAGATATAACATGCCAATGTCCATTAATTTAAAAGTTTCAAACAATATTCTTTTTAAAGATACTTGCATGCATAGGTTTTTAACCTCAAAAGTAGATCTTATGGATTTTGTTGAATATATTTAAAAGAAGCCAATATTTCAAGAATACTTAAAAATAGTGCTTCGAAGTTAAAAATAGTTTTAAAAATTATTTATATTCCAAGTGGCTGCAGAAAGAAATTTGCTTTTAGCTGAAAGCAAACTCTTTAATTCTTTTTGGAGGCCTTAGGGAAACTGAGCAGGACAAATTCCTAATGTCTATTCCATATATTCTTGTTTTTACAACTATTATTGCTATGTGATTATTCATATAGTATATAAACACGGGTGGGCTGCACACCAATACATATTAACCAGTATAGTGAGTTTATTGGATTTTTATGTCTGAGTTGGTATTTCTTCTCAGTTGTGTGATAGTTTTTAACTGAAATATCAGTTGAGTTTTCTAGAAGGCAGCAGAATGAATGTATGTGAAAATGATCTTTTTTTCTGATATATATTTACAATCATGACAGACAAAAATAAATTATGGCCCTTATTCCCAGGAAGCTGTAAAGTCACCAGCCAAGGCAGCAGTTGGTAGCTGAAAGTGGAGGGTGCTAAGAATCACCTGATTATTTGACCCAGACTGATACATTTGATGATGACCTTTTATTTAGGTACTTACAACTGCTGATCACTTTCAAGGGAAGGAACATTGCAAGAAGTGGAAGAACTGTTTAGTATTAAATGGGACCTTATTGGATTTTGTGAAGTTAGAAAAAATGGTGAAGAGACAAGTGTTTTAAAAAGTAGACATATGCTGCAATACAAAGGCACATGTTGGAAGTACAAATGTGGAGGTTGTTGGTGTATTGACGGGGTGACAAGATTGGTTATTCAATTTATTAGCAGATATCAATTACAATTAATTCAGGTTTATGCCTCACTAAGTTTTCATTGTGATGAAGAAGTAGAGCATTTTTATATGGATGTATAAAAGAGTTTTTAATAAGACAAAACAACATTTTAAAATTCTCATGGGAGACCTTAATGCTAGAATTGATAAACAATTGAAAGATGAAAATGTTGTAGGTAAATTTGGTTATAGTGATAGAAATGAGAGGGCATAGACTTGTGGAATTTGCAGAAAAACTTATATTACGAATTCTTTTTTTTTTTTGAGAAAAATGTTAAACTGAAATATATATAATGAAGGTACAACAGAATTAAATTATATTTTGACTGATAGAAAATATGTATTCCAGGATTGTTATGTTCATAATAAATTTAATATAGGATGGGATCAATTTAGTGAGATGTAAGATACATGTTAATGGAAAAGTATAGAGACAAATTATTAAGAAAAACAATATTCACATTTGATATTCCTAATCTTCAGAAACATGCCAATGAATTTCAGTTAGAATTTGCAAATCATTTTTAAATATTAACAGATTTTGAATATGATTTAAATTTGACCGAAATCAATACGAAAATAACTGATACACTTTTATAAACTGTAACAAAGATAGTTGATAAAAAAAAAAAGCAACAATTGACTAGTGAAATTTCTGCTGAGATGACAATTTATGAAGAAAAGAGGGAATATGAGAATATACAAAAATGTTGCATTAAGAAGGATTGAATATCTCAAATTTTCTGTGAAAAAGAGTTGATAATGATAAAAAAGTATAATTGTGAACCAGCAAGGAAAGTTATAAAAGTGAATAAAATCAAGAGTGTAAAACAACATTTTGGTAATGATAGGAAACTTATTTCCACTATAGGAAAAAAAGATGGAAGTATTATTAAAAGAGATGACATCATGAAATGTATAGAAGAGTTCTACCAAGAATTATATAGCAATAAAGAACAAGGAAAGGTACCTACTACAATTACTATATCTTCTGAATTGTCTAAGATTTTAAATGAAGAAGTCAAATCATGCAATTAAATTTATGAAGAAGGGAAAAGCTCCAAATAATGATGGAATTATAATCTATATCTTAAAAGAAGCAGATGAAGAAATAGAAAATTTTTTGGGGAAATTTATATACAAATATCTAAATAATAAAGGTGTACCAGATGATTGGAAGAATGAAGTATTAATATTCATAAAAGGTGATAAAGAAGATATTACAAATTACAGACTTATCAGTCTTTTATCAGTTCTATATAAAAATATTACCAAATTTGCCACTCTCCTTTATTTTGTGTAATATCTTATATAAATGCAATTTATTTACTCTATTTTGGACACTTCTTAGCAAAAAACTTTATTGTAATTGAGGCCCCTCTGGTGTCCCCCCGTCGTTAGATCCACCATAACAACCCGCGCGGTGTCGGGGGCGGGGGGGGGGGGGGGGGGGGGGGAGGGGGGGGGGGGGGGGGGGGGGGGGGGGGGGGGGGGGGGGGGGGGGGGGGGGGGGGGGGGGGAGGGGGGGGGGGAGAAAAGAAAGGGGGGAAGGGGATATATATGCATACACAATCTTATGTTTTGATTGCCCTACAGTCTTCTTCAGAACTATGATACAATGAACAAAAAATACATAACTATATAAAGAATACCATAAAAAATGTAAACAATAAAATAATAAATATGTATATAAAATAATAAAAAAAGTTGATTCTTTAACATCGATAGGAAATATTAAACCAAAAGATTTAATAATCAAGAAGTTAAAAAAGAGTAATTTCCCTGAGTGTAGGATAAATAAACCTGAAAAGAATGAAGGAAAGAAGTAAAAATAGATATATAGGAATAAAAACAATATTATAGTAAATAAGTTTAATAAAATTATAAAAAAAAAAATAACAAAAGTGCAAAATGATAATTAATTCAAAAATAGTTAATAAAAAAAGAGAAAATCTATTAAATTTAACAGATAACTAATGCATAGGATATAATAAAGAAATTATTAATGAATGTATGTGATAAAATGCAAACAATGTTTAGATAGTGGGATTGATAACATGTGTGGGAGAAACTAAAAATTCTATAAAACAAGATTAAAATGACATATTAGATAATAAATCACTGATATATATATATATATAAATGACACAAATTTATAGAAAGTTCAATAAAAATGATGTTACAGACAATATTAAAGGAAAATAAAAGAAGCAATACTAATAAAAAAGATAAAACCAAAATTTAATAAAGATTCTAGGATTAGGATAACATTAGTATAAATATAGCTCTTAAAAAAGATATAGAGAAAAATATGTAAAGAGAAAATTACTTATAAATAAATTATGAATTTATAAAAAAATGTTACATATGAGTATGAACTTGAATATATTTATAAATATTACTTATTAATGAAATAAAAACTTAGCACAATGTTTACATATAAAATAGTATAATATAAATTTATAAGAGAATTATATAATAATAGTAATAAAAGTTAAAGCATATAAATAAAAAAATATAAATAGAGTTCTAGTGATTATAGATATGTAATAGAGGGAGTTAGGGTATAAGATAAAGGGTACAAATAATGAAGTTGTGAGAGAATAAATATAAAGTGATTATGCAGAAAGTGGGTTCTTAGTTCTTATGCTGGGTTTGGAAAAAGATAAGGGGGATCTAGATATAAAGGCCATAGAATGTTCAAAGACAATGTAGAAATAGGATAGAGATGAATATGGAAAAAACTTGGGGTGAGTAAAGTGGCTACCAAGTTTCTCTGGGCATAGTGGCTGAGAGATTCCTGACTTCAATAAAGGAGAAGTCATAGCGCATCACATCATTTAAAAAATGAGTTTTTTTTAATTTTAAAAAATTAAAGTAGAAGTGGGTAAGTTAAAAGATTATAATATTTATAGTTTTTAGATATTAAAAAAGAAATATTAAACAGAAGAATGAATTAGAAAATAATAGATATTATATGATTTAAAAATTAAAAAGAATATTCTTAAATGAATTATAGTTGAACTGAGAATTATATGAAAATAAAATAATTATTTTATTATGAGATTATTAAAAATAATAAAAATGAATAATATATTTAAATTAATAGTTGTTCATGAATATGTATATATACATTACAATACATATGTATATTTTATCTTAGATTACCTGGATTATGTTATTTGGGTTGGATTATATTTATTTCAGTTTTATTATGATTGTTATATTCTTTATTTTTTTAAATTTATTTTATAGATATATTTATTTTTTACGATATTATTTATATAGTTATGTATTTTATTTTGTTCATTATATCATAGTTCTGAAGAAGACTGCAGCACAGTTGAAATGTAAGATTGTGTACGCATATATGCACAATAAAAAGTTTTTTGTTAGAAAGTGTTCAAAATAGATTGAATAAATTGCATTCTATGCAAAAAAATATAGCAAAATAATTTGTCAGGCATTGGTGGTCGAGAGGTCAGCGACAGCTGCTTTACAAGCAGTTGTCCCAGGTTAGCGGGTTCACTTCCTTACTGATGCTATGACCCATGAGAAAAAAATAAAAATAATTACAATTTGTCTACAGCAAACTTTGGATTTTAATCAACCAAAAGATCAAGCTGGATTTAAAGATGCTTTTAGTACAGTGCATCTTATCTGAGTATTGAGAGAAGTTATAGAAAGAACCGATGAATATGACTTGCCGTGATGCTTTGGATTTGTAGATTATGAAAAAGCATTTGATTCTATAAGCATTTTTTCAGTGATTAAAGCATTGGATCTTCCAAATATAGCCCAAGGATATTGTCATATTCTTAAGAATATTTACGCAATGACAAACAATTAGTTACCAAATAATGGTAAAAAGATTAACATTGAGAAGGGTGTACAATAGGGTTACTCCATATCTCCAAAACTTTTTACAGCAGTTTTTAAGAAGTATTTTGTGGATTAAAAGTAAATTGAGATTATTTAAGTCATTTAGATTTTGCAGATGTAGTCGTTTTTGTAAATAATGCTTTAGAGCTTCCGGAAATGTTGCAAGTTATCAGATGAAAATAAGAAAGGAGGATTAAAGATAAATGTTAAAAAGACTAAAGTAATGTTCAATGAATTTTTTCAAAAGAAGAAAACAAAGATTGATAATGATGAATTAGAAGTTAACTACAAATACCTTGGTCAGATTATTACTACAGATGGAAACATAATGGATGAAATTAATCATAGAAATAAACTTGGTTAAAGTGCTTTTGGTAGAAATAATATTAAAAGGAAATAGTCTTAGTTTTTGAAAAGGAATATTTTTAATAAATGTGTTTTACCAGCTCTTACTTATAGATCTGAGACTTGGACATTTAGCAAAAAAGCAATACAGATTCTTCAGACCACTCAATGAAGTATGGAGAGATGCATGTTAGGAGTGAAGATAATATCGAAAACGAAATATATAGATGAGAAAACAAGCAGGTGTTACTAACATCATTGAAAAAATTAAAAGAGTGAAATGGAATTGGGCTGGACATATTGCTACAAGAGATGATAATAGATGGACAATTGAAATCTTAAACTGGCTTTTAAGAGATTATAAAAGACCTAGAGGATGGATGAAATAAGGTTGTGTGCTTGGAGTGATGTGGAGAAGAGAGACTAAAGATCAGAGAAGATGGATTACACTTTGAGTGACCATTCAGCAGTGGATCAATAATAATTGAAAATGATGATGGTGATGATATTCCAAAAATTTTGGTAGAAAATTTGATAATTTTTTTTAGAATTATGCTAAATTTCAACAGCTATTAAACACACAATCCAATTTAAATTTTAGAGCTAGTCTTATTACCAAGGCTTGGAATTATATCAAAAAAGAAATTAGTCATTCTCAGACTCATTAAACAGAAAAGTTATGGTTGGATCTGTGACAGTGATTAGCTGAAGAATAAAATGAATACAAAACTTCATAAATAATATAGAACTTTAATGGCAGAAGTTCAATGACTATCAAGAAGTCTTAAAAATAAGTGTTAAATAAAAGTGCAGCCAGTTTTTTTTTATTGTGTTCCCTCTTTTTTTGATGTAGTGAGTATAAATTATAAGAAAGTTTGAAAAAGATTTTATAATCCTATTAAATCAGTCTGTAATCTTTTATATGACAATGACATTTCTTTTAGAATAATATTACTAGAATTCAGCTGACTGCAATTCTATTAACTCATCAGATTTTCGACAGAAGCTTCTAATTTGATCAAGTTAAAACATCTCTTTGTAATATTGAAAATGGATTTTAACTTCAAAACTATTAAAAAAATTTTAGAAGTAAAATAGCTTTTAATATTGCAATTTATAAAATAACTGTTGCAGTAATTATTATGAAATGTGACTAATCTATTACATTAAATACTTCAAAAGTATTTTTAAGGAGTGCAATCTTAGATAAGTATTGATCATGAATTTAACCTGAAAGATCTGATTGACTGTTTTAGCAAGGAGTCAAAATTAATAATGGTATTTTATTGATGGATTGATTGGGTGATTTGTTAAAATTTTATTTAAGAATAAATAACTTATATAAAAAGACTGCATAAAGTTTTAACAGCATTTATGTCTCAATCTGACGATTTTTTTCTAGCTATATAATATCAAACAGACAGTTTTATATTGAAACATATAAAAATCAAAAGACATGCATATTATTTTTGTTACTAGGCAAATACAAGAAAAACTTCATAAGCATATATTAATTTTATCAAAGTAGTCAAGATATTTGATACAATTAATCAAAGATTTGTAACAGGTTTGAAAATAATAGGTTGTCCATGAAATTTTCTTTGTTTTGCTGCATGACAATATAAAAAGTGTTAGACATTTGAAGTGAAATGTTAATCTCGAACATATATTAATTTTAAGTTTTGTTTTCCAAGTTTGTAGGAGGCTTCATGAAGAGAGCATAAAGATCTAATATAGGTTTGACAGAGGTTTTAATTTAAATTTATTAAAAGTAAGAAATTCATTTTCTTAGGTTCTAGATTTGCAATATACTAATAATTGTATCATTTTTGCCTAATTTGTTTTAATTGATTTCTATAATGTTTTTATTTTAATCTATAAAAAATTTAATTTAGTAATTAATGTTTAAAAAATTCAGGTTTTTCAATTAGTGATAAAATAAATGCTTAACAATTTTTGTTTTTGGATGATGATCAGCTTAAGGATGTCGATAAATTTAAATATCTTTGTAGGTTTTTGGACAGAAAGGTAAACTTTGGATGAAAAAATGTTTCTGATAAAGGGTATTTCACTATAGTGTTATAACTATTTCGACTAAATTTTATTTAAAGTACTCCATAATATTTTGAAAATATAATGGCAAGATTTTAAGGCTATTATTTTGGATATTAAAGCAACAACTATAAAATCAAATTGCTGAAGAATAATAAACTTTAAAAAAAAAAAGTACTTTCTGTTCACATGAGCATGATCATTATATAAGATGCAGATTTCATTTATGTTATAGAAATAGCTCAGTGGACAAAATATTGATGTTTTTCGGAAAGAAAAGTTTGCTATAGAAAGGTTTAAAACACAGCATCATAAGATTTCAAATGAACAGGCTAAAGAATTACTAGGTGATATGTGTAGATTCATTTGTAATTTATGGATTACTTTGTATTATTATCACAAAAAATATTATTATTATTATTTGTTAGAGATGGAAAATCACACTTGTATGTTGAATAACCATGTAAAAATGGCAAAAATTATAATTTTAGAAGATATCAGTATGTTAATTATGGCAAGTTGCTTATTTTAGTCTTCTAAATCATATATACTGTACTTATCTCAGTTTTCCTCTCTTCTATAAAATATAATTTTTTTAAGAAATCTTATATTTGAAGTAATGTTTTTTTATGGACACTTATTTGCTTTTCCACTGTAACAAATCTTAGAATTATTTCTTAGTAATGCAGCTAGAAAGAAAGCAACTTACATTGACTTTTCTACTCTATTACTGGTTCAATTTTCCAAAAAATATTTTTCTGTTACACTAGATTTTTATCCGCATTATTAATCATATTTGCTGCCACCGTACAGAGATTAGTGGTTTTAATTAGAACTGACTATTCATTATCCCTTGCATCAAAATTTCTAGAATTCAAAACTCAAAATTTTTATTCTCATTGTATAGTTTACTGATTTTTTTATTACTGTCATATTTGAATTAAACAATATTATATCTTCTTTCAGCAACAACTATTCAAATAATGTCCATTCATACATTAAAGGTGTATTTATGAACACACACATAAAAACTAAAGATAAATGATAAACTTAGCACTTGTAATAGTAAGATCCCTCTCCATTAATGAGGATGGAAGCATATAATCAATAATTATTTTGTTTTTATAGTCATTCTACAATCGTATTACAGTTATCTACTGATCTTCATCTAATAAACTTATCTTAAATCTGAGACCATTACCCTATAGCAAATAATTACATTCTCCTGCTAACCAATGACTGGATGGTTAGCTATGTTGTATATGGACCAAATATCTGAAAGAGAAATTTTAAATATGTGACAAAAAAAATTTCTATACACTCTTCATTCAAATCCAAACTTTAGGTTGTGGGTATGGTACAAAGATGTGCCAACTACTTAATTGTTAGACCTCTTTTCTTTTTTATTTGTTTTACATATACTCTGATAAACATTTAATATTGTAACATTATATATAATTTTTTTTACTGATACCTTTATTTATAACACTATTAAAAATTATTTCTTGTAGTGAAAATATTTTCACGGTAAATTTTGAAACTCATACATAACAATTATGATAGTTTTTAATCGTTTTTCATATGCTTTAATACTTGTTTTATGATATCACCAGTTTGCAAGAAATTCAAAATAATGTCTTCATTTAGAAACTAGCCAGTAATTTGTTGGTATCTAGATATTTATCAATTAACTAAAGCGATTAGCAAACGACTTAATTGACACTATATCGATAGAAGCACTTGATAGAAATAAAACTAATTAAGCATTTTAGATTAACAAAATTTTACTAGTGTAAAAAATAAATATCTAACATTTATGTAATATTTATTTTTATTTTAAATATAGATTAAAATTAATATACCAATTAATATTAAAATGAAAGCGCTGCACCCCATCATACTAGAACTATACTAAACAGTTCGGTGAAAGCATATTTGTAGTATTTCTATACCAAAAAAGAAGAGGAAGAGTATCATCAATTTTGTATTTATTCTTATATCATAAAGTGTTTAATTTAGTTTCCTCTAGCATTCTTTAAATCTTTTTTGTGTGCACTAAATAATTTGTCAGTGAACATTGTGACCAAACAACCATGATTAAATTAGGAAATAGAATAAGAAAAGAGAAAAAAAAGTAGGAATATATAATAAAACTTGGAAAAAATTTTCAGCTTTCAAATATACTTAACACTTGTCTTTCAGATGACCATTCACAAATTACTATAGCCATTCTATCTTCAGAAGAAAAAAAGATTGACAGAAGGAAAGGTGAGAGAATATTTTGTAAAACTTTCTTCAATTTTTTCTACAGTTTTTTTTTTTAAAGCTTTCAGCATCTTGTAGTTATTATTTCCAATCATATCTTCTCAATGAAAGCACTTAATCAATTTGAGATAATTATTCATACTACAAATATGCTGCAAATGCTAGTTCCAAAAACTATTGATGTGACATTCTATGTTGCAATTTCTTCTGAAGTAATTATTTCATTTTCTGAAAGACTAACAACTTGATCTAATTGCCACTACCCATCATAAATCTATTCTCAGCCATATGTCCCCATTGTAAACAATTTTTCTCTCAAAAGTCTTTGATATAACCTTTATAGCACAAATAGTCTTAACTTTTCCAGGAAAACTATTCAAAATTATTATAAATCATTTAATAATTCTATTGTTATTCATGCATTTCATATGCTGAAACTACTAAAGATAGGCCTTCACAATAATAGTTTTAATTAGAGGGATTTGAATCCAGACTTTCACACTCCCTTTAGTCATGCACTCCATCTTATACAACTAATACACATGATCACATACATGCAAAAAAGATAAATGATATACATATTTTATGTTGAACCAGTACTCATCAGTTGGTTTGAATCATCATATTCCACACATATATATAAATGGTGTTCGGTTTATATTAAGATAGCAAATCCTCAAACTTAAATGGACAGGCTTTAATCTTCTCCACTTTCCCACTCACATATGTGATCATGTATATCAGTTATATAAAATGGAGTGCATGGCTAAAGAGAGTGTGAAAGTATGGGTTCAAATCCTTTCTAATTACATCTAGCTTAAAGTATAAATACTGTATATGTATTTAAATATTAAATAGTAGTTTTAATAGCATCACATCCAGAAGATGGGAAACATGCAGATTACCTTTCAATTTTACCATCATATTTTTAGAATATTTTAAAGCATCAAATTATTATTTTTTTCCAGTATAAAAATCTAGTGGTTTGATGCTTAGGAGGTTATATGAAGTTTGAGTATTAAAAGTGACAGAACTGAGCATAATCCATGAACCTTGAGCTCTATAGAATTTGCCACTTCCACAGACCGATAAATTTTTTAATTTTTTTTATTACAGATCAATGAAGTATTGAACAAAAAAAATGGAAGAAAAGTTGGGTGTGTTTATAGTAAAATATAATTCTTATAATGTTTAACAAATTTAATATATATATATATTTTTTCAAAGAATGATAAAAACCCATAGAATTGGTCAACAAAAGTAAATTAACTAACAAAGTATTAAGCTAATAATAAAAAAATCTGAAGAAAAACAAAGAATAATATTTAAATAACTGCGAAACATAATTATAATAATAAAACCCAAAACTAATGTGATTGTTGCTGATTTTTTTTCATTAATTAGCTTATCAAGTCTTGGAGATATATTTATGACAGCTAAGTGCAAAGCTGGATTTATTAATAAACAATTTCTTATGATTTTATGGGTGTTATTGCCAAAAATGATGATTCACGTAAGTATGTGGTCGAAAATGGCAATAATACTCCTAAGGCTTTTTTGAGTAATTCCGCATATTCAGTTTTAATTTTAATCCACAATTGAGTTATATTTGTTGAATTAAATAATATCTTTAGTGTATCATTGCAACTTAAGTCTATTAATTTTTCATCCTTAAACAGTATTTTTCAATTTGTCAATATTTAGATCTTCATTTATCAATTCTAAAAATGAATTAAACATGTCATCGCTTTTTTTTTTCTACATGTTTACATCATAGTTTTGACTTTCTTGAATGCCTCAATTTTATCGCATAAATCAAAAGTGGTACTATTTTCTTGCAGGCTTAAATTTAGTTCATTTATTAATGAAAATATGTCCAACAAGTAAGCCAATGTAGCAATCTAATTGTCATGAGAAGTATTTCTCAATTCTGATTTTTTTTTGTTTCTAGAAATGTTTCAACTTCTTTTCTTTAATTCCTAAAGTCTTATTAATATTTTATGTCTTGACAACAATCATACTTTTGCATGAAGTAGTAAATTTTCATGTTCAGATTCCATTTTATTACATGAACTTGAAAATAGTTTTGAATTTAGTGTATTGCATTTAATACAATTTATTTCCATTGGTTAAGTAAGAACATTGTTCAAGTCAGGAGACAATTTTTTAGCAGCTAAATGCTCATGGTGTATAACAATGAATAAAAATTAATTTATTGTCTGCTACTTTCTTAATTTTTTTTTTTTTTACAATTCCTGATAGCCACTTATTTCATAATGGAAGCAACCCATTTAATAAAATCTTTGAAAATATTTTTGTTATGAAGGATAGCAATGCATATTTCATGATAATTGTTGGAGTTATTTTCTGAATTGTATATTTTTATTTGGCAATAAAATAAGATTAATCCAGCGTTTCTAAATCTTTTACTTTTATAAAGTGGAATAATAAAAGCATCCTTATAATGTGAGAGTGCAACTTTATGGATTCATGTATTTTTTTTAAAAAAAATCGAAATCATATTTTAAAGTTTTCTAGGTATCTTATCAAGACTTCATTCTTTTTCATATATATAACAAATTTAATTCTAAATTTATTTTCATTTTTTATTTAAAAGTTAACCAATCAATTTTATTAAGTGTTTTTTTTAATTGCACTTTTAATCTCTTTAAATCTTACAAAATTTTATTATAATTTATTACATATAGAATTGATTGCATATCTTTTTGTTTCTATAAATCAATAAAAAGACAAATATTCTTTCATATTCAATCTGTTGTCTTTTGTATGTCAGGTTCATCTATTTTTCACATTCATCAGAAAACTTCTTTTTCTTCAGGAGATTTAACTGAATAATTACTCCTATTAAATATAAAATCAATATATTCCTGTCACAGATCAATATCACTTTTTCAAATAATTGCAGTCAACTTTTAGAACTCATTATCAACATGCTTCTCTTTACAGGAAGCTACATTAAATCTATTTTTCTTTAGGAAAAAAAAATATATATTTTTTTGAAAATATAATTAGTAAAATTTTATACATATTCACAAAGACATTTTTTTTCAGGGGTTAAGTCTTTATCGAATATTTTATTAACAAAGATTTGTTAAAATGGAAGTTTCGTACAAATTATATACACAGATGTATGACTGATCATAAAAAATATTTAAGGGAGACGTGCGTGAATGTACTTAAATACAATCTTTGTTTTTACTATGTATAAAATTACCTATTATTATAGCATTGACGTTTGAGAACGATCTCTACTTTCATCATCTTATAGTTATTCGTGTTACAAGAGATACTATCTGGAGCAATAATTGCTATCAACTAATCAAATGTTGGCCCATGAGATTCAGATGAAATATAATAATAAATAGCTATTTAAACTCTTCACATTTTTTGACTATGAAAATTTAATTTTAATATATATTTAAACTAGCTATAAAAAGTGTGTATGTATGTTCTTATTGCTTTCTTTTAAAGAATTGATAAAACAATCTGAAATTATATATTGTTTTTAAAATCGTCTAATGTGCATTTAGTTAGCATAGGGAAATATTGATCCATATTCCTGTTAGAAATCTCATCCTAGTGTAAATTTTCTTTGTTTTCATAGTCAATATCTCCTCCCAAATGAAATAAGTATTATTAGAGAAAAAGGCATAGATTTAGGCTGTAGTGGACACATAAAATATAACTTTTATATTTGTCCAACCACTCATAAATTGGTTTAGTCATTTCAGGAAAAAAAAAATACTCTAGGGATGAGTTTTATGATAACTATAAATACATCAACATGTAGAATATTACACAGTTCATTTTTCTGTTTATTTTGTTATTTTACATAGTGTTTTTATCTTCTGCTTAAAACTTTTTTTCTGAAATATTTTAGCACCATGTCTAAATGTAGTTTATAAGTCTGACATGTTTTCCTAATAGAAACAATAAAAATGGCACTTCTGTTAAAAGTATCTTTGAAATAATCCCTATAATGTAAATGGGGTCTATCTCTGAAATAAAACCCTTGTTCAACTTCATTATAATACCTTTTTAGAAAGTTGTTTTCATTTGTTTAACAGGTCTAATCCAATGAATGTGTGATTTTACAATAGTTTATTCTATAGTGTCACATCCAACAAATTAAAAAACACATGAGTTGGTTTTATGATTTCACCAGTGTATTTTTAATATTTCTCTGGAGCACTCTTAAATGAAACTTTTTTTATGCTTTATGATGCATTGATGGATATCCAAATCTCACTTTCATGCAATAAATTAGACAAAATAATAGTTCCTTTTATAGATAATTTAATTGTAGTATTCTCTGTGATGAAATATTCTTAACTTGTTAAAAGTACCAGCATTTAATGGGAATTTATGTTGTATCTTTATCTAAGCCTACCTTTCTATCTATAAAACTATAAAGATATTAAACTGGCTTAAATTCTCAAATTGATAACTATCCAAACTAAAAGTTGTGCAAGATTTTTTTCCATCACTAGCTTATAAAAAACGAATTTTTTGAACGTTGATTAAATCTTTATATGTTGCATTTTAAATATTAAGTACATTTTGTAGCTTCTCTTTTGAGCACAATCAGCATGTTGTAAATCCAGACTCCAAGAAAATGTTCTTATTTTTACCTTTAATTTACTTATATTTTAAATTCCACCATCAAACATGGATCATATCTTGATTCCTATTTTACTACATGGCCTATTAGCAATTTCAAAAAACATTTTCATAAAAAAAAATGCTGTTGAAGCAATTAAAAATAATCAATTTAAAACAAAATTGAAATAGACAACTCACTAAAAATAAATTATTTAATATATCAATCTAGCTTTGATTCCTTAATAGAACCTTTTCAAGATGTTTCATTTTACACAATCACATAACCAATTACTCTATAGCAATTCCCTTCAATGGACATTATTTACATTACATTACCATAAATATAATTATTAAAATATGTACATTAAATATAATTAATAAAATACATATATATACATAAAAATTATTAAACTTATTACAGTCCTCCTCCCATAATATATATATACAAATAATCTAAAAAAACAACAGTGGCCGATAGAGGGCGAAATAGATAAAACTTTGGTTACTTTGTTAAAATTTTCAAAGTTAAAATAATATAATTTTCCATTAATGCATGTTTTAAAAAAAATCAAGATTCTATTTATTTTAGATCAATAATATTATATAATACAATAAATACAGGAACTAACAAGTAAATATTTAAATTGGGTTTAAAAAAGAAACCCAACTGTGTAATATGTTTTTCTCTAAAGAAAGTGCTTTCAATCTTTCAAGTTTTACATATGCAAATACTACTAAAAGTTTTTCCAATAATAATATCGGATTTTAATCAAAACTGATAATAATAATGGCATCAGTGGAAATAAAAAACAAATCAATCTACATTCCCTCGATTTCACTCTTCAACTATCGATGTTATTAAACTCAATGTTAGTCAACAAGCTTGATCTGATGATGAACTAAACCATATATCACAGCACTTCAACAATACCTAAACATCTTTTCAACTCTTTCAAGAGATTTTTTACAAAAAATCAATAATATTTGCCATCACCGATACAAACGATTCACTATACAAAATTCAAAAAGGTCTATATGAAGCATTAATTACATATAACCCAGGGGTCCCCAACCTTTTTGCACTTAAGAGCACATTCCATAATACCGGCCAGGTGGCAGGCACCACTTATTTTTTCAGCTAGGTGGCGGGCACCATTTATTTTTTATCTGGACATAATTGCTGAGATATTCTTGACTTCGTTTGTAGAGAAGCCATAGTTCATCACATCACATGTAAATTTATAGTTGGATATTGTTAATAATACACATAATGTACAAAAAAATATTTATTTCAAAAATTAAATTTTAACATATAATTGATGTTTATATTTTTACGCTGTAAAAGTATAGTATGCCCTACAATTTGATTACAATATAATACAATAATTCATTAAAAAAAATCAAAAATTAAATTTATTTGTATTAGATAAATAAGTTTTTATCGTATTCGGATAGCGGCGGGCACACAAAATGGTCTGCGAGCGCCATGGTGCCCTTGGGCATAGGGTTGGGGACCCCTGATATAACCTATGGGATACAATCTTTCAAACTGCAAAACATCCTACTCCAAGATACATTGCCACTAAATTTCATAATGAGCAAAAAAAATTTAAAAAAATTATTAAAACGCAAGGTGATTATGTTCTAATGAACAGAGCAAAACTCTCCATACAGTATTGCCACCTGTGCTAAAAAGAGTAATCAATGGATGCCAGAAGGCTTGTGCATAAAATCCCTATCTAATGCCTACTCATCCAATATCCCCAGACTAGTTTCTGGCTTGTGGCCTTCGTCAGTGAGGAGCTTTGGATCTGAGAGCACTGCATCTAGATAGGGATTTTATGCACAAGCCTTCTGGCATCCATTAATTACTCTTTTTAGCACAGGTGGCAATACTGTATGGAGAGTTTTGCTCTGTTTATCAACAATTAATGTGCTAGTATAGGAAATGTGATCATGTGATGCTTAATGGTTCTAATGAAAGTAAATCAACACAGAGAGAATTTTATTACTGGTTTGCTTAAAAATACTTATTTTAATTATAATATTGATGACTTCCATAGCTCATTCCTAGAAAAAATTATTTTTTAATTGAACAGTTTTTTTACTGGCCAAGTGAATTAAAGTTGTATAACTTTTGATTGGCCAATTAACAGACTCAGCTGTAAAAATATATTCATCTTTTAATCATTTTAGTTTCATTTGTAAAAAGTATATTAATAATTTGTCACATTATGAAAGTGAATGAAAGTTTTTTCAAAAATAAATTTCTATTTATAATTATAAAAATATTTTATAGCAGAGAACCTCAAAAGAATGTTTGTAACCTATTAGAAAATGTTGAGTATGTCAGTGATTTTTTTTCTCAATTTATGTTCCTGTAAAAGTAAAGAATTTTTTACTAAAATCTTACTATTTTCCTAAAATAATTTATATTTCCAGCATATTTTACCAAAATACATTATAATATGTAAATAAATGCCAGCAAAATACTCTAAATTATTCATTTCTGTTTGAAAATGAAATAAAGAGCTTGGGGTGATGAAAATTGTTGACAGATGTCAAAATTGTTGTTAGCACTGGTTTCATTTTCAATTTATGTTCATGTAAAAGTATACAATTTTTTACTAAATCTTACTATTTTTCTAAAATAACTATATTTTCAGAATATTTTATCAAAATAATTCATAATATGTACAAAAAATAATTTAAAAAATCATTTTAAGACATTAATTTTCATTTTCAAAGTCAAAACATAAGTTGGAGCTGTGAAAATTATTGACAGACACTCTTCTATTGTCTGAAATGTGAACCAACCAATCAGCATCTAGGAAAGCCTGCCTTCTTCCATTGTTGAACCATCAATGTTAATTTTATTGATTTTTTACTTGTAATATAATTCTAGAGAGGGCAGCATCTTACGGTACTTTTTGTAAGCTTTAAAATAAATGTAAAAACTACCATAGCTCAAAAATTGATGGTTTCCGATCAATTTGAAAACATGCCCATCCTGACACATGTTTCTCAAGAAGCGATAGACTGATGGAACCATTTGGAATGGTCATAGGATTTCAGTCAAAAGATATTCCTGTTCCAATATATGGCAATAGTTTCGAATTCAAAATCAAGCTACATCAAAACATAGATCCTAAAAATATTACTACTCAAATCATGGATCAAGAAGCCATGCTACTACTAATAATTTTCAGGATCAAACCTCAATGCTTTCATTGAAGCAAAGAAATCACACAATAAATACCTGCCCCAGATTACTCTGTCTACAATGTGATATGATTGCCACTGCCTTACACTAATGTACCAAATTAATAGCATTTACTCAAAATGGTCAAAAAATGACAAACACACAGTTATCTGATAATGAAGCAGAAACATCTATACTAGTATGTATCTTGAATATTCTCATATGTTACCTAATATCACTAAAAAAATAATTCATCAATAATCTAACAAAGAAAGAGTAACACCAACTATAGAACAGTTATCAAATAAGGAATTAGAATCAAGCACTAGAACAAGAATTGACTTTATGAATAATGATGATTTTCCCATTATAGATAAAGGTAAAGTTTACCAATCAACTAATAAAGTGAATACAAATCCAGCCACAAATCAATATAAAACCAACAATCAAACTAATAATGATACACCAATTCTAATGCTCAATAAGACATCATCTGATATTATGCATTCATTAATATCTTTTTCTAATGTTCCAAGAATTTCTACAAATCAAGAACATAATTCCAATGCCATCCTGGTCATCCACCTCATAAAAATCTAGATAGAAAGAAGGCTTATAATATGGAAGAAAGTGATAAAGAATACTTTTTATCAATAATGGACTTTAAAAAGAAAGTTAAGACCACTGTAAACACTACTCATGAAACAGAACATAAACTCTCTTCAGAAGAAGGTCAAACTATTATTGAAGATACAATGTCAAGTGTTTTATCCTTCAGTTAATAAAAATACTACTGTGAATATGAATCCAAATGCCAATGTGTCAAAAGTGGATAATACTGATTTATCCATGACATTCAGTCAATAATTTTAAAAAAAATTTAAGACAATAATGTAAAATCACATTTTTATTTTGTAATATGTCATAGACTCTTTCTCATTATCAAAGCTATGTTTTATATTTTTTTAAACCTTATGTAATAGATTCATATAGAGCAGAGGTTCCCAAACTTTTTCAGGCCACCACCCACTTAGCAAGACATAAATTTTGTAATGCCCCCTTCCCTTAGTATAACAGTTTTCTGCATTCAATCTGTTTGATATTTTTGATGTAAATAGCAACTAATGATACTGTACTGGATGATGCCTACCACATAATTCATATGATACACACAAGATATAACATGAGGTCAATGTCACACATCAGAATAAGGCATCAACATAAACTCAACATCAATAATAAGAAAACAACACAAAATTTGAAATTATTAAATTTACGTTTAAATGAATGAATTCAAACCAAAATCGATTATATTTCTGATTTCTCCTACCCAAAACTCTAATACCCTGTTAATTGTTACCATGAAGTTTTAGGTGGTATATCTTTGAAAGGCTGAACCTAAACCTCACCTTTATGTGCCACTTTCGAGAAGAAAAAAACTTCCAAAAATGGAATAGCACTGCCAACAAAACAAAAAAAAAAACAAATCAGCATGTCAATAATCACATACAGAGATTACAAAAATTATAATAATAATTTCATGCAAAGTAAGTTTCTCTTGTCTCAAGTAGAACAGTGTGTTAAAGGCAAACAACAAACATATATATATATATGCCTCGGCAGACACACAAGCATTCCAGAAATTAATTTGGTAGAATTGTTTTAAAGTAGGAAAATGAAATAATAATTTATAGAAAGAAAAAAAAATACAATAAAATTTATAGAAACAGGACATAATGATAATAAATAAAAATTAAAAAAATTTTACTATCCAGATTCCTTCTGATTTCTTTCCATTAACCATCTCCGGACTTAGTAACTTTTAAGTATGCTATAAAACATGACAACAAGATGGTAAGGGTTTCTCTTCTTCACAGCAAAATGTAGGTATTAAGGTATTCATCAGCTAGCAACTGTGGTTATATGACAGCAGCATAGGAGTCTGGCTGGTACACTAATTTTGGGAGTTTACTTCATTAGCATTTTAATGATAAAATTTAGGCATTTTTATATTTATCAGCTTTCTCTAGAAATCTTTATAATAATGACAGCAGCCAACCAAGAGTCGATCAAGCATTTCTGGACAGACTATAATTTGAAGCTAGGCTCAGCTCTGCCTTTTTTTATAAAGTTCTCTACTGCTTTACAACTAGAAGCAAGCGAATATTATACCTAATTGTTGTAGAATTAGAGTAAATAGATTTATACATAATGTTGATGTTGTCATTCGTATTTTACAGCGTAAATTATTAAGCTGGATTATTAGCAATTGCAGGAAGGCGTTAAATAATAATAATAAACGTCCGTTTAAGATTACGTCAATAACGCCCGAGACGCTATGGATTGTAAATAGATGTAATAATATTGAAAAAAGATTAGAGAAGAAATTTGTAAATAAATTGAAGTTTTTAGCTAACAAAAAAAATGTTGTTTTAACTACGATAGATGTAGAAGACACGTATGTTAATTTATCTAGTGTCAGACCTTCGGCTGAAATTAGATCGATCTTGAATTTTGGACCTAAATTCGTAGGAGAAGGATGGAATCAACCCAAAATGGAAATAATTGCAGACACAGAAGCAGCTCTATTAAATTATCCTATGAGAGATACTGTTGTTCATGAGATTAATAAGATTATTAGAGATAAGAAATTGAATACTGAAAATAATGGCTGGAACAATAAAGTTAAGAATGAAAAAAAGTTCTTTAATGAAAATAAAATCATTTGTATTAAAGAAGACAAAGGCAATCGTTTTGTAATAATGGATGAAGAATATAAAAAAAAGATGAAAATACAAATTCAAAAATTAGGCTTTGAGTTAACAGCTGAATTTAACAATAGAATGAATAGAGAAAAGTTTATCTCTTTGGTCCTACGCAAACACAAGAATAAAGGGATCAATCAAGCTGAATATAATAAAATATATCCGCCTGCCACATCACAACCACGGATATTTGCAAATGCCAAAATGCACAAGCAAGAAATTCCATTAAGGCTAATGCTTGATTTTGGAGGCGCACATTATGCAAACACTACAAAATTAATAAATTCATGGTTAATAGACTTGATAGGATTTGGCAATTATACTATAAAATCTTTGTTTGAGTTTGTTGATTTAATCAAAGATGCAGCCATTGAGGACAATTTCAAAATAGCTGCCATAGATATATCTGAACTCTATGGATCGATAAATAGAAAAGGTTCAATTAGGATAATTAAAGAAGAGCTTCAAAATAATCACTGTCCTGAACAAAAGATAGAATTTATTATTGACTTTATGGAATGGTTAGATGAGAATATACTGGCAATGTTTGAATATAAATGGTATAGGATGAATAATGGATGGCCCATGGGACTCCCCTTGAGTGGCTTTGTATCTAGTATTGTTATCAGTTATTTTGAAAAACAGGTTATATCAAAGTTCCAAGAACAAGTACATGGAATAATTTATTGTAGGTATGTAGATGACATATTCATCGCAGTGCCTAAAATAATAATAACAGCCATTCTGGATGAAATGCAGGCACACACCAACTTGATATTTAACTGCACTGAAGAGAATGAGTTGAATACAATTACTTACTTGGACTTAATAATTAAGAGAAGGCACAGATGTTTTAATTACAATATGAAAGTAAAACCACTAAACATTAGAGGATACATCCATACTAACTCCAAAACTCCCAAAGCCCACAAATTGGCAGGGCTTTCTGCCTTCTTGTTCAGAAATTATCATTTATGCAAATATGAAGAGGATAGAAGGATAAATATTAACAAGTATATTAGTGATCTAATGAAGGTTGGTTACGATTTTGTAACCATCAATAAAAGAATCAAAACATTTTATGAAAACATAAATAAACCAAGAAAGGACAAAAAACAACTTATATGTCTGCCATATATACCTAATATTGCAAAAGAACAATCAAAAAATTACAGAATGAATTCACAGTAGGTTTTCAAACCCCTCCTAACACTAATAGAATTATTAACAACTCTAAGGATAAGATTGATATACAAACTACTCCACATGTGGTGTACAAAATGACATGTCCTCAGCTCTAACTGCAGAGCAGTATACTATGGTGAGACCTGGGCCACTATGAACAATAGAGTAGCTCAACACAAATACTTATACAAAAGAGTATTAAACAGAAATGAGGGCAGCTCAGTATTTGTAGACCACCAAAAAGTGGCTAATCATGAATTTGAACCTGCATGTGCTGAAATAGTTTCCACTGAGAGAAATGACATCAAAAGGAAGGTGAAAGAAGCATGGTATATAGCAAGAGACTTGAAGGCAATAAACAGGAAGGATATATGCTTTTCTATATCAAAGAGATGGACAATATAAATGAGCTTGCATAGATTTGCATAAATTATTAGATTTGGAGGTTATGAATATGGAGTTGAATACTCTGAAAGCGCTTAGCCTTAAGAAATATTAGTGTAATTTTTTATGAATTTAATTTCACTATATATGTCAAGCGTATTAAACCTTACATAATTATTAATAGTGAAGAAAAATCTGAAATTACAATATTTCTCTTAGTTCAGCAAACCCTTAACCGACAAGCAGACAAAACATAGCAAGAAAACAATAAAAAGAGATCCACCGTCACCCCTGAAAGTCTTTTATAGCACACCCATGGCAATACAAATTGAATACCCCTTTTTCACTATTACAGCCATTATCCCCAATTTTTTGGATAATTGATTATAACACAGTTGATATAGCTTTTTACACCTTTTTATCTTTCACTTCTTTCATTTTCCACTTGACCCTTTTAATTCTTTAAGGAGTTCCATTTTACATATAGTTTCTAATTTGAATATAATGGAAATAGCTTTTTCCATCTTTACAAAAGATTAAAAAAAACAAATCTGAAATATGACAAATTTTTAGATTCTCTCAGCTGATATGCACAGGATGACCACTTCTATCTATTAGTAAAATTTAAAATTAGCCAAAACAATAATAACCTGCATTCCTTTTAACTTGTTAATAGAGAAAAAAAACCATCAAAAAATGTGCAAAACATTTACAATTACTCTAACTATCTGCTTTTTTATATTCTTGCACATAAACAATTTATAAAATAATCATAAAATTGGCAAAATAACGTAAAAATTAACAGTTTGAGAGTGAGTTAAAGCCGATGATTGGTACATCTGAGAAAAGGATAGACCACCTGAACACCCTCCCCCCAATGCTTCTAAACCCAGTATCACCCCCTAGAAGTCTCCCCCACCCACTGGGGGCAGTACTGCCCACTTTGGGAATGACTGATATAGAGCAATAAAGGCCTTTGAAACAATTAGAATAATTGGCAGAGATAAAGATTTACTATTTGGAATAATAAATTATGAAAACTATTTTTCTTTATGTTATAGATAGTAACTAAGAGAACATTATGACTTGAAATAATGTGAACATTAAATAAAGTTAAAGGCAATAAGTGGGTGAACAATAAAAAAAACAAAAAACAAAGATGATTAAATATTGCTTTTAAAGGATATGGATATGTATATCCTACATTTGTATTTGTAATTGTTAATAAATTTAATAAGTTCTTATGTAATTGGTTTATGTTCTAATAAAGTTTATTTGAAACTAAAAATAATAATAATAATTCCTTGCTTTTATTTTTAAGATTATTTGTAAATATATATATTATGGAGGGGGAAAAGGATTGTAATAAGTTTAATCATTTTTATATACAGATATCTATTTTATTAATTATATTTAATGTAAACAAAAGCAAAACTCTCCATACAGTAGTGCCATCCTGTGCTAACCAGAGTAATCAATAGATGCCAGAAGGCTTGTGCATAAAATCCCTACCCTTCTGGCATCTATTGATTACTTTGGTTAGCACAGGGTGGCACTACTGTATGGAGAGTTTTGCCTTTGTTTACAACAATTATGTGCTAGTATGAGATGGTGATCATGTGATGTTTAGTGGTATATTTAATGTATTTTAACAATTATATTTATTGTAATGTAATGTAAATGAAGTTCATTGGGGAGAATTGCTGTAAGATCATGTGATTATGCAAAACTTAAACATCTTGAAAAGGTTCCATTAAGGAATGAAAACCAGATTGATGTATTAAATATTTTTTTTATTTATAGTGAGTTGTCTATTTTAATTTTGTTTTGAATTGATTAATTTTAATTTTATGTATAGATGGCAACATTATGGAGAAATTTTAACATTGAAATTTGATCATTTAAAGTGTTCATCTTTATTTAATACCAGTTTTCACTACAAATATTTAGATTTTCCACTTGTAATAATATTTTCATTTTATATGAATAAACTTTGGTTCATAACCAATTGATTTCAAACAATGCAATATTGTCTGATTAATGAGTCAAATATCTTGATGAAATTAAAGCATATATACAAATCATTTCCTTCCCAATACTTTTTTTTTTGCAATTACCTGGAATCAAGAAGTCATTTTTATTACCTTTATTTTTAATAAGTAAACTAATACATCTTAAGATCAAATGGCACAACTTTATGAGCCCATATATTCCTAAAAAAAAAATTTATATTTTTGAAGCTAACATATAAATACAATATTTGGAAACTTCTCAGGTATTTCATCAAGGTCTGCAGCATTTCCATTTTTAACATTATAAAGAGCTCTTTTGATTTTACTAAGCTGGATTTCTCTGTGCAAATTTAAGAAAGTAGATAAAATGAGTATATTATTACAAATCATTATCTCAATTATTGTAACATCATTTAAAAGCTCATCAAAACATTCTCTTCAAATAATCAAAATATCATTGTCATTATATCAGAGAGTGCTGTTGCTGTATCTAACAGAATTATGACACCATTTTTCAGATCCATAAGTTGTTTTCGGGGCAATAAAATGATATAGAATATATTGATTATGAAGATCAGAAACTTATTTGCAGCTTTAATCCACCAAGCATTTTTTAAGTCTTTTTGACAGTCATTGAACTATTTCCTTTAGATCTTTATATTTATTATAAAGTTCCATATTTATTATTAAGCCAAACATATTTCCTGTTAATCATGTCACTGATAATCACATCATTATTGGAAAAGCAGGTATGATTTTTTTTATATCGATCCCAAGATTAGATTTTCTTGTATCCATAACACACTCCGTAAGAGAATTCCACACTTCAATAATATGATAATCCTAAATTAGCAATTTTAGTATTTAATAATTATCAAAATTTTACACATAGAGTGAACATTATTGTGAATATGAATGGACTAAGAGCCATTGTTAATGCAGTTTCCATTTTAATGTTGGAGTTTACTAATCTATAGTTCATGCAACAATCTGTATTTGTCAGTGCTCATGTAAATGTGCTTCTCTTGATTTGTGATTTTTTTACTATGATAATCTATTAAATGTCATTGCTTTCAATATTTCTACATTTATGCTCTTTTCTTGTGATTTTTCTGCTTAAATAATGCATTTGTGATATTTAATCCATGTATTGTGCAATAATTCAATAATAATAGACCATTTGAATAATCAATTTTTATTTTCAACTTTAAGCCAAAGTTTACTATTAGTACCAACACATGCTACTACTAAAGTCTCCAAAAAGAAAATTTTAACTTTTTAATGCATTTCTGTAATAGTACTGCTCTGACAAGGAATAAAAGCTTTTTCTAAATGTCCTGACTTTAATGTTGGACCATAATAATTAATAAAATGAACACTAATACTATTGTGCAAGATAAGATTTAGCATCATTAGCAGTTTATATCGACATAAGTTTTAATTTCCCTATATTCATATAGATTTATAATACTTATATCTCCAGCTCTACCATTGTTGCTGATAATGTTAACAGTTTAATGTAAAATCTACCAGGCTCAACTTAGCCAGACTTTGTAAGATTATAATTTTTAGGTTTATATTTTGAAAATCCTTCCCTTTCCATCATGTGCAGGCAAATCTCTAAATAGGGATGCCTTAATATATAATATTTGCCAGCTGAAAGTCTTGACTCAAATCTAATTTCAAACTGACACATTAGAGATTGTATTTCATTGAGCCAAGATCACAACTGAGGATTTCCAGATTAATAAATTTGTTACCACCATTACTTTCTTAATTCTCAAAAACTTAAAATAAATAAAAAATGCAATTGAGGTTAGAAAATCTATGTGTGTAGTTAAAGGATGCAAATATGGTTGTGAGAACATACAATTCCATTGATATTTAACGTTCAACTATGTGTTAGTTTAAATATTTGTAAAATCTATATTTGTGTTAATATAAATAGACATGTAAACTATAGGACATATAAATACTATTTCTATATTAAATAGGCAATCACCGTCTTAACAAATGATAAATTTTATATTCAAGCGCTTTCGAAGGTCTAAGCCTTCATTTTCAAGAAGTAGCTGGAATAAAAGGCATGAGCCTCTCATGATGACCTGGTTTTATACAATTTCTATTAAGGCAGATTATTAATATGTTTGAAGAATATCAATATTCAAATATTGTATCTTTTTAAAAAATATATCATACTAAAAAATGTACCAGAAAATTTCATCTTAGCAAAATAAATCTTAGAAACCTACACTTACATAAACTAAATAGATGTTTGATCAAAAAATATTGTTGAGTAAATATATTGCAATAATTTACAAAATAAGATTAATCTTAAGTCTCAAATGACAAAAAAGAAATAGCTAAGGTAGGTGAGAGATTAATTTAGTAATGCTAAGCAATCACAGGCTTAGAATAGTTCTTACTGTGAAGGATTATTTAATAGTGACAAATTTGACATGATATAGTTACATTTAGTAAATGTTCAAAGTCATATTGAAAATGGTCACCATAATACGATAAAATCAAGATACAATTAATAAATTATAATCAAAACTGTGCCTAGTTTTCAACCTATTATGGGATAATTTTTCATGTAACTTCTAATATTTTTTAGATGTATCCATATTTTCAATTTCATCAAAGCTGCCACTATTAAATATTTATGCATCAAGTTGAGAAGTTTTCCAAATCCTAAAGCTTAATCATTGATAGACCAATCTGTCATATGTTTTAGTATTTATTTATTTGTCTTCAGTCATTCATATTTTCATAATGCCTATTTGAACAATTTCATTTTCCGATATTAAAATTGATATATGCAACTTGATGAATTAATATCTCATCATAGCTGTCAAAAAAATTTAAATTATTGTAAATTACACTAAATAGGCAATATTCTTTAAAGATTATTAAAATGGAAAGTAAATGAATTATGGTATAAACTTGCATTAATGGGCTATATGTATATTGTCTATTGCCCTCTGCCTGAGTGTAAGCAGATCGTCTTTAAAAAATTTTCTCTGGTTGATTCAACTAACTGAATGAGAAGTTTGATATTCATTGAAAAATAATAAATTTTACTTCATTATATTTGACTTGTGAAAGGTCAAATGCATAATGGTTAAAACATCTTCTAGCCATTCAAATCAATTGGGTGAAACTTCCTTATATCCAGCAATTTAAAATGTTTTCTTTTAAGAAACTGTTTCACATTTAGATAGAATTTCCGGTAATAGAATAAGAAGCCTTATATATATTTATTTATTCGACTTTTTTGTGGTTTTAAATTTTAAGGTCATTGAGATTATTATACTGTTTCATTATAAATAAAATTATTTTTAAACTAAAATGTAATTTCGAATAAACAAAGCAAAAATTAATAATGGGAGTTTTAATTCAGTCATAAACGTAATATTTGAAGTCCGAATACAATAAATGTAAAGATTACGTAAAGAAATATTTAATGGCCCTAGGGAGGTTAAAAGTTAATATATCAGAACATTTTCATTAAATAATTCCGATATTGAAACAAATGTTGGAATTAAAATACTTTGATATTTACCTTTTAAACTCTTTTTTTTTTTTTTTGTTAAACAATTCCGATATTAATGCAACTGTTGGAATTCAAGTATTCCGATATTTCCCTTTTAACCTTCCTAATTGTTTTTTTTTTTTTTTTATTAAATAATTCCGATATTAATGGAACTGGTTGAGTTCAAATACTTTAATGCGTACCTTTCAACCTCCCTAAGGCCATCAAAAAATTCTTTATATAATTTTTAAGTTTATTGCGTTCAGACAGACTTTTTTTTTTTTACTCTAAAATATGTATTATATATACAAGCAAAGAGTTTTAATACTTCATTGCAAACACTATTAAGAAACTACTTCTAATACTTCTGATATCTTAAACAAAAGAAATTGCTTTCTTTTAGACCTTATCAGTTATTAGTTGGAAGGTGTGCTGAACCGATTTAGACAGAGTCTGCACAAAACCTCAGTAAAAGATTTCAAGCAAATAAAGATTAAGATTTCATAATGTTTGCTTGTAAAGCGTGTCACAGAATCTTATCTGAGAGAAATTGATGACTGGCCTCCACACACCTACAAAATTTATGACTGCTTCATTGCGTGCAATCCATTGAAGCATTTCATACTTTTAAAATCACTTGATATAACGTTGGATTTAACAGATTTTTTTTTTTTTCGAAAGCTAAAGATGTTATGGAGTGGACATTTTATTTAATATAACATATTAACTCTCTTTTCTTAAAATGAATATATATATATTTTTTCTTAGTATTAAGAAAAACCTAATATTACAAATAAATGGGCATTTGAATGGATGATTAACATGGAAATTAAAGTTTGTGTTGTAATTTTAAAATTGAAATGTTAAAATAAATTATATAATTTATAAGAGACGATAAGCAAACGATGACGATTATTCATGTGGTATTGTTGTTTATTGCTTTCAATAGCTCTCAAGCAAAACGTACACACACAAAAAAAAAATCTAGTAAGATTAAATTAATACTAAAATTTTTGCTTACAACATTTTTGAGTTGCAAGTCTGCAAGAAAAGTTGGTGAAAATATTTGGTCCATTAATAATGGAACTGCTATGCTCAGAATGCCACTTGGTTTCTTAAGCAAGTAGTAAAGTATTATTGATAACAATCAATTACTTTTTACTACCTGATGACAGTCCCTTTGCTGAGAGACTTTTTAGAATAATGAAATCTAGTTTATTCGCCAAAAATAAAAATGTTTAGAAATGATTCTACAAGTAGAATTAATATATTATGCACTAAAAACAGAGTCATCATATATTTTATATTTTAATCATATATACTCTATATTTAAATCATTTTAGAAAGATGTGGAGGAGAGTGGTGGTGTATTATTTACTTGCAGTAGTAATCTCTTTCTCTTAATTCCACTTTTTTAACTTTGTTTATAATGATAATTCATTTTAAAACCTATCTCTGTAAACAGAATATTTTTTATATAATAGATAAAACTATTTAATTAGAATTACAATATATTAGAATGTGTATATTAAAACAGTATATTCTTACAGACTATACGTTTCACCTGTTTTACCCCATAACTCTATCTGTGCTAACTTAAAAACCCTTTTGAGTAAACGTATATGAACATAAACATCGTTATATATGTACCAGTGCACATATATATGCGAGAAAAGACTGTGATATATTATCGGTTTATGTATATCACAGCGTATCTGTATTTACAAAATTAGATCTTTTTAAAATTATAAATGTATTTATTTAAAACACGTCAATTCATTAGTTTTCACTGAGAATCGCATATATATATAAAATCCATCTAGTACCAACACATATATATATAATGAAATGTTTAAAAAGATTTGCTAAAATTCTAGAATTAAATGAAAATATTGTCAATAAAAAGTATCCCATGCTCGTAGTTATAAAATAGTGTATAGACTGAGTTTCTAAATTTATAATTTTACAATAATATTTTCAAAACATAAACTTAGTGAATAACAAAACGCACTGAAGCAGCACTATTTTAGATCCCTATTTACTTGATTTAAAACAATAGTTAAGTCAATTTTACAAACTTAAAAATTATTATTATTAAACTTAAAAATTGAAATTGTAAACAAGTGTTAATGGATTTACCCCACTTCGAATCCACCTTGCAGAAATATAATATACGATTTTAAACTAGTATAAATAGCCTATATTTTGACACTTTAAAATATACTCAGTAAAAATTATGTGTTGCCACCAAAATCCACGCCCGTTTAAATTTTATAATGAGTGAGAAGGAGGATTGTAGATTTGCCATTTCTTCCAACAGAAGAACAGTCATCCAATCCCACCCTACATGCCCTACATGCTGCTACAGTATGTGATCATCATCACTGGATGGAAAGTTTCCAGCCACTGTCTGCTGTCGAAAGAAGACTATCACCAAGCAATCTATCCAAAAAAGAGTGCCACAATACCTACTTCCAAGTGCCTAATGTCCAAGCTGGAGAAGAAGATTGATAATATTCTTCATAAACTGCAGAGCTCTTTATAAATTAATCTTTAAACTGAAAATTAAATATTAAGCTAGCTACTGTAAATCAATGAAGTTCAATCTTAATTATTAATTCATTTTAATTAAATCGTTTCTAAAACTAAAATGTAAAACTTGCCTGAAGTCTAAATAATGCATTTCATTTCTTTAACTCCTAATAACTGTACTCAGTTATTATTTAAATTCTTATATACTGTGGTTATGCCTATAATCACTGTTTTATTTTTTTCATTTTTGTTATTTGAATATATATGTATAATGTGCCAATATTTCAAGGCAGTGAGTAATTATTTTGGTAAACTTTTAAGGAGAGATCATTATTAAGCTCTCCAGCATAATATTAAACAATGCTACTTAGCATAGTAAATCACTGCTTTGAAATCCTATTCTGATAGATAATAACGGATCATTATGTATAGGTTTGCATAACAAATTATTAAGTTTATGATTTGATCCATTAGTTAGAAGTAAAATGCTAGCTAAGGATGATATTAAGAGTATATTTTTAAATGTTGTTAAGGCCATTAAATGTGCTTTCTCTTATCTAACTTAATCGCATATATATATATATATATATATATATGCGATTAAGATTATAGAGAGTATATATATATATATATATATGTTGTAAAGGGTAGCTTACAATGCACACATTCCTAAAAGGATCAAGCTTATTTATTGAACACAATCTATTTGGAATTTATATTAATAGTGGGAAGATTATTATTTGTTATTATTATTACTTATATACATATAATACACAATAAATTACTAAGTTATAATAAATAAAATACAATCAATATTTTAGAAAGTAATATTGTATATATAAAACTATTGGATTAAATAAACTGTAATGTATATATTATTTTTTAATTTAAAATTGAATATTAATTTATAGTTAAATGAATTTGGGATGACCTGAAGTTAATTAGGTGGGCACATATGTGTGAAAATAGAACTGATTTTATTATTATTTTTTAATTTGTAATAAGTGAAATGTATTTAAACAATACATATAAAAATCTAAATGAATTTAAACAATAGGCAGTTAAAAATCTTGGCATTCCTGGAAATCTACGTGAAATGTATAAAAACAAAAGACAGTTTACAAATCGTTCTTATTGTTATAGCACGGGTAACAAAAGACAGCAATTTAAAGTAAAATTTAGAATGCTAAAATGGAGTTTTACTTTTTCTTTTATTTAAATTATAAACATTTTTAAAAGTCAAATGCTGTAATTAAAAGTTTACCAACTTCAGAGGAAAGGAAGTAAAATAAGAAGTAAGAATAAGTGATAAATTCTTAAATAATTAAATCGTGTTTTAAAAGTTATTGGAGTAAATTTGAATATTTTAAATTTTTTTTCAAAAAGAATAATGAGAATTAAGTCTACTGAAAATTGAAAAAGAAAAAAATAATGAAATAATTTTCTTAATATATATTTAAAGTGCTTCAATACAAATATATGATTATAAATAATTATTAAATTGTACTTTAATATGAAAATGGGCTAGAGCAAAACATGCTATTGTGTGTCGTGGTATTTCCTACCAGCTGCATTAAACCTCTCTATATATATATTTCTACTTTATTGTAAACACACAAGAAGATGCCTGCAGTCCAAAGTAAACAAGGATTGGAATACTTTATGGTGAATCAAATGAGGATCAAGGTGTTTACCATTAAACACAACTACAGGAGTCACCATTGTACCTATCTATCCTTGCTAAGGAAAATGATTTACTAAGTGAAACTGCTTTGAAGAACAACTTGCCTAAATATCAACTACTACTACTTCTATTATGATGATTTTTATGAACTTTGTTCCAATTACAATTTTTTTTTAAATCAAAAAATCAATATTGTAAATTTTTGTTTATTTATTTATTTTTAAATCTTGTTATCTATCTGTTGTATTTTCACACTCCGATGCTGAAGCCTCATTTTTCAGAATTAGCAAAGAAGAAAAGGGGAGATTATTCATTTTGATATTTTTTATATTTTCATTATAAATAAAATTTAGGTAAACCCACCTGCTTCACATCAGGTTATTCACATAGATATTGAGGTAAGATTCTCTAAATTTATTTTCATAGGTTAAATTACAACACTTATACAGAATACATATTATATGTTTTATTTTGTGATTAACCTTGTGTATATATTTTCCAGTATGTTTGACTAATCAACTAGTATCTATCTATCTATCTATCTATCATATATATAAATTGGGGAAACTTGTTAAATAGGTTGTTAACATCTGCGAATATATATAATTTAGCTAGCCAGCATCTCAATTATCTTAAATAACTAAAGTTTGAGTGACATAGGTGGATTTCTACCATGGGGTATAAGGGTTGGATTATAATAATCATTAATTAGTAAAATGGTAGGGGTTCACAGGTGACACGTGTACATATGATTATGTTTTATATTTTTTTATCATTACTATTGTTGTTATACTTGATATTTATTATTGTTAATAAATGTTTGAGAGTTTGTATTATTCCAGTCTCTGGTTTATTAAGTTGTCCTGACATTCCACTTTATAAATAATTATACATGCATACACATCTATTTTTCTTATTATATAAAAGCTTGAAAATAAAACAAATATAATAAATGCTAATTGTAACCTATATATAGGTGCAGGTGTTGCTGTGTGTATCTGTTCATTCCTGCTAAAGGAGTCAAAAGCAATATTCTCTCTGGGTTTGAATATTAGGCATCATAGAATTAAAAAGGGGAAAGTGGATGAGTTAACCTAAATTGCATTTAATATTATTAAATAGGGATAGAGTTAGTCAATTAAACTGTATGCAATCATTGGTTAAGCATTTCATCAGGTTCTCATTAGCATTCTATCAGATGACCCACAGTCTGAACATAGTTGGATGCAACTTTTTTCCATTCTAAACCTGGTAGGTCTTTGCAGATTGTTTCATTAGTGGTAATAAATTAGAGCATATTAACTTATCCCCACACCATATTGCTACATCTGCATAGTAGTACAGTCTGCAAGTTAGTTGACCATCCATTACATCTGGTGTTTGTAGTGTTTGGGATTAGTTGTAATCATTCCATCTGTTATATCTGGCATCATCAACTTTTGGGGCTAGTGGTCATCATTCTGTCCATTATATCTAGAACCATCTACGTTTGGGGCTCGATAGATAGGTGTATCATCACATAAATACTTTGTGTAAGTTGGTCATACATTGTGATCGAACCAGCTGATTGTTGAATCTGATAGATATATATGATGAGAATCGTTCTGTCCATTATAATATATATATATATATATATATATACAGATTCAGTGTATTAACTAGATTAATAATTTAGTTAGCCTTTTTTTAGCATGAGTACTATATGCTAAACCAAGAACTGGATTGAGTCAGCTTTAGCAGATAGAAACTATCTGTTTAGGTGCATTAGTTAATTAATTCTATATATACATGTTTGTATTAATTTATGCATTGTGAGTGTGTTCTTACTAAGCACCCATTGCTGTATTAATGTCTTGCTATGTCTTTACAAACTAGCAGTAGAGGCTGCTCCCATACACCTCCATTTGGGTTAGAGCACCAAGCATGTTATTGAGTTTAAGGCTAGAATATTTGAATAGCTGATCGAATTCACTGAACAAATGTTCTTATTTAATTGTAGCAAGCTGTTTGATCTTAGGGTACCGAGTATTTGATACTGAAGGCCATGAACAATTTACTCACTTGCACTGCAACCTTATTTTAGTATTTTATTACCACCATAGTCTCTAGATGTGATCCTAAAGGTAACCAGTTCTTCTCCTCCTTGTTATTAATGCTTCAGCATTAGTCTGAACCCATAATCTATGTTACCAAGTTGAATCTATATGTTAAGTTTATTAAATTGCTTCTTTGTAATGTACTTATATAACAATCAGCTTAGCTTGTAACATTAGAAAACCAAGGAAAGACTTGGCATATCAAAATATAATACCCATATGTATTAATGGCCAAAATTTGTATAAATTAAGTCATCATATTCAAAATGAGATCACTGTATATAATTAATCTCTTCATCTCTGTAATGCCTCCATGTGTAATTATAGATATTCTAACATTAAATAATTTGTGTTATTTTGTTTTACTTGAGTTAATATTTAATCATTTATTTTAATAAACCTATTTAAAATTATAAGTTGTTTCATATCTTTTACTCAAAATCCAATTCCAAATTATCCAAATTCCTTATTATTATGTATAATACACATTCTTTTAGTTAAGTTCTTAGTGTGTTAAGTAGTCTATTTAGCCTTTAATTTTATATAAATTATTACTTTTCCCCAAGTATCATGTTTCTCCCTTTGCTCAGTCAGCTTACTGAAGAAATTAAGACTGAGTGTAACCTCATAAATGTCATTCATAGGGTATTAAGTCATGGAGTACTGTAAATGAGTTGAAGTTTGGTTAGGTTTGAGGTCTCACCACCTCATCTCAATCAGCTTTGGTATATTTTGCTTAGACTCTAGATTTTGTTATGTAAATGTGCAAATATGACCGGTGAATGCATAGAAAATACAACTGTTACAATATATTATTTAAAAAGTTATAAATTTAGTGAACAAAAGCAACCTACATTTTGTTGATGATTATTACTACATTTTCTCTTGAAGAATCTGATAGCAATAGAGCAAATACTGAGTATAATTTTAATTGATGAATTTGGAAATTTATTAATAATTGTTAGTTCTATAAACTTTAAGTAATTGTAAAACAATTAATATGTGACCAGCGTTTTCATTTTTCATTAACAGAAGTGCTTCTTTCTCTTAAAAACAGTATATTTCTATGAATGAATAATTTTAAAATCACTATTAAAAATTCTATTCTTTATCAGGAAATAAATCAAAACATGATCCTATTAAACTACTATAATTATGATCAATCATGATAGGTCATTCCTCTCTGGTACTATAATGTTAATTTTTTATATCAAAACTTTGATGAGATCTAATTAACTGCATCATAAAAATAAAGAGATTTTATTTAAATATAATTTATTCATACATCCATACATTAAAATAGAAAATTCCGTATATTTTTATGTTAATACTCCAAAAAATAAAGATTTTAGCAGGCAGGACATTTAGCATAAAATTTCTCCATATAAAAATTTGAATTAGAATATGGTTATAGAATATGACATATCTTATAATTCAAAAAAAAAGTAGCTAAAAATTGCCACATAATGAGATCAATGGAAAAGATAATAAGATTAGAATATTGCTGTAAAAGTTAAAACAATAAATGTATAACTAAAAGAAAATCATGAAGTCATAAGTTCTATAAAGACAGGATATGAAAACAGAATGGAATGTCATGGTTATAGCTTTTAAAACTGAAGCACAATATTGTGGATGTTAGGAAAACTTATGAAAAGCATATATGTATTGCTTATAAATCATATAATTAATGTTTATGTCTCTCGGATAATTGTATTCAAAAAAAAAAGAAAAGAAACATTTTATTATTTATTGATGTAATTAGAAAAATAATTTTCAATAACTAAAGAATATATTTGCCAGTTGACTTGAATGTCATGCAGATGGTGATAAATCTGTAGTCAAAAGAGTTCTGGAAAGACATGATGTGGAACGAAGAAATAATACTGGTAAAAAAAAAATTGCATTTTGCAATGAGATTTCAGAAAAAGTTAATCACCGAGTCACTTTCATGAGTGGAGCCAATTCTCATAAGTGAGTTATACTGGTAGATGTTTCTGAGGAGAGTCAAGAATGATGCAACAACTTCTAATTGTCTGAGTATGTTAATTGAAATTGAAAAATGAATCAGAGCAGCCAAGATAATGAAAATTGTCTGAATATGGAGGAATTGTGGTGTTGGCTCAAAAGAGTAACAATTATATTTGGAATGAGGTGCTTAGAAGTTTTCTAGGAAAATCATGAGAAAAACAGAAAGTTAATAGAACTTTGTGATAAAGCAGAAGAATAAAATGAGATGAAAAAAAATATTGGTAGAACAGCAAAAGAAATTATTTTAAAAAGTAGTTGCTATGACAAAAAGAAAGTATAATGCTAAATTATATATAGATTATATATATTGTGTATATATAAATTATAAGAAATAATATAATTAATAACAATCAAATAACATCAATTAATATGTAATAATCTAAGAAGTCAGTGAACATATACATATTGTAATAGCGCAATTTGAATAATTTTTTATTTAAAATTGATCATGTAATTTTAATAATCACTATAACAAATGAGATAACATATAAATGCAAATATAAGATAAATATTCAACATTTTAATTGCTATAGAGAGCATTAAGTCATTATTAGATGCATATATGTGAAATTATATGTTGGCACAACTGAATAATATTGAAAAAAAAAAATTCTGATTAAATATTTAATCTGTTTAAAGAATAAGTAAAAAGGAATATCTTTTTTTATATATAACTTGAATACACTTTTGTATTTCAACTTATTTTGTAAAGACATTTTAATAACAATACTAATTTATTGGAAAGGAACTTATAAATGAATGAATGACCTAAATGAGATTAAATATTATAATAATTCACCAAGGAAATGAGAGATATTATAAAATATCATTTGCATTTTTAGAAAGAAACAAAAAAGAACAGCAATTGTGAATTTTATTTAATACATATTAATAATTTAGCAATATAAATCTACATATAATAATTTACTTTGAACCATAATTAAACAAAATGGGATAATAATAAAACTTTAACCTATAGTGGCCTCTCAGCCTTTTCTGTGGGGAATCTATATACAGTAACATCAATAATGGTAAAAAAATATTAAAATAAATAAGAAAATATAAATTCATAAACTCACTAAAAAGAATAAGCAATTATATTATTAATGCACATTTGTAATTGTAATGCTAAATGCAAGTATGAAATATGGTCTTAAATTTAAAAGTAGTCATCAAAGTTTATAACTCTAAAATGGGGTGCTCATATTTGAATTAAATATAAACTATATATATAAAGTATAGGCATCAGAATATCGTGGGATTTCCGCAGAAAATTGAAAGGAAATTGGATTATCTTTTTTTTTATGTTTGTTTATAAATATAGCTATTGTAACATAATTAATTTATTGTATTTAAATATTTGTGTTGAATGTATGTATGTTATTCAATATTCATTTATATATTTTGTAATTGAACAAGATTGTGATAAACTGTTAATAGTATCTATTGAGAGTCATTATTTTTATTCCGTTTAATCAAAAATATGTCTACTTGTTTACTTATATATAATCTGTTGAAATAATTGTTTTGGTAAATATTTTAATAGATATTTGTAACTAAAACTTATAAATATAAAGCTTTACAAAATGGTGAGCGAATCAAACATATCATTTAATGTTCACCAAACATATCATCTAATGTTATTTAACAAATATATTAACTTTAATAAGATTATATTGACATATAACCTGGTTCAGTTTTTGCGAAATATTTACAACCCAAGATGTGATATGTTGGACTATCTCCATCATTTATGAGCGAATGTTGAATATACAGAAAATTTTAAACTTTATTTAAACTTTCCAAATACAAACAAATAGACAATACAGGTTAGTAATTACACAATGTTTCGAGTAGTATTATTCTCCACTCTTCTTCAGATGTTGCTGGCCTATATGCACAGTGACAATATTCACTTAGAAGTTGAAATTTAGACATTATGAAAAATTGTGTCTAAAACTGGCTAAAGTAGAAAATCATTTAACTTTCTTATGTAAATATAAATCAGAAGGGATCATCCCTAAGGGTTTGTAGTTAAAACCTCCTATTTCCTCCAAGAGAACTAAAAAAATTATTCAGAGAGCAAATGAGGCCTTATTGAGAGAAAGTATAAAGGTTCAGTGGTTTACCAAATATCAAACATTGTGATCTATTAGAAATGTGGAATTGTTTCTACAAAACAAAGTTGCAGGTGAAGATTTCTCAAGAATTTGTCAAGCAGTGAACAGATCATATTGTAAGTTACATGGAAAGATAAAAGAACTTCAGAAGAAGAAACTTGTAAATCTACCTGGGCAAGTCAAAAGTAATGCTGCAACTAGTCTATCCTTGCCATCAGTGAAAAATCTTAGTTCTAAACAACTGAATCATCAGTTCTTGAAAAAGGTTTGAATTTCACCATTACACCATCTACTGTCTTGCTATTGGATATAATGGCTTCCACTGATAAGGTAACCCAAACTTGACTCTAGAAGAAGCAACAGAGTTATGCTGGAGAGTAAAAAGGACACTTGAAAGACATCAAGTGCACAAGCAGAAGTCAAACATTTCATGTGATGAGAGGAAAGCTATTAAATCTCTCAAACATGATATACCTATAATCATTCTTCCTGCTGACAAAGGTAACCCTACAGTTTTAATGGATAAAACTGATTATGATAGCAAAATACAAGGCCTTCTCACATCAGGCCAATACAAAAAAGTAGCAAAAAATCCAATTCCAAATACAGAAGTAAATACTCCGGAAGCATCACGGGTATTTCAGTGATTCAGAAAAAATAAAATTAACTTCCTATTTCAGCAAGATTCCTCACCTGTATGGATTGCCTAAAATCCATAAAGACAATGCTCCATTGAGACCTAAATGTTAATTCTAGAAATTCACCATGTCAAAATTTGTCAAGATTTCTTCTCGAAGTCCTTAGTCCATTGGCATATAGGACACAGTCTTTTGTCAGGGATTCTAAGTGCTTTGTAGAATTAGTCAGGAACATGAAAATGGAAAGACCTGATATATTGGTAAGCTTTGATGTGGAAAGTCTGTTTACAAATGTACCATGTGATGAGGCATTGTCTATTGTAAGGAAAAGGTTATATGACAATAATAGTCTACAAACTAGAACAGCTCTACCTATTGATAGTATAATGGAATTATTAACATTCTGTATAACAGCAACATACTTTCAATATAAATCAGAATTCTTCCAACAAAATCAAGAGATGGCATGGGATCATCACTGTCACCCTTGCTCAGCAACATTTACATGGAAGAACTTGAAACCACAGCCATAAATATTACTCCATGTCCACCTAAAGTGTGTTTTCTATATGTTGATGATACATTTGTGGTATGGCCACATGGTGAGGTAAAATTACAGTCATTCTGGATGTACAATAATAACATATTTTCTACAATTAAATTCATGATGGAATCAGAACAAGAACAAAAATTGGTATTCTTGGATGTTCTTGTGACAAGACTCCCTCAGGGCAAAGCAAAAACAACAGCATATAAGAAACCAACACACACTGGAAAATACTTGGCATATACATCCAATCATACAAGAAGCACTAAACAAGGAATTGTACTATCACTATGGAACAGAGCAAAGGAGGTTTGTTCAGAAACCAGTGATTTGGAAAAAGAAAAGATTCACATAGAACAAATGCTTATGAAGAGTAGTTATCCATCAGCAGTCATCAGAAAAACCTCCAATAAACAACACAAAGAAACACCAAAAGAGAAAACAGTTATTGATACGGTAGTGTATCCATACATACCAGGAATGGCGGACAAATTTTAAAAAAATCTCCAGTCAATATAACATTAAAACTGCTTTCCAAAGCCATATCACACTTTATAAAATGCTTACTTCTACTAAGCCTAAACTGGAAATGCTGAAGAACAAAAACTGCATCTATGAAATACCATGTGAATGTGGAAGGAAATACATTGGTGAGACTTGTTGCCCTGTTGAACAGCGATTGAAGGAGCACAAACTAATGGTTAAAAAAAGATGTGTCTGCCATAGTAGTTCATATATGTACTAATGACCATATGCTTAATGGGAAAATACAAAGATATTGGATAAAGAGGAAAAAATGCATAGACGAAAATTCAAGAAAGCTGCTCATATGACAATGGTAAATAATTCTATGTCAACCCAGTATGGTAATACACAATGTATGAAAGCCTCTAGTTAATCTTGCTCTTAGGAAAAAATAAAAAAAATAATAATAATAATAAGAAGAAGAAGAAGAAGAAAGAAGAAGAAGAAAAAGAAGAAGAAGACGACGACTTGTTATAATAAAAAAAAATTGAAGGACTCGGGAGGATTTGAACTAACCCTCATATATAAATATATCAAATTTCTACTATAAGTTGCCTTTGTCAGAATAGCTCAGTTGGTAGAGCATTTGCCTTAAATTCAGTATTCAAGAATCTAAAGGTGCGAGTTCAACTTCTAAGCGAATATTGTCACTGTGCAAATAGGCCAGCAACACCAGAAGAAGAGTGGAAAATAATATGATTCAAAACATTGTTTAATTACTAACCTGTATTGTCTATTTGTGTATTATTACTAACAAGTTGTTTGTATTTGGAAAGTTTAAATAAAGTTTAAAATTTTATGTACATTCAACATTAACTCATAAATGATGAAAATAGTCCAACATATCACATCCTATAATATACCATCATTACAAACTCTCAGACAAATTTGTAACACATGTTAATACAATTCTAGAAATAGTTTATTAAACACCATACTTATTATCTGCCAACTAAATAATATACTGTTAGATAAAATACGTAGGTACTGGTACATTTGTGGCACCTGACCACTTGATGGTGCTGCTCTTCTTCAAACACACATCAATATAACGATTTTCAACATTTTTTATACATACTACAGTAAAAAAAAATTCTTTTTTATTTATACTACCACAATGCTGCAAATGTACCAGTACCAATACTCATTTTACTTGAATAACATTTACTGTTTTATTTTGTTATTATATTAATTGAATTTCTTTTTGCTAATTATTTTTTTAATCACTTATTGTGGATTATCGTCTTCATCATTAGTGATCTATATTTGCATAATATATATTTATTGTAATTGATAACAAATTTCTGTAAGGGAATCCCTGAAAATTAAATAGTTGTATATATTATTAATATGATAAACAATATTTAAACATTTAATATTATTTCAAAATGTGGTTTGAGTTCATTAAAATCCCATGCAATTCAAACTATATTTTTTATAGATAATAGTCTCTATTTGTCTCTACTATTATTATTTGCTAGCCCAGACTATTAGATAAACATGCAATACATTATTTTATTCATTAAGATTATATTAATATCTATACATATTAAATAATTTTATAATATCTCGTTTTATTCACTGACTCCCTTTACAGAGATAAAAAGGTGTCATTACACTATAAATATAACAAAATCATGTTTATATCAAATTTCTTAATGGAGATAAATATTCAATTTTAATAACCTAATATGCTTTTGTTCAATAACATATAATTATGGCTTCAAATTATGATAATAGTTTCTAGACTAAATCCTGTTTATATTCGAGTATTCCAGTGCGTGATCAATTGCTTGGTATTTACTTTTTGATTAATAATATCTTTTGAATTTAAAATAATCCCAAATCTCTTTTATTTTTTATTTTATTTTTATGTTTTTCCCAAGCAATCTTCACTTTTTGTAGATAAATATTGTGATCACTTTTATTTTCATGATTAAAGAAACTGATTTCGGCAACGCTGTTACTTTTAAATCTATTGCCTATAGAATTATTTACTATATGGAAATAAAAGCTAGTAATACTTTAAGCTTAAAACAATATATTTATATAAGAGTAGTGCATTACAACTGGCAGTTTTTTTTTTAATCAATGAAAATAAAAGTGTACATAATTTTTGTCAATGAAAATGAAATTTATTTATGAATAACATGACAATAAAAAATGTAATATTTACTTGCTTTATTTCAAATTCAAGATAATTAATCAATACAAAAATTATTTTTATACATTGTTTAATGCAATTTTTATACATGTTGAGCGTAATATAGTAAAGTTTTCTTGCTGCATAAAAATATCAGATGACATGTAACACATTTAACAGGTCAATCACACAACAAATAACTTAAATTTTTTGATCTTTTGAACAAGAATGTATATAACAGTGATCCATAACAAATGATAGTGATAAAATATTATCTACTAACGATATTTTGAACTGATTGTTTTAGTGGGTATAGATGTTCTAGTAATTAGACAATCATAAATGAATATTGTTGAAGATTATATAGAAAAAATAATGTTGAACTAATTTTTAGATTGCAATTCTGACTATGTTCCATTATATATTTCACAATATATTATTTTGTTCAGGTCATAAAGATATTGAAATAAAGATATAAAATTTTAAAAGTACTATTTCTTTTCTGTTCTAAAATTGAATAGTGGGTATTAGACTTTTCAAATAAAGTATTTTATAGTAAACTTTGGCATTTTATGGAAGAGACAGGCTCCATTTACATTATAAAGATTATTTCAATGTCATTCTAAAGAAGTGCAAAATTGATTACTTTTACTGGGAGAAGATGGCTGAGAATAAAATCTAATGAATAGTTACAGTTAGAAAAGGTGTTGAAATCTTTCAAAAATGTAATGATAACTCCAGTAGAAATTAATTAAGATAATATTAAAGATATCAAATAAACAGATTAAAGAATCAAAACATGATATATGTGACATATTCAGGTTTCACTGATAGATTTGTACAAGCATCACAAAATTTATCATTAACTTTTTATTCTTTATTTACCTTTTTTTTCCTACTAGAGAATTATAATGTCCATATATTTTTAAAAGTGGCTGCTAATGAAAAACTACATTTTCAATGCAGATTGAGTTTTTTGTTTTTCTTCTGGTAAAAGCATGATTTTTAATATAATTATTCAGTGTTCAGCTTTTGTTTTTATTCTGCTATTCAAGCCATTGGTTTGAAAATTTTAAGCTTTTTAGATTTTGAATCTAATTTAACTTGTACAGTTATAGGTCTGACAATAGTCAGTTATTGTCTATATTAATTATGAATAAGTGTGGGGACCTAACCTTTTCTGACTTTCTCTGTAGTACATATTTAATCAAAATATTTATTGCTTGATAATTCAAAAAAAGTTTAGAAATGTCAATGGATCTAATAAAATAAATTGAAAAAGAGTCAGATATTTAATATTTGTGTTATATTAGATTCTGAATTGTTGATGTATTATAAATATTATAAAAATAGTACTAATGATTTATATTAGTTGCACATGTATCAATCATATACAACTCTCAAATCTACATATAAAAGTATAAATATGTATATATACATATACTTTATATGTAAAAATATTATGTATGGAAGGTTTCCTTCTCATTTAAACCAATTAAGGACTGATATATATATATATATATATATATATATATATATATATATATATATATATATATATATATATATATATATATATACTGTCTATTAAAAAAGAGGCAAGATACCTTGGTGTGTTTTCTAAGAGCACATAATTTCTAGAGATTGGAATTAATATATTAATATAATTTTTAATTTAGTATTTTTAATAAAAGATGTTTAACTATTTATAAATAGTTGATAATTTACTAAGGTAATCAAAATATATAATTTTAAATATTGGATAACTTAATCAATTCGGAAAATGTGTAAAGATCTATTCGCACCAATATTCAAATATTATCCAAACAGATTTTGGTAATATTATTCAAACCTTCACAAAGAATAGTGAAAAACTGTAATATAATCATTATTATTTTTAGCAAATATTGATCAACTTTAGGATGAAAATCTCCAATTTTAATCAAGTTTATGTAATCTGTAACTTTTCCATATCACAATCATGTGTTTCATTATCTCAACCATCCATCTCACACATTAATATTTTCATTTAATTTTAAACAATCTCTTGGATAGCATTTTTTGTTTTCACAGTTCCATATTTCATTTTCAATTTCTTATTATTATTCCCAACATATAATTCTTCTTACTTAATTGACTAATCTGAAATCTTTGTTGCTATTCTGGCAGGTGTTCAAGTTTTAGATCTATTTACATCTTTACATCACTCAGTGAAGACAACTGATTTCTCCAAACTCTTCATAAATCAAAAAAAGTGAATGATTATAATGGTATTTTTATGGGAAAAAATTAGCTCATTTCTTCAGATAAAATTAAACCATAAGTTGTAAATATTGTATTAATAAACAACTTAATCTAATATATGTAGAAATGTAAAAAAAAACCTAATGTAAAATATATGCATGTGTAAACTGTGCAATGTGTGTATTAAGCAGGTATATACTTAAAATATTTATGTATGTAAGATAATGCAAGTTTAATCTATGTAAAAAGAAAAAAAGGTTATCCTAGAGTTGCTGTTCTTATAATCCATACATTCAACACTCATCATCATCCAGTTTCCTGAGTCATCAGTTGCTGATTTTAAGGGTCTACCATTGTCTTTTAAATATTTTGATGATCTTAGTTTTTTTTAGGAAATAGACCAGGGATTGATGACTGAGGATCTGTTGAGAAAAAGTTCAAAATAAATAATTCACTTGCTTCTTTGATTTTTTTTCCATAGAACATACTATGAGGTGTTATTGATTGATTTCAGGCATTTTTAGATTTGCTGAAGCATTCTAAGTCTGGGTCAAATTCTTTGGAAATGTTGTTTGTGACCTCATGATATCAAATTAATTCCATCAGTTTGTTGAAGTCCAGGTTCTTCTCTACAGGTTTGTTGATTTTATTTTTCTTCATTCAGTTTCATTAATTCCTCATTAGTTAATTCTGTGTGATTGTAAAAGCTATTCAATGGTGTCATCATAAATTTTATTGACATCTTTATCCAAAAATGTTGACAAAATGCTGAATTAGTTTTTGATCTTAATACATCTGGAAAGTTGTAATGATTCTTTGATCCACAGAATGAAGAAATGATGTAATTCTCAGTGTTTGCTGCTATGATTCCAGTTAAAAATATATGTAGCTATAAAATTAAAAAAAAAAAAAATTCAATGTATCTAGAAAAAAATATGTGGCTTCACAGTGCTAACATGCAGAAAAAAAATCTGAAAAAGAACGAGTAATCTTGCAGTTGATAACTTTTTGCATTCTTCTGCAAAATTGTTTATCATTGCATTAAAAAAACTGAAGTTTTATTTTTTTTAAACTACAGTCATATTATTTAAGTAAAATTATTTAAAATTAAAAGAGCAATATTTAATAATATCTCATTTAACTATATTGTTGTGACCATTTATCAACAGTGTAAAGCTAGTTAACTTATAGAATTGTACATTACCAAAACTTAATCATGCAATTAACTTTAATAAAAAAATGTATCTGATGCATTCTGTGATTGCACAACACATCTAAATAAACACTATTTTATATACGAATACATTAGCTGTGGCCTTTTTTTATGGCAGATATCTTATTTTATTACATGTGGTAGCCATTTTTTTGAAATGATGTGGCAATTTTTTAAATAATATAGTACATTGTAATGGCAGAAATACATGTAATTTAAAAAAAACAACTTTAAATCATGAAAATTTAATTTATTTGTATTGCATTTTCATCGTATAAAATTTATTATTAAATGCATAATGTATGAAATAATTTCTCTCCTTTCTTTTTTTATACTAAAAATACATTTCCAATAATAGCAGTTTTAATTTGACTGAAATTAGCAGTCATAACAGCGTATATTTAAAATTGCTTGACTGAAAATTTTAATTAATACATATAGAATACACAATTTAAATTTAACTACTAATAATATATGACCAGATTTAATTTTTAGTTTCATACTAAATAAAATTTGTACTTTTTTTGGTCACTATAATTTTTTAAGTTTGCAATAACTTTGCTATTATCTTGAATATATCCAAAACAAATTATAAGATTATGATTTGAAATCTAGCAAGTGAATATTAATTTTCAATATTAATTTTAACTTAGATTTAGTAACATTTGATCTTATAAAGTTGATAATTAATTGCATAATTCATGAAATCATTTCTCTTCCTACTTCCCTTTTTTTCTAATGAAAATACTTTAAATTTACAATGGTAGAAATTTTAATTTGTTCGAAAAATTTAATTAAAAATTAGTTCTCTGAATATTTTAATTAATATATTCTCAATTTAAAATAAATTATTAATGATATAGTATATGACCAAAATTTATTTTTAATTTCATGCTGAATGAAATTTGTATTTTTTTTTTGATACTGTATCTTTATACCTTTGTGATAATGCCTCATTCAGATTGAATATATTAGAAATAAATTATATTATGATTTAAAATTAAGCAAATAGTATGCAGTAAATAATATTTTACATTTATATTTAGTAAATTTTATCATGTAAAGTCAACTACTAATTGCATAATGCATGAAATAATTTCTTTTTCAAAATAACTTTCAATTATAGTAACAAAATTTTACAATGATGATAATTGTTTTAACAAGGCTGTAAACCTTAGCAATGAGCGTCTGAAAAAATCGTCACTAGGGACCTCTGTAGGTCTTTAAAACACATGCTTAAAGACCTACAGAGGTCCCTAGTGACGATTTTTTCAGACGCTCATTGCTAAGGTTTACAGCCTTGTTAAAACTATTACTGAAATAATAGTGAGCGTTTAATAAAATTTATAATTACAACTTTAAATGATGATAATTGTAATTTTTGATGCAAGTAAAATACTGCTCATAAGAATTTTTATTCATAAAAGTGAGTGAATATACAGTTTTTAAGCTAATGTACACATTTTAAAGCAAATGTTAATAATTTGGTTATGTCATCAAGATAGGCTTTTGACTATTTATTGCATGCAGTTGATATGCAATTGTGCATTCTCTTGCAACAACATAATGTTCTTGGATAGTAGTTCCCTGCATTTTGTCTGAATTTTGAGTTTCAGATTTTCAGTAAACATTTCACCATAATGAGCACTCTGACTGTTGAACCTTTTTTTTGATAATGCTTCAATACTGGCCCTTAAGAATCCAGAAAACTATAAGCATCAATTTTCCAGCTAATGGTTGACTTTTTAACTTTTCCTTAATTGTCAATTGAGGATGTTTTCTTTTCATACTCTATTATTTTTGAGAAACTTTTACCTTCCATTGTATATCAAATTTTCTGTACAAATATTATAATGCTTCTTTTTTTAATGCTCTGATGTGAATTATTTAGCATCCATCTTATACAAACTTTTTGAAATTCAAATCTGTTGTGATTATTGTATAGGCAATGCCACAGTAGATTTGCCAATGATTTTCAACACAAATCACTGTTATGCATTTATCCAACAGAATCAATTCATGTTCAGTGTTGTCACCAGTCATAGTTATGGGTGGGTATCTAATTCCTTTTTCATGAATGACACTTATGCAATCTTTCTTGAACTTCTTTATCCATTCATACATCTTTCTTTATGACAAATTCTTCTTTTATACTGTGCACAAAACCTTCAATAAATATCAGCAGACAATTCCTCGGTCCATAAAAAATTAATCATTGCATACTACTTTTCTGTTGTGCAAATTACAAGTCAAGCAGACATTGTTTATCATACCATGATCATATTTGAACTGACCTAACATGTCCAAAACTGCAAAGCAGTGACTGTGAAGAATGTGATCTTATATGAAAAGTTCTGATAAGACAGTATGGCTGAAAGAAGTTTTAATATAACTGGAATGCAAATCATTTTTATCTCACCCTCATATAAATAATTTAAATCAATAATCATTATAATGTTAATATAGTATGTGTGTTAATGAAAATTTGATATTAAAACTATAACTGAAGTCCAAATTTATTATAATCAGTTATTCAGAAATTATTCACTTTCTGTTGGTGGAAAGAGAGAATTTATCTTAGCCAATGATTAAAGAAATTATTTATCATCCATCATAGAAAAATTATTATGGCAATTGAGCCAATAAACTTTTTATCTTTTATATATGGAAAAAGAAAAAAACTATTGTAGTGAGTTAAAAAAACTCTTGGGTGGGGGAAAAAACATTGCTAAAACAATATGAATCTTATTAGTAAAAATTGGTGAGTCTTGTCATTGGTCAAGTTTAAAATGTAATAATTTGCAATAATGTGTCACAGTAAAGAATGACAAAGTGGCTGATGGCTTGCAGTATCAGCTGTCACTAGAAAGATATAAAGCAGGTCAAAGAAAAAGTCTGATAATGATTTCACATTTTCAGAAATACCCTAATATAGTTTAAATGTGTATAGTGCATTTATTATACCCCTGACTGACACATTTTCCCAACTATTGAAGTAATTTTGCACAGAGAATATATTTTAGTTAAAAAACAATTAAGGAAGTCAAGGAATCTAAAATGGTTAAAGCTTAAAGGTTTTTCAAACAGAAACATAAACCTGGAGGTCTAAATCACTAAACATCACATGATCACCATTTCTTATGCTAGCACTTCTATATAGAGAGTTTTGCTTGTTTAATAACCTGAAGGTCTGTAAAGTATACAACAAAATTGTCAGAATATTTTTGGGGGGAAATAAAGGAAAGAGGTTGAGACAGTATATACCATGTTTACATAGGTCTACACTTCAGAATAAACCAAAATGACATATAAAAAAATCATCCTTAAAAGTTTTAAAGAACTTTAACCAAAAGAAGGAAAAGTTTCATCAAACATTATATTTAAATAATTAATTATTTCAAGCATTAATTTAATTAAAGACAATAAATAATTATTAAAATGTTATAATTTTTTTTTCCATATGTCATAGCATCGGCCAGGAGCCGAACCTGCAACAACCATCTGCAACCAACTGCTTGCTTGCAAGGCTATCGGCTAACAACGCTTGACTAAAATGTTATAATTTACTACAGAATAAACAAATATTACATCTATGCATGTATTTATATGGTCTTAGACAGATGACCCTAAAATATTTATTAAAACAATTGTTCTTTATTTACATTTTATATTTAAAATAAGTGCATTTATTTAATTTAAAAACAAATATTACAAGAAGTTAATAAACCAATTAGGAGTAAGAGATAAATTGTTAAAATTTGATTTCTTACGTTTTTATATTTTATTATTTAAATTTCATAATAAAATTGTTTTATCAAATATATACAACTTTCTTATTGAAATATAAAAGCTTTTAAAATGGATAAAAGTTAAAAGTATTTTCTCACTCTTATTTATGCAAAATGATTATAATTTTCAAAAATCGGGATAATATATCTTTTTAATTAATATAAATAATAATTATATTTTAAAAAAGTATAAAATAAGATTTTAATTTTAAAATTGGACATACTGCTGAACTATATAAAATAATGGAGTCTCAGTATCACAAGCCATTTGGGAGGAAAATAAAGATTTTCTCGTTAAGCATGGTTTAACAATAATAGAACATTAATTCAAGATTTTTTTACAGTAGTTTGCAAAAGAAATCTTGCAAAAGTATATTTTTAACTCTACTTTAAGCACAAATGATAAATGATCCCATAATATTTTAAAAAAATTTAAACATGTCAAATAAAAAACAATATTTAAATTACTATTTGCAATAACCCTTTAATAATAAATTAAATGTACTGTAAAGTGTAAAACATCAACTTTCAAGATAAAGAATTTGTAATTTTTTCCTCTTATTAATATCGTGTGTTTTATTAAAAAACTATTTAACACTGAATAATCATACTCATTTTAGAATTTTCAAATTGTCTTAATAATAATTAAATTTAATCCCGTACCTATTTAATAATATATAACTAATTTCAAACATTTTCAAAAAAAAAAATCAATAAAAATGTCAGAATGTTTTAAACACAGTATTATATAGTAAAGTATATAATTAATCAACATAAAGCATGAGTGCACATCTGCAAGTATGCATGTCATCATAATAGCAAAAATAAACAGAAATTCCACATTGCATTCTTTATATATTAAAGTCAAAATAATATAAACATAATATAACTTCAAACTTAGAATAATGTAATCTTTACATGCCTGATAATATTAACTTCATATAAATATATACATTCAACACAACCTCCACATCATTATAAATAAACAACAGATAAATTAATTGTTATATTATTACTTGTAAGTAGATTATATAAGTTATTACAAGTATTTAATATTTATTCATTTAACATGTACAAAAAAATCAAATAATTAAAATTTAAAATAGTCATATTGCTTAAGGATCTCAAGTAATTTATTTATTATTACATTAAGTTCTTCTACACAAATTCAAATCTATAACATTTACACAAAATTCTTTGTATATGTTTCTTTAAAACTTTGAATGGTAGAGAATTTACTCTTCTAATTACTAATAATAAATAAACCCATATGGAAATTTTATATTATTATCAAAATTATATATAAATTTTATGTAAACTTAATATATTGAATCATAATAATAACTACAATATATATGTACTACATATAAATCACTTTTAAATTCATAAACAATAATAATAAATAACCCAAATACTATATTTCCTTACCCCAAAAATTATTAACTCTAAGGCAGTTTATTTATACAAATTAATTTATTGTAATTTACAAAAAACAGAGATATTTTAACATAAAGTTGAATGCTAAATTAAATAATCATGTAGTTATGAATAAAAATATTCCTGAATTATTTACTTTAGAGCTCTAATATTTCCTGATAGTTGACTGTGAATCCTTTTTAATCCTTATCAAAATATTTAAACTACATTTAAAATATTTAATATTATTAATCATTTTGCATGCAAAATTATGAGTATATTCATTAAGTTGCTATAGAAGTTGAAAATTTTTGGATTTAATTTTATTCATCTTGGAGACCTTCAAATAAGATCTGTTTAATACATAGGCAGGAATCCTAACATTTTAACCTGACATTGTAACAAAATTTACTTTAAATATTTTAGTTATAACTATTTTGCTTTTACTTTTTAATTGCAAATAAACTTTCCTTCAATTTTGAAAACATGCACTTTCCAAGTGCAGTTTTTTAAAGTTATTTATTTTTAATATTTGATTATAAATATAATGTATATACTGAATGTTAGATGTAATTAGAGGAGATTTGAACACAGACTTTTAAGCTCCCTTTAACTATTTATTTCATATTATATAACTGATACACATGGCCACATATATGTTCAAAAGTAAATAATCTCCAATATGTACTTTATGTTGAACCAGCTCTCATCAGTTGGTCCAGACCATCATCTCCCACATAGATATTGTAACCCTGTGCTTTTTCACATTATTCCTAGTGAATACCTGAATGAAATAACCTGGCATTTATTAATATTTTTTTTAAAAAATAGTAAATTATAAACAACACATGACTACCACCTCTTATGCTTCTGTATAACTGTTGTTAAAACAGGAAAAACTCACTATATATATTGCCACACACAGCAAGAATAATCAATGGATGCCAGAAGGCTTGTGCATAAAATCCCCATCTAGTGCCTACTCATCCAATATCCCCAGACTAGTTTCTGGCTTATGGCCTTCATCAGTGAGGAGTCTTGGATCTGAGAGCACTGCCATAAGCCAGAAACTAGTCTGGGGATATTGGGTGAGTACACACTATATGGGGATTTTATTCACAAGTCTTCTGGCATCCATTGATTACTCTAACTTGCTGTGTGTTGCAATATTTATAATGAGTTTTGCCTGTTTTAGCAAAAATTATAAACAACAGAGTAAGCAGGATCATAGTTGTATCTATACAAGTTATAATAATCAATTTGAATGGAAATAAAATTAATTTATTTTGTTTTAATGAGTATCAATTAAGTAATAACTTTTAAATGTAAAAAAATGTTTATTAAAGTTAGCATTTAGTTAAATATGTTTGATAAAAACAGAAAGAGAATAAACAAAGTTAATTTTATAATTAAAATTATAAATATTATTGAGAGAGTGTTAAATGTTAAGGTATAATTATTTAATAATACAATTATTTAACAATAATTTAAGTCATAAAATAAATTAAATTCTTATTTAATCAATTTGTTTTAAGAATAAAATATATTTTTGGAAATAATATTTATTAATTTAGTTAAATAATATATCATTGTTTGGATAAGTTAAAAAGTCAAATTGTAAATAAAAAATGTCACTTCCTCTGTGTCCATGTGTCTGTGCATGGATAAATTTAAGTTTCTTGGTTTTAATAACCAAGATAATTATTAAAATTATTTAAAATTTTAATGAATAAAAATTAATCAAATCTAAATAATAAAGGGTTAAATAGTCAATTATAATACTTCTAATAAACCAGGTTTAAGAAAAAGATAATATGTTATTTTAAATGAAAAGAAATAATTAAATATAATTTATTATCTTGTTTTTATTTTTATTTTATTAATATTCTTAATTATTAAGAAAATCAGTTACATTGACATTTTTTTTAACTTGCTTAAAATTACATGTTTAATTTTAAATAATATAAGATAAAATTACATAATTTTCTCAATCAGTTCCTGGTTTTAATTATTTCAGTTGCCATAGAAGACATTTTTTGTTCAGGGGGATGTAATTAAATTGGCATGTGTCAAAGGGGGGTATTTATAGAGAAATCATCATTTTTCAGGGTCTGATCCATTGTGTGACTCATCTGATCTGCTCATCCTCTGTGCACTGCAATTTTTAACCAAAAGTAATAAGTTTTTTTATAATTATTTTATTTTCAAAGTGTAAAGTATTTTATAGTTATTTGAATTTACAATGCTGTGTTAAACTACTTTAAGATACCCTACTTTTTTATTACCATAATTCAGTTTCAACTCTAATTTAACTACCAACATAATGCCATGGAAAAGTAATTTATTTGTAATAACCAAACTTCATGAATTATGTTTTAAAATAATTTTTAAAAGTAGCCAAGTGATGTGTTTATTAGTATTAATTTACAGAATTATGCAGAACATTGTACTAATCTATTCTTCATTTATGTCTGTTATTTTTAAAAGAAGAAAATTGAAATAATAACTTAAAAATTATAGACTATTTAACTACTCTATTAATTATGAGATAACTTAAATGTGAGAAATCATTATTAAGAAAACAAACTATACAATGATAGAAAAACTTGTTATCTATAACTCAAGGAAAATTATTATTTAAATGTGTTTGCTTTCTCCAAAATCTGTGCCATTTAAGAAAAATATTTGGGAGGAAATGAAATTTAATAAAATATTAAATGAAAATAAATATATGATGACTGGGATATGCTTTATTTTCCTTGTATATTATAATAAAATATTTTGAATGAATTGGAGAAACTAAAAAATAAATTTTAAATTAATTATTTTAAAAGAAAAGAAAATAATTGCTGAAGTAATTTACAATGGATGTTTGACAAGTAATACTCACAAACTACTAAAATTAATAATGTCTCTGAAAGGAAAATTGCTAAAAAAAAAATAATACCTGAAAATGACTTTTGTTTTTATTATCAAATAAATTTGAGCTTGCTCTTAAATATGCTTCTTTTTAAATAAATAAAGAAGTCAAAATGTTTTATTCATTTCAATGAAACTTTGGACTCTAAAAATTGAAATAGAAACAAAATTTCTATTTTAAATGTCACCAATTGAATATTCTCCAGCTAGCTATGTTATTTTATATTGGCCAATTTCTTCATAAGAATTCAAACCTAGTATTAAGTTAGAATTAAGAACTGTGTTAATATTTGTTATTTTATATTTGGAAACTATCTTTTCTGCATTAAAATTTTTTTATTATTCAATTGGTATGGACTGTTTGTCACATGGACAACCTGCTAAGGAAGGACTTCATGCCCTTAACAGACCACTCATTATGGGAAAGTTCCATAAATGAACTGAGATGTTTTTTAAAAAAGAAAAAATATGTGTTACATGTTTTTATATAATTATTTATTATTGTTTTCTTACTTTTATTGCTGTTATGACATTATTTTATATCAAGGTAAATCTCACTTTTATTATTATTGTCTTTATTGGGTTTATGACAGAATGTGTAGGTCTTCATACATATTATCAGGTAAATTTGATATTATTTGTCATTTTCTGGTTTAAAGTAAATTTTAAAATGCTTTATTTATTAGAGATATTCATCACTTACAATTTATTTGCTTATAAAGGTTTTTGAGTATTTCGCTTACTCATCAGTGAAATAGCCTTGGTGTTTATCAGAAGTTCAATATTTTATTATAATTATTATGAAATAATGATTTACCACTAAATTTTAATATAATTGAGCATTCATTAGTTTCATAATATTTTCATTTACTTGCATTTACATCCACTCTATTTTCATGAACTTTTTATTATACATTGCACATATGTGTGTTATTTCTTACTTTCTGCTGAATTTTATTGGGCCATAATTTTAAATATTTTTATAGTCGTTTGACTTGTTCTTATATTGTTTGTTTCAGTTATTGCTTTTTGTTTGTTACTTTTTACTGTGCTTATTAATTGAGTCAGCTTTATTAATGATAAATTGTTATCTTGCCATTGCTCAGCTTGAGATATATTTTCTTTAAAATATTAGGCCTCAATTGATATAGCATGTTTATTGTGCTTTGCAGCATGGATTCACTCTCCCCATTGTTTACATGTTTTATTCCATGAGTTGATAGTGCTTTCTATTTCATGATTGTTATCACATTATAAAGATACTTAGATCCCTGAAGAGGATAATCATTTTGGTGTGTTTTGTATTTTTCTTGTGCTGAGATTAAATCCACACATACTTTTTGCTTTTATAGATATTGGAAGCTACCACACTTTGTTCATGTTATTTTGCTTTGCAGAGCCAATGTTTTGCCTTCCCTTAGGAAGTAATTAAATATTCTTTTCCACAATGGTAAATGTAGTTATTTATTAGATATGACATGGCAATGATAAGATAGTATTGAAGAGTCAATTCTTCAGATTGCACTTCCTTTGTAATGTTGGGTCAAGTATAACAATGTCTGTATTGTGTTGCTATGTTGTTCCAGATAGCTACAAGAAAAACAACAAAAATGTTTATTATTTAAATCCATATTGTTTAGCACATGGCATAATAAGCAATACACATCTGCATTGTATTTGTCTTCACCATCTGGAGCATTTTGCTGATGGATTTGTAAGTCATTTAATACTGGATGATGATGATGATGATTATTATTATTATTATTATTATTATTATTATTATTATTATTATTATTATTATTATTATGGGAGATTTGAATATAGATTTATATAATAATCTACATGGTCCTACGGTATTTGAATTTGCTTTATAGTTATGGTTTTAATCAAGCTATTTTTTCACCTACTCGTATTACTGAATCATGTCAATCCATTTTAGATCATATATTTGTCAGATTAAACCAGAAACAAAGTTATGAATCGTCTGTACTAAATATTTTTATTTCAGATCATTTTGCAACTATGAAGAAGTTGCTAAATTGTAGACAACATGTAAATACTCATTTCTATGTTAATAAGTTGTCACATAATAAACTAAAAATGTTATTATCTGATCAGAATTGGGATTATGTTTTTGCTCTGCATGATGTTGATTTAGCATTTTTAAAATTTCAAGATATTTGTAAATCTTTAATTACAATATCTATGGTTAGTTTTAAATTGACTAGCAAAAACCGCAAGCGCTCAGCCTGGATAATGAATGATTTGATTGGAAAAATTAATCAAAGAAATCATTTAAAATGTTTGGGTGGAGATTTGATGAGTCTGAAGAAATTAAATACTGAGATCAAATCTGATATTCAGAAATTAAAATTTCAATATTATCAAAAATATTTTAATGATAAAAATATTTCTTTAAAATGAAAATTGATAAATTCTCTTGTAAAGAAACCTTTATCAAATCAATTTAAATTTATAAAGCACAATGATAATTTGATTGAAGTAGAAAATAATAAAAAATGTGTTGCTGACTTGTTTAATTTTTTTTTTTTTCAGATTTGTCAATAGATAGAACACCAGTACAAGAATTGTCTTTTGCTGATTCATGTTTAAATTCTTTTTTGTGTACAGATGTTACTGATTTGGATATGTCTGGTAAAATTGATCTCTTAAAGAATGTTCATTCAGCTGGTCTAGATAGGTTAACACCAAATATTCTTAAGGAAAATAAGTCAGCTTTTATACCTGTTCTTGTTTATTTGTTTAATTTTTCCTTAAATGCTGGTTTGTTTCCTACTTGTTTGAAAGTTGGTTTTATTACATCTGTTTTTAAAAAGGGTGATCCTGCACAGCTTGACAATTATAGACCGATTTCTATTATATCTGTAATATCCAAATTGTTAGAGATGGTAGTTAAAGAGAAAATGATGTCATTTTTATCTAAAAATAATATTTTATCTCAACATCAATATGAATTTATTTCTGGTAGAAGTACCTTGGACACTTTCTATAGCCATGTAAACAATTTGACAACTTTACTAGATAAGGATTTTAAAACTGTTGCTATTTATTTAGACTTGTCTAAGGCATTTGACTCTGTATCTCATAAAATTTTACTTCAGCATTTATATTCATATGGTTTTCATGGTGGACTTATTTCATGGTTTGCAAGTTACTTAAAGGATAGAAAACAAGCAACAAATATTTCTGGTGTTGTAAGCTCTTTTATAACAGTTAACCATGGTGTACCACAAGGTTCAGTTTTGGGTCCCATTTTATTTATAATTTATATAAATGATTTATTTTCTTTATCTTTAGAAGCTAACATTTATGGTTTTGCAGATGATATTGCTTTATCTTATGCTGCAGTTTCATATAATTTTGTTGAAAAAATAATTAATGATGATTTAGTCCTAATTAGTAAATGGTTAGCATTTAATAATTTATCAATTAATTTGAGTAAAACAAAAGCTATTAATTTTTCTTAGAAGTCAAATATTAATTTGCTTAACATTACTATTTGTAATAAGTATTTTTGCTATTGTAATAGCACTTGTACTTGTGCTAACATTTCATTTGTTGATAATATTTGTTATCTAAGAGTTTTTATCGACTCCAGACTATCCTAGTCAAACCATATTGACTTTCTTTGTTCTCGTTTATGTAAATTAAATTATATGTTTTGCTACTTATCTAAATTTTTCCTCATTCAGCCTTGATTACTTTATATATTTCTTCTTATCAAAGCTTATTATGTTCTAATATATCAGTTTGGGGGGAACTGTTCTACTTTTGCAATGACTACTTTGTCTGTTTTACAAAATTATACAATGCGTAGCATTTTTGGTAGATCATATACCACATCTGTTAAAGATATTTATGCCACGTTTAATATACTAGATGTTTTCTATTTGTATAAATACAGAGTGATTCTTGATATTTATTGTAGGAAACTTTATTTGGGTACTAAATCTTCTGTTGTAAATATTCGTTTATCAGTTAGCTTTACCTAATTTTTTTAAAACATCTGTTTATAAGATATTGTTCTGTGAATTTAATGAATACTAGTTATTTGATTTTTAAAAAGCATTTATGGCACTGGTTATATTATGCTAAACATTAATTTTATTTTGTTTGTTTATTTTATTTTATTTTTATTTTTTGTTTATATTGTATGTAATGTTGTAATTATTTACTACTGTGATTGAATTGCCAAATGCAATATCTGTGTGATTTTAATATTTTATGTTATATTTATACTTTTTTTTTGTATTTTATTAGTGTTTTTAGTTGTTACATTTAAATTCATCACACAAGATTTTTCTTGTATGGAATTTATCTCACTGTATTATACATTTATTGTTTGTTTCATACTAAATAAATAAATTATTATTATTATTATTATTATTATTATTATTATTATTATTATTATTATTATTATTATTATTATTATTATTATTATTATTATTATTATTATTATTATTATTATTATTATTATTATTATTATTATTATTATTATTATTATTATTATTATTATTATTATTATTATTATTATTATTATTATTATTATTATTATTATTATTGTTGTTGTTGTTGTTGTTGTTGTTGTTATTATTATTATTATTATTATTAGTTGGATAGTAACTTAGATAATATGCATGTACATGACTTCTGGTGAATGATCCATACTTTTCTTTGTATTTACACTAAACTAAAATATACGCAAGCAATATTAATATATTTGTTTTTAAATCTCAAAATAATAATAATAATAATAATAATAATAATAATAATAATAATAATAATAATAATAATAATAATAATAATAATAATAATAATAATAATAATAATAATAATAATAATAATAATAATAATAATAATAATAATAATAATAATAATAATAATAAATTACAGTCATGTGAATCCTTTGACCCAGCATCTTTTTTTCTAGGAACAGCAGAAGAGAACATAATGTTTGGAAAGATAGAATTCAAACAAAAAATAGACCAAATCCCAGATTCCAGCTACCCAGGTATGCCTGGGATCCCAAAAAGAGTTTTTCACACTTAGAAACTCACACTACCCAATATTTAGTGAATATAGTGAATTTGCTTACAAAACAAGTATATAAAATTCCAAACCTAAACCCTATATCAATAGTCCCTGTTTTAAAAAAACAAGAAAGTCCAAACACACTTGAAAATCTTTGTCCAATATCAATGAGCTCACTAGGCATTAAAATACTTGAATCTGTCATCAAAGACAGAATAGAGCCATACATCACCCCAATTATATCTAAACACCAATTTGCCAAAAAAGGCTCTTCAGTTAACCAGGCAGCATTCATCTATAAAACAGTCATAGACACAGTAAGAACTAACAAAAAGTATGCACCAGTAGTAGTACAATTAAACATAAAGTCAGCTTTTGATAATGTATTAATAAACAAGCTAGTAGAACTATTAATAAACTCTACAATCCCCAAGCCTATATTTATATTATCACTAATTTGTTACTCAACCAAGAAATATATATTACTTTAAATGGTAAAATAGCTACATTAATAGTAGTACCAAACTCTCCATACCACAAGGATCTCCACTAAGCTCACTACTATTTGCAATATATATCAACCCACTAATTAAGGAAATTGAAGAAAAAATAAATGGAATATACATACAACAATTGGGCTCCTATATTCCATGCATTGCTTACATGGATGACATATCTATCTTTTTAAAAAGCAAGAAACAGATACCCAAACTTTTAAAAATAATAGCCTATTACTCAAACACATATAACCTTAATGTTAATATTCAAAAATCTTGTGCCTGGAAAATTTACACCTCAAGTCCAATTACAGATTACTTCGAGGGAACACAAATTAAAATAATTTGAGGGAAAAGATTGTGAAATTGATAAATTCAATGGAAAAGGCATATCTATCACTACATGCTAAAATATCACTGTTTAATATGCTGGTAATAACCAGAATAATTTATTTCTCTCCGATTGTGATTTTTCACAAGGGGTTTCATTAACAATATTTATACTTTATGCAGAAAGTTACTGTGGGGGAAAAACAATAGCTGTTTCAATCAAAAAACTACAACTGCCATGTATATTGCATGCTGACAAGCTGAAAGGTTCTTCCTTTCAAAGGCTCCAATTGAGACAGTCTAATTTATGCCCAAAAGAAAGAGATAAAATAAAAAGAAGTCAATAGTTTTATCAGTAAGTACTATCGCTATTGTTCCATAAACCTTTTATAAAAAAAAAGAAGCTAATTTTCAGCGAGGAAAATTGTTTTACGATTACGTGTGAGTACGGAAATGGCTGTCTTCAACAAGGCTATAGATTTACTTGGTTACAAGACAAAAGCAACCATTGAGAGCAAAAGCGAAAAAGCTAATATAAACAAGAATAGACTTCCTGACAATCTCAGTTATTCACTGAAAATGAATTTAGAAAACCCTAGTAACTCAGATTTTAATCATCACAACAGTGAAAGTAATGGAAATAGCAAATTCACAGAAGCTGACTTCGAAAAAAAAAAAGTAGTAATAAAATAGACCCCGGGACTTTAAATGATAATAATTCAATAAACAATTCAAAAAGGAACATTACTGTGAAAAAATCCAGTATAAAAGCCCTAGAACAAAAAAGTTACAAGGCAGAAACTAGCGCACTTCCGTTATTATGACAATTTGGTGTCGAAACGGAAGCTGCGGTTTGCGGGAAAACACAGCAGACAAGAAAAAACCCAGAAATCAGCAAGACAATTCCAACTTTTAAATCGAACAATTTAATGAGACCTACAAAATGACCCAAGAACCAATTTTTTTGGATGAATATAAAGGAAGATATGGGACAAAAACTGCCGGAACAGCAGCGCCATCGAAAATATTTTTTTCAGAAAATCAGCGCTAGATCATAACAAACTAAAAATTGAACCCAAAATCAAAGAAACAAGGCCAACTAAAAGTGCTAAACCCTTTTTACACTCACAGAATCCACTGAGGAACAATTCTAAGACCACAACAAGTAGTTTTTCCACAGGTGAAATGTTTCAAGCTCAAATAAGGATCACAATTACCTTAATGCAAATTTATCAACTCACTGTAATATACCAGATACAACTACTATCCCAAAAGTCGATCCAAAACAAACAAAGAAACTGTTCGAAATGCCTAAAAAACCCAAAAATAAGGTGAAGCTATATTTAAACTCTAACAATCCTACCCCTCCCAATCATATAGAAGAGAATAAAACCAAAGTGAACTCCTCACAATGCTCATTGTCAGTGAACAAAGTTGAAGACCCAGAGATGCAGTTTCAAGAAAGTATCTATGACTACCATAACCTTCAGATCAGTACAAATAAAAATACCACCAACCCCAAATCTGTCCTCAGCCCCAAAGTAAACTCATATAGTTTTCATTTCTCCAACTCTAGTGATAACACTGAAAACATGAGGCCAGTATCAAACTAGGCACCAAATGAAGACAGAAAGATGAACCGAATCAATAATCACAGTAGCAATTACAATTTTGATTTTCCGGCTTTAGGAAACAATTCAAAGGTAGTAAGTAAGAATGATACATATAACAAGGACCATAACACTCGGAATAGAAGCAGCATACCTCCCTTATCATATGCTCAAATGACAGCAGCAAGCACAGAACACACAAATCCTACAAACTACAACTCTCAACATTATGATAATAACAAACCTGAGCTAAGCACACTTGCTAAGTCACTATTAATCATGGATAACGATCATGAATATGAAGACCAAAGCACAGATCAAAAAGAAGCAGGAGTGACTCCAATTATAGAAGATACTCCAGCATCCCATATGGTCATCAATGACCGATTTAATCAGTCAATACCTGCCTTGTTGATGAGGTCTTTTCAACCCTACTGAAATAATAATACCCTAATTTTTCCCACGACAGACCATAACTTATCCTTTTATAAATTCCCCACCCAATCATTGTTTGATCTCTTTAAGGCAAAAGGGATATGGTCCTCCATATATAAAGTTTTATTTCACCTGAATGACCGCTATGTGGCCATACAATTCACCAACCCCTTTGCCAAGGAAGCCTTCAGAAACACATATAAAACATTAGCAGGCAGATATTTGGTGACCGTGGACTTGGATAGATCAATGTGTATCAGTGGAATGGTCAAAAATTGTGGTGTTGAATTTCAACAATCAGAGCTTCAACAAATCCTCGCACCATGTGGGAAAATTATGTCCTTTGCTTACAGACAACTTCAGAATGTTGGAGCTGAGGTTTTCACAAACATTGCAGAATTCAGAATTTTACTTGCCAAAGGAGTGTCCCCATTGGCTGTGCCTGGGTTGGTGGAGTACCATGAGGCCTCACTACTGATTATTCTCAGAGGGGTTTCCCCACAGTGTTTCCACTGTTCCCAGAGGGGACACCTAATGAGAGACTGCCCGGATCGAAAATGCATACATTGTGGATCTATATGCAAGAAATTCCACAGATGTAACTGAAAGGGACCCCAGATGATTCATTCCAGTTTGCAAGAAAATAATATGATGAGTAATAATATATCCAACTCAGAGGTCTTTCAATTAAGAAAGCCAAAGCAACAGAATCATTATAGTAGGTCCAGAATGCAAGAAACAGAACAGATAGTCACTCAAGATAATGACATATTCATAATTTTCTGAGAATGTGCAGCCCAAGAATAATTCCAAGCAAGAGTCAGAAGATAAACTTGTAACACCATCCACAACCCAACCCAATCACAGGAAGGCAAAAAGATCCAAGAGGCTTAAACCATTATCTTCCCCTTCTACAGACTGTGATGAATCAGAATTTGTGGGGGATCTCATAGAATTACATGAAACAGCAGACCAGGAATGCTCACCTAAGGGAAAGAAGACACGAACTAGTTCACCAACACAGGTAGACTATCTGAATGGCCCGATACCCCTCAGCCTGAAAGATTCCCATTTGCAAATCACCCTATTGGAAAATGGCCACCCAGAACTGATATCTCTAGTTGAGGAGATTGAAACACCTTCTACTCTCACAGCATCAGAGGGAAGCGCTATTCCTGAGGTCATAGTAGAAGGAGAGCTTGACCCAGAGGACCCACCTGGAGACTAGTCTAAATCATCATCAAGTGGGTATTAGGTCATCAATAATGTATATTGCATCACTGAACATAAGAGGCTTGAACACCACTAACAGGGCATATGCCCTGATATATTGGTTCAAACAGCATAACCCAGACATACTATACTTATGCGAAACTAAATTATACCTTCAATCTGATAACAAAATCATTGATCTACTACAGACTATGGGTTACCTACACTACTCCTTTTCTAATACTCCATCAGGTGGAGTAGCTATAATCATAAATAAAAAATCATCCATCTCCTTCTTCAAAATTTTGATGATCAATTTAAATTGTCTAATTGCAATAGTACAAGGCCACTCATTTAACATAGTAAATTTGTACCTTCCAAAGGACCCTGAAACTGTATTTAGTGTTATAAACTCAATCAATAGCACCTTGAGAACCAGCCCTTTTCCAACCTTAATAATTGGTGATTATAATCACAAATATGACCAATTCCAGGCCAAATATGCAGGCCGCCTTAGCCAGCCTCTTATGAGTGGCAAACAGTTTTTCCGTGAAGGCGATTATTTCTTTTATACTAAGTCAGCCCATTCATTGATTGACCTGATATATGTATCCCCAACTTTGATCCCAGGAATGGAGGCAAAGTTATGCCCTGTTGCCTTCTCAGATCATCATGCTGTGCTTGCCAAAATATTGATACTCAATGATGATCAACCTACATACTCCCTAGAAAGAATGACCTGCATGCTAACTAAATCGAACATAACCACTAAGAATCTGAGTCATACATTGCCTTCAATAGAATTAAGTTGTTGTCCATGCCTGCAATAAGAGGCTGGAGGCTCTTCACTAAATTCCTTGCTGACAGCATTAATATATCCACTCAGAAGTCCAGGGGTCCAGTACACTTAATTAGTGAACTGGACCATATTGCATATAAATCACAACATATGCCATATGAGGCTCATAATGTTCCCCAAATAATTAAACTGAAAATTAAATACAGTCTTATACAGAGGGAGGTTGGCAAATACCTCTCTATCAAAAGAGCTCGGCAATTCATTGAACACCAACATTGCTGGACCTGGGGTTATCTCAAGTGGGCCCTTGGAACCAACAGCAAATCCAGGGCACCAGGTTCAATTGAGATAGATGGCACAAATATGTTGGTGCATCCATGCTGCTCAGGATCAGACAGCATTACATTAAAAAATTTAATTCCAGTGGTGTTAACAGAATTAGGAAAACATTCTCCACGGCAAATACACCACACAAAATAACTGAGGCCAGAATCCTGGCAACGCTTAGAGCCTTTCCTGATGGCACACATCCTGGGCTGCATGGAATCCCAAAATTCCTTCTGCTGCACCTGAGCTCATTCACAATACCAATTGTTAAGAAGATGGTGGATATACTGGCTGATGGCAGTCAGGAAATTAGTGGAATTTACCCTGTTGCAATGGTCCCCCTCCTCAAAAAACCCCAGGAGCCATGTGAGGTGGGGAATCTGTGACCTATTTCCATGATTCCACTACTGATAAAAACAATCGAAAACCTCATCAAAGAAGACATACAGAAGATCATTATTGATAAACTGTCAGCCTTCCAATTTGCAAAGAAGGGGAGCTCGACTGCAGAAGCCATCAGTCGGTTTCGCCTCATAGTGGATCATGTTCGCAGGAATAAAATGGTCTGGCCAGTTGTGGTCCAACTCGACTTTACCAGTGCTTTTGACTGTGTGCAGATCAATGGGTTACTCAGTATACTGGAGAAACTCCAAATGCCCCAGGCATATCTCCAAATGATCGAGAATCTTCTACAGAATAGAGAAATCTTTCTCTCACTGGATGGCTGAGTGGCTCCAGGATTTCAGCCCTCTGTTTCAATACCACAGGGCTCACCACTAATTGCACTCCTCTTCACAGCTTACCTCAACCCATTGCTGTTACGCATTGAGGCATCCATTGAGGGAATTGCCATCCCTTTGCTGAGAGAGAGGGTCTGCCACATATCCTGCATGGATGATGGGGCTGTGTTCCTCTCATCACAGGATGAGGTTGGTAGGCTGGAGGAGCTCTTGGATCAATTTGGTTCCGAATCAGGTCTAAGAGTTAATGAGGCAAAATCAGCCATGTGGTCGATTACAACTGGAAAACAGATCCAGGGGAGATTCCGAGCACCCCCCCAGAAGTTTCTCGGCTTTAGCCTGGCCTCCCCTCCTAGTGTCTTGAGAAGGGAGCTGGAGGAAAATATTCTCACAAAGGTTAAGAACACAGTTACATCTCTAACCAAGGTCCCACTCTTCTTGTTGGGGAAGGTCGCACTATTAAATGCAGCTGTGCTACCCAAAATCACTTATTTTCTGTCCAGTTTTTCCTTTACTAAGACCTTTATAAAAAAGGTGGAGACTCAATGTAGGAGGCTTTGCTGGGGCATGAGAACAGCAGTAATTGGCCTCAACTCCCTTCAAAGGCCTAAATCACAAAATGGACTCGGACTCCATTCAATCAACACCTTCTTAATCCAGAAAGCCCACACTATTTTAACCAGACTATTTCAGGATAATCCAAAAATGGAATGCCCCCTACCAATAAATGAGGTTGAACCCACTGACTGCCCCCCCAATAAAGGGTAACATTTGGTTACAGCAACAGGTCACACTCATGACTAAAAATGTAACAATGTCCAATTCCCTTTTCAATGGCAAGCTTTCCTATTGGGACACCCATGCTCTAATCAATGGTAGCAGTCCCATCACTAAGACCAGACTTTAGCTAGGGATCAAGCAGCTTGCAGGGTTAACAACATTCTGGAAGCTGGAGGCAAAATTAGTAGACTTTATAATTAAAGTTAACCTTGAGGCCCTACCAACGGCTGCATTCCTCCACCACAAGCGGAGGTATAAAATGGATCCGATATGCTCTCTGTGCAAGAAAACCGATGAAACAATTTCCCACATTCTTCAGGAATGTGAGACCTGGAATAAACTATGCTACCTGACTTTGCAAAAGACCACAGATAAAGACTGGGCCTGGGTGGATATGGTGAAAGCTTGTAAAAAGGGCTCCTTTGGCAGTGTTAGATTGGCAACTTATGTTAACTTTGTCATCTGGTTGGCACGAAATAAGGTAACTTTTGAAAAGGGTATTGATTACAATATTGAGGTATTATACTTCAAATTGTTAAATGACACCAAGGATCATGACAAGAGGACATGCCAGCCATGGCTAACCGATCAGACTTGGAACCAGATCAAACTAGGGCCATGCCTTGCCTAGTGTAGTGCTTACCTTACATGATAAATAAATCGATATATTAGTAATTAGAAATTATAACAGCCCAAAGAGCACTAACATATCACGATGATAAATCATAGGAAATGAAGGTAGTTAAGCCTGAACAAATTAATAAAAGATTAGGAATAGATAGAAGGGAAAGTGACTGCTCTACAAGTGGTATGCCATGCAAACCAAGAAATAAGCATATATACCTATAAAGCCATTTTTAACAGAACTGGGAGTGCTTTAATTGTGAAATAGACTTGTGCAATTGGATAATCCAAACACCTTCTCATTTATAACAGTACTGGGAATGCTCAAATGGTGAAATAGACTTGTACAATTAGACAATCCAAGGACAATATTCTCACTGCAACTGAAGCAGTTGCCTTGTTTCTTTCAAGCTATGGCCCAAATAATAATGAAACATGAATAGAAGTGTTCTGAAAGTATAACATTGCTGTTAATATAACAACATTTTTGTCTCTAAATAACTAATGGAGAAATGGACATGCATAATTGGACAGTTTTGTGAACAATAATTTCAGCATAAGAAGTTGGGTTTATGTGTGTAAGTCTGGAAGGGCAGGTGAATTTTGTGTCACTGCACTTCTGGAACTATTAATATCCCACTCACCTATCCATACATTTATACTTGAATGTTCAAAATCATATGCATTGAATCAAGTGTATGGGTGTGGATGCGCTTGACATGCACTGACACTCCCTAAATTTCTTTGTAATGATTCTTGTTGATTGCATTGTAACACTTATGCCTCTTGAATCATCTTGAGGCACAAATAAAGGCATTTGAAAGTAAAACTACAACTGCCATTGTCATTGAATGGACTTGGTTTACACAACTTACACATTTTCTGTATACAGAAAACAATAAACAGCATAGCAACTTGTAATAAAATATATCCAATAATATCACATACAATGAAAGTGACACCAACAGTCACACTACCACCATACAAAGGTTATTGGAAAGCACTTCTGAAACCACTAATGAATATAAATATACCTCCTATACAAACAGATGGTACTAAATATAAATACTGGCAGGCATACAAGTTCATCTATGCAGGAGTACAAAACACAGCAGAAACACTATTGGCGATTAATAATAAGCAATTAACTAAAAGATATAAACATTGGTCATTAGAACCAAAATATTATGACTTCCTGATTAAAATAAATCTGGAAGCACTTCCGACATTAAATTTTTTAAAATATAAGAGATACTACCATAACATAGATGACATATGTTCCATCTGTCATCAAGAATCAGAAACAATAAATCACTTCCTATTCACTTGTCAAGGACTTGAAAACACTCGCAAAATGATCTGCAATATCACAACACGGGAAAATACAACAATCAGATATTTGCTACAGGCATATGAAAACGGTATATTTTCCAGTATTAGGGCTAGTACATTTATCCTTTATGCCTTCTGGTGCACAAAATGTAATTTTATCATAAACCCAAATACCAGAAGACATCAAAACACAATTAAAAATAAATTAATACAAATCCAACAAAGACATAAAAAAATAACAGGAACACAAACATACATTGACACATGGTCTCAAATGTGACTCACCTCAAATCTATAACATGGTATATTGCCTTCAAAGAATAAATGTTTTTTTTATTTTGTATGCTCTGGTAGATAATTTTTTCTTCTATTCATCTTTGTAAAAAGTTTTGCAGTTTTGTTTTTTATTATTCTGGGATTTGTTCCTTTTTTTTGTTTAATTGATCCAATTTTTATTCTTTGTATATAATTTTTTTGTTTCTTTTTTTTGTTATCATAATAATAATATGATGTATTTTTTTATATGCTCAGGTAATGAATTTATTTTAATTCTATTTATATTTGTAATAGATTTGTTTTTCAGTTTAATTTTTGCTATTGTAAAGTTTTTCCTTCAGTTTTATTAATCCAACCATTCTTTGTATACAATTTTTTTTTGTTGCTTCCATTTTTTTTTTGTGTGTTACCATTTTTTCCTTAACAATGTACATAATTTTTATTATATGTGTTTTTTTTTCTATTAACAAAAAAAAAGGTATTGTAAACGTATAAACTCTGTAACCTATTGTAACCTTTTGTTTTCTTTGTGAATAAAGTTCCTTTGAAACGTAATAATAATAATAATAATAATAATAACAATAATAATAATAATAATAATACAATATTTATATTTATTCAGATCTTTTAAAAGTTTAATTTATAAAACAATATTTTAAATCAGAGTTATTATTTATTTACTTCTGTTTATTTTTTTATTTCAATGAATGTAGAAAATATCTACTATAATATTTGTCTGTGTTTGTTTCTAGTTTTCCTTTCAACTTTATATATATATATATGCACACACACACTATATTATTGTGTGCTATGTAATCCAACTGGTTACATTGCCTCAGTCTGAGGGAAAAGAAAAATAGAAATGAAACACCTTTTTAACAATATTTTTACATACTTTACATATATAATGAAAACAAAGTTCATATCTAAAACTATGTACTCATCAATTCTTTAGAGATCTGACTGACATCTGACAGTTAACAGGATGAATAGTGATCTGCAATTTTGAGATAGATAAAAAATTCAGCCATCGGACTGTAAGTACACAATGCACCATGAACACCAAGAGTCTTATCTCAAATGAGACCCTAAAAGCTACTACAACCTTATAAAGATACTGCAAAATCTTTGCAAAGCCCTCTTCTGTAGAGGGTCTGGAAAATACAAAACTATGCCATGCTTCTTTTGAGTCTTATGGGCTGAAAAATACAAGTTATGCCTTGCTACTTTTCTTTGGAGACTTAGAGGCTGAAATCATAGCTATGTTAACTGCTCTATGACAAACAATATGAAATACAAAAAATAGGTTGGAGCAAATAATGAGAGAACACCCTCAGAGATGCATGAAAACATTGCATCCTCAAGCCAATGACAAAAATCTCCATCCATCATCAAAACTGAAATACAACTAAACAAACTTCAATAATCAAATACCAAAGCCAATCTCCAAAATCATCAATTTTCTATTTAACTCTAAACATGAACCTCTCCAAACATATATAAAAATTACTATTTTATAATCATCATTAATACTCTTGTCACATATTTCACAGTAATTTTTAAAATTAATTCTGCATAAAATGCATATTTTTTTTCAGGTGTGATTTGAGATCAAGTTGCTAATTTTGAAGTGATGATTACCAGTATGTGATCATCATCAGCTATATATTGGACAGCCATCTATAATGATTGCCACAGTACATGATCATCAGCCCTCAGTTAGATAACTATTTGTAATGGGATGTGGTGGGTGAGAAGTGGAAGGAAAAAGTGAATATGGGGTGATGGAAAAATCATCATCAACCCCTCTTTAAAATATAAATATAAGTACTGACATATTTAATAATAAAATGAGATTAGAAAATCTCTGTGATTATTGGGAGACCAGCCAGCTAACTCAGAAGAGCAACTAAAAAAACTATACATCATTCATATATCAACCAACATTATAAAGTAAAGTAATTATAAGTAATATTCAAAATAACAATCATCATCATCATTGATGGGAATAAACAAATCAGTACAATAAAAACAAAATAAAATCAACAGTCCATCTTGTGGCTGGATCTCAACAATAAAAAATATAAATCAATAGTCAACCTTGTGACTGGATTAGAAATGGGTCTTCTGTAGACCAGACTAACTATTGAGCCTTTGCCAGCTTGGGCAATTATTTAACTATTAATTTGGAGGAACAAACTAAGTGCTCATCCATTAGAATACATAAGCAGAAAATCTAAACAATAATACTGGGACATTAAAACATGCTGATCATCATCAATACCCAGGCCACTTGTACTGGCCAACTATAAACTTAACTTCTAATAAGACTAAAGTAAAATAAAAGATAATAGTGCATGGGCTTTAAAGAGTATTCTCTTTTGTGCCAACCAGGATGATGATTGATCATCTCTGGATGCCTCAAAGCACTAAATACATATCCCCATTGATATATTCCTCCCATGCTCAAATCTAGCTCAGAGAACATAAGCTCTATTACTGTATGTAACCAAGAGATGATGCAATACAATTTTTAACAATTGAAACATGTTTATTAACAATAATAATAAAATGGAAATTAAGATCCATAAAATAAGATTACTCATGTATAAACTTTCTGATTTTGATTACAATACAAAATTTCAAATAATCACATTGCAATTTACATAATTGCTATTCAAAATTCAAATTGTTGCATTGGTTTACATATATGATAGACACAGTTGTGTGATTTATAATATACAATTAATATTCACTAACAAAAAATGATTATAATTTTACATATATGAGTGTGCATGTATATACGCACACTGAATTTTACCTATCTAAATTTGTTACAATCATATATTTTTCATAATTAATTCAATATTGAAAATATATAGAATCATGTTGCTTAATTCTTTCATAAAGTTTAACTTTTTTTTTTGCTTTTTGATTTTAATTCAAACAAAATTAAGCTTGTACTTAAGTTATATATTCTTCTTTTAATGTCTTTTTTTATAAGGATTTACCAAAACAATTTTTTTAAATATATATTAAATCATCTTTCTTTTAGACATTTGACTCAAGCAAATTATTTACTTGTTTTGCTTTAAGTTATTCATTTATAATTTTAAAAGTTGTTTTAAGAAATATTAAAATAAAATAACTCACTGTATATACACACAATGTGTTCATCTGTGGTTCCCTGCATGTATTGATAAACAGCAACATAAGTACACCAATTTTTTCAAGCTTTCTCTTGGTAAGCTTGGTTTTTGGTCCATCAGAAAAATCTAATCCAGGTTTGTTGTCATCATGAGGTAAAATGTAATCCATGTAAAATGTTGGTGTCCCTCTCTGTCTAGGATTGTTCCAGGCAAGCAGCAGTCTTGGTTTGATAGATTTCAAACAAGCAACTGTCCTCTCTATGTTTAAGGCTATGAATTTCAGCACAAAGAAGTGGGTCATTTTCTCCATGTGAATTCAACCTCCTGCTAAGGAAAACAGTCTACTATCTTGCCTTCAGCTACATCAGTTTATGGTAGCTATTCTGCAAATTCTATGATCAGCTAAACCCAACTGCTGCACTTCATCAAGTTGCAACAAAATATTGCAACCAACTTTTTAGCTGACTGTTCTTACAAAAATTATTACCCAGACTTCACAGTTGTCCCAACTGGCCACTGCTCAAAATATTAAAAACTCTTCCAACCAACTCTCACAAAACTGCAAACAGAACTGTTCTCTTCAAAAATCACTATCCAGATTGACTGATATTTTTTATCATTCTTTTTATAAAATTGTCTGAGGTGATAACAACACCTTGAGTGAACACAGAGTTGTTATTTTTATCTCTCTATTCTCTTTGAAAATAAGCTTGAAATTTTTATTAAAGTGTGATATACATGTTTTCACTTAGGGGATTTCTAATAGATAGAGATTTTGTTTAATTAATTAAAATTTCCAATATACAATACTTATTTTTAAATCTCAAAATCAGAATAGTAATAATAATAATACAATATTTATATTTATTCAGACCTTTTAAAAGTTTAATTTATAAAACAATATTTTAAATCTGAGTTATTATTTATTTATTTTTTTATTTCAATGAATGTAGAAAATATCTATTATAATTTTTGTCTGTGTTTATTTTTAGTTTTTCTTTCAACTTTATATATATATATATACTGGTTACAGTATATAATATAATACATGCTTACATATTACTGTTATGAGTCAACTATTTCCTAAATATTTATGTTTTATTTTCTTTAAATGACTCTATTCATCTCTTGCTTTACTTAATTTGTTTCCTAAAGTTTTTAAATGCTATTTCTGATAACTATTAAACAAAAAATGGCAATAATCATATAAAATGATTATATCATTTCAATATATATATATTGTACCAATATTGTGTTGGCACATAATAATTTTGTTTAAAAAAAATTATTAAAATAAAAATCTTTTGTAAAAAAAATATGTAAAGTTAAAAGTTTAAGAGTTTTGAAATAAAAGTTACAGTTAATTAATTAAAAGGGGGGAAGGGGGTTCACTTTAGAAGTGTCAAGTTAAATTTTCATAAAAAAAGTTAAAGAGTTTTTAATTATTATTATTATTAGTTAAAATGTAACATAAAATTTAAAAATATAAATCTCTTGTCATTCGAGTTAAGGAAAAAAGTAATCTTAAAAACTAAGTAATAAATTGATCTTAAAATATATATGTGTGAGAATAATTAAAGAAATGATAAATGCATGTATATGTGCGTGTTAAAATTATATTGAAAAATAAATGAAAGTTAAAAAATTAAAAAACACTCAGCAGTGGATACTAATTAAAATATAAAACAACACATTTGCATGGCTACTAATTAAACGATCTTCAAAAACACATGGTTAAAGTATTCTCAAAGGAATTTCGACAACAGATATTGTCAGAGGAGATCAGAAATGACAACACATCATAGGTATAAATGGCCAATTTTTTATCAGACAATTAGTTGAGTTAATTGCAAAGTTGAGCTAGTTTCATTAGAGTTGAGTTTGAGTCAAGTTAATTGTGTTAAAGTTGACTTCAGTTGTGTTTGAGAAAACAGTTCAGTGCAATCTATCAGTGAGTTATATCAGTCAGCTTGTTGTATATCCAGAATCAACAATGCAGTCTTAAAACCTCGGAAAACATAGATTTTCTCCAGCCTGAAGTCCGATAAAATAGCCAACTACCAGATAAAAGTGATGACTGTGTAACAACCTGAAACCACTCAATATCTAATTGTCTGAAAGAAATGCCTCAGAAAAATCAGCATCAAATCTCCACAAAGAAACTTCAAATCTAACCGGTTAGAAATACTTCATCAGAAGCAGCAAACATCAAAAGTATCCACATTCAAAATCCTAGGTAAAACATTTTCTTATACGTATTTATTTCTAAAGTAGCCATGCATTTGTAAAGCTCCAAGAGTCAAGTTTAAGAACTCTATAGCATACATAAATGGACTATTAATACGTGTGTTTAAATGTTGTGTGTATTCATGTGCTAGTATATTGATTTCATTGTATTTTAAATTTCAAATATTATTTAATGCTTTCTCGTAAGATATTATAGTGTGCAAATTATATATGTGCGTGTATTATATTAGTAAATAAGATTTATAAAATATTTAAAATTAGTTTAATATGTTAATTAAAATAAATTGATTTTAAACTTAAAACTTTATTTGTCGGTCAATTCTTTTCACCACTAAGTGAAACTATATTTTGTTATTGAATTAAAATAATAGACTGAGCTAGTTAAAAGTTTTTTCGAGCACTGGATTATGGGCCTACTGTTCAAACATGTTAGTCTTAGACTAGCTGGCACCCAGAGTTTACTTCAAAACAAATAAAGTGTTTGGATAGTAGGGGTTTGAATCTAGCAGCTGAGGTAGGCCACAATCTGGAAATGTGATCGTGTTATGCATTGCATAGCTCGATCTGATCATGAGTATTGTTGACAGCTAAAGCTATCAATAATATTTTCCATTTTGCTCGAACATGCTATTTCGTTCACATAATATTTATAATTAAATAAGATTATAAATGTATTAGAAAGCAGCTAAACCATTTGCAGTGCAAGTAAGATCTTTCTGTGGATCGAACCCAGTACAATATATATATATATATATTGCAAGGAAATCAAGTCATACATCATGTGACTTAATTTAATAAGCTTGTACTACAAATGTTATATAATGAGCATGCTAATAGCTCTTAACAAGCTTTTCCAAATATCCTTATCCTCAGACTGGTTTCTAGTTCTTGTTGTCATTAGTGAGATGCTAGGGTAGTGAGGCATTAGATTTAAAATTATCAAGTCAACCCCCAGAATATATCTAATTCTTAATTATTAAGTAGAAAATCTGAAATTTTCAGACATACATATGTCTTCAAATCCATCTATCTAATTTAAATAACCTCATAGTCATGTGCCATTTGAAAAACAAAATGATGGACAGAACTTTTTTCCTGAAAGTTTTTGCTTTTGAATTCATTATGTTAAGCTGCATATGACAAAAAAATAATTGAATAATTAAAAGCTTGGGGGTTGTGTGATTTTCAAGAATTGGAAGTGATAAGATAATCTTTATTTCAATAAACTTTAGCTCTTAAATTCATCATTTTATCATTATACTATACTGATGAAATTAAATTGAGATTTAATTAAAATAATTTGACAAATTTTTTTAAATGTTAATATTAAACTAAGATGAAATTATTCCAACCTCAATATATATGAAAATCCACATGATGCTGGATTAGTTATAAATTGGACTTTTTAATATTCAGACAGATATATATATAAAGTTTGATATCTGTATTCGTTTCACAATATATGTAATATACAAATCAATATATATATCAAAATACAGTACAATTTATATAAATTATATTCTTTTAGAAGTACTTTCGACTATACACTTTATAGTCTTTATCAACTATATAATGTTGAATAATCAAAACGAGACAACCCTTAACAATACCCATAGTTCAATTCAGATTTCCCACAATTCTGTTATCTTAACATTTGATGACTGGCGATTCATTAACATTTGACGATTTCTTGAAATCAACATAGCCTCTTTTATTTTATGTTTATTATGACAACATTCAATTTGAATAATTTTCATATTTTTATAATCAAATTTAAATCCATATTGACAAGATTTATTATGATCAAATATAACAGATGATGAAGGTTTATTTACATCTGTTCCATATTGATTCTCTTTTTGAATTCTATTATATAAAAGCATATGTTCTTTTATTCTCTTCTCAAATGTACACTTAGATTCACCAATGTATTGTATGCCGCATCCACATATCAATCTATATATAATGGAATTTTGATTAAACTTTGAATTTTGAATTTTAGAATTATTAAGCAATCTATTTATGTTATTTGTAAAGAAAAAAGCAATATGACACAAACCATTATAAATTTTCCTAATAAACTTGACCTGCTCATCTGATATAAATGGCATTGAAATCCATTTCATTTTTATTTTTAATTTTAAAGGATTTAAAAGAAATCAACACTATAATAAAATTAAAAATAAAAATATCAAAATGAAATGGATTTCAATGCCATTTATATCAGATGAGCAGGTCAAGTTTATTAGGAAAATTTATAATGTTTGTGTCATATTGCTTTTTTCTCTACAAATAACATAAATAGATTGCTTAATAATTCTAAAATTCAAAATTCAAAGTTTAATCAAAATTCTATTATATATAGATTGATATGTGGATGCGGCGTACAATACATTGGTGAATCTAAGTGTACATTTGAGAAGAGAATAAAAGAACATATGCTTTTATATAATAGAATTCAAAAAGAAAATCAATATGGAACAGATGTAAATAAACCTTCATCATCTGTTATATTTGATCATAATAAATCTTGTCAATATGGATTTAAATTTGATTATAAAAATATGAAAATTATTCAAATTGAACGTTGTCATAATAAACGTAAAATAAAAGAGGCTATGTTGATTTCAAGAAATCGTCAAATGTTAATGAATCGCCAGTCATCAAATGTTAAGATAACAGAATTGTTGGAAATCTGAATTGAACTATGGGTATTGTTAAGGGTTGTCTCGTTTTGATTATTCAACATTATATAGTTGATAAAGACTACAAAGTGTATAGTCGAAAGTACTTCTAAAAGAATATAATTCATATAAATTGTACTGTATTTTGATATATATATATATATTGTAATACTAGTAAGAAAGATATGTTGCCAGGTGCACATAATTAACTCATGTTACAGATTTTTCATTTAAAAATAAATGATTAAATTATTAATAAAAATGAAAATAGAAAGTATAATATGCTTTAGAGTAGCTTTCTTTTGTTTAAAACACAGTTTTAAAAAGAAAAAAAATAACAAAATGATTGTGTTATATATGTTTTTTTAAGAGAACAAGGTGGGAAGGAATCTCAAATAAAAGTAAAAAAAATTTTTTTAAAATATTTTCTCTCTCTCTCTCTCTTTGTAAAAAAAAAACTCTTTTTATAATGTATAAAATAAGCCAATGTGAAATCAGACTAAAAATTAACCTGTAAAAATAAATGTTAGTAAACCTTTCAAAATGTAATTACTTTAAAGATAAATTGGCTGATAAAAAAAATTATAACTCATAATTGAATTAATTAAAAAAGACCATATACACTATCATATCAAAGTATTAGATTAATATAAGCAAAAGATTAGATTAACATGGAAGATAAAAATCAATTAATTAAAGAAATGTAAAATTAATTAAAAGACAGATTCAAGTTACAATAAAAATAAACAATGAGACGAAGAAGTATAAAAGACAAGAAAAAAGAAATTAAGATTCCAGTCAGATAGTTATTCAGCCTCAGTCAAATTTTCACTCAGGCAGATTATTATTATTAATGTTCTGCTATATTTACTATTAAAAAATAAAAAAGGCAAGATGGTCAGAAAAGCTGTCCATATTTCCAGTATGTGCATTCATCCACCTATCTTCACTGAAGGCTGACTGAGCAACATGCTGTGCTAACATATATTAGAAGTGTTTGGCTCATCTTTGAGCCCAAGTCCTCAATATTATCAGATGTTCTCCATCTGGAATGAATGTTTGCCTTGTGATCTGTAAATTGCTGACAATCTCTCTTTTTTTCATTGTCAACTTGAAGAATAAAAAAAAGCCAGAAACTATTGATGGAAACCAAAAAGCCAATGAGTTGATAATCAATAAGTAAAAGAAACAAATAAGGAACAGAATCAATGAAGGTGTTGCACGCTATTCCAAATTTTAGGTAAATATAATTTTTCTTCTATTATAAATATCTACAATATATGTGAATGAAATGAACTTTAATAAACTCTCATAATTATAGACAAATGTAATCTTTAGTTACTTATATGTTTTATATGTAAATTTCAATATTATTGTGTTGTTTTATATTATATTAGATATGTATGTGCATAAATAAAATATTAATGTTTGTTTAAATATTATTTGGTTTATATTCTCTCTGTCACTGCATCACTATTAATTTAAGAGTATAATTACTTTTATGTGTTAACCCAATGATCAATTGGAATGAATTCTTTCATCTTTTGGCCAATTCACCCCCCCTGGTGAATTTTTTCGTAAGTATTATATGTTAAAATGCATGTAAAACAGTATATTTTATTATAATAAAAAATTTGCCCCCCAAAAAGCACAAAATAGCATGAAATTCAAAATTCCCACTCTTACAATAGACATAAGCCCCGACTTGACATGTTCAGCCATTGTCTCTTGCCAAGGCTGTAAAATGTTCAGTGTTTTATGACATTGCAGTTTCCAATGATGCAAAACCATGTTTATTTGAAAATTTATTACAGTTTTAGATATTTTTTAAAAATAATTTACACTATATTTATTAGATATCAAGAAATATAAATTATTTAATAACTTATTTTGACTTGAAATACGTTATTTTCAAAAATATAACATTATATTAACAGCTAATGTAAATATGTTTTGAAGCAAATTAGAAGACAAGCTATGATGTAAAAAATCTACTTTATTTACTAGTAAAGAAAATATTGTAATTTTGCAATAAATATTCAAAAATTTAAACATTTAAAGCATAATTCATTAGATATAAGAGAAATAAATAATTATATGTTTCAAATGTTTAAAAATAATAAAAATTAAGAAATATTTTGTTGATTTTATAAACTGAAAATAATCTTTCTAGAAACTTAATGTATAATGTCTTTGTTTTGATATTTACAGAAACAAAATGTGAATATTTAAAATTTATTTCAGTAATAAACAAAAATATCTATCAAATAAAGTCAAATTTGTTATTTCTTGATAAGTAATAAACATTTTATCATATATTTTACTTTGATATGTGAGACAAAGAAAAACAACAGAAATGCTGAAATGTAAGAGGCATGATGCTGCATATCAGAAAGGTTAAGTTAAATGTGCTGGACCCTGGTTAAGAGTATGAGTTAGACATGGGATATTTCAAATGCTGTATTGTGTGCCTGGTATCCAAAACATGCTGACTATATAAGCCATGGTTGGCTGGTGTTTGAGGTTCATCCTCAAAACAAGTAAAATGCTTTAGATGACAGAGAAAAATGCTTTAGATGACAGAGAGTTTGAATCCGGCAGTCAAGGTGGGCTGCTGTCTGAAATGTGATCATGTTATGCTTTGCATAGCTTGATATGACCATGGGTATTGTTGATGGCTTTGTTACCGATGGTATTCTCCCCTCCGCTTGAATGGCCAGTCTGCTGTTGCAGTGAAAAGTGCAGCATGAATTAAAATCAAGAATATAACCAAAGTGATTTTCCCCAGCCCAGTTTAAATATCATCCAATGTGGGTTCTGAGGCACCATAAATTGACCCAGCACAATCAAAGTAAAAAAGTAAAATCATAATTTTAAAAAAAGTTTGAAACTAAAATTAAAATAAACATTAAATTAAATAGTTAAAAAAATTAAAATGGTAAGCAGTGTAAGAAGAGAAATAGACTGAAGCAAATATTAAGAATTAAAATTAAAAATATAAAATAGGAAGAGTACATAATGTAATTTAAAAGGAGAAAGAAAAAGGCAGCCAGAGAGATAAATAAATTTGTTATTGAGGGTTATTTATAGTCAGGTGGGAATTAGAGAAGAATGGGGTTTATGAAATTAGTTGAACACTTTGCTTGATTTAAAAATATTTAAAAAAATAAAAATAAACCAAGTGAAATAAAATTTGTGTTAGAGTCAGTAATAATTATAAAACCAAATTTAATGTATACTAGGGCCGAAACAAAAATGGAAGCACAAAATTTAAAAAAAAGTAATGTAGAGAAATACACTGAAATATTCAATAAATGAATAAATCAAGTATTAGAGTCAATGAGACTAGACCATCTAGAAAAAAAAAATACTAAAAAATAGAAAAACAATAATGGACATGAGTGTAAAACAGTTAACAGATAAAATAGATAAAACTAAAAATAAACAGGAAGAGAAAAGCATAGGTATGTATGCTCATTTAAATGGTTCAAATATTGTGAATCAATTTTAAAAATAAAAATATTTTTGGGGCATTCAGTTGGGGCTCCAATTGAACACCTTGACAGCCTGGAATGCTATTTTGCATGGAATCAGCTGAGCAAGGAGGCAATGATAACTATAGCTTTTAGTCATATTCAAAGTGATGCCAAATTCTGGTGGAATTCTTTATTTACAAAACCAGTTACATTCAGAAAATATAGACAGTTCTTATTAGAGAGCTATTGGAGGGAGGAGCAGCAAGAAAACAGTAAGCACCAGATGTGGCAGGATAAATGGCAAACTGGTGAACCATTCACTTCATTTTTTTGCCAGCAAGTAGCAAAGTTAAGATTTCTAACAGCTAACCCGCTGTCAGAACATCAGATCATATGAATAATAAAGCATAACTTTTCCATAATATAGAACAAATGTTGATTGGAACAAAATGCAAAACAGTAGAGCAAATAGCCAAGTTGCTTAATGAAACTGATAGCACAAAGCCAAAATATAAAAATAGGGAAAAGAAAATTTAAACTTCAAAGAATAGGCAGACATGTAAAAAGCATGAAGTGTGATCCACATAAAAGGAACTGGAATAGAAATAATAAAAAATTTTACAGCCTAAAGAGCCATGGGAAGCAAAATGTAGAATAGAATATAACAAAGGGAATAGCCACCCTCAAGTAACAAACTTAGTATGCAGCTGGGATGAAAGAGAATCAATATTAGCACCTCAACATTGTCTGAAAGTAAAAGTAGTATTGAGGGGAGTTATAACAGAAGTTCTGGACTCAGGCATTCAACTGTCAGTAATGTCACAGAATATGTTTAAAAGAATGAGCTGTATCAAACATAACACCAAAATTTTGCCATTAAAAACAGTATATGTTTCTATGGCCAATGGTAAGAAGGAAAAATTAGTGTGAAAGCAAGTATGCGTAAACATGTGTATAGTGGAGAAAGAGTACAAACATATATTGCTTATTTTAGAGAGACTAATCCACAAAGTCATATTGGAATCTGACTTTATGCATAGGGCCTGCTGAGTGTTAGATGTATTGGATTATAAACTAAATCAAATAAAATTAAATGATAATGTATTAATGTTTATGTTAGACAAAATCTATAAATCTGCTAGGACATGTTGCATACAAAACACGAAAGTAAAAATGGAAATACATGAAAAGATAAAAGAATTTAAAATTTATAAATAACAATCAAAGAAGGTGATTGGAGCAAATGCTGAATGAGTACAAAAATGTTTTTTCAGAAATCCCCAGAGTAATTCAAGGTTATGAGCATAGAATGAAACTCATGAGATCAGACATGTCAGACCAGGGCATACCCTATTCAACTTCACTACGGGAGGGGGGGCAGATATATAAAATGCTAAGGTGGGGAATCATATCCAAATGCTCATCACCTTTTAACAACCCTATTGTAATTGTAAAGATAAAGGATGGGTCCATTTGACTATGTTTGGATGCAAGACAATTAAACAAAATAATTATTCCTGACACATATGCTTCTCCACCTATACACTAATTATTGGTAAAATTTCATAATAAAAAGGTATTTTCAATGTTTGACCTAACTGCCAGTTACTGGAAGATCACATTACATCCCTATGATCAGAAATGCACTGTGTTTCAGTATAGTAAGCATGCTTACAACTTTAACCAGATACCATTTAGTTTAAAAATAGAGGGGCAAGGCTTATACAGTGTTTGGAACAGGTATTATTGGATGAAGTCAAAAATTTAGTTGTGACGACGACATTGTATTAGCATCAGAGAGCATAGAAGGACATTTTACTCAATTAAAGCAGCTATTGCTAGACTGTAAACAAAAGGGAGTCAAAATAAAATTTAAAAAAAGCAATTTAATCACAGCTGAGGTCAAATTTTTAGATCACACAATAAGTGGAAAGGAAATTCAATTGCATTCTGGAAACATTCAAGCAATTCAGGATTTTCTGGTGTCAAAAAATAAAAAAATTATAGGATTCTACCTAGGTTTATGTAAATTTTATAACTGATTTTATTAAAAAAATTGATATGGAGCCATTATTGCAATTTTTAAAAAAGGAAATGCCTTGTGTGTGGGTAGAACAGCATGATAGCAGTTTTCAAACTGTAAAAATGAGGTTTTTAGAAGAGGTTATGCTTTCATATTCTGACTTTCCTAAGGCATTTTTCTTATAAACTGATAGTAGTGGGGTCAGCTTGGGGGGGAGGGGGGTTATACTTTTCAAATCCAAGAGGAGAGCTGACAGGTTGTCCTCTTCTTTATAAACTGTTTATTGAAAGATATTGATCAAATTATACAGTGACAGAAAAGGAAGCTTTAGCAATCATTTTGGTTTTTCAAAAATTTTGTCAGTTTCTAATATGGTCTGAGGTGATTGTAATCACAGATCACAAAAGCCTCTAATTTTTAAACCATAGCTTTCTAACAAACAGTCAGCTGATAAGGTGGATTTCATTCCTCCATATTGCCAAAAGAAAGAAAATATAGTAGCAGACACATTAAACCCTTACCTGGCATCACAGAACCAGCAGCATTTAAGCTGTAATGATATATATATATATATATATATATATATATATATATATATATATATCTATATCCATATATCCCGATATATATATATATATATATATATATCGGGACAATGGAAGTAGATGGAAGCAAGGCTGTAGAAAATGATTTCCAGGAAAAACAAATAGAAGACTCTGATCGTGGACTGATAATAAGATATCTGCAGCATCAACCTGTAAAAGGAAGCAGAAACAATTCATTGTGGAGAGGTAGAATGTGCTATTGCTTAAAAGTTTTTTTTTTTTCCAATATAAAAATGAAGAAAAAAACAAACAAAGGCATATAATTATTTTAGTCACTCTGCAGAGGTGGATGTGGATCATATTCATCAAATGTATGGTCATTAGAGAGTCAATAAAATTGAGGGTTGGTTAAGTCACTGGTTTTATTGGCCAGGATGTATGCCAGCATTCTGGTCACCATAAATGAGTGTTATATCCTAACTTGAATGAAATGAATATTAGCTATTATTGCAATATATTTAACTTAGACACACTTTTATTAATATAAAGAATAATTTATAGTTTAATATAATAATTGATTCCTAGTCCAAATGTATCTGAAGGTTTTATTGAATAATAGTAAAAAGTGAAAAGCCTTTATACCCTATGGTTACTTCTTCCATGCATTTTGGTTTTCCCATTATGAATCAGAATTACAGAGTTGCACTATATAATTATAGTTTATTCTCATTGTCTGATTATTTATTCATAATTTACAAGTCCATAAAATAGCAAGATTATGTCAGCTTCCAACTGTTTCTGCTGAACCAGCAAGGCCTATATACATACTCTTGCTCACTGGTAATTAATTCTGATGTTAATTATTTCTAGTTTACTATTTTTAAAAAAATGTCTGGATTGCTTTATTTCTTTGTTATATATTTATTTATAGCTTTTGTAAATCTTTATTTAATTTAAATCTCATGATTCATTATTTACTGCTAGAAAAATCCAATTAGTTATTTCTCAAAATAGCTTATAATTATCTTATAATAATTTCTCTAAGTTATATTTTTCTATACACATAGCAATTTCAGTACCCATAAATTTTATAAAGCAGCAACAACAAAATCCGATAAAAAATATAGTACTTGAAAACCAATGTTCAATGAAAATAATAATAAGCAAAAACATTCTTATTTATAAACATAAGAAATTGGAAAATCTTATTAAATATTCTATTCTATAAAAATGAAGTAATAAAACTGACATTAATAATATTTATAACAATAATTATAATGACAGCAGTAATCATAAAATAAATAAATCTTTATAAACTTTAATTTTAACAATATCAGGCATAAAATTTATAATTTAATTAAACATATCTGTAAATAAAAAATGTATATTAGATAAATTGTACTTCTAAAGCAGAAAATAAATTATTTATTTTTTAAAAAAACATCAGATTTTCTTAGACAAGCAAGCACCTATGCTTCAAATCTTCCACAAACATTACAAAACATTTTGTCACCCCTCCCCAAAGAAGCTAAATCAAAAATGTACAAATATATATAATGTTTCAAGACAATATTATATGTATTGCCAGACTTAACAATGACATTTTTTTGAAATAATAAAATGTTTTAAAAAATATGTCATGATATCCTTTTAATTGATGAATATAAAACTAAGACTACACAATACCTACCAATTTTCAAGTGTAAAAAAATTGCACAAACAGAAGACAAACTAATTTTAATAGGGACATAGCAGACTTTGTAATATTAAAAGAAAAGACAAAAGAATAATTGATTTGAAAAATAGACAAATATTTTACAATAAAGATATTAAGCATAAAATAAAAATATTTAAAAAACACAATTAGTATGAATTGTCTTTAAGCTTTGGATTTTCAGATTATGAAAAAGCAGTTGATTCTACAAGTATTTTGGTAGTGATTTAAGTTTCAAAAAATCCAAGGTGTTGATTCAAAATATTATCAAATTCGGAAAAATATTTTATTTAAATGTGCAGCAATAATAAGATTATTACATTTCAGTGTGATTAACATTGACAAGGATGTAAAGTAGAACAGATTTCTTCTCTTCAAAAGTATATAAAGTTGTTTTACACAAAATAATTTGTAGACTTGAATGGATAAAAAATATTTAAATTATCTAGATTCTTTAGATAATATGGTTATTTATGAAAATCGTATTTCAGCACATTAAGAAGTGTAATAAGAATTATCAGATGAAAATAGGAAAAATCAATGCTGAAAATATTAAAATGTAAATTGATAGTAATGAGAAAGTTAGCAATTTTAGATTTTGCAGATAATGCAATAATTTATGCATATAATGTTTCAGAACTTAATTTTTTTTCAAGAATTACGAAATAAAAGCAACAAAAGTAACATCTCATAAAAGAAATTTCATTTTTGCATTTATCATTGTAGAGATTTGATTTTTATATAATAATTGTAAGCTATAGCCAATGTAGTATCATTTTTTAATAACTGTTTTTATGTGATAATACAATATTTATGGTATTATTGACACGCAATGTTTTAAGAAGTGAGAGTTAAAAATTTGTTAGAACAAAGATAAATATTAAATATTAAAATTTAAATTGACATTCAATGTTTTTATTATAGAAAAAGAATGTATTACTAATCACGAATTGGAAGAAATTAACAACTATAAAGACATCAACTATATTATTAATACAAATGGAAATATAACAGTTAAAAATAATCATTGAATTAAGCTTAGTCTAATTGTGATAAAAACATGTTAAAACTAAAATATACGTATATGTATTTGAAAAAAAAAAGTTTTGAATAGATGTAGTTTACCAGTTCTTACATATGGATCTGAGATTTGCTCATTTTATTAGTGTATATATTCCAAACTTAGATTCAAAGAAACCTTCTTGGTAACTTTAATAATGTACATTTTAATACAACAAGTAGATTTTGGTCAAAAGTTGTTGAAAAAAAATATATTGGTGCTATAAGTTCAAATGGTCCATTGTTATTGAATGTAAACACTTTCACCATGTCTATTAAGAAAAGATTATTTTATGCACAAATAATATGCTTAGCTAACATATTTACATTGACTTTCATATTTTGCAAGTTTTAGTCTACCCATGATTATAATACATTTCAGTTTCTTCTTCATTTGGATGAATTATTGGAGGCATGGGAGTGTATTAAAATAATGTATCAATCATTCACTGGGTTTTTTCCCAATGATTTTTCTGATCAAAAAAAAATCATGCCATTTTTTTTTGTCCTTGGTCAAAATAATAGATAGTATACTTTTCTGGCCTAAAATCTTTCATTTCAGTTGAATTTGTTTTATTAACCTCTAAGATGTAAGTTTTCATTAAGATTTTTTTATATTTAGAATCCTTACATTCTAAGTGTTAGTTTTAATATCTTGTTAATTTTAGACTTCATAATTTTGATCAACATGATAAGTGCCTATAGACTTGAGAAATTCATCTTTCCCCAATAGCATTATTGTTTCAATTCATTATTTCTAATTTTGAATGTGGTAAATAAATTTGAATACTGTGATTATATTCATTTTGATCAGATTGTATTAATTAAATCAAATGTAATAAAGAAAGTAAAGAGAAAATTTTTTAAAAAGATGTAAATTGCATTTGTCAGGATTAGTATGTTCTTGTGTTTAAAAAAGATAAAACAATCTATAAATATCCCACTTTAAAGCAATAATCTCTCACAGAGGAACAATAAGGAAGAGAGGACTCACCATGTTTTCCAATTACCAGGGAATGAAATTCTTGAACAAATTCTCAACCTTATTTTATTGTGTAATTAAATATACCTGGATTTACTGACCAATATTGAATAGTTATTTGTATTGGTTAGTGATTGACAACCTTAAAAAAAAAAACGCTATCAGCAGAAAATTTTAAATTCCAAAATAAAGCCATGATTGAGGCATCAAGAAAAATAAGGAAAGAGTTGGAAATATAAAAAGATATGAATGAATTCAAATCTTAACTGGTTTTAAGAAATTATAGTAAGAATTAGCGATAAGATATAATTACAATGGTTTTTTTCCTTACAATGATTTAGTAAAAGCTGATTACTTTCAAAAATTAAAACAAGCTGATTATGCACATAAATCAACGACAACACCAAAAAAACTTATATTATCTATTATAGTGATTATTATATAATAATCTAACAAATCTTTTTATTATAAATAACACTTCATTAATAATAAATGAGCAGAAAAAAAAAACCCTCACAGATTCAATAAATGAAGCATTTTAAATTTGAAAACATTTTACAATTCAGTGCTTGATGTACAATCTTTTTAAAATTGCTCATTTTTCAAATTGTTTGAAATACAAATAACTATTGTTTCATTTAAATATTTGACTATTTAAATTGTTTTGTTGGTTGATGTTGGCTGATAAATATTTGACTAATAGTCATTTACTACTCAAATAACAGATTTATATGTAAATGTGTATGTACGTTCAATTATGAAAAAATATATAATACAAAGAATAAAAAAAAACTATTGTATATTTTGATTGCAATTATTACTAAGGGTAAAACAAAAATCTAGAAACAAAAGGGGGTGAGTGGGTATTATATCTTTTTTACTTAAATTTATCAAGTCTAATTAATCCGATGTACAAAATTAATAATTTTAAGAAGATATCATTGTTATTAGATAGAGTGGAGAGTGGTGGGTCATGTGAAAGTCTGTGCTCATATACCCTATATTACTTATATAATATATATATATTTAATTTTGACTTTAAATGTCTTAATCGTTTCCATTTTTCTCTTAATCTAATCCGCTGTTATTTACGTAACAGGTTTTAAAATAGCTGATTACAGGGTTTAAAAAGTTCTTTAACATTCATGCAATGAAGAACTGTAAAGAAAAAAAAACATTACTCACCAAATTAACTATTGTTTTGAACAGTGGCACGAAGACAAAGCAGTTAAAGTTATAAATATTTATTAACAATATTAACAAATTAACTAAAAATATAGACGTTACAATATTATGTAATAATGTCATAAAATTTAACTGAGAAATAATGTTTTCCTGCTAATGCAAATAATTTAGACAAACCAACATAAAAGTTATAAGTATTTATTAAAATTATTTACATTAACAACTCATAATACTTAATATTGCTGCTCATTAGGCGCTCATTAAGGCTAGTGCGATTACAAGTGCTGCTTCCAGCCATGAGAGGAGAGCTATGATTCCTCTCAATAATATCCGTCTCTTTCTGTTGTCACAGCTTACCTCTTAAAATATTTAACACAATTATTATTGGCAGCTTCCAGAAGGTCATTTGATAGATAATGCAAACATGAGTTATTGATTATAAAATAATTCTAATCAGGAGAATGAGGCTCAGTAATCAAATGGAACTTAGCTTTTATAGACAACTCCCTTACAATAATATAAATACCATTGGATTCATAGGCTGATTTACTTAAGGCCAGTTTATGCCACTGGCTAGTTATTTATCGATGATTATTTAATTAATCAGTTATTTTGTTTTCTGTATCTGATTCTAAACACTTTTATAAAGTAGGCAAGTCTATTTTGGTCGATATTTATGTATTAACCAAGTTATGCTGGTGATCTTCTCACAATCTGTAGTTAACTGATGAGAGTCTATACATTCTTACTGCTAATAAGTTACCATTTTATGAATGTAACTACATTTATACAATATTTATCTCAGTCATAATCAAGTTATAACAGCCTTGTTACCATATTATAATAAATTGAGCTTTGCCCTTTACATACAATTGTCCATGCTGATGGTATAATAGCAATGATTATCTACATTGATAATGATTATTCCAAACTTGTTACTCCTATCTAAATGCATCAGAAAACCTAACAAGAAGTTATTCTATTATGATTGGTTACTGTAATCTTAATTGATAGAAGATTTGTTAAAAGAATAATTTCAATCCCTCAATTACAGTTATGTGGTTGTTTAGAAGATGTTTGTTCATAATTAGTTTGTAACATTTCTTCCTCTTGATAAAACTAATCACATTGGTATGCAGTCTTTAAGATATTCTGACCTGATTATGACCCTTGAATATCTTATAGTGTTGTTTTTGCTCCTAAAGTAATGTTTCTTCAAAATAACTAAATAACTACCTTCTGGCTTAATTTCTCTATTGAAATTTAAACATTTTTTCTTTAGATCAATGATCTCATCTCAGTTCATTCTAGTGTTGATTGATGTAAATAACTTTATTGTTTAAACAATAAAAGTGTTTTTGTATTATTTTTTTGAATTGATAACAGAAACATATTTAATCCCATCAAAATATATGTGATAAATTTCTTTGGTGCCTACTTGAAATTTATTATCTAAAAAAGGATGAGTTTCTACCTTTTGTTTTTCAATTTGACTTGAGAATAGACAAGTTGGCTTTCTATAAACCAGATTCCACTTTTATTTCTTACACTATTCCTTTAGTTTGCCCACTATATTCTGTTTGAAAAGAATGTATAAAAAACATTTTCCTATTGTTACTTGAACAGAAACACTTAAAATTGTCAGGTTCAATACTATGTGTGCTATTTCTCAGAATTATCCCTATGTTCAGAACAGACATATGCTTAATAAAATGTTTTCCTAGTAAATATCTTATAAGACTATAGCAACTTGTGATTATGATTTAATACATAATACAAACATTTATAAGATTATTAATATTACAAATACATATTTTCAAACTATACACTATTAACTATATACAAATCTGAAGGTATACAAAATCATAATGAAAGGCAGTGAGTACAACTTGTTAAACTCCACACACTTGCTTTAGAACATATGGAGGCAAGCCTCTTCATAATAGAAGTGATCTAAGGCAATACACAATGACTTCCAGCTCCATATTGTTGCAAACCCATGTGACAGTCTATGTGAATGCACATAGCTTCTACTAGCAAGTGTCCCTTCATTTATCTTAGACCATATGCTCTCTCTCTCTCTTTTTTTTAATTATTAGAATTCCTGTTCTAATTGGTTGATCCATTCAAATGGTGTTGATATTGTTTAATATATTTTTATCAGTAAATGCATTGGGTGGCATAACTACTTTTTAATTGTTATTAATTAATTAGTTTTAGATTAGAATTTGTCAGAATTCCATTAACTTATCTATTTTGAGATTTTAAAGAATCTAATTACAGTTGTTTTTTTAGGTTATTTACTGATTTAAAGTTATGCAAGTTGTTGACATTGATGTTAATTATTGAAGTTTCTGAATGAGTGGGGCAGGAATCAGTTATAACCTATTATGTTAACCAACTTTTTTGTTAAAATAATAAAAGTTTAGTAATCTTCATTACGGTTTCATCAAAAAGAGGAATCTTGTTATCACTATAAACATTGATTACATTGCAGTTTTACTGCAACTTGCATATTTTAATTTTATTATTGCTAAATTACTTTTCAATACACTAAAGCCATTGTTAATTTTATGATTGTCTAAAGATTTGTGATAATGGCATTTTACATGTGGATTATTTCCATCATCTATTTGAATTGTAAAATGTTTTAGAAAAATTTAAATTTTATTACCTTTTAAATACATAAATCTGTTAGTAATAACACATGTTACTTTTAATTATCTTTTAATCCCATTTTGCTTTGAGTAGTAACACAATATCTTTAAAAAATTCACTCTGTATGCTCTTGAATACAGTGTTTTAACAATCTTTTATTCACTAATAGTTCATTTGCAAATTAAGTAACAACTCTGATGAAGACTATAGTTTAATTGAAACTGTAAGTAAATAAAAGATTATAAAAGCATTGCAAAAGTGTAATTTTTTTTTAGAAATATAAAGTTTAATTTTTTCTAAAACATTTAGCATTATAAGTAAATGATGAAAATAAAACAAATATAAATTATTGATTCTAATTTGGATAAAAGTTGCCTTCAAATTTCATAAATGATTTAGTTCAAATCCTTATTAAATATGCTTATTTGCTTTTTATATTTGATTAGTATATGACAATAAAATATTAATGATGATAATAATACCAATGGTGGCCCATGAAATTTTTAAACAGGGATGCTTTGTTACAGTAACACTGCCAAAAAGTAAGCAAGAAAAATAAAACAGAGCATTTGTAACTTTTCAACCACACATCCATTATATTTTTTTGTAATAATTATTGTTTAAAAAATTAATGTATTCTTTATTTTTATGTTTGACAAATAATACTATCTGGAATATTCAGGTTTTTTACATAATAATAAATGTGAAAATATAATTTTTTTTATGTATATTCAACATTAATACCCACCACAAAAAATATTTAAAATAATGTATTTTATTATTTTGTTATATTTTTCTGTAATAATAAATATTTATACATTAATTTATAAATATTAATTATAAAAAAAACAACAGAATTTTTAAAGTTCATCCTAAATGAAAAACATAAAAATTTATTCATTATGAAGAGAACCCAGAATAAGTCAACTATCTATTGATGCTGCCTCAGCTAGCAGCTCTAATGGTGCTAATTACATGCATTGATAAAAGGAAATGAATCCCAACGAATCTTGCTGAAATTCACTGATTATGATGTTTCTAACATTACCATAATTAGTAGTGTCTTTGAATAGAATGTTAAGTATCACTTAAAATAATTTTTTAAAATGATTTAATTAATTGTATTTATATAATAATTATGCAAAATATTAAATGAATTATTATATTATTAATATTTTTAACCACAAATTTAATTTTTTTTTTCTGGAGGAGCTACAGTGTTGCAATGCGCTGAACAATAAATTATCCCCTAGCTGCCATTTTCAATAATTTTATTTTGTACTATATTTCATGATCTTATGTGAGGAATTAACTAGAACTACAACAGACAGAGAAGCATATTGTAAATCAATCTAAATACTTAATAATTATATTTATAAAGTGCATACTCGTTACTTAAAATAATATTCAATAAGCCTATAACCTTAAGACTATGCACCTGAAAAAACGACAGTAGGAATCTCTGCAAATCTTTAACACAAGATTTATTTAAAAGACAAGAGGTCCCTACTGTCATTTTTTCAGGTGCATAGTCTTAAGATTATAGACTTAATAAATATTACTCTAAATACTTAATACAGATTGATTTTGAAACTACTGCTATTTATGTTCACAGTGCAGAGCTACTTCATTATTTTTAAAACTCTGTAAAAAATAGGCAAATATCAAAAATATAGTGGTAAATAATAATTATATTAAAAATATATAATAGTCAAAAGATGATTTTCGAGTACTATTAATAATAATTGAAAATTATCATTTGGTTATTATATATATAGACTATGCTTATCAGAAGTCATGAACAATTTTTTTGATAGCAATTAATTTATTTTAGAAAATAAAACGCTATTTTTATTTATAAGTTTCCACATTGAAAATTATAAGAATTTAATATTATAAACAATAAAAGTTAGTAAATTTATAAACCTTCTTTGTCATTTTCAATTCAATTGTGGTATTTATCATTTGTAGTTAGCACACTCCAGTGTCAAATCAATGACTTGAGCTTCAAATTATTTTGAATAATGACTTTTTTAGATGCAAAGAAATATAATTTTTCCTCCAGTTACTAGTTCATTCTCAATCATGGGGTCTGGTCCATAGTGTTGTAATGTTACTGCAGCACCAGAAAAAAATACAAAAATCAATTAATAAATTTGTGCTTGACAATATCAATAATGTAGCAATCATTTGATATTTGCATAATTATTATGTAAATATAACTAATTAAACCGTTTTTAAAAAAAATTATTTTAAGCTATGCTTGAGATTATCACTCAAAACACTGCTAATTATAGCAGTATCAGAAATGTCATATTCATTGAATTTCAGCAAGTTACACCAAGACTAATGTGCAAAACTAACACCATTGTATCGGCTTACTGAGGAAAGCACAAATTGTTATTTGGGTGTGGTGTGATTATCTTTCTGATTTCTCTTCAGAGTAAATAAATTTTTGTTTTTATATAGGATAATAATAAAATATTTTGTTTTTGTCTTGTAATTAACATATAAATATTTATTATAAAAAAATATAACAAAATAACAAAAGAAATATTATTTTAAATATTTATCATGATAAGTGTTAGTGTTGAATATATATAAAAAAATTACATTTTCCCAATTGATATTATATAAAAAAAATGAAATAAAAAGTAAAGGTCAATTTACCCCAGATATTATTTGTCAAACAGTAACTAGTAAAACAAAAAAATACATTAGATTTTGCTATGTCCTCAGGATATTATTATCATGATAAGTTTAAACAAACTCAAAACAATTTGAAGTAACAAAACAAATTTATTTAATATCAAGTAACAAAATAGAAAAAGGAATGAGTAAATAACAATCAAAAATTTTATTAAAAATGACTAAAGTCTATAATTAAGTTTCTGCTTGTGTGTCAATTTCTACACATACACAGTGGATAATTATAACCCATTTTATTGCATCTTAAACGAAGAAAGTGTTTCATGCACTAATTTGGTTATAACAGAATTATATATACATATGTTACACATGATTCTATTCTGTGACATTAATCATAACTGTGGCAACACACTTGCAATTATTAGGCTTATTCACACACACTCACAAATAAATAATCCCTTATGGATATTTTAAATAAGAGTCCATTTTTGCACAATTATTTCTCATTAGCATAATTAATGCTTAATATATCTTTAAATATATGATTGGCATATATAGATTTTCTAGACTAGCATAGTAATGAGATATATTATTCATATATTGTCTGCACATATTTACATGATTAAATATAAATTTATTTACTTTAGTGTAAATACTGTATATGCACAGACCGTCAAAATTTTTGAACATGATTGGTATGGGACAATAAAATAGTTTTGTGGTTTTGAAACTAAAAATACTCTTTGTTTCTCGTTTACATTTTGAAAGCAATACCATAATAAGATACTTCTGCTTAAAAATTTTATGAGCTGCTACCGTTCTCTATTTAAATATTCATTCAATTACTGATCAGTAAAAGAATAATTGGAATTATTGATTAAAGAATAAAAACAAAAAATTGGTTAAAAACTTCCTCAACCCAATAGTTAGAAATTCTTGCAACATTTTTTCTTGGCTCAGAGGATCTGAAGAGACCTTTGTTTCTCCAATGGGGTATTTAAAGGCTGTTTTTTTTATCTTTCACTTATATATTGTAATGGTGTGAAAATAGAAAGAAAATGGATGTGATTGGAATATATAATCATCCTCGTAAAAATAAACAATATCAATGAATATTGAATAAATATAAATGAAAAAATATAAAATGAATAATAATCATAAGATCAGAATATCAGCATTGTAATAACTATATATAAGTAATTATATTAATATCAATAATAATAATCCTTATACATTAAACAAGAACAATCAAATCAACAATAAACAGTTACCCCTTGGACTGGATCTAAAAGAATACCATTATAAAAACTAATTATCTAGCCATTGCAAACTTAGAGCAAAATATAACACAATCATCTGCATGCATATATCTAAGTGCAAATCTGTTATTCAAAATAAGAAATAATGTTGTGATACTGATATATACGGATCATCATCAATGATCTGGTCATGTGATATCAACAGTATATAGACCAAGTAAAGTTAAATTTTCTCTAGCTAAAAAAATAAAATGCAATAAATGGATTTTAAAAGTAATACCTTTGACCCATCAAGATAACTGTCTGGATGTCCACATACCTCCATATACAAGTCAATTAATCATCATTGCTAGCTTAGAAAGCAAGGACCCTAGTGATTGTGACTGTGAACAAAATAAAATAAAATAGATAAACTTATTATACTATAATTGAAATAATCTTATTGTTATAATGATTAAATCCTTGAAAATATTATGCTATTATAAAATCAAGTCTCACACTGTCAATTTCATAAAATAGATTGCTGGTAAAATAAAAACATTAAACTATTATTTTTTAACACTTATTAAAAAATTTAACTAATAAATAATTTTAAAAATTGACAAAAATATATGTGATAATTCAAACATAAATACACTTGATCAACAAATTACAATTTTATATAGTAATACTAGCTTGTTGTTAGCTCTTACTAGTTCAATTAACCAATATTAACTTTAAACAAAATTGTTTTCCCATCAATGATTAAAAGTCAAAACAATATTAAAAAAAAAATTAGCTTAAACCCTCTTTCCATTTTCTTATAAAAATGAAAAGATACTATACAATTGATTTTGGAAAAAATTATGTCACAATTTAAAATAATGCTAATAAAATATTATTATCAACCATTATTTAATTTAAAAATTAACTATAAATGTAAATATAATGTGCACATTAAAATATTAGTTTTCTTCTTGTAATCCTCTCTCTTAAAACATATTTTCAGGATAATGTATTCAGCTAAATTTCTATATTTTTCAATAAAATATTTTCATGTTACTTAAGCTGAATTCCCTCATCTTTCCAATATAATTATTTACAGATCAGGCTATTGCACAATAAATTTATCCATTTTTTTCAATCTACTATTTTCTAGTCAGCTAATACATAAATAGACAGTCATACTGTTGGATGAAGACAAGACTTGGTTCAGTTTTCTTTAGTGTTATTTTTTTTCTTTTACATTTTTAGTGAACAGGTTACTTTATGAAATTTAATGATGCTCAGTTTCTAGCTAAAACTTAGCACATGGTTTCTCTCATATCCATTTTAGAAAACATTTTAATCTGTAGTGATATGAATTTTACTTCAGAATATTGAAACTATTTTTATTAAGATCTTCACAGCTAAATTTCTATTTCTGTATTCTCCAACAGCTGAATCAATACTACTGTTTCCTCTAACAATTGGGTGAAGAAAGACAGCTGCTGCTAACTTCAACAGATTGATCAAGAAACACTGATACTACTGATTTTCTCAACAGTTTAATCAAAATTGTTTTTACACAAGACACTGAGGTTTTCTAATTAACTCTACCCCCAATATCATTTTTTGGAACAATCCTCTATCTATTAATGACATCTTATCTCCTACATGGCCAAATTAAATACTGAGTCTATTTTTACAAAAAGATTTAGGTATTTCTTTTTTAATTAAAAAAAATACCCCTGTAGTTGTTTTTTTTCTTTTATGCCAAAAAAATAAGATAACTTTTAAGGACCATGAATTAAAAAAAACATTGCCTTTTGTTTTGGTGAGAGATAAAGAGAAAATAAAAAAAACAACTCTAATTAATTAAAGCAAAAATTAACAAAAATGGGGACACTATTTTTTTTTCTTTTAAAAACTTTATTCATTTATGTCTCCTATTATCATCTTTTAAAAGTTGAAATTAAAACTTTTTTGTAAACTTTTCCATAACTTACTGAAGAGAAGAAAAAACTTTTTCCCCAGTAATTTTTTTAAATATTAAAATCAAAATTGATAGATAATTAAAATTACTGAAAGGAGGGGGAAATTATTTGTTTTATTATTTTTCTTTCTCTTTTATAAATATTTTTATGATATTCATATTCACATTATTATTAAAAATATTTGGTAGTGTATTTTCATATCATTTAAATGATATAGTTATTTATATAGCATGATGTATATAAATTGTAATAAACTAAAGATCAGCATTTCAAGCTAATGTACATGTGCTTTTTTATGATTGGTTTATCTTCACACTTTCATTTCCAGTGCTTAATATTTGCCCATACTTAAGCATTTGGGTTGAAGGAATAGGTGGATTCATTCTATTCTTTCACAAAGACTTTATCTTGTGTTGGAAATGAAAGTATTCATTTATATTATCATTTAATAAATAAAATATTTAAATAAATTAAATACCTATTATTATTAATAAACATATGTAAAAATTAAATATTTTCTCATTCTAATTTTATTTTAATTTACAAGCTCATAATATTTGACATGCCACGTCATTTTTTACAATATTATAATGTAACAAACATGTCCAGACTTTTTATAAATATAAAAATTTAAAATAAAAAACTGAAATAAGAAATATTAAACTATTCTCTGATAAAACATTTGAATATACATAATAAAAAAAAACCACAATTTTTTTAACTTTCATTTGAAAAATAAGTGATAAAAATGAACCTGTTTTTATGTAGCACAAAACAGTTGGAAATAAAACAATAAAAGAATAACCAGCATCCATATAGATGGATTCACTCATTATAGCAATGAATGTTCGTTTGTCATCAATGAGCCACCAAATCCCACTGGATGGTGCTGTTTTCATGCTAAAACACATAAAAATGCCATTTCCACGGCCGACATGTTCGAACCTGCGTTTTCTATAAGACAACTTTTTTGTTGTACTACAGATTGCAGGACGCTATGTCATGTCGCAGTACAGCACATGTATGCAGCAAATACATTTTCCCAATTTGCACAATTTATAAAATGATTACGGCTTGGGGAGAGGGTGTGTTTTTTTGAATTGGATGGAAATGTTATTTTCATTGGACTTTTTTTTATTTTAAAGTATTGAAATGTTCAGATTTTGTAAAGTAATAATTAACAGACTTTTTACACTGTAGTGTATTGAAGTTTTAAGTAGTAAATGTTGATGAGATATATGCATAAAGTGAATTGGAATTAGGTAACACGTCAAGTAACGTACTGTTCATAACATTTCCATGAGACATTTTAAGATTGTACCATGTGTATATTTTTGAAATAAAAAATAGTGTTAACACAAAAATATCCAGTAAGAAAAGTACAATTGTACACTGTTTTTTTAAATGTCATAAAAAGCTTATATTATAAACATTATATATATATATATATATATTTGTCGTTGTTTAAAAAAGTTTTAGTTTCTTTCTTTTCTCTGACTACTGTTATACTTTGTTGAATATAGTTTACGTTTATTGTTATCATTTATTTTATAGATGTTAGTAAAAAAAAATATTTACAAAAGTACGATTTTGATATTTTTTATTTTAACTGTAAACCTAACCTTAAAACTAACCCTAAAGCTAATCCTAAACTAACCCTAAAGCTAACTCTAAACTAACCCTAAAACTAACCCTAAACCTAACCATAACAACTTTTACTTTTAGTTGTCATTCTATTTGAAATAAAAAATAGCGGTAAACAACAACAAAAAAAAAGCTGTAACCCCAGTAAAAAAATCTCCGATAGAAAATTGATTTTTCTAATAAAAAGAAAACTAAAAAAGATGAATCAAATTGTAATTTGTTTATTTTATTTAACATTTATTATTATCATTTAATTTGTATACGTTAATAAAAAATATTTAAAATTAAATAATATTTAAAAGAGACGATTTTCTTTTGTTTTTATTTTCGCATTACAAAAAACACAGTTAAATGATTATAATTAATGGCCCGTGAATGATATTTTATAGTTTTAGCATGATAACTGTGCCATCCAGTGGGATATGGTTGCTCATCGACGACAACCGAATGTTCTATTAACAAAATATTCAAATAGTTAATTTCTTAGAAGGATGTAATATTTAAGCACATAAAGTGACAGATTGGAATGTAGTTCAACAAATTCTGGAATCCATCACTCTACTAATATATAAAACTATCAAAAATTATGAAAGCCAAACAACAAAGAAAAATAAATATGTACTAAATGATTAGATGGCATTAGTAAATGAATATCAAAATAGGAAACATCAATGCTTATTGATAAAATATTATAATCATGTTTATGCTTTGTAGGTTGTATATTTAAGAAAGGATTGTCATGGTTTTTAGATTATGAGTGACAATTTTTTTAATATACTGCTTAAAAAGTTTTTTTTTTAATATCTAGATTTAGGATTACATTTAAATATTTTTTTAATCAATTGATTACAATGCTTGGATCACAAACATTAATGTTTATTCTTTTCATCACTGGGTATTCACTGGAATGGTTAGTGAACTTTAAAGATAAATTATTATAACGTGAAAAAAGCATAGACTTCTTTTACTGAAATATTATTAGTAATCTCTGTTTATACTGTTAAATTTCTAATAAGTTCATGTGAGCCTTTTTTTACATTTTCGTGGCATTTCAAAACTGTAGTTGATAATAAAAATTAATAGTTAAATTAAGCTATATATTAATATTATTTAATTAGAATTTCAAACTTTATTAATTTTAATGTTACAATAGTGAACCACAACTCTATTATGCTTTTCATATAATCTCTCTTTTCACACATTACAATATTATTAGGACAAAATGCATGGATTATGTCCATTAATTAATAAAATACATAATAAGTGTTACTGCAAGATTGAAAAGACAAAAATTATTAAGAAAGATAGTATTAATAGATGTTATTCTTAACCTTCATCAACTCTCCAATGAATTAGAACTTGTAAATCATTTTAAAATACTAACAGACTTCATTAAGATAACTAACAATCTACTAAGAAATGCTTGCTACAAAGGTAGATAATATAGATGAGTAAGGCGATATAAAAGACAGAAATTTACCAGTAGATTTTTGAGACAAAACAATGTATTAATAAATACAAAAAATATTAAATTGATCTTTATTTTTAAAAAAATCCATTAAAAAAAAATTGAATGACTAATTATACCAATGCAAAAAAAAAAGCAGATCAGATATTTAGTTTTTGAAATTTTATTGACCTAGTTATCTGATTTCACATTTAAAAATGTCTTTTGATTTATTATAATCACTAGTTTATGTTGGTGTATATAATTAATTAATTATTTATTTTTTAATGCAAAAAGAAGTTTGCTAATAAGATTCTTTGACTTCTTTTTGAAGTCTTATAGAAAATAACAAAAAAATTTGTAATTCCATATGTTCGTGTTATTGTAGCTGTCATTACCATGGATTAATTGATATGATATAATATGGATCAATTGTTAACCAATATTCATAAGTCAATGCAGTGAGCGTACTGGTTTTTACTTCTGAATTTAAGACCAAAAAAGCATCATAGTTATGAATGGATATTTATGTACATAATTATTGATTGTCTATTATGTTTACAAATATAACAGACAAAATAAATTATGGTTCTCACAGGAGTCTACGACACTGTCAATCAGTCACTAGCTGGTTTAAATCTCAAGATTGTGGACCCAGATTGCTATTTGATTATTATTTTTATTTAGCAATATACAAATATCGATCACGTTCAAGAAAAACTACATAAATCAAAGGAAAAATTGTCCAATATTATTTGAAACATTCTCAGATTTTATAAAATTAGAAGAAAAAAGATGAATATGTTTTTTATTATATAAAGACAAAAATTGCAAGCACAAATTAGTAGTTATTTAACTATGAAATAAATTACATATAAATAATTCAGGGTATTGCTTCAACAAATTCCAATTATAATAAAAAAAGATTTTTATATAAATGTACAGAATATTTTCCATCAGTTCAAACAATATTTTAAAATTGTCATGAAAGATATTAATGCGTGAATTAAAAAATGTTTTAAAAAATTAAATTGCTGCAAATATATTTGGTTATGGATAGAGTGTTATGAGATTTTCAGAAACGAAAGATTGATTAATTCCTCCTCCTTTGAGAAAAATGCTGAATAGAAAGGAACATGGAAACAAAATGTAAAATAGAATTGGATTCTATTTTGATTAACAATATATATATATATTTTAACGATCTGGAGAATTAGAGCTTAACGTAATCTGCACTACAGGGTGCCATCTAGACATTTGAACCTAGAAAAATTTATAAAGTAGGCAGATATGTAAGTCAAAAAAAATTTTTTTTTATTTTATTTATATATTTTGATATCCGGTCATTAGCCCATGTCACTAGCTCAGGGAGTAGCAGAGATTTAATAATATAATATCTTATCTATAAATATATAAAAAAGAATAAAATAAGCCACTGCCAGTAATTAACACACAAACATTTATTTACACACATATATAAAATTTAGCATTATTTTAGAATAACTTTTACTTTGGATTTTAACTTGATTTTAGAATTTAAATTTACATTTTAATTTTTATAATATCGCACAGATGGGTTTATAAAATGTGTTTTTAATGTTGAGTATAGATCGGTTACATAGATTACATGGTCAAAAAACATTTCAAAATAAACATAAATGATCAAAATACAAAATCATTGATACCGTCAATTGCATAGGGAATACAAGAAACCCAATGGTGTTCATCATAAGACACCGCATTGACACCAATAACTTAAAAGACATCTGACATAAATACATCTTAGATACTTACCGTAAGGTATCAGTATTTACCGAATGTCTATATATTTTGATCAAATATGAAAACCAAAAACATAATCAACCGGTAACGAACCCATGCAAACGTCTATACCCAACTTAAATTTAATGCATTTTTATTTAGTGTCGAGTATGAATAGACTACATAGATTTGCATTTGAAGATAAAACATTCTATTCCCATTTAACCTTAGGTTAAAAGTTTGCAGTCAAACTGGTGTCAATCCATCTGATATATCGATGTATTCAATGTAATACAAATACAGCAACACAAAATAGGTTAAAATAAGACATTGACTCTCGTCAGATAGGAATATTACATCTATCTAATGAAAAGAACAATAAAAAAACTCCATAGAAATGGATTGCGGTCATTTTGCCGACTTACGATCACATTCCCTAGGCAAGAGGAAGTGTGCGGCGTATACCAGCGATTCTGCCAGTAGCGAATCTTGCATTACATCTACTAACTACGTCAATATATCCAATCCATTGACCCAATTCAACAACAACATGAATAACCTAAGATTACCCTCCCCTAATATAACTTTACAAATCTATACAGCCATTCATGCCCAACTTAAGTTTATCATTGATATATTTTAATTTATCGGAAAACAGAAATCATAATAAAACTTAAAGAACAAAAAAATATAAATGGAAATGATTTAAAATAAAAAAAACAAAAAACATCAAATAACACTATTAATAACAAATTTAGTTTGGTCAGATAGGATTCTATTGCATTATTTACTAAAAGGTTTTAAAATTTAGAGTTCTTATTTTTTCAAGTGAATATAAAGTTCTTACGATTTTTAAAACGTCCAACTTTATCCGTTGCTTGCCATGAACATGAATTCCCACGCCGTCCTAAAGGGACTGATATTCTGTAGGCCGATTTATTTATCCATCCAAGGTTTTTGCTTTAACTGGTCCTCAATGTAGAAAATGATAGTTCATTTCTCTTTCTTTCTTAGCAGAACTGAAGGGATTGAAGAGTGTGTCTTTTTAATCCCTTTCCTTCACCTCCACACTAACACATATCTATCTACTCTTTTAATAGCTCACTAATAATTTCCAAACTTTTCCTTTTATATTAATTTTAAGGATCCAATGGACATTATGTCATCGATGATGATATGGTCTTTTCGCTGAGGTCCAATTCCATTGTTTTTCATTCATTGGCTATTAGTTTCTATTGTTTTCCTATCTGACCAATGCTTATACATTTAAATGCCCAAGGCTAGTTTACATTTGACTAATTAAATTAATCATTTCCATTTTTTTCAAAAACATTTTAATTTGTTTTGTACAAACTTAGATATATTTTTATCTTTAAATCTTTACTGACAATTTAGTTTTAAAATACTTTTTCTTTTTTTTAATAAAGTTTTATTTTAATAAATTTTTTTTTTATCTGTGCGATAATATAGATACGAGTTTAGTATAGGATTTTAATTTTCAATTTTTAATTCTTAAAAAGGAAGTTTTTATTTGCGAACTTTTATTCTTTTAATGTTTACTAATAAAAAACAATGTAACGTACGTATGTGCCCATTACAATATATATATATATATTATGATTGTAATGTTTTTGATAGATTTCATACAAAAAATAATCACTGATTAGTCGGATATAAAATTTGTGTTAATACAAAATTAAAAAGTCAAAAATTTATATCATTAATTTTCATAAACATTCCTGTGATTTAGAATTTGCAAATCATTTTAAAATTGTAATAGATTTTAAAAATGAATAAGGGTTATATTTTAATAGACTTTAAAAATGTTTAAAACTTGAATGAAATTAATAAAAAAATAAGTGATATCCTATTAAGAATTATTACATAAATAGCTGGCACAAATTCATTGATAAATTTTCAATTGAGACAACACATAAAAAAATATGAAAATATTTAAAAATATTTAAAAATGATTCATTAAAAAAATGAATATCTGGGATTTTGAAAAATGAATAATAATGGTATTATAATATAATTTAATTGAGAAGTGGTAAAGAAAATTTTAAAAAAGAACAAAAGTCACTAAAGTGTAAAACAATGTGATATTAAAAAAGCATATTTCAGTAATATAAAGATCCCATACTGAAATTCCAAGTATTTTAAATTAAAAGATAAAATATGCAATAAATCTATGAAGGATTAAAAAACTAAAGAAAGTAATGGAATTATTAGTTACTTTAAAAGAAGTAAAGAAGGGAATTAGAGTAGTCATCGACAAAGCTATAATCCAAAATGTCTAAATAAGGAAGACTACCAAATGATTGGAAAAATAGATTTGACATTAAGTGCCACTTTGGATGAAAATTTTGGATTCAAACCACTTGATGTAAAAGCAATTATAACATGATGTGACACATATAAATATTTAAAAAAAGTTGTAGGAAAGAACTAACTAATATGAGCTATTTTTATGTCTTGGATTTGTAGATTGTGAAACAATATTTGATAGAAGTCACTTCTATAGTCATTAAAACTGCAAACATCAAGACAAAGACCTAAGATATTGTCAAATTCTGAAGAATATTTATCAAAATACATTAGATTGGTTTAGCTACATTGTGATATTAAGAAGATTAACATCAGTAAGGAAATATGGAAGACTTACTGTATTGCTCCAAAACTTTTACTTTAGTTTAATAATTAAGTTTTAAGGATTAAAATGAAATCCTAAAGAAATAAAAATGCTTCACATCTTTATAAATGTTACAAGAATTATCAGGTGATGTCAAGAAAATAGGCTAAAGATAAAACCTGAAAATATTAAGATAATATTTAATGGATTTTTAAAAACAGGTAAAATGTACATTAATAGTAATGAATTTGAAAAAATTAACAATTATAAATACTTATTACTTTTTTTTATTATATATACTTTGACATGTTCTATTAATATAGTTGGAAACTTAAAAAAGGGAATTCAATCATACAATTTAAATTAGATGGGAGCTTTTGGTAAGAATAGTTACCTATGTGTTTTACTTATATTTACTTATAAATTGTAGCCGTGGACTCTTGAGCACAATACAAAAACTTTAGAACATTTAATGGAGTAGAAGAAATGTGTGTTGAGAGTAACAAGAAGGAAGTGAATATAAAATACAGGGAGTGATAAAACAAACAGATATCAATGATCTCATTAAAAGACTAAAAAGCATATCATTAGAAGACATAATAATATATGGATAGCTAAGGTTTTTAAACTGGATTTCAAAAAAAGATTGTGATGTCTGTTGAATGAGATAATAGTTTTCTGAAATGATATATAAAAGAATAGTTATGAATCAAGGTAATTGGGTTAATCTTGGTGATATCTTCATTCTACAGTGGACTGATAAGGTTCTAAAATTATTGATTTTTTAAATTTTACTCATAGGCTACAGCATTTTGGAAAAGAAGTTTTTGTAGAAATAGGTAAAACATTAGAAGATGGACATTACCTAGGACTTTCTATTTGTTTGTTTTTCCTGGTTAGATCTTGTAACCAATTTTTAACATACTTCTATTAAAATAAATTTTTTCAAATTTTTTGCATGTATTAGCAATATGACATTGGAGTGTTTTATGGTTATCCAGTTGATTGTTCAATCTAAAAGTGTTGATGTGCTGAATTTCAAAACATGTAATATCATTTTGTTAAGGTTTCAATGATGCACACTGTGTGGTGGTATTTTTGTTTTTCAAAAAATATGCTATCATTAAATACAAAGAAAATAAATGAAAGATGAAATCTTACTTTCTCTCATGTGATTTTTATTCAAATGTTGCTTTCATAAATAAAAAAAACAATAACTTGTAAACAATTTTTAATATGATGGCAGCATTTTTGTTGTTTTGGTTTTAAAAAACACAGTCATTGAATATTCATTTAAAAACATTTACAATTAATTAAATTAGAAAGAAAAACAAATGAAGAATGAATTATTATTGTTTTCTTGATTGTTTGCCTTTATAAACAAAAACAAAATCTTATAAATGTTCTTTTTTTTAATGTATTCATTGCAAAAACTAGAAATATGACCATATTGCTTACATTCTATGTTTGTAAATTTAATTATGAATAGTTATAAAAATCTTTGCAAAATATGAGATAACTAAAAAGTAAGAAATACTATATATAAAAAATGTTTTATAAAAAATAATTTTATTTTCCATGATGAGATATGTACTAAGAGATATATTTTTTCTTCAACCACAATTTGAATTGGAATATTTAAATGGAATAAGAGGGGGGAAGGGGGGTGTCATAAATTAATTAATTAAACAGTATTTTTTAAACTAGAGTTTGAATTAATTAATTTTATAGGTAATTTCACTTTTATTTCCCAACCCAAATTATGCTTGAAGAAAAAAATTTTTTTTTTGCTTTTTAGTGTATTTCTCATAAAATTAAAAAAAAAATATTTATATATATTGTATTACATTTCAATAATACTAAATAAATGTCATAAAAATTAACCTAATAAAGAATGATTAACAATAATTTACATCTATCCTGAAGGATTATTGTTAAGAATAAGTTCTTAATAAAAACAATTACTTATAAAGTAAAGCTATGAAATATATACAAGGATAATCAAATGGAGATTATTTTTAAAACTTTATTGTTTTTAAATCATTCTCAGTGAATTGTAATAATTTAAACCATACACAATATAATAAGAATCCAGGAAACTTATTTTTCTTGATTGGATGCTTCTAGTAATAATAAAAATGTATAGACTTTTAGTTTATAATTAAAAGCCAGTTCATTTGTATTTGGGTTCGAAAAGATAGATGGCCATTCTATCTTTTCCAAAGACTTTATCATGTGGTTGAGTGTTAGTATTCGTTCATTTATAGTTAAGATCTTCAAAGCGCATGTGCAACAGCGTAATGCTGTTTTAAATATTATAATTTACCATATAACTTTTAAATCTTAATTTTTAAAAGAAAAATCATCTTATAACACTAGTCTTCATTTTTATTTACCCATAGCCTTTGAATACATGATTTCAGTTACATTATTAGCAATGTAGGGCATATTCACATTTATCTTTATAAAGGATAAAATTAACAAATCAATATGGCATGTGTGCAAGTTTTCTTTAATAAATTTGATTATATATAATACTATTTAAATATTGTCAAGCATCAAACGTTTTAATATTTGATCTTTATGATTGAAATGATCACGAGGAGAATTTATAAATCTTTGAAATGAATTACAGTAGCAACTAACTGTTTGTTACCTATAGGTTTTAGTTACTATCATGAAGACAGTAAAATAATACATTATTTTATTAACAATTACTAAAATATTTTATGTAACCAATCCAGTTACAGTACATCACACCACATCACATCACACCAATAGACATAACGTTACCGGGCTGATTTACAATTTACTTTTTTTTACGCTATTACATGACAACGCTGGAATTGAGGGGGATCCATGTCTTTGCCGATCCGAAGGATCATCCGTCACAACATAGACAACATTTTAAAAAACAAAATTATTTAATAAAATCTAATATTTCCTTTTTTCAATTAACGTCTGATCAAAAAAAAATTTTTTTTTCAACACTATTTTAAAACAATTTACGAAACATAATTCGATTTGAAAATTCCCCTCTGATCAAGCCAAGATTATGCTTTGAAAGTCTCGTAGCTGTCCCTGTATAAAATACATTTTACGTGTGATTTCTATATAATAATGGAACGTATACTTTTGAAATTCGTTTAACCTTAAAAATATGTATATGGAAGCGCGTCTTTTGTCTTACAATTAATACTATCTAAAACTACATCAGGTCGTATAAAAAATAAGTACTTCGAATGCACATGCAAAGACTTAGGATAACTTGAATTCTACACATCATACTGTAGCAATCTGTGAAGTGCGCGATAGTACCTCGAAGCACAAACACTGCTCATCAACCAATATTATGGCTAGTTTTATTTATTTTTGGGTAGAAAACTTAAAAAACTTAATTTATTAAATTAAGTATTTACATTTCAATCTATTGTTTAATTTATTAAATTAATTATTTAAATTTCAATCTATTGTTATATATAGAGCTCGGAAATAACAATTGTATCATAGTGAAAACATTTGCTAATCTTGTAACACACATAACCCAAATTTAAACTGAGAAAAATAATTTACTAAAGATCTTCTCCCTTACAGTATATAAATATTCCCCTACCCCCACCACATCAATATTTCAATTTTTCATTCCTTTTATTGATTTTTTTTTTTTTTTTAAATTTATATATAGAGTTGAGTAACTGCAAAGAATATTGTTAATCCATGTTCTCCTAAGATCTTTTGAGATTTGCTGAACTCTATTTATTTATTTATTATTATATTTTAAAAAAGTATAATGTTATAAATGAAATATAGGATTTTTTGTAATTTTTGCTTTATGAAAAAATCACATTTTATATATAAATATTATATTTGATGAATAAATCTAAAAAAATATATAAAATTTCTGCATAAAAATGCAAAGCATTTATTCAGTTTTAAAATATAATATTCTATTAGAATTATATAGGATAATCATATGAATACTAAGAATTTTTTTGGTCATCTGTCGATATGAAAAAAAAGAGCAAATACTTAATCATTTGAAGATCTTACAATATTTCAGTATTGGAACTGACTGATTGAATTTCAATCCAGGTACTCTTAGCTTTTATATCTACAGTTTTACTACTAAATAAATTAAAATAAATAAACAGTCACTCATAAATAAGTATGACCATTCCAATTCCAAAAAAAAAAAAAAAGGAAAGAGAATGAATGAATTTTGTGATGACTGTGGAAACCAATCTGTGAAACCCTATAATATGTTCACATATAGAATATGAAATTTTACAATGTTGTCTTTTAGTTTCTTTAGAAGAAAACTTTTTTTCTGAAGTATTTCAACATGTCTAATTGTAACTTTCCAATGGGATCTATTCAAAAGCCATGTAAATCCAGTGGAAACAATTCACATTTTATTTATTTAGAATGTTTTTTGAGATAATCTTTATAACAAAGACAGGATCTACCTCTCCCAAAAACCATGTTCACCATAAAAACATTCAGAATGTTTTCCATTGTTTATTTGTTTTGCATGTCCAATGCAACAAAAGTGCACTTTTACAATAATAGATTCAATAGTATCTTATCCTGCAAGATGAAAATATATTAATTGGTTTTTATAATCTTGCCATTGTATTTTTACAATTTTATGAAGCATCCTTAAATGAAAATTCTCCTTTATATTATGGTGTAAGGATGTCCAGATTTCACTTCCCATACACTAAATTGAATAAAATAGCAGCTCTGTATACTGCTTAGTTGCAGTAATTATTTTTTTTGTGATGAAATACTCAATTTTTTAATTTGTTAAAATCATCAGCAACATTGGAGTCTGTGTTGAATCTTAATATCTAAGTCCACTTTTCTACATATAAAACTACCAAGCTATTTAAACTGGTTCACATTTTCATATTGATATTCATCCAAGCTAAAAAGTTGCCGTGGATTTTACTTAAATTACTGGCTGATAAAAAACTTGAAGCTTTTGAACATTAATTAATAAACTAAGGTATTTACAAGTTGCATTTAAAATATTAAGAGCACTTTGTAAAATGTCTTTTAAACTGAAAAACGTAGCTCAATCGTTGGTGCTTCAAATCTAGAATTCAAGAGAATAACCCTTTTGTTTTGCTTCTAATCAATCCAATGTATATAGTATCATGATCACTTTTTGATTAAATCACCTAGAAATAATTTAATGACCACTTTTTATAAAAATTGAAAACAATGTTGGAGAAACATATTGTAGTTTAACATCAGCTTTCATTTCACTATATTTCCACTTATTATAATAATACATCCTCTCATTCCATCATATAGAAAGTTGGACAACCAACTAATTTCAAACAATGCCATAGACATGTATTGAATCAAATGCCTAGTCAATAAAAGCAATATATAAATCACTCCTTTGTTCCTGTAACTCTTGTAACCATTGATCTATAACTGGAAGCAATCATATACAATAAAATTATTGAAAGTATCTTTTGCTGTAATAAATAATAAGGATATTTCATAACAATTACTGCAATATTGCCTATTCCTTTTGTTGTTAGAAATGAATAATAAAACACTTTTAAAATAAGGTGACACATTTCTAAAAAAAATCCAATATGTTTGAAACTATCATATCACTATCATATTTTAAAACTTCTCCAGGTATTTCATCAAGACCAATAGTTTTCCATTTTTAAGATTCTGAAGAGCCGTTTTGACTTTATTAAGCTGATAACTTTGTCCAAATCTAAATGAGTATAGAAAATGAATATATCATTAAAGGTTATCATCTCAGTTCTTGTACATTATTCAAAAGGGATCAAAATACTTTTTCCATTTATTCAAACTATTATTATAATCATATAAGAGAGTACCATTTATGGATTTAATTAGATTGGGTTACTATTTTTCAAGTCTATATGTTGCCTTTAATGCATCAAAAAAGGATCTATCATGACTACAATGAATGAATGACTGTGTTTTCTTTATAGTTTTAACCCACCAATCATTTTAAATCCTCCTGTCAGTCATTTAACTTCTACCTTCATATCTTAAATATTTATTATAAAGTTCCACATTTAATTGATTATTTTATCAAACAGAAAATGTTACATTACCACTAATAATAAGATCATTGTCATAAAACCAGTCATAATTCTTTTTTTAATGAACCCAATAGGTTTATATGTATCCATAATATACTCTTTAATATAATCTATGCTTCAATAATATCACAGCCTTGAATTTCCAAAGACATACTTTTAGTATTTAACAACTGTTAAAGTTTAGCATGTATAGTAGATTTTTCTAAAGAATGAAAATTTATTTTTTTGTGAATATGATTGGAGTAATATCTACTTTTACTGCAATTATCATTTTAATTTTGAAGCATCCTAATCTATGATACATCAAACAATATTAACTAAGAAGTGTTTCTGTAATGTAAACATCTTTTGTAGTCTTCCTCTAAATATATTGTGATCTATTAAATGCCATCATTTTGAATGTGGAAGCATCCATGATTCTTTATAGTAGTTTCTCTGCCTGAGCAAAATGTTTGTGAGGTGAGTCCATGTGTTAGGCATAAATTCAATGAATTTATAGCACAAATAATATTATTTCCAATACTTTTTGCTGAAGTCTTGCAGCAGAAAAGTTTGATATTTTAATGGTATTACTATAATAAGATATCCAACAAGAAATAAAAGCTTTCTTTTTCTGAATTCTTTAAATCTAGAGCTGTTTCACAGATACTAATAAAATAGCAATAATATCATTGTGCAAGACAACACCATTAGCTTTTCAATGATACAATGAGGTATTCAAGCAATAGAATATACTAAGTTTAAACTTTACAATAAATGTGACCAATTTTATTCATAGCAAAAAGACAAATTTGTGCAGCCTGACCTACTACAATAATGGATAAGGCAAGAAATTGTCAACTGAATATTTGCTTCTGTCTATTATATCATCAGTTTGCCATCAAATGTGTCAATAACCCCATCTACCCAGATTAACCCATCATGGTGAAATAAGAATCAAGCAATAAGTTAATGAACACATATATCAATACATTATCTTAAAAAGCTGCATTACATACATCATCCATGAAAAAGAAATATGGCATACATCTAACACACAAAACACTACCACCATATGTAAGCATATTTTAAAGATGCTAGATTTACAAAACTAAAAATTTTATTTGTAAGGTATATATTTTCAAATGACATTTATTTATTACACTTTTTTGTGGCAGGATTGATATTATATATATATATTGAGACAGATTGACTATATATATATATATCAACACTTTTTTGTGGCAGGATTGATATTATATATATATATTGAGACAGATTGACTTATGTCTACAATATTGTAGATGAATAAATATTGATAGTGTATGTACATATAAATTTAAAATCTACAAAAAAAATACATGTACACAGGCAAAAGTTATTTATTAAAATATTAAAATAAAATCTAGTATGTTTTAAATATCATTTAAGTAGATAAAAATATTTTTGATATTTCAAAATAAATTATTTATAATTAAATAAAAAGATCTCTGATACAGATGAATTATTTGACATATTTGTAATTCTAAAAAAATATGATACTTCTGCACAAAAAAAGAGTACAATTTTGTAGCAACAAAAGTTTGTTTTAATAAACTTGTAATTGTGAAATTAATTTGAATATATTTTGTACTTTAAAAAAATTAAATAAAAATTTTAATCAAACTTTTTTTTTATTCCCCTCAAATCAAAAGAATGAGAATGGTATTTGGAAAAATATAAGATAATAAAAACAACATTATTTTCAGTTATAATCTTATTTTTATTTATTAAAAAAATACTTAACTTTAATTCGTCTGTTTATTAATCTGCACCTTAGTATGAGCTAAAAATACTGAGATACATTTTAACTTAAAAAATTGCAAAATTAAGGAGAAAGCTATTGCTAGTAGGCTTCATATTGATCAGAGTTTGAACTGCACAAAAATGCATGCGATTATATTTTTTATGTTGATTTCTAACAATTGCATGTGCAGATATCACTTGCTGTATATGGATTTCAAGCAGTATAGAAGGTAAATATATACACCTGGGTCTCATTTTACATGATAGATAGGTTCCTCAGAAAACACGCACAAACGAAATCGTGCAAAAGTAGACGTAACTTACCTTGAAAAAGGGGGGAGATACGGACTTGAGATTTTTCAAAACTCGCATAAAAGCAAAGCACCAACGTAAAATTACTTTAAAATTCGTGCAAAAAAAAAAAAAGGAAATAAAATATGACTAATAAAAAATTTCAAATTTGAAAAAAATTTATACAAGACAAACTTTTTTTAACTATAATATTTAATTTTATTCAAAACAATATATTTTTATGCATAATTTACAGTAATTTACATTTTTTATACACGTTTTAATTATTATCGTGATTTGCCGATAAACAGTTCGTTTGCAAACTCGTAAAAAAATCAGATTCTTCACATGAGAAAATACAACTATCGCCAACGTCACTCTCATGTTGTTAATGGTTTTCTGGTGACAATGTAATTAGTAATTAATCTAACAACTAAAAATTAAATTCTTATTTTGTCTTTAATTTTTTAATTTTTAATTTTAATTGTGCTCACTGCTATTACTGATTAAAAATAAACTTGCGGACACTAAATGATTAATAATTGATTACGTTCTTTTTTAAAAAGTAAAAACAGAATGTGATTTAAAATGCAAAATTAACACGCACAATGTTTGAACAAATTTACATTATAATCTTGTAAAATTTAATGTGTGTATACATAAAATGTGGAAATCATGATTTTAATTTCATTATTGCATAAAATCTTACTATTATAAAGCACTGAAAATATTGAAATTACTAAGATGAAAGTCAAATTCCAATAATGTGCTATTACTTTCAATATATGCGAAACTTATTATTTAAAGTAATAACGCCTTATCGGAGTTCGACTTCCGGTGAAACATGGAAGTTCAACTTCCGGTGAAACATGGAATCGCGTAACTTCAAAATCGTGTTAAATAAGTCCGCATAGAAAAAGACCCAGGTGTATTGAAATTATCAGTATTTATCTTATCTATCTGTTAATCAAACCAGATTATATATATCATCTTATATGAGGGCAAATTACTTATATACTTAAATAAAAAGATATAGAAAATCTGCTATTGATAGAAGAATCCATTTGTAACATACTATACTTTTATAAAACCTATTATATGTACATAAAGAAATATGAACAAAAGAAATCTGCTGTTGAGAAAAAAACAGTAATATACATACATACATAAATATAAATTAATTAATAAATGAGATCAATGATATGTATCTGAAATTAAATTTGCAGCCAAGATGTATTGATGTGTAGGAACCAATCAGACATAGTTCTGCAGGTTTATTGAAAACAAAAGCAAACTTTTCCAAGTCTACTTTTGATTCATGGTAGCTTGTGCAGATTTGCTATTAAATTTTCTTCAGCCTTCAGAATTGCATCTGATTGGTTGCACATCAATACACTTTGGCTGTGAATTTAATTCGTATATAAAATTGTGATCCTTTTTACTAATTAATTTACATTCTAAAATAGGCAAAACTCTCCATACGGTAGTGCCACTCAGTGCAAGCCAGAGTAATCAATGGATGCCAGAAGGTTTATGAATAAAATTCCTATCTAGTGCCTACTCATGCAATATCCTCAGACTAGTTCTGGTTGTGGCTTTTGTCAGTGAGGAGCCTTGGATGAGAGCACTGCACCTAGGTCTTAGGATCTTATGCAACTCTCCAGCAGCTACCTTTTATCTTTACTTAACTACAAAACTATGAGAATAAAATTGAAAACAATAATATTTTTAATTTAAGCTCACTAGTTTATATAGTCATATAGATGGGAATTCAGTTCAGTACATTTTGGTGTCTTCGGTTCTTTAATAACCATAGCCACCACTATCCTATTAGTCTTCTGGCATCCATTGATTATTCTGGATTCCACTGAGTGGCACTACTGTATGGAGAGTTTTGCCTGTTTTAATAACAGTTATGAGCAAGCATAAGAAATGGTGATCATGTGATGTTTAGTGGTAATTTACATCTACACTAGCCATTAAAAATATTAAATTTAAATATATACTATGCTCATAATTTAAAACATTATTTCCAGTGCCTGTATTCAAAAATAGATAAACAACTTTGAATATATTAATACCAATTAATAGGTCCCAATGAAAACAGATATCAAAAACTTAAATTGGGAACAAAGTGTCTGCACAGTTTCAAATTTTAGAGAAAACACTACCAACAAGTTTTAAAAAAGTTAGATAAAGTTTCTTTTAGAGTTTATTTAATAAAATTTTATTTTGTATAAAAACTTAATTAATTTCTATTTTGAAAAATATAAAAAGTGGCCCCAATGTTTTTTACTGCATAATTATTTTTATGTTAATAGTAAATCAAAATCTAAATTTTTAAACAATAATAAATATATTCATATTCTTAATATGAAACACAGAAAAAGTTATTTATATATTATGAAAATAATTTATCAATGGATCATAATATCTCAATTACTGAACACATCTTTTGATTTGAATATTACTTTGATAAACAATATTAAAACTTATCTTGATGTTAAAAAAAATGAAAATAATAGTATTAATTTATTCAATGTGCAACTTAGGTTGTAGAATGTTCACTATTAAATAAAAAATTATTTTGTGTTCGACAGATCAAGCATTTTCAGAAAAAAGAGTTTAAAATCTATCAGGATTTAAATAATTATTCCAAGCAATAGTTAAAAAATGTTTAGAAACAAATAATTAGCATGCCTCTTCTCATTATAATCTTTATCTTAAAGAAACATTCTGCTGGATAACTATATTATTATGGAAATCAAGAATTAGAGACATACATTATATAATTTAAAACAAAAAGGGACAGTATTATAAAACCAGTTAATAAAAGATAAGTAATAATAATTATGATAAAGATGATTACATAAGAAATGCTTTGAAACTTTTAAATGATAAAAGTTCTTTTCAGCCTATTACATAAAAACAATTATAAATAAATTATTTCAAAATATAATTTTCTGTCTTAAAGATATAAAGACAAAAGATTTCCTCCAGAAAAATATATTTAATTTTTTAATTATATACTAAAAAGCATTTAAGTAAATTTTATATTCTAGCCAACATTTATAAACCATGCTACATTTTAAAGCCTATTATGGCAAATAGTGATCATCATACAGAAAAATTTGAGTTTGTGTGGATAGTCTTACACATATATTCCACCAAAATTCAATTCTTACATTGAAGATACAACACACTTTTAATCTTAGAAGCCATCAAATATTAACTACAAGTGGTTGTTTTTTGTAACTTTACATATGACATCACTTTATCTTAATAACCATCATGATAATAAAGTTCCCAAACTATTAAATCTGTTTTATAAAATAAAGAACATGAATACATTACAACTATGGTATTATAGAATTGGTATCTGTAATTTTAAAAATATTTTTTCTGCTATAATTTACATTTAATTATAGAAGCAAGATATATGGCCACAAACTATTATTTGATTAATTTTATGTAATATCTTAAATTTATAATGATTTGAACTTAATCTTGGTATTGAATGAATGAGAACAATTAAAAACAACATAATATGTGCCATGCATGAAAAAATAAAATGTTTGGAAAATCAAATCCCTGTTTAATCAAAAAAAAAAAAACAACAACAACTGTGGATGAAAATATTTTTATTTCAGTAGCAAAGGAAACAAAGTTTTGATCTTGATGAGTCATTGAATTTTACTATCAGTATAAATTCTATCTTTGAAAAAACTTCTGGAGAACAAGTTTATATATTTTTACCATTAATATACATATGTATTTTAAAAATAATTTTTAAAATAAATGTTTTTAGCACTAATTTTAGTTTCATGAAATATGATTGTACATTCACAAATGTCAATAAATCTACCACTTTCTTTATTTTTCTATAATATTTTATATAAATACAATTTGTACACCTTATTTTAAACATGTTATAAAAAAAAATAATTACTGATATTTCAATTGTCCTGCAGTCTTTTTTTTTTTTTTTTTACAAAAAAGAGGCATTTTTTAAAAAAAGTTTGAAAAATTACTGATTTAAGATATTATAAATTAATATTTTTCAATTCCTTTTTAATAAATGGATAGATTTCATTAACATAATTGCTACTTTACATAAAATTATTTCTTTCTCCATCAATGCAGAAAATTCAGGTTAAATGCTTTCTATGTTAGATTAGCTTTTCCTACAAATATAATTTAAGAGAATAACTTCCAATAACTCTTTAGTTTAAATGCTGATGTTTGTTTTTTAAATCTGTTTATTTAAGAAAAAGATTTTTTAAAAAATCTAGTATTTTTATTTTCTTCAAATAAAACATTGGGAGGGGAGTGTATGATTATTTTAATGTACATTAAATATAAATATTTACATATATAAAATAATTTGATTCAATTCACAACAACCTTGTAAAACAATTTAGATGTAAAGTGGTTTGTTTTTTGAGTAAGACTTATTTTTAAAAAACAAATAGGTAGAAGTCATTATAAATAAGTAAATAAATAGACATTAAGGCCTTGAAATAAAGTTTAAAATGTAATTAATAGATAATTAATTGTCTTAAAATTTTATAATGTAAAAATTTAGCATTGATATTTTGACTTAATTTTTAATTTTGAAAGCATTATTTTGTTATGTACAAATAATTTAGAAATAATAAGCAATTCACTAATTTCTCATGTAAAGCATAGAACTGCAACAAATTTTTCCTACATCTTAATCTTCTGCCATTTATTTAATAGCATCTCATGGCTTTTCAAGTTTTTGGAGTTTGTTATCTACTGTTTTTCAAGTTTATCTATTCTTGTGTTTATGTTGACATCCTTGTAGTACTCACATCAGAGCTTCTCTTACAATAGTTTGAGTTATTCCTACTATTGTCATCTTTTATGTTTAATGTCATTCTTCTTCTAGTAACATCATCACTTCTCACTACTTTAAGACTTCGGAAGTTGAAACTTTAATCTACACTTAGGTTCAATCTACATTTAAATAATGTTCTGCTTTTATTGACAAGTCATATGAAGAAATATTTTTGGGGTATATTTACTGTTTTATTTTGAATTAATTTTGTAATAAATATATTATTTTTTATATTAGTTCAACTATGGTTGCTTCTTTATTTCTCATAACTTTTGTCATTTAAATTTTATTTTAACAGTTTGACATTACATTCTGATAAAAGTGTTATGATTGGTTTCAAGGATTTATCAATTTGGGTTATTAAATCATATTTGTATTTTTAGTAAACATTTGCTGCAAGTAAGTATTTAGGGCTTATATGTTAGTTAATGACTATATTTTGATAAAGAATCAAGAATTAGAATCAGCACCAAATACACTTCTAGTTCTCAGTAAAAACATGAAGGATTACCAGCAATTTGTGTTAAAGTTAATGTGTATTAAGTATTGGTTAAACAGGTTTTTGATAGCGCATCACAAAGTAAAAGACTTTTTTAATAACTCTTCAAAAATAAATAGTAGGAGATGGGGGGGGGGGAGCATTACTTATCAGTCTTGATGACTGCCATTGTTCTTTGTTCTATCCTCTGTACTTTCCAAAGAGAAAGTATACTGATAACAATTCAAATGCTGTGAGTCAACAGAATATGTGTAAACAGTGTATATTATTGCAATATATAATACACATTTATAATTAAAATTTAATACCTACTATATATGTGTGTGTATGTGTGGATGCACTTTGTATTTTCTATTACATTTTGTTAAATTACAAATACTAAGATTCTATTTTTATTCGATTGTAAACCAAATAATATTTCTGAATTTATTAAAAGAAAAAAAAACGAATGAAATTATAAAGTGAGTTACACTAATTGAAACATAAATGTAAAAAAAAAGATCTGATTAATAAAACGTGTGTAAAAAAAAAATGACAAAAGTTTTAACAAATTAAAAACGGTCTTGCATTTATGGATGAAATACAAAATATAGTGCCTGGACTGAAAACATTGAGTGTGAAAAGCAGTTAAAATTACTACGTGTAGAATGGTTAAACTTAGCAGAAAAGAAACGTGTTGATTTATGAAACAGAAAATGTCATATCAAGCTGGGATGAACACATTGTTACATAGAAACTAAAACTTAGTATTCCAAGTCTACTAAAAAATAGTAAAGCAAAAAGATTTTTATTATATTGTCAAGAGACATTATAACATTCAAAGTTGTTTTCAAAATCTTATGTGTCAGCAGTAAATAAATTTTCTTTTTAAACCTGCGTAGAAAAAAAAGCACTTCAAAATATTTTTCTCAAAGTTCATGAGAAAGGCTGGGGTTAAAACTAATGTTTAAATTTTTTTAAAAAAAAGATAAAACAACTTTTCAAAAGTCCACTGCACTGCAAGTAAAAATTTCACCAACAACTGCCTTCCTCAATGTAGAAATATTTAAATTACTACGTGGTATTTAATATTAGAGAAATAAAATCAATCAAAGTTGTGATCATGGAAGTGTTGTACAAACACAATTTCAATCATAAAGATCAATAGTGCATATTAGTAAAGAGAGAGCTAGGCTTAAGAAATTCCTGGATCTATTCCCAACAGAGATAAGTAAAAAGAGAACAATTTGGGGAATTAAATAAAACTGATATGTCCAATCTAGCACACATGTCATGTGGTCTTCTGAATAAATAATAATATACTTATATAATTTATACTAGTTATGTATCTTAATCACCAATAGATTGCAGTAGGTTTTAAAATAACTGCTGAATAAGTTCTAAGTCTGAATGCTCCAGATATAAAAATCTGGAAATTTTTATATGTAATAATAATTCTAATTGCTTTCTAGCCTTTAATTGTTCTCAGAAGTGTTTCTTTATGCACTGAATTGTATAAATAAAAATTTCAACATGGAAAGTTGATATTATTTTTAAGGCCTTTATTTTACTGCTTTTAAAGATGTGTTATATATTTACAAACCAGATTGCTTATGCAAGCTTTACCAATGAAGAAATTTAATTACTGCAATCTTTTTAAAAGGGTCATAAATTTTTATATATACATGTAAGAATTGTGTGAATTATAACAAAATCTAGAGGTATGTTAAAATCAAAATCAAGTTTTCCAATATTAATTATTTTATTAATGTAACTGTAATTTTAATTTGAATTAACTGAGATATATATCCATTAAAAATTAAATAATATTAAATAATAATGATAATAGATTCTAAATTTTGCAGATCAATCTTCCTCGGAATTCTGTTCTTTGACTTTTTTATTTAAAATATTTGTCGGTGATCCAGATTGGAAATATTTTTCTAAAATAGATGTCTTATTTCTAATCCAATCAAGAAGGTAAGCTCAATTTCTCACCTAAACAAGAAATCATATAGTAACCTGAATATAAATTTTTGCATAATAGATTGAAATACAATCTTAAACCATGCTAATTATGATCATAATCAATTTATTTTACTCATTTAGCTGAGGATATATCAAAATTAATTTCTAGATATAATTTTCTTGAAAGATAATAATACTATTTGATTTGTGATGCAAATACTTTAAGAACAGCTTCTTTAACATGAGAAATACAAAATGGAACATTCAAGTCTATTCTTTTGCAGCAGCTTCATGTTTTTTTTTTTACATATTTTCCCACCAATGTATAAAAAACTATTAAGCAGATTGGGCTTGCCAATAACCCAAGATATAATTCTTCTTTGGAAAATTAAACCAAGAATCTGCAATCAAAATTATACTGCAAAATGGAATTCTTATGATGTTTTAAACAAATTACTATTTTCTGATTCATTAGTGAAGCCAACTGGATTTTATCTTCATAAATGCATTGAAATTTCATCAACAGAGTCTTCAAAACTCATGATTGATGATCTCATCTCTTTATAAATGGAATTTATCAATTATCATCTATTTAATATGAATAGACTCAAACTATAAACCACATAATTGCTGAATTTATGGCTACAGTGGCAAAATTGAAAACATAGTAAAATTATTGGTAATTTTATTTTTTAGTTGGAATTTCTCTAAGCTCATTATGATGTTTTGTTACAAATTAATTGGATAAAAAAAAATCTGTATTCTAAATAATAAATTGCAGTTAAAAAATATTATTGATTTGAAATGTAATAATGTTTAACTATATTAAAAATCCTGATCTAATTATAATAAATGTTATAATAAAATCAGAACTTATTTTAAAAAAAATTGCAGATCAGGATTTAATAAATTTTATTACACCAGCAATTTATTTGTTGCCAATCCCCCCTCCCCTCCCATTTTCCTCAATTTATATCATTAATAAATTTTGATTTTGCTTTTATTATAAATTTTTTATTAGATTTATTTTTAGATAAGCAAGAGTTGTATGTGAGAATGAAAAGTGAGTGTAGTTTATGTTGAAGCTGGTATGTGTAGAATAGATTTATTTGTATTGCATTTTAAAAGTTTATTTATAAGTAAAACTTTCAACTTCTATAAAAAAAAATTCAGATATAATAATTATTGAACAAATATTAAAAAAATGGTAGAATTCATTTTCATATTTTGATATAACAAAAGAAACATATATAAAATAATAACAAGCTGAATAGCAAATAATTTATAAATGTCTGGATTGGGAAAATGTTAAATATCACATATTGTTAGTTTTGCCTGAAGGCTTACATAAAATATAATATAAACTGAGAGGGCCTTTTACAAGTCCCTAAATCCCTTTATTAATCTTCATCTGAGATGTGTCTGGGCATTGTGGTTTGTGCAAGTAGTATAATTATCAGGTATATTTTCAATGTCAAAAAACAGTTTTCTGGAAACATCATAATCAATCCTGGAAAACTTTACATTTTTGTTTTAGATTGTCATCAGAATTATTGTGTTTTTAAGATAATTACTATTTTTCCAAAATTAAGAGTCTGCATTAAACTATTAGATAAAATGTAACTTAATTTAAATTTTATACATATCTAATATTTTTTAATATTTTAATTGCAAACATGCACTCCAAAATTTTTAGGCCAGATGGATCATTAGTAAGGGCATGATTATTAAATGATGATGGTTAAATGTTATTGCTTGCTTAATTAGCATGTATTCAGATATATAGCTTGATATTCATACATTTTATACATATTACCTATGTTAGGTAACTTTTTAATTTAGTTATCTAAAAATATAATTTAAAATAATTACAGGGCTGTTTTTCTTCATAAAGAGACATGGATAGAAATATTTTTTAAGGTTCCAACAAAATATCGAATAAAAAGATATAGATTTAAGTAGGGATAATAATAACAGAGAAATACTAGATAATAAAAATATTTTAATAACGAAGTTGTATTTTAAAATTATGATCATATTTCATTGATAATATTAAAAAATAAACCATTTTAAATAGTTCTTTTCCATAATTATTATAATTAATGTTTGATCAATTGTGCATTTTTGTAGATGGAAGATAATTTTTAATAAGATTTAATTTTCTAAAAAAATGTTCAGCATTTGAAATTGTTATTAGCAATATGGAAAACTTTTTGCTACAATTAATGTACATCTTTACCCCGCTCAGGAAGGACAATTGGTTTCCCAAAACTCATCATAAAGCAAAAATATTGGCTAAAAAGCAAGGGATTATAATGGTTTTCTATGGAAAAAAATATAGGTCATTCCTGCTAATAAAAATTGTACTGTAAATTGTGAATATTATATTAACAAACATCTTAATCTAGTACATATAGGAATTTTTAAAAAAAATCCCTAATGTATAATATATGCATTCAAAAACTTTTTGTCTTTTCTGGATAATTGTGATATTCACATAAATGATTTGGACATTTATACAGAAAAGGTTGTTTATATATTTTAAATTTAGCTTTTATTCATGCTTAGCACCATTTTGATATATAACAATGTTACAATCATAGCTTAATATGATATTTTTATATATCAAAAACATGCTAAGCATGAATAAAAGCTATATTTAAAATTGTTACATTTTTATTTACCATTGCCAAACTCACTCCACTCATAACTTTGACAAAATCATTAATAATAATCATTATTGTATTTATCTGAGGTGTATGGTTTCAAAGTTGTGAGTAGAGTGAGTTTGACAATAGTAAATAAAAATCTAACAATTTACTATAGATAAATACTCTTCATATAATAAAGATATATATGGGAGACCTGGGCCAACTAATGAGTTCTGGTTCAACATGAAATGCATCTTGGGGGTCATTTGTCTTTTATTGTATCTTTATTTATATACATTTAAAAAGAATAGGAAAGAATGGAGGTTGTTTAATATAGCTATAAATTTAAAATATATATATTACTTTTTCTGTATAAATGTCCAGAACATTTATTTAAATAATATATGCATGTGTAAATGTGCTATGAATATATTACACATGTATGCACTTGAAATATGTAAGTAAGATAATGCAACTTAAATCTCTGTAAAAACACTTAGTTTAAAGTTGTTTTCTTATAATCCATCAATTCAGCACTCACCATCATCCAGATTTCTGAATAATCAGTTGTCTTTTAAATCCTTTGATGATCTTGATTATTTGGAAAAGGTACTCCAGATATTGATGATTGATGATCTCTTGAAAAAAAGTTTAGAATGAATAGCTGACTTGCTTCTTTGACTTTTTGATTGTACAACATATTATTATAAAGTCCCATTCATTGACTTAAGGCATCTTTAGATTTTATGTATGATTCTAGATTGGGCAAATGGACTTATGATACAAAATCAGCTCTTTCAGATTTTTGGTGTCAAAGTTTTTCCAGGCTTGTTAATTTTTTTCTTTATCCAGTTGCATTAATTCTATATTAGTTATTTCTTCCATTTGTTATTTTAAAAGCTCTTCAATGTTGTAATCCTCAGTTTTTTTATTGGTATCTTTTTCAAACTTTCAACAAAATTCTGCATTAGCTGTTGAAATTATTACATCTTGAAAGTTGTGATGATTCTTTGATCCATATGTTAAAGAAGGGATGTAGTTTCAGTTGAAAACATATAATTATATATTTTAAAAAAATTCAATATCTCTAGATAAAATGTGTGGTTTTTAGCTTGATTGTGACAATTTTTTTGTATTCTTCACAAAATTATTAATCATTGCACTAAAAAAAACATTTTGAAGCTTCATTTTTTAAAATTCAATTGTTTATGTGAAATTATTTACAAATAAGAAAGCAATGTTTAATAATATCTTACTTAACTGTATTGTTAGTACCACAAATTTAGACTGTTTATTTATGAATAGTGTAGGAATAGCCAAATTATAGAACTATATGTTATCTAAACCTAATCATGCAGTTAACTTTGAAAAAAAATTCTGACATATTAAAAAAGAAAATATCTAATGCATTTTATATTTACACATTGTAATCAATTCTTAAGACTTTTTTTACTATATGCATTGAGCAGTTCTAAATAAACAATACTTTATATGCAAATATGCTAGCTGTCATCTTTTTTATGGCATGAGAAGTCACATTTTATTATGTATGGTAGCCATTTTTTTAAAATGACCTAGAAATTTTCTAAATAATATCAACATTGTAATGGCAGAAATACAGGTCATTTAAATAAAAATTAAAAGCATGATACTTCTTCAATTTATTTGTATTGAACTTTCATTATACAAAATTTATTAAATGTATAAGGTATCAAATCATTTCCTTCTTCCTTTTTTCTATTAAAAATATGTTTATGATAATAGCAGTTTTTATTTGACTGAAATTGGTATTCATAAAAGTTTTAATTTAAAATTGCTCAACTGAATATTTTAGATAATATGTGTATAGTACACAATTTTATATGTCCCAAATTTATTTTTATGCTGAATGAAATTTGTATTTTTTTTTCTTTGCTACTATAATATTTCAAGTTTGTGGAAACATTGCCATTGTCTTAAATATATTTGAAACACATTACAAGATTATGATTTAAAATCTGGCAAGTAAATATTAGTTTTAAAATAGATTTATTTTTGATCATATAAAATTGATTATTATTTGCATAACTCATGAAACCATTTTTTCTCCTTTCTTTACTGAATTAATTTAGTTTTATGATGATAGCAGTTGTTATTTAAATGAAAAGTTTTAATTCAAAACTAGTTGACTGAATATTTTAGATAACATTGAACACAATTTAAAATTAATTATTAATATTATAGTATATGACCAAAATTTATTTTCAGCTATTATTGCTGAATAAAACTTGTCTTGCTTTTTTAATATTGTATCTTTTATATTTAAGATAATGTCTTTTTGTCTTATATATATCTAAAACAAATTATGATATTATGATTTTAAAATTAAGCAAATACTTTGCAGTAAATGATATTTTACACAAATGTGTATCTTTGACTATTTAAAATTAATTGTTAATTGTATAATATATGAAATCTTTTTTTCTCAAAATAACTTGCAATTATGGTAACTAAATTTCATAATTATGATGATCATAATTTTTTGCACAAAAAAATCCATTAATAAAAATTTTAATCCATAAAAGTGAGTAAATACATAGTTTTTAAGTTAATATACATATTTTAAAATATAATATTAATATATTTATCTGTGGTATTCTATCTAAATAAGATTTTGACTACTTATTTTATTGAACAAGACATATTTTTATAGCCATTAAACTTTACTTTCATTATGTCATAAGACACTAGGTAAAAAATAAAGTACTGTACATTAATTGTATTTTAATTTTATAACCAGGATACTGTATACTAAAATATTGTATACTGTTCTGTGTATAGTAAATAAACTTTGTATTGTACATTTTGGCAGGAATATCACAATTTTTTTTTTGGATGACATAAAGCATTTTCCTATGATATCATCAATTTTACAAAATGCCCACCAATTTCAAAATGGCAGTTTTTAAAAAATGAATTTTTTTTTATCATTATAGCAACTAGAGTTGTAAATCAAAGTAGTGGGTACAAATTGATCACAATCACTATGGTGAATCCTCATGTAAAGACCTGGCACTAAACGAAGTATATATAGATAGATGTATTAGGAAAAAGTTCATTACAATTGTTATGTAATATGAATTATTCAGGATATAGTTTAGAGCTTCTTTGTTTAAAATTATTTATTTTAATGATAAAGTTTCTTTAATAACATCTTCAGCTACATCTTTTCCATAAAATGTTAAGAATTCAAACGAAATTTTTTATTTTATTTTTTGTTTTCTAATATTTTTATATGCATAGTTAAATTAATTATAAATATGTTTTTGAATCTATCTTCTGCTCAAAGATTAACTGTATCAATTAAAAATGTAATAAATTGCATCTAAATTTTTCCTTATGATCCTTGAAAACTTCATTTCCCAGCCAGTTTAAAAAATAATTTTCTTTTCTTCTTAAGTCATCTTTAATAAAAATTTCTCTGCAATATCCATATTTCTCATACTATTGTTTACTTCATTTAAGAATTCTTCAAAGTGTGATCTTACATTTAAATTTTACTTTTTTAACATTATTTATTAAATTAAGTGCTGAATGAATACATATGTTTTCATTGCAATAATTTACATCATTTATTTTAGACAATGCAGAAATCATAGAATATTAATGAGATTGTTAGTGATGAATCTAATAAATTTTGAGTTTCAGATAAAAGTGCATCATCATTACTTACAATATAATGTTTTAACACAAATTAAAATAGAAATGCAATACACATTGTTAGTGCATTTCAACAGTTGTGGGTTAAAATTAATGAAGTTAAACAGTCAAGGGTGAACTTTATAAGTACAAATACTCTACATTGCATATTATGAAACATTCCTATTTTCATTTAATGTATAACTAATTATATCTGGTCAAAACATGTTTTATACTGCTAACCTGTGCAAATGGATCACTGTGAGATAGAATGCAAAACTGTATTGTTTCAAACAGTAATGAAATAATGCTTTTTTATTCAACTTTTCAATTGGATTATTTGCTTTGGGTGGGAATCTTATTTTTTTATTTGATTGGACAGACTTTGAATCTGCTGAAGCTGATTTTAAAACTGACATAACTGTAGAACCACCAAATGATTTCATTCTTGAGCATTTAAGTTCACTACAATTTATATTAATAAATTCTTACATTACAAGTTGTATCAATAAATTCTTATAACAAATTACAAAGTTGTTCAAATCTTCAAATTGTTCATAAATAGTTTTCCTGAATCGATTTTGGCTTTCCAATGATTAGCAAATAAAATCCCACCGCCACACACTTTATAGAAGCTGAAAATAAAGTGTACAAATGTTGCATTATTTTTAAAAAGTGTTTTTTCAGTATATATTGTTAGAAATTATATTATAAATTTAAAAATAGAGTGATAATGACTTAACTAATTTTTTTGGAATTCAGTCTTTTTATATTTTCCCTACAGTTTACTTTTGCTTATCTGTACATCTGCCTTTTTACATTTTAGAATATCTAAATTTGATTCCGCATCATACTTGCTATTAAAATATTGTTAATACATTACATGTTCAACATTAATAAAAATATTACTGAAAATAACTGTACACAATAATATTAAATATGGCTCGCCCATTCATAATCCGAAGTATTAATATAAAAATAAGAATGTTATTGTAAACGGGAAAAAATAAGATAGGAAAATATGTTATTAAAGTATAATATACTTTCGCTGAAACCACAATTAGGCAAAGCTTTCTTTAATTCATTTTCATTAATTTTATTACCATTAATTTTTTTTATTTCCTTTCCAATGCTGAACAAAAAACAAAACTCGTTTCTTTTCGTTCATTAGTATAAAAAGACAAAAAAAAAAAAAACGCATCTTAAAATTAAAATACATAATATTTATCAATATTTAATAAAAAAAAAAGATTGTTAAAATTGTGATTGACAATTTGAAAACGTAATAATATATATTTTTTAAAAGTAACTGCTTACTAATTTTTTTAAAAATACCTTAATTATTTTATTACCAATTATAGTTTTTATTTAAAATCATTGTAGAGTTACAATCAAATTTAATTAAGAAAATATAACTTACTTTTTTTTACAAAAAAAAACAAAACATTGTTTTTAATAAATGAAATTAAATGTACAGTATATATATAAAGTGCATTATAAAATATAAAATGAAGGTAAAATATCTCATACTGTACTGAAATTTTAAACTTTATTTCTCCTAAACTAATGAAAATTATATCTAGTTTAAATAAATTTTCTGTCAATCCCTTTTTCCTGATTTTCTTAATAATTTTTTATTTAAGTCTATGCATCGTACATACATACACACAGATAGTAAGCCCAAATAATTAGAAATGGTTAATGTAATTCAATACATACATTTAATTTAACCAATACTCTAATGATGATGATCAAATACCGTAGACAGAATATTAAATTAAAGCTAATTATTTCAAAAGTATTTTTAATTTATTTTTTTAGATTCAATTTTAAATCAAATTTTCTAAATAAAAAGTTTACTTCTGGAAATCTTAATATTGCTGATCAACACCGCTTTAATTTACTACCATTATTCCTCATGTCCTCCATGTGGATTGCATCGTTTCTCAAGGTTAGTAATATTAATATCATTTATTTGTAATGAATTTGAAAAGCAAAAGCAAACTAAATTGATTAATAAAAAATAACCTAACAATTTATTTACAATAAATAAAATATAAAATCATTGATTATACTTTTGCAATTGCTACCAGGTAAATACAATAAATACAATACAAAATATTAAAAATAATAAAACAATAATTTTAAATATTCAAAATTAGGCTTTCTGGATAAATATAAAAATAATATCTTACAAAAATACAATTACCTTAAAAATTTCAAGTTTTCAAGTTTTACACCAAGGTTTTTTGCGGATATTACATGTTTTAAGCCAATAAACACCACATGATCATTATTTCTTATGCTTGCTCTTAACTGTTAAAACAGGCAAACTCTATACATATTGCACAAACCTTCTGGCATCCATTGATTATGTTGGCTTGCACTGAGTGTCAATATGTATAGAGAGTTTTGTTAGTGTATTACATGTTTATTATCTATTCAGACAACTCCTTAGCAATCCAGTCTTGAATGTGGTTATCCTCTTAAGGCATTGGTAATGATAGATGGTATATTTGGTAGGCCTTATAGCAGAGTCCATTTTTCTCTTACAGCATGGGGGTTCTTCTTTACAGAAGGCAATATCATATTATATACAACTTCAATGTTCATCTTTGGATAGTTCTGGACTTTTAGTTGTGCATGCTTTCAGTTTATTAGCTACACATAGTAAATAATTCATGTCCAGCTACTGTCATCATAATTGCTGAAGTGGATAGAGTATTGAAAAATAATTTTTAAAACAGCAAATCTCAGCTATATGAAAGTATGTTGAGGAAGACTGTTTTCAACCAGAAGTTTTTTTTATCTTTATGAAATCACTCTGCACTGCCTTCTTTTTGAGCCAAGACTGACTAGTCTACTGTTGTTTTAATTTTCAGACCTATTTATATTTTCTCACAATAGGTTTATAAACACCTAATGTGTAATCAAGTCTGTATTTATTCATATCAAGATGTTTATCAAAAATCATCATCTAGATTTAATGACTTGATTTAATATATATTTTTCTCACAACATGTTTTCTCATAATACTCATACATTAATTTTTTTTATAAATGATTATATAATAAAATAATAATTTTTTATTAATTTACAGTAATGATAGGAAGAGAGAAAAATCATGACTAAACTTTGAAATTTGTTTTTTTTTCTGGCTTTTAGTGTTTCATAATTGTTAATAATGTATTTAGATTTGACATTTAATTTACTATAAGAAAAGGCAAATTATTTATTTGAACCCACAGTTATTAGGCAAATCTGAAAAGACCAAAAACATGATACTTCACAAACTATGCAAGCCAAATTCATCTACCTTTATGTGCTAAAACTTAAATGAGTTTTCTAATTACACCTTTATAAATTATCTAATTTTTGGATTTCATGTCTTCCATTCCCATGAGTTATCATTTTATTAATTATTATTTCAAAATCACATTTCTTTTACAAATATTTGATAGTACTATTAACTCAGATGAAATTTCTTTTAATTTCTTAAACTGGTGAATTTAAATCACACATGTTATATCTAGTGTGTGAACATACTCACATGATTAATCTTAAGAGTTTTTTTATTAAACATTTTTTGATTATGCAGCTTTGTAATATAATTAATTTGAGCTGCTATTGAATTTATTCTATTACAATATATATAACATCAGTTTTATTTTATATATATATATATAGTAAAACTAATGTTTAACATTTATTTTTTCTGACTATTTAAGCAAGCATTTAGCTGTACTACAAAGCATATCCACCATTTTCAATAGTATGTCGTAAATGCTATGTACAATATAGCATATGCTGTTAAGTATATATTGCTTTCTATAATTTATTACAACTATATGTGGACATTATAAAACACTGGCTATAATTTGATATTTATTTGATATAGTTAAAAAATGATGTAATATTTTATAAAAATTAAAGCTAGTATTATATTAAATGCAATTTAATTTTTGATATTCTATATATTAGATTAATTTAATTTACAAATGCAGATACTTGTAGTTATTATTTAACAGCAATCCTTCAATAAATGCACAAATATTAATTAAACATTTTTTATTAAAATTCAAATATATATACTACTTTTTCTAACCTTGCATGATTTTTTTTTCTTTTTTTAACCATTTATCTCTCTATTTATAAAAACAATATACTATATTTTAATTATGTGGTTATAGAAGTTAAAAAACCCTATGTTAATGGCATATAAAATACATTTTGATCTAACCAGATCTATCAATTAGACAAATCCACTCATTTTATCAATAACTATATTCTATTATTATATATTTATTTTTATAAATTATATAAATTTAATTACAAATGCATAATATATAATTAAATTGATAATGTGCTGGTCAGTTTTTTCTTTTCATCTAACAAGACCTAGCATCTAGACAAAAGTACCTCGAGTCCAATCATGCACAAGATATATAAGTCAGGAATAGTCAGGAACTCTGCTCTATTTTCCTATTTCCCAGATCTACCAACTTATGAGCAACAATCTCGATGATACCGATCTAATTTATCTTTCACTGCTGGCATCACAAAGCGAAGACACAAAGAGACTCAAATTAGGAATGATACAATAATAAAGCATTATATCTAATAATAATCATGAGTTTATGATCAATTTAAAAGACAGTGAGTTTTCTTTATGAATTTTTATATATATTATAATGATCCGGAGAAAGAAGAGCTTAATGTCATCTGCACTACAGGGCGCCATCTAGGTATTTGAACCTAGAAAAAGTTATAAAGTAGGCAGATACGTAAGTCAAAAAAAATATTTTTTTTTATATTTTGATATCTGGTCGTTAGCCCAAGTCACTAGCTCATTGGAATAACAGAGATTTATATTTATAATAAATTCTTATCTAAGAATATATAAAAAAGAATAAAATAAGCCACTGCCAGTAATTAACACACAAACATTTATTTACACACATATATAAAATTTAGCATTATTTTAGAATAACTTTTACTTTGGATTTTAACTTGATTTTAGAATTTAAATTTACATTTTAATTTTTATAATATTATAAGTTTACATTTTAATTTTTTATAAGTTCACACAGATGGGTTTATAAAATGTTTTTAATATTGAGTATAGATTGGTTACATAGATTACACGGTCAAAAAACATTTCAAAATAAACATAAACGATCAAAATACAAAGTCATTGATACCGACAATTGCATAGGGAATACAAGAAACCCAATGGTGTTCATCATAAGACACCGCATTGACACCAATAACTTAAAAGACATCCGACATAAATACATCTTAGATACTCACCATAAGGTATCAGTATTTACTGAATGTCTATATATTTTGATCAAATATGAAAACCAAAAACATAATCAACCGGTAACGAACCCATGCAAGCATCTATACCCAACTTAAATTTAATGCATCTTTATTTAGAGTGTTGAGTATGAATAGACTACATAGATTTGCATTTGAAAAGAAAATATTCAATCCTTGTTTAACCTTAGGCCAAAGGTTCACAGTCAAACCAAACTTCAATCCATCTGATATATCGATATGTTCAATGTAATACGAATATGGCAGCACAATTAGGTTAAGAAAAGAAATTGCTTCTCGTCAAATAGGAATATTACATCTATCTGACGATGAGAGCAATAAAAAAAACTCCATAGGAAGGAACTGCAGTCTCCATCTCATAATTCCTCCCATAGGTAAAACGAGTATGTGCGGTCTAAAATAGCGATTCTGCCCGTAGCGAATCTCATACTACATCTATTAATTACACCAATATATCCAATCCATTGACATAATTCAAATACAAAATGAATAACCTAAGATTACCCTCCCCTAATATAACTTTACAAATCTATATAGCCATTCACACCCGACTTAAGTTTAACATTTATATAATTTAGTCTAACGAAAAACAAAAGTCATAATAAAAACTTAAAAGAACAAAAAAAAAAAATGGAAATGATTTTAAATAAAAAAAATACATCAAATGACATTATTAATATTAATTTATGTTGGTCAGATAGGATTCTATTTCTATAAATTAAATACTGGGAAAGTTTATATTTTAAAGTTCTTAATGTTTTCAAATGAATATAAAGTTCTTACAATTTTAAAAGGTCCATAATTTGTAGTTGTTTGTAATTCTGAATGGGAATTCCCATGCCATACTGAAGATATTTGTATCCAGTTAGCCATTGTTTTTTATTCATCCGGAGGTTTTTACTTTAGCTGGTCCTTAATGTAGAAAAAAATGATGTCATTTCTTTTTTTTTTTTTAAACTGAAGGGATTGAAGAGTGCATCTTTTCAATCCCTTCTCCTTCAACTCTGCACTAACACATATAGTCACATTGTAATAACTAATTAATTCTTTTATTTTCAAACTTTTCCTTTTATAATAATTTTGTGGATTAACTCAACATTATGTCATGATGGTGAAAACCTTTTCGTTGAGGTCCGATTTCCCGATGGATTTCTTTCATTTGCTAAAAGTTTCTATTGTTTTCCTATCTGACCGTTGTTTATACATTTAAATGCCCAAGGGCTTGTTCACTTGGACTAATTAAAATAATCATTTCCATTTTTCAATAACATTAATTAATTTGTTTTCAAACTTAAAGATATATTTTTATCTTTAAATCTTTACTGGAAATTTAGTTTTAAAATACTTTTTCTTTAATAGTTTTCGTTTAATAATTTTTTTTTCATCTGTGCGATTTATATATACGAGTTTAAGATAGAATTAATTTTCAATTTTTATGTCTTATAAAAAAAAAAAAAGTTTTTAAATGCAAGCTTTTTATTTTAATTTCATGTTTAATAATAAAGAAAAATAATGTAACGGCGTATGTGCCCATTACAATATATATATATATATATATATATATAAGGGTTAGTAGGATATCATTTAGTCATAGTAAACATAAGTTAATAACTAAAACATAAAAATTTAAATAAACGAAACAATAATTGAGGTTTATGATATATGTAAGATTTATTAATTTATGAAAATATGCATAAATACTTGGTTTATATTATTCCATTGATCATCATTGGCCTCTTTATGTACATATAATCTGATTTATATTTATAAGGTAATATGAGTCTTTGTTGATACAAGTTCATAATTGTAAATTATATAATTTTAAATCTTCTCATTCGATAAATTTAATTTATAAAACAAATTAAGCGTATGTCACGCTTGAATGTGAAGCTATAATAAAATACAGGAATTAATATACGCTAAGCGCTTTCGAGGTCCTTTACCTCATATTTATAGCGGTGCTGTGAGCTGCGAAAATAAAAAATGGGGCGGGAGAAGTTGTATGCAAAGCATATGCAAATGGACTAAATAGTCCAGCGTTTAGAGATGTCGAAGCATGTGTCACATCTATTGATTGAGTTGTTATTGTTGTTGATGTAGTACGCTTCTCTGATCTTCCGCTTAATGTCGTTTTTCTCGATACAGACTATTTTAGGGTGGGAAGGTTCAAATAAATGTCCAGTCTTCTTGGAGTGTTCCAAAAATGTTGATGAGTTATCATTGTTTTTCATAGCTCTATGATATGTGTATCTGTGTTGTGCTGTCCGGGTGGTTGTGCCTGCCTTGGTTTCTCCAAAATAAATGGCGCGGCAACCGGGTTGTGGGCAAGTGATGCTGTAAACAACATGGGGGGTCTGAGAAGGTTCTATTTTGTCCTTGGAGTTATTGATGAGACGGTTAGTGCAAGGGGGTGTATAAAAGCTGATTTTAAATTTATTGTCCAAAATCTTGATTAGTTGGTGGGAGATTTTATGTATGTGGGGAAGAGTGATATATGGAAGTTTAATATTGTTTTTATTAATAGTGATTTTTGTATGAAACTGCTGATTTTGTTGTTGATAGTGTGGAGTTTATAGCCTGCCTGTAGTAGATCTTTGGTATAGAGATGTATGTTGTTCTTTCGATCTGCTTCAAACTTGCACAGCTGCATGTTTCTGTGTAGGAATGCTTGTAGTCCTGCTAATTTGTGGGAGTTAGGAACGTTAGAATGTGGATGTATAAAGCCTCTGATTTCAAAAGGCTCTATAATCATTGAATAATTTATACATGGTTCCTCGCGCGTTAACTTAAGATCCAGGTAATTTAGGCTTTGGGATGCATCCTCAGATGTAGAATTAATGGTTAGCTTAGTGCTGTGCATTAGTTCTTGTATAATATTGTTTGTGGTGTGCTGATTAGCTAGATTAAGTATGTCGTCTACGTACCGGATGTATAAAATGTGGGGGTTATCAGCTTGGTATTTAGGCACTATTAGTTTTTCGTAGTAATTAAGAAAAACGCTAGTTATGATTCCGCTGAGGGGGAGGCCCATCAGCCATCCACTTTTTATATTGTACCAAGTGTGCTCAAATGTTGTGTATATATGCTTATCCATCCAAGTTAAAAATGTAATGATGAAATTAATGCGTTCAGATGGCATTGTATTGGTGAGTTCTTATTGGATAATGTGAATAGATTGTTTTCTGTCCACAGATCCATACAACTCTTTGACGTCAAAGGAGGTCATTAGGAAGTTGTTACAGATCGTGGCTTTTTTGATTTTCTCTACAACCTGAAAGGATTAATTAACAGAAAAATTCCCAAAGCCCAGGCTGTCGATTAATAGTTGATTAACCATTGTTGCGGTTTGAAAATAATGGACTCCCCCAAAATCCATCATTAAACGCAGAGGTTCACCTGGCTTGTGGAGTTTAATGTTAGCAAACACTCTAGGAGCTTTGGTGGAGGAAGGATAAACTCGGTAGTATTCTGCAGTAGAAATGCCTTTGTTTTATAAGGACGGAGAATGGATGCAATAAACTTATCTCGGTTAAGCTTATTGTTGAATTGTGTGACAGGAGTGAGTTGTAGATTTGTGATTTGTTCTTTTATTTTATGCTTATAGTCTTGCGAGTTTAAGAGCACAAATCTATTACCCTTATCTTCTTTAAGGCAAATTAAATTATTATGATCAATGAACTGTTTCGTAATTTTAATGTCGTTACTCCAGCTATGATCTTTTATATATAGCTGTTTTTGTGAGATAGATTTAACTATATTTGTTATGATGCTATCTCTATGTGGATCATTAATCAAATTTGCTTGACGTCAGCGATTAGTTCTAATCTAGGTTGTCTCCATTGGCCTCCTACAAATCTAGGTCCAAGGGAAAGGACTCTTGCTATTCTGTCAGGGGAGTGAAGCCAGTTCTATTGACAAATGAAGTTTGTAGTAAATCAATATTTATATTTTGTTTATTAGCTAAAAATTTAATTTTCAAAACGAAGCGTTTGCGGTGGTTAATTTCTGTAAAGTTAAGTTTATCGATAATCCATTGAGGGAGGGTGTTGTTTGCTGTAATTGTGCTCCATCTTTTTCTTTCTTTACGTAATGCATTCTTACATCCATGGATAACAAAAGTCAAGAGGCGTAATTGAAGTGTGTCAATGATTTTGTCGCGATTATAAATGGAGTCGTTTATTTTTATTTTGCATTTCAGTCAAAACATTGGAACAGCACCTAACATTCTTGTCTGAATGCAAAAGATTTAATATCATTCCAAACTGCTGCAAAATAAAAATAAACGACTCCATTTATAATCGCGACAAAATCATTGACACACTTCAATTACGCCTCTTGACTTTTGTTATCCATGGATGTAAGAATGCATTACGTAAAGAAAGAAAAAGATGGAACACAATTACAGCAAACAACACCCTCCCTCAATGGATTATTGATAAACTTAACTTTACAGAAATTAACCACCGCAAACGCTTCGTTTTGAAAATTAAATTTTTAACTAATAAACAAAATATAAATATTGATTTACTACAAACTTCATTTGTCAATAGAACTGGCTTCACTCCCCCTGACAGAATAGCAAGAGTCCTTTCCCTTGGACCTAGATTTGTAGGAGGCCAATGGAGACAACCTAGATTAGAACTAATCGCTGACGTCGAAGCAAATTTGATTAATGATCCACATAGAGATAGCATCATAACAAATATAGTTAAATCTATCTCACAAAAACAGCTATATATAAAAGATCATAGCTGGAGTAACGACATTAAAATTACGAAACAGTTCATTGATCATAATAATTTAATTTGCCTTAAAGAAGATAAGGGTAATAGATTTGTGCTCTTAAACTCGCAAGACTATAAGCATAAAATAAAAGAACAAATCACAAATCTACAACTCACTCCTGTCACACAATTCAACAATAAGCTTAACCGAGATAAGTTTATTGCATCCATTCTCCGTCCTTATAAAAACAAAGGCATTTCTACTGCAGAATACTACCGAGTTTATCCTTCCTCCACCAAAGCTCCTAGAGTGTTTGCTAACATTAAACTCCACAAGCCAGGTGAACCTCTGCGTTTAATGATGGATTTTGGGGGAGTCCATTATTTTCAAACCGCAACAATGGTTAATCAACTATTAATCGACAGCCTGGGCTTTGGGAATTTTTCTGTTAATTCATCCTTTCAGGTTGTAGAGAAAATCAAAAAAGCCACGATCTGTAACAACTTCCTAATGACCTCCTTTGACGTCAAAGAGTTGTATGGATCTGTGGACAGAAAACAATCTATTCACATTATCCAACAAGAACTCACCAATACAATGCCATCTGAATGCATTAATTTCATCATTACATTTTTAACTTGGATGGATAAGCATATATACACAACATTTGAGCACACTTGGTACAATATGAAAAGCGGCTGGCCGATGGGCCTCCCCCTCAGCGGAATCATAACTAGCGTTTTTCTTAATTACTACGAAAAACTAATAGTGCCTAAATACCAAGCTGATAACCCCCACATTTTATACATCCGGTACGTAGACGACATACTTATTCTAGCTAATCAGCACACCACAAACAATATTATACAAGAACTAACGCACAGCACTAAGCTAACCATTAATTCTACATCTGAGGATGCATCCCAAAGCCTAAATTATCTGGATCTTAAGTTAACGCGCGAGGAACCATGTATAAATTATTCAATGATTATAGAGCCTTTTGAAATCAGAGGCTTTATACATCCACATTCTAACGTTCCTAACTCCCACAAATTAGCAGGACTACAAGCATTCCTACACAGAAACATGCAGCTGTGCAAGTTTGAAGCAGATCGAAAGAACAACATACATCTCTATACCAAAGATCTACTACAGGCAGGCTATAAACTCCACACTATCAACAACAAAATCAAGCAGTTTCATACAAAAATCACCATTAATAAAAACAATATTAAACTTCCATATATCACTCTTCCCCACATACATAAAATCTCCCACCAACTAATCAAGATTTTGGACAATAAATTTAAAATCAGCTTTCATACACCCCCTTGCACTAACCGTCTCATCAATAACTCCAAGGACAAAATAGAACCTTCTCAGACCCCCCATGTCGTTTACAGCATCACTTGCCCACAACCCGGTTGCCGCGCCATTTATTTTGGAGAAACCAAGGCAGGCACAACCACCCGGACAGCACAACACAGATACACATATCATAGAGCTATGAAAAACAATGATAACTCATCAACATTTTTGGAACACTCCAAGAAGACTGGACATTTATTTGAACCTTCCCACCCTAAAATAGTCTGTATCGAGAAAAACGACATTAAGCGGAAGATCAGAGAAGCGTACTACATCAACAACAATAACAACTCAATCAATAGACGTGACACATGCTTCGACATCTCTAAACGCTGGACTATTTAGTCCATTTGCATATGCTTTGCATACAACTTCTCCCGCCCCATTTTTTATTTTCGCAGCTCACAGCACCGCTATGAATATGAGGTAAAGGACCTCGAAAGCGCTTAGCGTATATTAATTCCTGTATTTTATTATAGCTTCACATTCAAGCGTGACATACGCTTAATTTGTTTTATAAATTAAATTTATAAGGTAACAAAGGGGATATCACATGAAAGTTGTTTTATAACTTGTGAAATGATAAATTTTATTTATTACTTTATTTATTGTGGCTAGTTCATATGCCAATAATTAATAAATACCCTGACAAACATAGTTAATTTAGTGCTATAAGAGTAAATATCTTTGTGGGCTACCAATCCCACTCTCACAGAAAAGAGTAGCACTTGACCAATTTAGCTTAACAAATTACGACATTTAACTTATAATATTTTATATAATTACTTATTAAAAGAATGCAATAAGTGATCTCAACTATATTGAGTGGAAATATAGAACACGAATGCAGATCAAAGAAGAATTCTGAACAAAGCTTTAAATAAATAAAACATTTATTACAAGATAATTAAATAAACATTTGGTTTTCTAGTTTATGCATATACCTGTTTTGGAATAATTCCAAGATGAATGATTAAATAGTCTACATGAAAATAAATAACATACAATAAACTTTCTGGTATTTTATTTCAACATATGCCAGCTAACAATTCATTTTGATAAGCATATGACAAGAAACATTATAATACTAGCACCAAAATAATAAAACATGGAACTAAACTTCTTGGTATTTTACTTATAAAATATATGCAAGCTATCAGTCGATTCTGATAAACCGATGATACAAAAACATTATAAGATTACACTAAGGTAACTAAGTATGAAATAAACTTTTTGGTATTTTACTTCAAATACACATCCATTACCAGTCAATTAATATGCTTATGGAAAAGAAAACTTTATTTAAGCATCACCCCAGAATAGTTAAGCATAAAATTATTTTTGTATTTTATTTCCACTGTACTCAAGCTATCAATCAATTCTGATATGCTTATGAAAAAGAAAACTATTAAACACTGGCACTAAAATTGTAAGATATAAAACTAAAATTCTTGGCATTTTACTTCAAATGCACATCAAAATAATATGAGAAGGTTTAAGTATTTAAGTAAGAGGTCAAACTATCCTTCACAAATCAAATGGATAATTCTATTGAATGGCTACACTTTCATTTCTTTTGCTTGCTCATTCAAAATTGGGGATGAAACATTCTAAGAGTTGATGGCATAAAATCTAAATAATTAATGATATGATTTTTTAAAAAAATGATTAAAGAATTACAAATCAATGATGGATTTTCTCCATACCTTCCACATTAATAATATTTTATGCATGCATCTGAATCATGCTACCTGTTAAAAAAATAATTAACATAACTAGATCCAATCAGTTTACTTATGAAATTGGGATAAAAGTCATAATATAGATGATGATAATGGCCAACCAAGCTTTAACACTAATTCTACTTCAGCTGTTCTGTGAGAAAAATCAATTCTACCTTTATTTTTTTATCAGCAAACTATCTTACACTTGGCTATGAATAAATGATGGAAAAACATTCTGCAGAATACATGATGGATAAAAAGACTTTCATAACTCTAATCATTTGAATAACAATACACAGTGGCTCCCTAGCCTAATTTCTGAGGCTTAAATGCTGGTGTGGACTTCATCTCATCACTGAAAAATAAGGAAAATACACTACTTAACTTCACATACTATAATTATCATAAAATAAACTACTTAATCTGGAAAATATAATCCACTCCTGACAAATATTTCAACAAACTAAGGTAGAGCTCTCTCTCTCTCTCAATCCCTGACAATGCAATACATAATCCACTCATGACAAATATTCAAATAAATTAAGGGAGAGTTTTCTCAATCCCTGTCAATACAATATATAACATACGCAATTTCCTTCTGCATAGCCACTAAATACATTTCAATCTAAGCATAAAAAAGTAATAAATTCACTCTTAAACAAATCCTTAATCTTTCTACTTTTTGGCACATTTCATCATCTGAAAACAATGGAAATTAAATTATTTCTACTTTCAATTCAACAATTACATAACTGGATCAAATAATAGACAGGTATATAAACATAATAATGCATAAATAATTTCAAATCACATTTGATAAGGAATACTGTAACAACATTAATTAATAAGTTATAAAAAAAGATAATGAATAAATCTCTCATTTCTGATGAAGTATAATATTTTAACTTGGAAATATAATAATTATTACTAAATAAGCAAGACAAAACAACTCTGTGGTGTATTTGGCATTTGTCCATAAATTGAAACAAAAGGTCTGGTTTGGGATAAACAACAAATCTTTAAATTTGGAGTAAAATAATTGTTGAGAAATAAACCTCATAACTTTTTAAAAACACCAAGATAAACAATATATTTTATGTTACTATCCCTTTCCAAAAAATGAGCTATTAACTACTAAACAGAAAATGGATGTTTCTATTGCTAGCACATGTGTATAGAAATATAAGTACATAATAAAACTAATTACCCAATAGAATATTTCTCCATATTATACTTTTGTGAGATGTTTTTGAAGAGAGAAATAATAATCAAATAAAAAAAATCATGAGACAAATAATTAATCTACCTATCTATCAAATGCTAACAAAAATAATAATAATAATTAAAGTTTTTTTTCTTAGCTAGAATGAAAAGTTCATTTATAATCTGTAGATGACATATCTTAGTCATGTATAAAAGATGAACATTTGTATAATTCTAAATAGGGATACACATAATAATGTCCTGCAGGAAGATAAACCATATTAATTGGATTCAATTGGAGAGTGTTTCAAAGTTTTCTTAGCACCAGCTAATGAAACCACTGTCAATATCACATATGAAAGTCTTCATTATGGCAATAAATATCTAATACTGCATAAGTTGAACAATAATTTATTCCTTAATTCATTAGACTTGTTTAAGCATTTGTTCCAAATTTTCAAAAGTCATTCATCAGACAAATAATTACTTGGTTCATAAAATCCATTTAAATTCACATAAGTTTATTGATAACATATTTCAATAAAAAAAATCAAATGCAAATGAGGAAAACAATAAAATAAAAGGAATACATATCCAGTTTCATGGTCTTCTACCCATTTATTTATCAGCACACTTAGAGATAATTAATGAATTATTTATATGTCACACATTTAGTTTCTTATTTCCAGATACAAAATGGTTAGGTATATATTTTATCAATAATAATAATAAAGCAGATTAGAATAAGTTATCCACACACATACTTCCATTTAATTTTTATTTCTTTATAGCTAGAAAAAATTATCAACAAAGAGTCTCTAAAGTGTTTTATAAAAAAGTTCAGCATAAATCTTCCAGAATAATAATAAAATTCACACATTCCAGTTATTTTTTTAATGTTAGAGACTAAATCTAGGTAAATCAAACTTATAATATAGATGCACATTTCACTTGCTTCTTTAATATTAGAAATGAAATTTAGGCAAAATAGATTTGAAATATAAACATGCATTTTACTTATCTTTAATATTAGAAATTAAAGTTAGACAAAGCACATTTATAGTATAGACACACAATATGCATTTCAAATGATGATTTTAGAATTTAAATTCGTCAATTAGAAGTAGGGAGATATACCTTATTTTCAAAGTGATTTACATCTGCATATTTTTTTTTATTTTCCTCAGTAGAATTTCTTAGCTGTTTTCATCCAGAAAATTAATAGTAGTTTTAACTTTTAAGCTTGAACTATGAAAGAACTAACTTGTAGAAACAAAATTGTGCTAATAAAAAAATCTTTTTAAGGAGAGAGAATTAGTGAAATCAGAAAAACCAACTTTTTGTAAAAGTATTCCCCTTTTTATAACAGTTATTACCCAAGCATCTGTTCTCTCACAAATCCAAGGTCATTTAAAAGTTCAACTCTAGAACAACAGTTGCTCCTCCCCTTGTACTGGCCTAAATAGTTACAAAATATGTGAGAATCTTTCTCTCTTGAAAAAGAAAAAAGAAAAATTATTTTGTCTTAAAAAAATATTAAATTGAACCAAGAATAAAATATTTTACATTTCTAAAGTAACAAAACAAAAAAAAATTATTTTAACAAATAAAATAGTTGATAGTGTATTTGTCTGTTTGATAATCCACTGCTCCAGTGATCTATTAATTCATTTAAATTGTGTTAAAGCTGTTTATTCAAGCTATGGATTAGAAAATCAAATATTTTGCTGTGAAACATGATACTTGGTGGTTTTATGAAGTACATAAATGGAAAATGAAGTTGAAAAATGGCACTAGCATACATATATATCCCTAAATGCAGTACTACAGGTACTAAACCAATCTAATCAAAATGAAAGTTTCTATGAAGATTAGTCAAACATATTGCACTGTTTACATTATGGATTGAAGTACTAAAGCAGATAAACCAGAAAATTACCTAAACAAATATCAATACTGCTCTGCAAAGAAATAAAACAAACTTGGATCAACTTAAACTAAATTGAAAATTTCTGTGACAAGCCACCCCCTTTCTATCATTAAATACTCATTAAAGAAAAATATTAAATATCTCAGAACTTTCAAATTATATCTGCAAGTGCTTTTAAACATAGTTTTAGGTCATTAATAAAAAAATTAAAAAATTTTAGGTTAATTCATTTTTTTAGTAAGATGCAATCAGCTGAGACTGATGCAGTGCTATATAATTACAATCAATACTTCTGGTTCTTATCCAGAAGGTTACAATATATATATTGCAAAAAAATCAAGTCATATATCACATGACCTAATTTAACAAACTTGTATTACAAATATTATATAATAAACTTGTCAGTAGCAGAAACAAGTCTGGGGTTGGAGATATTCTGAAAAGCTATTGGTAGGTTCATTATATAATATAAATATATATTATAACTAGAGAAAAAAATACAAGGTGACTAGAAAAAATTTTTTTCCAAAAGAAATGACATTTACCATGGTCAAGACTCCATACCAATATTCTATATTATCATCCTATCATGATGATGATGACAATGCAGCTAAGCTCAATGGGTTATAGGTTACAATAAACTTTGCTACAGAGACATGCATTAAAATAAAAGGGATTTTAAAACAATGAGAAATGTATTGTATTATAAAATAAATAGATTAAAAAGAGGAAAAACTTTACTCATTCCTATACAATACTTTTCAAATCAAAAAAAATTCCTTGTATTAAAATGCAATCTCTAAGTAGCATAGGTATTTTGCATTTAATGTAAAATCATATAATGAAATTCTTTACTACATCTTCTTCAAATATCTTCATAAACAAATATTTATCATCCATCAATTTTATTCCCATGATCTGATCTAATATACTGTAATAAAAATAATAAAAATTGAAATTGTATTTTTTATTTATTTATTGCATTTAATTAATGGGTTTTGATGATATAAAATATATGTAAAGTCCTGCATGGCTATATCATTCAAATAAAATATTCTTGTTTATTAAACTTTGAAAAAAAAAAAAGTTTATAACTTATATTTTAAACAGTTAAATATTTAATATAAATGAATTTTCCTTTTTTTGTAGCAACTTTATCTTTGCAATTAGGAGAAGTAGATTTGACATGGTAATTTATTTCTTTTGTAAATAACAAAATTAGATCAATTAAAAACCAAAAATTAAGATAAGTAAAATTTTAGTTAATTTGGTTTGCATAGATTTGATCACATACTCAGAAATTGTTGGCTATAAAAGAAGTGTGTCTTTATTGTTCTCTTTCTGCTGGCAGTTGACTTTGAATGAAAAAAAAAACAAATGTATCACTAGAAAAAAGAAAAAAAGACACAACCATTGCCATAAATTGCTTTTTATTATTGCATCTGAAGTGTAATTTAAAATGATGGAAAATATTTTTTTTATAAAAAAGTAGCTAACATGAATGGGTAAAGTTAAACTCTTATAAGTGCTGATCTCATTTGTTTACCAGAGATGGTTTACTGATTTTTAGAGCATTCTTACCTCATAAACAGAGAGGAGAGATAATGAAATTCATATAAAAAAAAGTAATCTCATAGCCAATGATTTTTAAGAAATCAGACCAGCAACACAAATACATAATTATTATAATACATGTGGGTATTGTGGGAAATGCAGTATATAAAACAGAAAGGTATATCACCCTTGTGATAAAAACATTAACAATTATTAACCATGGAAGTGAACTTTAAAAACAGAATAATGACTATTATGTAAAGTGATCTTAATATATGTGCATACATAACTATATATTTGCATATTCACATATCTACAATTTTAGAAAAAAGAAAAAACATATCCACTTTAAACTATAAACTTAAGTGATTTTCAATACAGAAATGAAAATATGCTAATTTTTTTGTTGCATTAATTCTATTATTATTATTTATTAATGTTTTAGCAGTTTGTATTTAAAGTAATTTTAAATATATATATATATATATGTGTGTGTGATTATGTATTTTAAATAATTATAGTTGGTTTTTATGTAATAAAGATGTTCTTCATTTTGAGAAGTTAAAGGATGATATTTGACCTATTTTTGTAACTATTATTAACTTTCTGATCCATTGTCACAAATTATTTAGTTTTTTGACCAATTTGCCCCTGGTGCATTTTTTCATGTAACACAGTATGTTTTATTACAATAAATTTTTTGCCAAAAATTTTGTGCTAAAAGGCAGAAAATTCAAAATTCCCACTCTTACAATAGACATAAACCCTGCCCTGACATGTTCAGCCATTGTCTGTTGCCAAGGCTGTAAAACATTCAGTGCTTTTATAACATATTGTAGTTCCAAGGATGCAAAAACATGTTTATTTGCAAATTTATTATGGTTTTAGATATTTTTAAAAATAATTTACACTATATTTATTAGATATCAAAAAATAAAAATTATTAATAACTTATTTTGACTTGAAATACTTTATTTTTAAAAATATAATGTTACATTAGCAGCTAACATAAATATGGCCTGAATCAATTTATAAGATTAGCTTCATATAAACAATCTATTTTATACTTACGAGTATGAAAATATCACAAATTTAAACTTTTAAAGTATAATTCATTAGATATAAGAGAAATAAATAATTATTCATTTGGATGTTTAAAAATAATAAGAATTAAAAAATATTTTGATTTTATAAACTGAAAATAATCTTTCTAGAAATAACATGTAAAATCTTTGTTTTGAAGGTGATCTCATTTTTTTAATATTTACAGAAACAAAATGTGAACATTTAAAATTTATTGTAGTAGTAAATAAAATTATCTATCAAATGAAGTCAAATTTATTATTTCCTGATAAGTAAGAATCATGTTATCATATATTTTATATTGATGTGTGAGACAAAGAAAAACATCAGTAAATGCTGAAATGTGTGAAAGGTTTGCTGCATTGTGAGGGGGTTAATAAAATTAATTAATTTTATTATAATCTTCTTATTCTTAGTAGTGTAATGAGCACAGACATCGTTACATTGTTTTTTATTATTAAACATAAAGTTAAAATAAAAAGTTCGCATTTAAAAACTTCTTTTTTTTTTTGTTAGACATAAAAATTGAAAATCTTAAACTCGTATATATATATATATATATAAAATTGTGCAGATGAAAAATTATTAAAATAAAACTTTATTAAAGAAAAAGTATTTTAAAACTAAATCTTAAAAAGATTTAGAGATAAAAATATATCTTTAATTTTGGAAAACACATTAAGTAATCAGAAAATGGAAATGATTATTTTAATTAGTAAACTAGCCTTGGGCATTTATATGTATAAATAGCGGTCAGATAGGAGAGAAAAACAATGAAATCGGACCTCAGGAAAAGACTACCACATCAATGATGTAATGTCAATTCAATCCACAAAATTAATATAAAAGGACAAGTTTGAAAATTATTGATGGATTATTATTGAGAGATGTGACAGATATGTGTTAGTGCGGATGTGAAGGAGAAGGGATTGAAAAGATGCACTCTTCAATCCCTTCAGTTCTGCTAAGAAAGAAGGAGAAATGAACTATCATTTTCTACATTGAGGACCAGTTAAAGCAAAAACCTCCGGATAGATAAATAAATCGGCCAACAGAATACCAATCTTAGGATGGCATGGGAATTCACGTTCATGGCAAGCAACGGATAAAATTGGATGTTTTAAAAAATCGTAAGAACTTTATATTCATTTGAACAATAAGAACTTTAAATTTTAAAACTTTTTGGTAAATACTGCAATAGAATCCTATCTGACCAAACTAAAATATTTATTAATTAGTTATAATTTTATTTGATGTGTTTCTTTTGTAAAATCATTTCCATTTATTTATTTATTTATTTATTTTTTGTTCTTTAAGTTTTATCATGATTTTTGTTTTTCGTTAAATTAATTATATAAATGTTAAACTTAAATCGGTCGTGAATGGCTGTATAGATTTGTAAAGTTATATTAGGGGAGGGTAATCTTAGGTTATTTGTATTGTAGTTGAATTGGGTCAATAGATGGGATATATTGGTGTGATTAGTAGATGTAATATCAGATTCGCTATGGGCAGAATCGTTTCATACGCCGCACTCACCCGTTTGCCTATGGAAGGAATTATAAGACTGAGAACGCAGTTCCTTTCTATGGAGTTTTTTTTATTGCTCTTCTTCTCAGATAGATGTAATATTCCTATTTGACGAGAGGCAATTTCTTCTCTTAACTTTTTGGTGCTGCCGTATTTCATATTACATTGAATGCATCGATATATCAGATAAATTGACACCAGTTTTGGCTGTGAACGTTTAGCCTAAGGTTAAATAGGGATAGAATGTTTTATTTTTAAATGCAAATCTATGTAGTCTATTCATACTCAACACTAAATAAAAATGCATTAAATTTAAGTTGTTTATAGACGCTTGCATGGATTGGTTATCGGTTAAGTATGTTTTGGGTTTTTATATTTGATCAAAATATATAGACATTCGATAAATAATGATACCTTACGGTGAGTATCTAAAATGTATTTATTCGGATGTCTTTTAAGTTATTGGTGACAATGCAAGTATCTTATGGTGAATACTATTGGGTTACTTATAAATTTCCCTCTGCAATTGTCAGTATCAATGATTTTATATTTTGATTGTTTATGTTTATTTTGAAATGTTTTTAACTGTTGTGATCTATGTAACCGATCTATACTCAACATTATTAAAACAAATTTTTATAATTCCATCTGTGTGAACTTAATTAAAATGTAAACTTATAATATAATAGAAATTAAAATGTAAATTAAAATTTAAAGTAAAGTTAAAAATAATGTTAAATGTTAAAATGTAAACTGATACTAAAACAATTTTCAATCTTATATATATGTGCATAAATAAATGTTTGTATGCTAATTACTGGCAGTGGCTTATTTTATTCTTTTTTATATACTCTTAGATTATATTATTTAATCTCTGCTATTTCACTGAGCTAGTGACATGGGCTAACGACCGGAACCAAAATATTTAAAAAAAAAAAAGTATTTTTTTTGACTTATGTATCTGCCTACTTTATAAAGTTTTCTAGGTTCAAATGCCTAGATGGCGCCCTGTAGTGCAGTTTATGTAAGTCTATCTATCTTATCCAGATTGTTACAACTGGCCACCCAACTTGGGCCAATCTATTAATAAAAACTACGTATACCCTGAGTAAACTTCTTTTTTCAAAATGAAATATTTGTATCTGTTTACATAAAGTCATATACTTTAAATCTTATAAAAGCACTGCCAGAAAAAAATAGCACATATATTAAATGCGAGAAAGTATAAATAATTTTAAACTGTATTTTGTTAAAAAGAAAGTCAAAAGGTTGCAATTGATATGTTTTTTTTTGTTAATATAAATTATGCTTTAATGTGTATAGGAGCGCACAGCCATGTAAGTTTATGATGGTAAATGTGGTACCTTACGGAGAGTACTTTTGGGAATTTACTTCAGTGTAATCCTATATAAGCATTTAAATAAATCATAAATAAGTTGGTGGTATTTATAATTGTGCTGCAAATATACACGCATAAACCCATTATCTTTCAAAATATATTTACTTCAATGCAACCTTCCTAAATAATTTAAATAATTTGCTTGTCATGCCGTGAGTAAAAATAAAATGTATAAAATAAAATAGAATTCTCGGGGGGAGGAGGTGTAAACGTAAATGGTCCTTGAAAAACGATAGCCAACATTTTTTTTCTTGTATACTGTATAGTCTTTTGTAAAATTACTAACCGGATGTTTTTGTAAATGTCTTCGAAAATCATGTACCGTAACTACTAACCCTAAGTAAAATATTTTTTTTGATCATTTTTTTTAAGCAATTTTACTGATATGTAACGAGCACAGACGTCATTACATTGTTTTTTATTATTAAACACAAAGTTAAAATAAAACGTTCGCATTTAAAAACTTCTTTTTTTTTTGTTAGACATAAAAATTGAAAATCTTAAACTTGTATATATATATAAAATCGCACAGATGAAAAATTATTAAAATAAAACTTTATTAAAGAAAAAGTATTTTAAAACTAAATCTTAAAAAGATTTAGAGATAAAAATATATCTTTAATTTTGGAAAACACATTAAGTAATCAGAAAATGGAAATGATTATTTTAATTAGTAAACTAGCCTTGGGCATTTATATGTATAAACAGCGGTCAGATAGGAGAGAAAAACAATGAAATCGGACCTCAGCGAAAGGACCATCACATCGATGATGTAATGTCAATTCAATCCACAAAATTAATATAAAAGGACAAGTTTGAAAATTATTGATGGATTATAATTGAGAGATGTGACAGATATGTGTTAGTGCGGAGGTGAAGGAGAAGGGATTGAAAAGATGCACTCTTCAATCCCTTCAGTTCTGCTAAGAAAGAAGGAGAAATGAACTATCGTTTTCTACATTGAGGACCAGTTAAAGCAAAAACCTCCAGATGGATAAATAAATCGGCCAACAGAATACCAATCTTAGGACGGCGTGGGAATTCACGTTCATGGCAAGCAATGGATAAAATTGGACATTTTAAAAAATCATAAGAACTTTATATTCATTTGAACAATAAGAACTCTAAATTTTAAAACTTTTTGGTAAATACTGCAATAGAATCCTATCTGACCAAACTAAAATATTTATTAATTAGTTATAATTTTATTTGATGTGTTTCTTTTGTAAAATCATTTCCATTTATTTATTTATTTATTTATTTATTTTTTGTTCTTTAAGTTTTATCATGATTTTTGTTTTTCGTTAAATTAATTATATAAATGTTAAACTTAAGTCGGTCGTGAATGGCTCTATAGATTTGTAAAGTTATATTAGGGGAGGGTAATCTTAGGTTATTTGTACTGTAGTTGAATTGGGTCAATGGATGGGATATATTGGTGTGATTAGTAGATGTAATATCAGATTCGCTATGGGAAAAATCGTTTCATACGCCGCACTCACCCGTTTGCCTATGGAAGGAATTATAAGACTGAGAATGCAGTTCCTTTGTATGGAGTTTTTTTTTATTGCTCTTCTTCTCAGATAGATGTAATATTCCTATTTGATGAGAGGCAATTTTTTTTCTTAACTTTGTGGTGCTGCCGTATTTCGTATTATATTGAATTCATCGATATATCAGATAAATTGACACCAGTTTTGACTGTGAACCTTTAGCCTAAGGTTAAATAGGGATAGAATGTTTTATTTTCAAATGCAAATCTATGTAGTCTATTCATACTCGACACTAAATAAAAATGCATTAAATTTAAGTTGTTTATTTATGCTTGCATGGATTGGTTATCGGTTAAGTATGTTTTGGGTTTTCATATTTGATCAAAATATATAGACATTCGATAAATAATGATACCTTACGGTGAGTATCTAAACTGTATTTATTCGGATGTCTTTTAAGTTATTGGTGACAATGCAAGTATCTTATGGTGATTACTATTGGGTTACTTATAAATTTCCCTCTGCAATTGTCAGTATCAATGATTTTATATTTTGATCGTTTATGTTTATTTTGAAATGTTTTTAACCATTGTAATCTATGTAACCGATCTATACTCAACATTATTAAAACAAATTTTTATAATTCCATCTGTGTGAACTTAATTAAAATGTAAACTTATAATATAATAAAAATTAAAATGTAAATTAAAATCTAAAGTAAAGTTAAAAATAATGTTAAATGTTAAAATGTAAACTGATACTAAAACAATTTTCAATCTTATATATATGTGCATAAATAAATGTTTGGATGCTAATTACTGGCAGTGGCTTATTTTATTCTTTTTTTATATACTCTTAGATTATATTATTTAATCTCTGCTATTCCACTGAGCTAGTGACATGGGATAATGACTGGAACCAAAATATTTAAAAAAAAATAAATTTTTTTTTTGACTTACGTATCTGCCTACTTTATAATTTTTTCTAGGTTCAAATGCCTAGATGGCGCCCTGTAGTGCAGTTTATGTAAGTCTATCTCTCTTATCCAGATTGTTACAGTAGTTTGTCAAAATATTCCTAAAATATTATAAGTGTGTGCATGCATGATTTATATAATTAATTATCTAATAGAAAGATTAAAATCTAGCTTTGGGTGTAAATAATTTAGAAATTAAGAATCATAATAAGAGTTAAGTTATCATGTGATAATGATATATCATAGGAATAAAAAAATAACTGATGTTCATTAATTACAAATATTTCCTTCCCACATGATCAATTGGCTAACTGTTGATAAAATTATAATAAAAATATAATTACGCTCAGTGACATTGTACATAGTTGAAAAAAATTATTAGTTCATTAAGTTGAATTTTTGATCATCATAACTAGGTTGTGTGCATGGAATGGATAACAACAAAATATCTGTGAGATAACAACTACAGATAAGATATGATTGTATATCTATATATCAATGGTTAGTTGATAAGTGATCCATATAATATATATTGAAGCATAGATAGAAAAAATAACTTCAGCATTAAAAAATATGAAAAATTATTTGCTTTTCTATATAAAAAAGTACTTCTATTTGTTGCAAAAAACTATTAGTAAATAACTTTGCATACATTAACCATCAGATGCAAATTATCAGATTTTAGTAATTTCAGAAATTACTAGAGAAAATCCAAATTAAAAGTCTCTAGTGGAAAAAAATGTCTTTTAAAAGTTAAATACTATTACAAGATTTCTTTTAAACTTTAATATGCACAATTTTATAAAGCACTACAGATTAGTTTATATTTAGAAAAATGCTATTGAGTGATCAATATGTGCTTATTGCAAAAGTTATATTAAATGATAAATAGAAATCTTTATAAATAATAATCAATATATATTTATATTTTTAGTAGGAAAAAATGCAAAAAGAGTTACTTATATATTGTTCAAATATTTTAGCCACATAATTTAAAAACGAATTAGTAATTAATGATTTGAAATCTTTTAGGTGTCTAAATGTACATGTTTATACATATATAAGTGTTCTACATAAGTCCATTTACTATTTGCATATATAAAAGAATAACTATAAAGACAAAAAATAGTTAAATGATTATAATATTGTAAACTATAAACTCATATATGTCTGTTTATATGGATAAATATAAATTCTGAAATAACATATAATTTTTTTGCATATAAGCATGTATGTTCAAAGAAAATGTTTGTAAAAAAATGATTTAGTTATAATTTAAAGGCTAATTAAAACTAATAATCAAAATATTTTTGTATTATTAAATGAATATATATATATATGTGTGTGTGTGTTAAATAAAGAGCTTGCAAATACGCTCCTAAGAAGTTTTGCAAAATATCCTTAATTCTAGAGTGGTTTCTGTTATTGGCTTCCTCAATGTGGTGCTAGGATATTCAAGCATTAGAAAAAAAATACCAAAACAAACCCAGCACTTTATCTAATGAATAATTATTAAGTAGAAAATCTGAAATTTTCAGACATCCATATATTTCCCAATATAGCTATCTAACTTAAATTGCCATATGGGACTGAACTAAGTTCAGATACACCATATATTAATAGCTTTAGTATTATAAACTCACCAAAGCCTTAATAGCAAAAAATAAAATTATAAAAAAAATCAAGACAGATGCCACATGACATAATTTAAACAAGCTTGTATTACAAATGTTATATAAAGAGCTCACAAATAAACCCTTAACGAGCTTTGCAGAATATACACACACACATATATATATTATAATGATCAGGGTGGATCAGAGGTCTGACCATATCTGCCATACAGGGTGTCACCAGGCTATTGGAACTTGGAAAATTTATATAGTAGGCAGATACGTGCTGTTAAAGATCCAATTTTTATTTTATATTTTATTACAACTGTCAGCCCATGCCACAAGCTTATGGAGTAGCAGAGGTTTAAAACATATTAAAATATATTTTTAATAAAGATTAAAAAAATAAACTAGATCACTGCCAGTACTAATAACACAAAAGATTTTATTCACATATATATAGATGCCAACACACAAACTTGAAAAATAATTACTATAAAAAAAATTATGCTTTATGTTTCATCATCATCATCATCATCATCATCATCATCATCATTATTATTATTATTATTATGATTATTATTATTATTATTATTATTTTCAACCTTAATTTTTAATCTTAGAATGTTGAGCATAGTCAGGCCACCTAGATGACACACTTAAAAGATTTTTAAAACATTTGACTCCAGGCTAAAAGGTCATAGCCACACCAATGCTCACTTCCCAATATATATTCACAACCAATGTAATGTGAACATTTAGTATAAAACCATGCTGACAAAAATGTGCATCTGACAGCATGATATTATTTGAAGAACATGACCTTCATCCAGTACAGGAATGTACGTCTGTCTGGTAAAGGAAGCATGCACGTAAAATTATAAAGAGAAAACCCTACCTATGGATGGAAGAGTGGTCTATCTTGCTGACTTATAGTCCCTATCCATAGAGCTGAAAGGGGGTGAGTGCGTGGGAAGTACTCCACATCCATTTCAACACCATGACTACTTTTTTGGGGTCATGCATTCAGTTGGGCACATTGCCCTGTATGCTAACACACTTCACATTACATTGATATAAACATCCATATATCCCTCCACCAGCATTGACACAACTATGAAACAAATAGTCCGAAGTCAAAACCCCTTTAAACTAACATATACTTAAACGAGTCTAAGCAGCTATCTACACTCAACTTAAATTTAAGTCAATTTAATAATTTAATTGTTTAAAAAAATCTTTAATTTAGGGTTTTTAACTTATTTCAAAATCACACATTGTATTCAACTTATTTTTACCACAAATAATATATTTGACCTATTTTTAAAAAACCTAATAATGCACAAATAATGATACATTTTTGATTTTATCTTTAAATTCATTTGTAATTGCAAACTCCTACCCGATTACAAACAGACCTTATATTAAGCATAAATAAAAAAATATAGTATATTTTTTTAAAAGATTACGTTTAAACTTTAGATAAGAATTTTATAATTGCCAAGTTTATAAAAAATAAAGTTCAGGTTTGATCAGGAGAAAGTCTATAGTTCATATTTAAAGGAAAATAAAATTCAAAGATTTTAAATTAAAGAGGGGTTATATTTCATTTTTATCACTTATAATTTATACTTTCCTTTCTCTGGCTCATTCCTTTGTGAAGAAGATCTGAGTTTACACAAGGGCCATTTCTTGCAGATAATGACAATTTATGAAGCTTTACGATGATTTCTGAAGACATTACCAGTGGTTTGATCCTGGGATCCATGGAGATGAAAGCTGCCTCTGGCCAGCCAGTCCGAGGGAAGCACAATTAAACAGATTACATTTTTGATAACAGTGACAATAACTTTTTTTTAACTTTTCAGCTATGACAAACAAATTCAAAATTCTAATCTTCTAATTAATTATTTCTTTTGAATTTTTCCTTTTATAGTCCTGAAGCATCCTATCTAGGAATGTGGGATCCATTTAATGTATTAACTAGATTTTCCTCTGTGGTCTGTGTATATATCTTGGGTGGGAAAAGCAAGTCTTTTGTTTCTATTTCTCAACTCTTAACTATTTCATAATAATTTTTTTAATAGTCATTTTGTCCTAAGGATCTGTTTGTAATTTTATTTGTTAAAAACTCTCTTTGTTATTTTTAAAATTAAAAGGTTTTTATTATATTTATTAAAGGATTAGAATATTTGCTTCGATTCTATAATTTTTAAGGTTATTTTATTTCAATATTTAAATTAAACTTATTAATAAATTAATAACTCATTATTTGTACATTTCAAATATCTGTGCTTTTAATTCATTATTAGATATTTACAAAAAAATTTAAGTACTAAAATTTAAATGTAACATATTTATATCCCATTACATATCACCAAACTTATTAAAAAAATGATAAAAAAAGACTTTACTTAGGGTTAATACTAATTGATAATAATAATGCATTAAAGTTATTATTATTATTTTTTTTCATGGGCATATTTTTAAGTTTTTAAATCACTTCAAAATTTTAAACTCTTCTTTTTTTTAAATATTATCTGATGTCAAACATTCGTCCTTATCCAAACTAAATTTTACATTTATACTTTCTTCCCGAGGGTGAATTTATACAGTGAAATGTACTTTATTGACAGCCTTTCCCATACAAAATGTTCCCATAATTTTGAGTCATTCACACCTCTGATGATGTTTTCTTGAATTTTGGGTCATTCAAAAAGGGTTAGAGAAGAAGCTGACCACAAAACACATGTATATAAGAGAATTGCAATAATTTGAACCCTCCGAGCTTTAACTTTACTTCTAAGTAGATCTCCATGTTTATGGACAATGTCTTTCTTTTTTTGCCTGTTGCCAAATGCCAATCTTGCTAGTTCATAAGAATTGTAGGATATATTAAATATTTGTCTGACTCAACAATTTAACTCAATGCCCATCTTAATACTCAGGGTGTGGTAATGCATTGCACTAAAGCAGAAATGAAGAATGAATTAATTTTTAAATCAAATCTTTTTTAAATATTAAAGTTATTTAACAATCATATTTATACCTGACAGTCACACCTTATCATAACTTATTCATACTATAACTATTCTGATGTTCAGAGTGATATTCACACTATTTCCTAAACTATTTTATTTGGATCAGGGTATTCATGGTTAATGAATATCATGCCCCATGTTAGGCACCATTTATATCAATCGGACTAGATCAGAGGTCTCACTGTATCTGCCAACAGAGTGCCACCAGGCTATTGGAACCTGGAAATTTTATATAGTAGACAGATATGTGCTGTTAAAGATCCAATTTTTATTTTATTATGACCATCATTCCATGCCACTACTCATGGTGTAGCAGAGATTTAAAACATATTTATTAAAATATATTTTTAATAAAGATTAAAAAAATAAACTAGATCATTGCCAGTACTAATAACACAAAAGATTTTATTCATGTATATTGTAACAAATTAAAGGATGGTCACTCACAGATCCAGTGTAACAAAATTAAAGATGGTTCAAATAACTACTATTACCATATCTGAGTTGTCTACAATATATATAAGATCATAATATTTAAAATAACATTGGATTTCTCAAGACAAAACAATTTAATATTTTAACACCACCTATTAATAATTATAAGCAAATTATTAATAACAAGTATTATAACTCAGGTATATGAAATCACGTGAGGTGAGTACACTAGTAATTCAATAACTCAGGTATACAGGCAGTAGATCTTATCCACTTTCATTTCTTGGTTTGATGTTAAGTGCATGTTTAAACAAATACTAAGTGAATATGGTCTAGCAGGGCGCCACTAGATTATCTGAATCTAGACATGGTTATATCTAATAACCTTTCACATGTACCAGGTTTGAATTCCCTTTTTTGGTACTTTATTTCTAATAAAAATGGAAGATTTTGCTTTTTGAGCCATATCACTATATGCACTAATATTTAGGCAAAAGTAAAACATCATTAAACCAAAATGGAGTATATTAGACATAACTCATTTCTTAGATCTTAGCATAACAAATGTGTTTCAATATTTTTATAAGTTTACTAGCTCAGATTATATATAACTAATTTAGGAAGGCAATTCACTCATCCTTGCATGAAATAGATGACAGGATGTGGTTATAATAATACTAAGAAATCACTAAATATTATAAAATCAATATTTATTTATGGCCTTTAAACAGTTAAACAGCTCATTAATTAAAACGTTGATGATGATGATGATAATAATAATAACAATAATGACAAGGGTTTCAACTACAGCTCTAGGACTAAGCCTAAACATAAAACTAATTTTATGAAGAAATTCATAATTATTGCTTAATTTTAGCATATTTACTTATATCTTAAATAACTGATATTCAACCACTGATGATGATGAATAATCACATTTAACAAAGACTACACTTAATGAAATATATATGCCTCGTTTAATAAAACAAACTAATATTTATTACTGCATTTCTAACATATACATAAAAATTTCTAAATAAACATGAAAATTGACATGAATAATAATAATGATAATAATTGATTATATAACAATCCTCAGATTAATTTCAAGTTCTTCCCTCTTTCCCTTCAAATGTATTTTGTATTAAGTTGGATGTCACATTGACCATGATTTTCACTCCATGAGAAAAGTATTTAAAAAAAAAAAATATTATCTGCTCATTAGCACACATACTTTATAAATCTAACATGTAAGTAGAATGTTAAAAAAAAATGTTAGTAGAATTGAAAGAGCAAGTTTTAGAAACAAGTTTTAAATTATTTTCTCCCCCTCTCTTCTACCTCTGAAATGCTATACTTAACTTGAAACAAAATAATCTAATATTCTAATACTACTTGTTACTTCACATTCACTCGCAATTATACACATATAAAAATATTATTATGTATGTGCGTGTTTTATCCCATAATAACAGAATATTATTTAAAACCAAAATAATAATAATATATTAGTTAAAACTAAAATCATAATACCATAAAAAAAATTATTAGTAAGACATTCTTGTTTTTAATCGATCTGAATAGTCTTTAAAAGTTCTTTAAATAAAATATACCACTTTATTGCTAAAATGTTTATTAAGACTCATAAAGAAAATAGATATAAAAAGTCATATTACCGATCTTTTGTTTGTGGCGAATTTCCAAGGATTCAAACTTGTCTTGTATAATGTCTATATTTCTGCAGCTACCATTTCTGTTTTACGTGGGAACAATCTCTTTCTTGAGGTGTATAACTATTTGATGATGATGACTCTATTGAGGTTATTTGCTTTAGTGGACAATTTGGAAATCATTATATTAATTTTTCTTCTCTTCCTGTCAAGCATGTGGATGAAATACAGCAGTTGTTTTCACATTTATAAATTTTCTTGAGTTTAAAATCAGTTGTTGGAACAATTAATTGGACTTGATGATTAATATTTATCGGTAGATTAATTCATCTTTCATCGAATGCAGGTGAATGCTTTCTTCCTTCTAATAAAAACATCTTATTTCTCTGGTCAGTTAAAAGGTGTAGAATATTATTTTAGACACAACATCTTTTCTTTCCTATGTGATGTGCAGCTTCCCCCAGATGGACCGGAAAAGATGGGACATACATATAATTTTTCTAGCCAGCCATTTCTTATATTTTCAACATTCAATTTAATAGTCTAATAATCTGAATCATAATCACAATAATAATAATTATTCCAGACAGCTTTTTATATCCAATTTTTAGCTAACTTAACCAATCAGAGATAGTGTCACTTGCTACTTTTGGACAAATTCATTTTAATTAGATCTCTAATTTATTTTCAACTAAATTATTTTTCAACTGAAAAGTTTAATCCTTTTTCCAGACACTTTTGTTTTTAAAAAAAAATAGACTTAATCCTTTTTTCCTTTTTACATCTAGGTAATATTTCAAACTTTTGAGCTTCCTTCTTTAGATCTTAAGATAAGACAATTTCAAAATTAGAGTGCCCACCCAGATTAAGCTCCCAAAGTGACAAACAATCATTTACAAAAACAAAATTGCTACAAAAATAGATATCTGATTCAACAGATTTCCTCTTTTAACATAAAATTGTACAAAAAAAATAATTTGACAGATTTAACCCTTCCTTTTCTTTCAATATTTAATAAATGTAAATTTCTGTATGTAATGTACACACATACTTCATTATTTCAAATCATTCATAAACTAACATTAAATAATATAATTGCTAGCTTAGTAATTATAACCCTATTATTTAAAATTAAATCTGTAACTTTTAAATCCCAATTACAATTATAGAAAAGCAAAATAGAAATAGAGAATAAGATATTAGAATTGATCAAGCATAGGTTAGTTTTAAAGAAAGTTAAAATGTTGAATATTTGAAATATAAAACAATTAAATAACTTACACGTACACTGCTTATATGTATGCATTATAACTTTGCTTTTTAAAGAAAAATTAAAATTTGAATAGTTTAAATGTGTGTATTACCTTTCTATCAACACACAAACAAGTAAAGCATATAATTGTTGACCCACTCTCTTTCTATCTAAAGCTTTTAGAACTGGACCTTGTAGGGTTTGAACTTGGATGCCCTACAGCTTCATTTATTGTTATATAAAAATGTGATGATGATTTTGGTTTACCTTTTCTACATGCACATTACTATAAATTTAGCTAGTGACTAAATTGTAATGGCACAATTTCCCCCCCCCCTTCGGATAAAATCATCAGCACTTTTGCTTTAACTACATCTAAAAAAAAATCCTAACTAATAAAATACACTAATAATAATAAGCAGACTAATAATTAAAAAAAAATTCTAACTACTGGTAAATATCATACTTTTCGTTAGAAAATCTAGCATCCTGATTTATTTGAAGATCTTTTCCTTTGTACAAAGCATATTGTGGTCTGCATAAAATTGCAAACATACATTCAGTCCCTTTTGAGATCTTTATTTTTTTTTCACTTTGGCTTTTTCAGCACTGTGATAATTCCACTGGTAGAGGGTTGCTTGTCTCTAGGAATTACTTTCTTCACAACACTATCCCCAGAATCTCCCCAGGATTGATTAGGAGGCCTAGCTCTATATTTATTCCTATATCCATAACTACCAAGATTCTGATCATGTGTCTGATCACCTAGATTCAGACTAGAGACATTATAACTATACCTATCCTTGGTGTTCTTGGGCCTAGTCTCTGAATCTAGCTCTAAAATCTCTAGAGCATTCAGGATTTCTGATGCTTTTTCTATACTGTGGCAATCAGCAGCAATACGCAGTTGCTCAATGTTTCGGGGAAGATTGTGTCAGAGTATTCTCAGGATCTGGCGCTCTGAGAGGGGAAATGCAGTAAGACTTTTCAACTTAACCACCTGCCCTTTGAAAAATTGTGTATAGCTACCCTTGCTACCACCATACTTTTCCTGTGTAATCTGGTAGCGCACCTGGTCCTGCCTATCTTCACTCCAAAAACAGGCTAAGATGACACAACGAAAATCCCCAAAGGTATTGGGCTTATCGAATAGGGACCACCACCATTCCTTAGCATAGGCATAAAGATGGTTACAAGCAATGGCCAACTTTTCCTGTTCACTCAGCCTACACACAGAAAAGAGTTCTTCCAAGGTATACAGATACTCTAAGGGGTTCTCCCTGCTTTCCCCACTAAAGGCCTTAATTTTAATTAAATTTGAGGTCATTGACCCTCCTACTCTATATTCCTCTCTACTGTTACCTTCTGCCTTATCTATTAATTTTTCACCTTGTGGATTTTTTAACTAAAGTAGGCATCCTTTTCTCAGATTGACTATGTTTAGAGCTATCCCTACAGTCATGTGGACTGATGCTACCATTGTTCTGCCCTGAATTTAGGTTTAACTGATCCTGCAGCCCTACATTAATATGATCTTTTAATTTCCCTATTTTATGGTAGAGATCATCCATCTTGGGGTTCATGTATTCCACAACATAGGCCTTCTGGTTCTCCTCAACCTTTTCCAACATTACACCCAATTCATGTTGATTTATTCTGGTTCCCTCTTCTAAAGAACTTGACTTGTCCCTTTTTACTATTTCCTCCCTAAAGCTATCCATTTGTTTCCCCAATTCTTTCCTAAGATTTTGGTCAATTTGTACACACTCATTGGCCATGCTTCTCTTAACTTCTCGTATTTCCTTTTCTAAGCCACTAAACTATTTTTTTCATAGTGAGGGTTTGATCTACACAGCTCAAGGTGGCTTCCTTATATGAGTCCACTTTGGCTATGACCTCCTCTAATCTGATACTAATTCCTGCAGAAGTTATTTCGGCATTCTTTTCTATGCATTCTGATATGGATTGGGAGACCAACCCATGGACCTCATTCCTAACTAACTCAATCTCTTTCTTATTTTCTTCAATAGACTGCTCCACTTGAGCCTTTAATGACTGTAGTCCCTGACAGCCCTCCTGTTTGGTGACTTCCATAGATCTACACACTCCTTCTATCCTCTCCTCTAAGGATGCAAATCTATTTTTACACTCTATGTTGGATTTTTCAATTCTAGTTTCCAAAGCCATGATCATCCGGCTGTTATTTTCACTAGAGTTATCTATCTGGGCTTTGAGATCTTCTCTCAAACTGTCTATCCCTTGCTTACTATCTTCTCTTAGACTCTCTATACTTTTCTCCATCTTTTGTTCTAGATTTACCATACTTTTATTATTTTTCTCTATCTTTTGTTCTAGATTTACCATACTTTTATTATTTTTCTCTATCTTTTGTTTTAGATTTACCATTCCTTGCTTATTATCTTCTCTTAGACTTTTGAACATCTGCATTATCATTAATTTCATGTCTGAGAGTTCTTTATTTTCTATCTGAATCTGGCCAACTTCCGGCTCCTCATCTACTTCCACACTTGAGGCCGTATTATTGCTACTAACATTAAAGGCATCTTCCTCTACTTCCTCTCTTTCCTCTTGTGTTTAAACACATTTTAAGAAAACCTCCCCATCCTCTTCTTCAGTATGAAAACGATCACTGATTTCTGGTATTGGGGCACCTTCCTCTTCCATAACCTCTTCCATACTATAATTTAGTTCACTCATGTTATAAAACTATATATATCCCATCTGTGCTTCCCTGACCATCAAAAATCCACACATCTTCTCCCTGTCTGACACCTATTCTGACCAACTGACATTTGCTTTTCACCTTATCATGCATTACAAATACAAAAAAAAATTTAATGTCCTTATTTAATGAACTACACAACAATAATCTATATAGTGCATGTCTGTCTGCAATAGCCCAAATTATACATTCATCCATTCTCCCAGAAATCCGACAGATATTGACAGTCCACAGAATGACTAGCAGTTCACAATCTTGAGATAAATAAAAGATTTCAGTCACAACACTATAATCACACAATGCATCTCGAGCACTCAGAAGATCATCCCAATTCGATCACTATTAACTACCACAACCCTTGATTGAATGATGCAAACTCTGTTGCAATAAAAGATGTATTTTAAGTCTTAGGGGCTAAAATAGGTAAACTATGCCTTGCTCTCTCTCTCTTGGAGTCTTATGTGGCAAGTATCAAGGAATGCCCTGCTTATTATAGACTACAAAAATAAAACCTTGCTCTCTCTCTTGGAGACTTATAGGCTTATATCATGGCAAGACTGCTGTTAACTGCTTCATGATAAAATAAGAATAACATATAAACTTGATTGGAAAACTATGCCGTGCTCTCTCTCTTGGAGACTTATAGGCTGATATCATGGCAGGACTGCTGTTAACTGCTACATGATAAAATAAAGATAACATATAAATAGGGTTGGAGCGGTGAATGGGTTTGATCATTCATAAGTTACACAAAATACACAGCATTCTCAATGCAATGACAAAACTCTCCACTCATCATCAAAACTGCAATCTAACCAACCAAACTCCAACGATCAGATATCCAATCCAACCTCCAAAATCATTGACTTTTCTACAAAATGAACTCCCCAAACACACATGAGACTACTATTCCATAATTCATCACTATTACTATGCCTATCCTATCTAGAAATGAATCATTTTAATGTTCCACAAAAAAAATTCTATTATTTATTTCACTTTTGTCTTAAGTTGTGATATTCATCTCTATTTTCAAAATTGATAAAAAAAAAAAAACAAGCTATTTTATGGCTGTACCCATTTTATCATCATTAATGAATAATTAAATCATATTAAACATCATCATCTAAAATAAGACTGTTTGGCCAAGAAAATTTTGTAAGACAAAAAAATTTTTTAGTGAAAAAAAAAATTTTACTAAAAAAAATTTCTCTATTTTTAACCACACATCTCCTATCATTCTATAGACTCCCTTTTTCAGGTATATGGTAAAATATCAGGTCCCAGTTGGGTGTCCATTGTAACATATTAAAGGAGTCCAAATATCTGGTGTAACAAAATTAAAGATGGTTCAAATAACTACTATTACCATATCTGAGTTGTCTACAATATATATAAGATCATAATCTTTAAAATAACATTGGATTTCTCAAGACAAAACAATTTAATATTTTAACACCACCTATTAATAATTATAAGCAAATTATTAATAACAAGTATTATAACTCAGGTATATGAAATCACGTGAGGTGAGTACACTAGTAATTCAATAAAATATAACTCAGGTATACAGGCAGTAGATCTTATCCACTTTCATTTCTTGGTTTGATGTTAAGTGCATGTTTAAACAAATACTAAGTGAATATGGTCTAGCAGGGTGCCACTAGATTATCTGAATCTAGACACGGTTATATCTAATAACCTTTCACATGTACCGGGTTTGAATCCCCTTTTTGGGTACTTTATTTCTAATAAAAATGGTTTTGCTTTTTGAGCCATATCACTATACGCACTAATATTTAGGCAAAAGTAAAACATCTTTAAACCAAAGTGGAGTATATTAGACATAACTCATTTCTTAGATCTTAGCATAACAAATGTGTTTCAATATTTTTATAAGTTTACTAGCTCAGATTATATATAACTAATTTAGGATGGCAATTCACTCATCCTTGCATGAAATAGGTGATGGGATGTGGTTATAATAATACTAAGAAATCACTAAATATTATAAAATCAATATTTATTTATGGCCTTTAAACACTTAATTAAAACGTTGATGATGATGATGATGATAATAATAATAATGATAATGACAAGGGTTTCAACTACAGCTCTAGGACTAAGCCTAAACATAAAACTAATTTTATGAAGAAATTCATAATTATTGCTTAATTTTAGCATATTTACTTATATCTTAAATAACTGATATTCAACCACTGATGATAATGAATAATCACATTTAACAAAGACTACACTTAATGAAATATATACGCCTCGTTTAATAAAACAAACTAATATTTATTACTGCATTTCTAACATATACATAAAAATTTCTAGAAAAACATGAAAATTGACATGAATAATAATAATGATAATAATTGATTATATAACAATCCTCAGATTAATTTCAAGTTCTTCCCCCTTTCCCTTCAAATGTATTTTGTATTAAGTTGGATGTCACATTGACCATGATTTTCACTCCAAGAGAAAAGTATTTAAAAAAAAAAAAATATTATCTGCTCATTAGCACACATACTTTATAAATCTAACATGTAAGTAGAATGTTAAAAAAAAAATGTTAGTAGAATTGAAAGAGCAAGTTTTAGAAACAAGTTTTAAATTATTTTTTCCCCCTCTCTTCTACCTCTGAAATGCTATACTTAACTTGAAAAAAAATAATCTAATATTCTAATACTACTTGCTACTTCACATTCACTCGCAATTATACACATATAAAAATATTATTATGTATGTGCGTGTTTTATCCCATAATAACAAAATATTATTTAAAACCAAAATAATAATAATATATTAGTTAAAACTAAAATCATAATACCATAAAAAAAATTATATTACATATTAATATTTCATAACTGTAAAATTAATAAACAAATAATTTTGATACATTCAAGATAATTTATGAAGCTCAAAGTTATTATTAGTAAGTCATTCTTGTTTTTAATCGATCTGAATAATCTTTAAAAGTTCTTTAAATAAAATATACCACTTTATTGCTAAAATGTTTATTAAGACTCTGATATCATAAAGAAAATAGATATAAAAAGTCATCATATCGATCTTTTGTTTGTGGCAAATTTCCAAGGGTTCAAACTTGTCTTGTATAATGTCTATATTTCTGCAGCTAACATTTCCGTTTTATGTGGGAACAATCTCTTTCTGGAGGTGTATAACCATTTGATGATGATGACTCTATTGAGGTTATTTGCTTTAGTGGACAATTTGGAAATCATTATATTAATTTTTCTTCTCTTCCTGTCAAGCATGTGGATGAAATACAGCAGTTGTTTTCACATTTATAAATTTTCTTGAGTTTAAAATCAGTTGTTGGAACAATTAATTGGACTTGATGATTAATATTTATCGGTAGATTAATTTATCTTTCATCGAATGCAGGTGAATGCTTTCTTCCTTCTATTAAAAACATCTTATTTCTCTGGTCAGTTGAAAGGTGTAGAATATTATTTTAGACACAACATCTTTTCTTTCCTATGTGATGTGCAGCTTCCCCCAGATGGTCCGGAAAAGATGGGACATACATATAATTTTTCTAGCCAGCCATTTCTTATATTTTCAACATTCAATTTAATAGTCTAATAATCTGAATCATAATCACAATAATAATAATTATTCCAGACAGCTTTTTATATCCAATTTTTAGCTAACTTAACCAATCAGAGATAGCGTCACTTGCTATTTTTGGACAAATTCATTTTAATTAGATCTCTAATTTATTTTCAACTAAATTATTTTTCAACTGAAAAGTTTAATCCTTTTTCCAGACACTTTTGTTTTAAAAAAAAAAATAGACTTAATCCTTTTTTCCTTTTTACACCTAGGTAACATTTCAAATTTTTGAGCTTCCTTCTTTAGATCTTAAGATAAGACAATTTCAAAATTAGAGTGCCCACCCAGATTAAGCTCCCAAAGTGACAAACAATCATTTACAAAAACAAAATTGCTACAAAAATAGATATCTGATTCACCAGATTTCCTCTTTTAACATAAAATTGTACAAAAAAAATAATTTGACAGATTTAACCCTTCCTTTTCTTTCAATATTTAATAAATGTAAATTTCTGTATGTAATGTACACACATACTTCATTATTTCAAATCATTCATAAACTAACATTAAATAATATAATTGCTAGCTTAGTAATTATAACCCTATTATTTAAAATTAAATCTGTAACTTTTAAATCCCAATTACAATTATAGAAAAGCAAAATAGAAGTAGAGAATAAGATATTAGAATTGATCAAGCATAGGTTAGTTTTAAAGAAAGTTAAAATGTTGAATATTTGAAATATAAAACAATTAAATAACTTACACGTACACTGCTTATACGTATGCGTTATAACTTTGCTTTTTAAAGAAAAATTAAAATTTGAATAGTTTAAATGTGTGTATTACCTTTCTATCAACACACAAACAAGTAAGGCATATAATTGTTGACCCACTCTCTTTCTATCTAAAGCTTTTAGAACTGGACCTTGTAGGGTTTGAACTTGGATGCCCTACAGCTTCATTTATTGTTATATAAAAATGTGATGATGATTTTGGTTTACCTTTTCTACATGCACATTACTATAAATTTAGCTAGTAACTAAATTGTAATGTCACAATATATAGATGACAACACACAAACTTGAAAAATAATTAGTATAAAAAAATTATGCTTTGTGTTTCATTATTATTATTATTTTAACCTTAATTTTTAATTTTAGAATATTGAACACAGACATGCCACCCAGATGACACACTTAAAAGATTTTCAGAACATTTGACTCCAGGCTAAAAGTCCATAGCCACACCAATGCTCTCTTCACAATATATATCCACAACCAATGCAATGTGAACATGTTAGCATAAAACCACACTGGAAGGAATGTGCATCTGACAGTGTGATATTATTTGAAGAACATGACCTTTGTCCAGTACAGGAATGTATGACTATCTGGTGAAGGAAATATGCATGTAAAATAATAAAGAGGAACCTATTGATGGAGAGTGGTCTATCTTGCCAACTTATAGTCCCTATCCATAGAGCTGAAAGGGGGTCACTGTCATGTGAAGTACTCCTCCTCCATTTCAATGCCATGACTACTTCTTTGGGGTCATGTATTCAGTTGGACACATTGCCCTGTATGCTAACACTTCACATTACATTAATATAAACATCCATATATCCCTCCACCAGCAATGACACAACTACAAAACAAATAGTCCAAAGTCAAAAGCCCTTTAAACTATCATATACTTAAACGAGTCTAAGCAGCTATCTACACTCAACTTAAATTTAAGTCAATTTAATTTAATTGTTTAAAAAAATCATTAATTTAGGGTTTTTAACTTATTTTAAAATCACATATTGTATTCAACTTATTTTTTCCACAAATAACATATTTGACTTATTTTTTAAAATCTAATAATGCACAAAATAATGATACATATTTGATTTTATCTTTAAATTTGTTTGCAATCACAAACTCCTGCTCTATTACAAACAGACCTTATACTAAGCATAAAAAATATATATATATAGTACATTTTTTTTAAAAGATTACGTTTAAACTTTAGATAAGAATTTTAAAATTGCCAAGTTTATAAAAAATAAAGTTTAGGTTTGATCAGGAGAAAGTCTATAGTTCATATTTAAAGAAAAATAAAGTTGAAAGATTTTAAATTAAAGAGAGGTTACATTTTATTTTTATCACTTATAATTTATACTTTTCTTTCTCTGGGCTCATTCCTTTACAATGAAGATCTGAGTTTATGCAAGGGCCATTTCTTGTAGATGATAGATGATTTATGAAGCTTTACGATGATGTTACCAGTGGTTCAATTCTGGGATCCATGGAGATGAAAGCAACCTTTGGCCGGTCGGTCCAAGGGAAGCGCGATTAAACAGATTACATTTTTGGTAACAGTGACAACTTTTTTTTAACTTTTCAACAATGACAAACGAATTCAAAATTCTAATCTTCTAATTAATTATTTTTTTTAATTTTTCCTTTTATAGTCCTGAAGTGTCTTATCTAGGAATGTGCGGATCCATCTAATGTATTAAATACATTTTCCTCTGTGGTCTGTGTATAAATCTTGGGTGGGAAAAGCAAGTCTTTTGTTTCTATTTCTCGACTCTTATCTATTTCGTAATAATTTTTTTTAATGGTCATTTTGCCCTAAGGATCTGTTTGTAATTTTATTTTTGTTAAAAACTCTTTTCGTTATTTTTAAAATTAAAAGGTTTTTATTATATTTATTAAAGGATTAGAATCTTTGCTTCAATTCTATAATTTTTTTAAGCTTATTTTATTTCAATATTTAAATTAAACTTATTAATAAATTAATAACTCATTATTTGTGCATTTTGAATGTCTGTGCTTTTAATTCTTTATTAGATATTTACAAAAAAAAATTTAAGTACTAAAATTTAAATGTAACGTATATATATATCCCATTACAATATATAAGTTAACTTTTAAATCCATTCACCATTTGCATATATAAATCATAATTTAAACAATATGATTACATTTATTATGTTTTCAATCTATTTAAAAATTAATTACTATGTGATAGAATCAGTACATTATATATAATTAGAGGAGATTTGAATCCAGACTTTCAAGCTTTCTTAGGTCATGCATTCCATATAAGATGGAGTGGATGATTTAAGGAAGCTTGAAAGACTGGGTTCAAACCCCCCCTCAATTACATCTAGATTAAAAGTATATACAGTATACTTGTTGTAACAAGCACAGATGACGTTACATTGTGTTTTTATTATTAAACATGTTCGCATTTAAAAATTTTCTTTAAGAATTAAAAATTGAAATTAAATATCATCTTAAACTCGTATATATAAATCGCACAGATAAAAAAAAAATTATTAAAATAAAACTTTATTAAAAATAGAAAGGTATTTTAAAAACAAAAACTTAAAAAGATTTAGAGATAAAAATATATCTTTAATCTTGGAAAACACATTAATCAATCAGAAATGGAAATGATTGTTTTAATTAGTTACATGTAAACTAGCCTTGGGCATTTAAATGTAAAAGCATCGGTCAGATAGGAAAACAATAGAAACTAATAGCCAATGAAGAGAAAAGCAATGGAATTGGACCTCAGCGAAAAGACCATCTCATCGATGACGCAATGTAAATTCAATCTTTCAAATTAATATAATAAGACAAGTTTGGAAATTATTAAGGATGATATATTATTTATGATGTGACAGATATGTGTTAGTGCAGAAGTGAAGGAGAAGGGATGGAAAAGATGCACTCTTCAATCCCTTCAGTTTTGCTAAGAAAGAAAGAAATGAACTATCGTTTTTCTACATTGAGGACCAGTAAAAGCAAAAAACCTCCGGATGGATAAATAAATCGGCCAACAGAATACAAATCTTAGGACGGTGTGGGAATTCACATTCATGGCAAGCAACGGATAAAGATGAACTGTTTTAAACCGTAAGAACTTTATAAATAATGAACATTAAATTAAAACTTTCCAGATTTAAATGATTGCAATATTATCCTATCTGACCAACTTAATTTATTAATAATGTTATTTGGTGTATTTCTTTTTTATATATATATTTAAAATCATTTCCATTTATTTATTTATTTTTTGTTCTTTAAGTTTTATCATGATTTTTATTTTTCATTAAATTAATTATATAAATGTTAAACTTAAGTCGGGCGTGAATGGCTGTATAGATTTGTAAAGTTATATTAGGGGAGGGTAATCTTAGGTTATTTGTGTCATTGTTAGATTGGGTCCATGGATTGGATACATTGATGTAGTTAGTAGATGTAGTCGGAGATTCGCTACTGGCAGAATTGTTTATATATACGCCGCACTCACCCATTTGCCTATGGAAGGAATTATAAGACGGAGAATGCAGTTCCTTTCTATGGAGTTTTTTTTTATTGTTCTTCTCATTAGATAGATGTAATATTCCTATCTGATGAGAGTCAATGTTTTCTCTTAATCTTTTTGGTGCTGCCGTATTCCGTATTACATTGAATACATCGATGTATCAGATGAATTGATGCCAGTTTGACTACGAATTTTAGCTTAAGGTTAAATAGGGATAGAATGTTTATTTTCAAATGCAAATCTATGTAGTCTATTCATACTCGACACTAAACAAAAATGCATTAAATTTAAGTTGTTTATAGACGTTTGCATGGATTGGTTATCGGTTAAGTATGTTTTGAGTTTTCATATTTGATCAAAATATATAGACATTCGATAAATAATGATACCTTACAGTGAGTATCTAAAATGTATTTATTCGGATGTCTTTTAAGTTATTGGTGACAATGCAAGTATCTTATGGTGAATACTATTGGGTTACTTATAAATTTCCCTCTGCAATTGTCGGTATCAATGATTTTATATTTTGATCGTTTATGTTGATTTTGAAATGTTTTTGACCGTTGTAATCTATGTAACCGATCTATACGCAACATATTAAAACAAGCTTTTATAATCCCATCTGTGCAAACTTAATTAAAATGTAAACTTATAATATAATAGAAATTAAAATGTAATTTAAAATCTAAAGTAAAGTTAAAAAATAATGTTAAATGTTAAAATGTAAACTGATACTAAAACAATTTTCAATCTTATATATATATATATGTGCATAAATAAATGTTTGTATGCTAATTACTGGCAGTGGCTTAGTTTATTTATTTTTTAATATTGAAATTATAATTAGATAAGGTATTATAGTATTAAATCTCTGCTATTCCACTGAGCTAGTGACATGGGCTAACTACCGGAAACAAAAAAAAAAATTTTTTTTTTTACTTACGTATCTGCCTACTTTATAAATTTTTCTAGGTTCAAATGCCTAGATGGCGCCCTGTAGTGCAGTTTACATAAGTCTATCTTCTCCGGATCATTACATTGTATTTAAATATTATATATATATTTAATTGGAGAATATTTTAGATTTATCTTTTTATTATTATAACTATTAATTAGTTAATAAAATTATTAATTGTTTGAGTTATTATTATACATTTTATTTAAATATAAATATTTGATTCATTTTATTCTTATACATATATTCAGCAATTTTTTGTCATTCAGATAGCTTGTACTGATTAACAATAAAATTTAATATATGTGTGACACCTAAGAGATTAAATTAGATTATAAAATAAGAATCAACTTTAAAATTCATGTATTTTATTTTTAGCAGTAATGCATAATATCAACATGATCATAAATTGAATTGTTCACCTTAATGATCTCAGCATATTTATATAGTATTTAACATATGTTTATCTATATTTGCTTCTTATAGTAGCATCAGATTTGTTTTCTTGCATACTTTTTATTTTGCTTGCTCTTTTTCATTAATTAAAAATGGATGTTTAAGAGGCATGCTGATTGTTTGTTATTATTTGGATTTTGCTGCTATTTGTCTCTTATTATCTATTACATTATATATATAATATTTTATACAGTCATATGCTATTATAGTAAATGATACTCCCAATTAATATTTGACAATACCTATAATGAGCATATTGCCATCTGACAATGTGTGTGAGATTTTTGGACTTGATTGTGACTGTCTTTTTTTTTTAAGTAAGCTGAGATTGGCCAATAATAAATAAATATTTGAAATATTGTAGATGAAAACTTAATTAGAAGTTGGCATATTTAAGAGCCTACAAAGAACCGTAAAGAGAAAAATGTGAATAAAACCTGAAAATCTGAAATGTACTGCAATAGTTAAAAAAAATTCTAGGTCAGATTATTTTATTTGCAGTGTACTTTATGTAAAGTCAGTAAAGTTTAGTTTTGAATATAATTTATTTGATATAGAAATTTCAATATTTTATAAATAATTGATTAGCATTATTTATAAATATTGTAATGTGTGTTTACTAATACTAATTTAGTTATATATATTGTGACAAATAAATTCATCACATATCCATCCATAATATTAAATTGTAAGTAAAAAATATAAGGAATCATTTATTTATGTAAAGTTTAATTTAGTTAATATTAAGATTGTTAAAATAATTTTTTAAAATGTTAGATAAAAATAGGTTCAAATTCAGAATGAATACAAGAATGAATGTAACTGTAAATGAAATATTAAAAAAAAATAATTAAAAAAATTATATGCATCTTAATTTTTAAAAAAATATTTTATTTGAATAAAAATAAAAATGATTGTTTTATCATATTGAATAATAAATTCTGTTTTCATTATATATATAAAAATCATGAGCAAATTTTTATAAACAAAAGAATATATTGTTGCTTGGTAACAAGATAAAACTTTCTATTGTACTTTGGGGAAATCAATATTTTTTCCATGAATAATTTATTGCTTTATGAACTTATTGAACAAATAATAATGATCAGTGAATATATTTCACAAAAGAAAAAATGTAGATTCTTCTTAATTAATATCTGCAAGATCATGAATGAAATGAACAACTATTTTAAAAATCATTTTTTTAATATGTGCTAATAAAAGCTAAGTAATTCAAAACCATTTACATTAGAATACATATATAAAAATAAAAAACCTAATGAAGTTGAAAATTACTGGATACCATCTAGGAATAATATATGTGGAAGCATAATGATCATTATCAATGTTGAAATTCTACAGAGGACATAAAAGAAATAAGAACTGTAGGTGAAAGAATGCCAAGATGTTGGCTGGATTGACAAACACTGCTTTAATAAAGTGAAGTTTTGAAAATTATTGTTCTTTTTTTAACTTTCAATTAAAAAAAATAGATATTTATTAGAAATGCTTTTTTCGTTAAAAATCTGAAATATTAGCATATTTATCAATTTTATTCACCATGAATAATACTTAATACTTAAATTAATCAGTATAAATAAATTTAAGAAATAATCTAAAGAATGTATTTTTTAATTTTTTTGAACATATATAATTGATTTATAGAAAAGCTTTACTTGATATATATATATATATATATATATATATATATATATATATATATATATATAACTTTTATTAATGGTATATTTATGTCTAAATGTTAGTATGAAAGATGGTATGTTACTTTCCAGTTGATGTGATTGTAGAAATATATCAGGATATTACTTAAATACAGATAATCACATTCATATCGGCTTTTTCAAACCAAATTGTGCAAACGCTTTTTGCGAGTGTTAAATAATAAATGAATACCCTCTGACCCATACAAGATATAGAATTTATGCAGCAATAAAAGGAATCCTCTTATTACTATGACTCAAATATTTATATATGAGCAAATCTGAAGTACTGGCACAGAAGGTGTGACTATAGAACAGTCACTTTGAATTACTATATATAACTTATGAATGAATGACGCCAATGAAATTTACTAGAATTTACTGAACGTCATTCCAACTGAAATTAATCATATATATAAATCAGCATTTCATCGGCGTCATTCATTCATAAGTTATATATAGTAATTCAAAGTGACTGTTCTATAGTCACACCTTCTGTGCCAGTACTTCAGATTTGCTCATATATAAATATTTGAGTCATAGTAATAAGAGGATTCCTTTTATTGCTGCATAAATTCTATATCTTGTATGGGTCAGAGGGTATTCATTTATTATTTAACACTCGCAAAAAGCGTTTGCACAATTTCGTTTGAAAAAGCCGATATGAATGTGATTACAATTGTATACAGACACTATAAAAAATAAATGCTGATTTAAATACAGATAGAAATTTTAGAAATTGCAATAGAGTCAAAAAAGATTATAACATAGTAAATTTTTTTAATTTTATGATTGTTAGTATAATTTTCCTTATGCTATAATGTTAATAAATTTATATATTATTGATAAATGCATCATTTGATTCTCTTTTATAAGGTATTGATTCACCTCTTTCCCAATTTACAGATGTATTAAGTTACAGATATCTAATTCTTAAATTACAAATTTACTGATATTCATTCACACCATCCAAATATATAAATCTTTAACAATTCTGGTTTATATAAATTTACTTACAGGCAAAATATTATAATACAGTTATAGTCTTATATTGAATTTACATTATTATAAACAGTTAGTTGAGCATAGCTAAATTATTATTCATTACATTTTGGTTACGAATATATTAGCCAATTTATAATAGCGTTTTATAATAATACTATTGTCTGTGACAATATATATATTATAACCCACTCACACATCACCACTCATGTACATTATATGAGCAAATGCCCCAGGCGCCGGTTCTATTAATGAATAAAACGATTTATCACTTTATCTGATTCATAATTAATGCTGAGACTCTTTTACTTGTGTTTATCTTACAGCTTCGCTCAGTGGGAGGTTACAGAAAGTTCATAACATATAGAGAATATAAATAAATGAAGGAAGAAATACTATAAGCTATTAAATAAAATATAAACCTTATTTATTAATTAACCAAATGATATAGGCTAGCAGAGTTTTATTTATTCCCTCTAACAAAATATAATTTCAATTTGACCTCTTCCATCATCCAGTTACACTCTATAATAGCTCAATATAACACTGACAGAATAGAAAAGCACAACACTAAATAACTCTATTGTCCAGCACATCTTAATCTAAATAGCTGAATCAATGTTGATCTAGGAACACAAAATCAGATCTCAGGGAATCTATAACACAGTTAGACTAAGAACTATATTAGCCAGTAATTTATAACTCTAAATTATAATAAGATATAATGAAATAACTTAAATAATGTTTACTGGGCTAACAATTAGATAGTGAAGGAGATAGGGAATCTTTTAATCTCACATCATCATCTAACTAATTACTTTAACTAGGCAACACTTTTATAAGTTTATAACATGGTAAAATATTTCATGTAATGTTTGGATCTAGGAAACAATATTATCAGATCTTAGCATATTTAATATCATAGCCATAAAACAATATATTTTATTTTTGTAATATATGTATGAAATATGGAGATGTAGAAACCAGAATTCGAATGCATATAAGAACAACTCGAGACACAGTTTTAAATAATAAACAAAGATTTATTTACACTCAAGGTTTAGTTAAAAATAATTAATATCAGAATAAGACTTTTGTCTTAAATTTTAAAATTTACAAGCAATTTTATTAATTGAAATTTAGGATTATCCCCATTACATATTACATAATTTATTATTGACATTTTTATAAACGTAAATTAGCTAACAAATTATACCTTAATATTCTGACTTTGAATATCCCAGCTATCTAAATAATTGTTATCAAAATACACCACTGAATAAATCATACATTATATTATTGGACACAATATACACTTTTGGAGAGGATATACTATCAACCGTTGGAATAAAACAAATTAATACATTTGTCTATCAAGAGAGCAACTTTAAATAATCTTAATTAAATAATTACTTTCAATAGCTACAATTTCAGGCATACAAAATAAAATATAAACAAATACTAATCATACGGATGATTTGATGGTTTCCAACTTATGGCAAATTCAACATGATATACTGTACAATGTTTATTTTCAGATATATAAACTTTGCAATATTATACCTTTATATCCGCGACATTATTTACATTATGCGTGTGTGTTACATCCCATGCAATAATAACAAAAAACAATATTTCTACACATTATCAATTTATTCAGGAATTATTAAATAATTATTTAATTTCGGACAATGTCATACATCTACCAGCAAATAGAACACTATATCTATTCTAATATTCAATAAAGAATTTAAATTAACTATTTATCCGACCACTGACTGAATTACACAGAGCTATATTTTATTATAATACAAACTATACGTTCAAGAGGAGTCCAGCACATGAGGAGCAAACAAACTCTTTAACTAATATATCAACAATAATTTATTTGAATCTGAAATACACTATTGTTGGAATTTTTCTCATCACCAAACAAACAATGGGAAAATGTCACTTGATTTCATAAATATCATTTCATAATACGTACGTATGCAATCTAAAATAGGCTCTACTCATGGCAAAATACTTAAAAATATACTAAGGGGAAAAATCTTTCATCCCTACAAACATAGAACATATCAAGAATAACTTCCTTTTTCACAGCTCTTCTACATATCTAGCATTATACGCTGGCAGATAAATACACACAGATAAATCAATCACCCCTTCAATCTTTAGGACATGACAACATCCGAAATTTATGTTGAGAAATAGCTATAAAACTAAATGTTTATTAAGTAAATATAATAATTGCACAAAATAACCACACACATGCACAAATACAAGTATGAAAAACAATTCTAAGTTATATAATATGCAAAAGTTATGACAGATAAATAACATATTAAAATATAAATTTTTATCTTAAATGAGACATTCAATTGCTTCAAATTTAAATAATATTAATTATTATGAATGGGTTTTATACTTTAAACAGCAATAATCTAATACATTAAGTTTTATTACCTCTAACACAATATTCTTTCTTTTTTTCCTTTTTTCTTTTCTAGCTACTCTTGAAATTAACTCTCACTTCGAAATAAAAGAGAGATATATAAGATTAAATCCTCTTTAATAATATACCCAAAATATATATGTTTCACTTTCAAATAAAAGAAAACAAATCATATTTAAGCAATAAGATTTTACCAGCATATTTATCGTTTTTGTGGATATGCTATCCTGAGAATTTCTTGAAGCTCGCAAATTAAATACACATATAATATTAAATACATACAACACTAAATCTGTCTAACTATCTATGATATATATATATATTATTAACAATAAATAATAAAAAAATAGTCATTCTTCTTTTAAACTTGAGAAAAAAAAAATTCACTTGCAAAGTTCCTTTTCAAGCTTAATAAATGATCCGGAGATGAATTCCAAAATGAGTGTGTTTTTAAATATGAATATGAAACATAAAATAAGTTCTTGTAAGACAAAACAGTTATAATTCACAATTAATTTAGTAAACCTCCAATATCCTTTAGCCATAAGCTAATAGAGTTTACTTATATATCACACATAACGATAAATATTTATAATAAATATGTGGAAAGACAATTTCGGCTATTAATTGGTATATTCTGTTATTTATTTTTAAGCACATCTCAGGTATTTAATTCAATGATAACTTAACATATTTTTCTGCAGAAAATATTTACTTTCATAATTTACAGATTGGTATTTGCATTATTAACTTTAATAAGTTGCTGATAATTGTTCACATGCAATTTGTATTTCCTTAAACATTAACACATATATCCATATATCGAAGAGAACAAAAATATGTAATATTAAAGTCCTCCTATTAGATTTAGACATCTATATTTGGTAAGTAGTAGTAATTAATTATTCTGGGTAAGTCATATCTATATTTCTTTAATAAAACACATATTATTTTATAAGCATAATATAAGATATAAAGTTAGCATTCCGCAATAATCATTAAATATCAAACACATAATCAAGTACATGTATCCTTTTAAATTTTAACTTCACTTTTGTATATGTAAAATATAAGTTAAAGAGAGAGCTTATCAAGGTAAATTTTGTTAAAAAAGTCTGCATATACTTCCATGACAACAAAACATTATAAACATCACACATGGGTCTTAAAAAATTATAAAGTTCTTGCATTTTGATATTCTTTTTAACAGAGATAAATAAAAGTAAATGAAATAAAGTAAGTTTAACATTATAAAAGCACATCTTTAAACAAAATGAAAGTGTTAATTTAAATGTTTTAATTAGACAAAAGAGGCAAGACTGATACCTTTATATTTCTATTCAGCCAAGACCTTATAAAGCTTAAACGTCTGAAGGTCCAATAACAAGCTTCATGAAAAGGCTGTTTGAGAGTTTCACTTTAAATTGTTTTGGAAGATAGATATATAATCGATAGCAGCAGAAAATGAAAAGTACACTTGTTGAAATTACAAAAGATAATGTTTTTTTATTATTATTATTAACTATCAGTTTAAAAAAAAATATTTCTCCCACCAATCAAAAAGGTCACCTGATCAGCAGAAGCTTGACTCCCACATTTTTTTCTTTTTTAATCAATTAATTAATATTCAAAAAATCTTTTCTAAAAAAAAATTATTTTGACCTTCACAATTAAATCAAGTCAAATAAAACAAAAAAAAATAGCTTTTTATAAACTTAAAACAAATGAATATCAATTAGCTATTAAATAAAATGGTTTATAATATTATTTAAGTTGGTCAAATAATTTACTAATTCAAATATCCATTAATCATTAAAGAAGATATATTTTTGCAAAATTATTATAGATAATTACTGTAATTTAAATGGTTTATTGTAAGTGTAATATGATTTATTGCAATTAGAATATGAAATGAAAATGAGATAATGACAACATTCACACACATATACGCTGCTATGTGAATATTAAATTATTCTAACCAAAACATATCTAATATGTCTATGGGTTAAACCTGGCTATAATATTAGTAAAAGGGATGGGTGTCAATGAATAATAAATCAGAAAACCATTCAACAAACACCAACACTATCTTATAAATAAATAAAACAACTTTGCATCAATCTACTATCATAACACTTTCTGTAATAATCCACCCCCTTCCCTGTATTAAACACTATCAAAATATAATAACAACAAATGCTTGAAAAATTGCTAACCAAAATGCACAGTTGGCCCACAGATGAGTCTTTGAACCATTAATAAAAAAATTTTAAAATTTTAAGGCGATTTCATTTTTTTTTTTAGTACAATGCAGTTATCCATTACTGATGTAACACAGCTTAATTACTTGTGCCCATTCAGAAGGTCACAATATATATATAATCCCAGTGCATAATGCTATACTGAAATAAATATACAAATATTAAGCAATTAAATCATCCCAATACGAACTCTAATGTATTTATATATTAGTTCACAGAGGGCAGTACTGGATTTCTTAATCATGTGGGATGATTTAATTGATATATATATATATATATATATATATATATATATATATATATATATATATATATATATATATATATATTGTTACAATCCAGAATATTGGAATTTGAAATTAAAGATTTTTTTTTAATATTTGCTTTTCCTTTCAATTCTAAATTTGATTCTGATTTACTGCTTTAAAAAAAGAATCTATTCAAATTTTATTCTTATCTTAGAGCATCTCTCACCTTAGCTCAATTAATCACAACTATCCATCAGCATAGAGTCAGACTGACTTCTCTCTCAATCTGGGTGCACTTTTTGAAATAGCTCATATTGTAATTTTAACATCATATACATATTTTTTCAAATATACTTTATCTTCATAAATTTCTATTTCATCATAATTTTTTGAAATAAATGATCAAAGACATGTGAAAAAGATAAATAATCCCCCAGATGGCATTTCATGTTGAATCAGCAGTCAGCAGTTGGCTCAGATCACAATCTCTTACATGTATTTGATTCATTTATTTAGGATTTTATAGGTAGCAATTCACTATAGTTTGACTACAAATATCAAACTTACTACACCCAAAACATTGACACAAACCAATTTATAGGATTATATTAATGATTATCATTATTCATTCATTAACCTAAAGATTATCACTAACTTAAGTATACTCTTTATGCATTTAATTATAATGTGTTAGAGGTATCTATACCTGAGTTTTTTTTTGCCATGTTGACAATTTTTCTAACTTTTATGACACTACTCCTGTGCAAGACAAGAGAAGATTTTATTCCAATTTAATATCTTGTGAAGTGATGCATCTTTCCCAGAACTCAATAGTTAATTTGCATATAGAAGTTGAACCTAATTTCTATATATGCAGTCATAGGGGGGGAATCAGTATGAGTGATATATAAAATTATGTCAAAAAGATACTGTAGATTAAATATGAAAACTAAAATGAGTATATTTGATAATAACAACAATAAATTCACTTTATAGTAGACCAGTGTTAAAATATATTGATTAATACATGATTATAGGAATTCATATATGTGGACTTTAAGTGATTTAGAATATATTGAATTTATTATTTCTTTAAGTGAGTTAGAATATCTTGAATTTATTATTTCTTTATATATGTGCATTTTTATTGTTATTGTTAATCCAATTTAAAATTGTTACATTTTTTGTTTTTGTTAAGTCAAAAAGTTTATTTTTGATATTATTATTCTTTATATTATTTTAAAACTATGTGTGATATAACATATGGGAATAACATATAAGAAGTGAAGAATGTGGAATATATAAGAATGAAGAATATATATATAGATCAGAGTGATGAACATGAATTCATAAAGGTTGCAATTGCTTAAATTTGAATTCAAATTTGTAATCAGATTGAAAAAGAAATGTAGGAGATAAAGATATTAGTCCATTAAGTATTAATAATAATGGCAGTCTCTTATATCTATGAACTATAAATTTATGCTAGTGTTGTTCCTAGATCTTTTTTAGACCTTTAATAAGACAAAGTAAATGGAAGTCTAATCTAGAATGTATTTATAATTTATAACTAACATTTAAACTCTGGCTTGCTGCACAATTATATTTTTAAAATATAGCAAAGTCTACTATAGCAAATTAATTTGTTCCAGAATGCCACTTGTTATATTATTCACTTCCTTGTAGTTTATATTAAAATACATACATTTAGAGATAATGCATTCTAATGACTTAACCAAAGTTATCATTCAAAATAACCATTTAAGTTGTAAAAATTAGAAATATAAATGTAAAAATGCATATAAACTTAATTGCTGTACTTTATATTTTAATAAAATCTAAAATTACATATTCTAATAAAAATTCATAGATGATTAATTTCAGAACTGAAAACCTCAGCAGTGCTCTTATCAATGCTAACAAGCTTTCCATCCTTTATAATGCTATACAAGTAATTTTTTTTCTGAATACATGTTGCTGGCAATAAATTCTTTTGCAGGAATAATATTTAAACTAGCAAAAATTCTTCAACAATTGCTTGACCTTTCACAAATGATCACCTCATTAATGTTATCTATCATCTACCATTTGCTTTAAATTAATTAACAATAGTAAAAGAGTTTTAAAAAAAGTGTATAAATTGCTGATTTAGCATTATTATATTCAGAACTTAAATCACTGGTAATTTTATAGTTTTAGTCTTTTAGAAATTATCTCTTCTTTTTTTTCGACTTCAAAACTGTTCACCTTTTTGACACTATTTATCCAGTTCGTAATTAAAAGTAATAAGTGAATGCATAATTTTTAAAAATATATATTAATAAAGTTGAATAAACTGTAGAAAAAAACAAAACACAAATAGGCTTACAAAATGTGATAACATTGTTTGATGCTTTACACAATGTGAAATTTCTAAAAATAGTTACTATATCAACTAGTAGTGCTTTATGTATCATTTTCTACTTCAGCAGATAGCATTCAACAATTTGAAAATTCCATGTTTAACACTTAGATTTTTGCCATTTTTCACAGAATTTTCATTTTGAATATATATATCATTAAAAACCAACCAATACTTAGATGATCCCAATACCAATACCAATCAACAATTTTATATAGACACTAATAACTGCAACTTAATCACAGAGATTGAAAGTATTGATACAGAGAAGTTTAAATAAACCTTCTTAAACAGATAAATATAACCTATTGTGAATGCAGACTAATAAATAGTCAATTATAACATTATAAACTTCAATCAAAATTTTCAAATTGCACTCAAATTATTATTTAAATAATAAGTGTAATAATTTAAATCTCTGTGGTCAAGTTGCAATCTTTAGTGTCTGTATAAATATATTGGATAATAAATAAAAGTGGGATTATACCTTTATTGCTAAAAGGAGGTTGCCTTGGCAACAATTTGAAATTGTCTGGCAACAATTTGAAATTGTTAATTGTTATTGATATTGAGATTGTTTAAGTGTTGACTGGTTTTTAATGATTTCTTACAAACCCATTTAACTGTGAGCATTATTACACCTATATATATAAATATCCAACAGTTAATTATGCTTATCTCAGTCTATCTTTCACTTTAGCTCAACCCTATCACAACCATTCATCAGCCCAGCAGTCATACCAACTTCTCTCACACATATGATACATTTTTGAAACATCTGGTTCACCTCTTTTTTTAAACAGAATAAGAAATATATAACTCATATTGTATTTTTTTAAAGTACATATATACTAGTTGTTTTTTTTTATCTACTTAACTTCATATATATATATATATATATATTACAAACATGTATTTATCAAAATATCCTGAAACATATGAACAAAGATAGGTGAAAAAATAAATGATTCCCAAGATATGAATTTTGTGCTGAACCAGAACTCATCAACCTATATATATATATAGTGCCATTACAATTTAGTCATTAGCTAAATTTGTATATGGCACAATATTATATATATATATATATATATATTGTGCCATTACAATTTAGTCATTAGCTAAATTTGTAGTAATGTGCATGAAAGAAAATGTGGAACAAAAATCATCATCACATTTTTATATAGTAAAGGAAGCTGTAAGGCACCCAAGTTTAAACCCTATGAGTTCCAGTTCTAAAAGCTTAAGACAGAGAGAGTGGATCAACAGTTATATTCTTTATTTGTTTGTGTGTTGATAAAAACTCAAATATAGTAGTACACACATTTAATAGTTATTTTTTTTTGTTAAAAAGTAAAGTTATAACTTGTTACACATATATAGGCAGTGTATGTGTAAGCTATTTAATTGTTTTATATTTCAAATATTAAACTCTCTTCAAAGCTAACCTGCATGTGCTAAATTCTAATGTTTTGTTCTGTTTCTGTTTTATTATTATCTGTTTCTATTCTGTTTATCCATAATTATAATTTGGGGTTTAAGAGTTATAGTTTGGGATTTGAAGGTTAAGAATTTAAATTTGGATATTAAATTTTATAAATTTCTAGAGGAAAAAAATCATTCAGATTATTTTAGTCAGCCAGTTTATAAATGATTTGAATAATGGCAGTGTGTGCTTGGATATATTACATACATAAATTTACATTTATTATATATTGAAAAAGAAGGATTAAATCTGTTAAATTATTTTTTTTTACTCAACAATTTTGTATTATAAGGGTTGTTTTTTTGTTAAAACCTAGAGACGATGTGAGAAGTCTAATTTTAAAAATGTCTCATCTTAAGATCAAAAGAAAGAAGCTCAAAATTTAGGTGTTACATATGTAAAGAAAAGGGATTAAGTCTATTTTTTTTCCTTCAAAACAAGTTTGTCTAAAAATCAGGATAGTTAGATTTTTCATACTATCCAGCTAAAAAAAGCGATTTGGTTGAAAATAAGTTATAAATCTAATTAAAAGAGGTGGTCAAAATAGAAAAAAATCGGATATAAAAGCAGTCTGGAAAATCAGTTGGGGGATTATAGAGACTTTAAAAAATATTGAAACTAAAAGGACAAGCATTTTTAACTCTACAAAAATCTCAATCAAAAATTATTTTTTTATTATTATTAAATTTTTTTTTTGAGGATTGAAGATATAAGGATGGCAGGGTAAGAAAAATTAATATATATATCGTCTGTTGACCAGACCATCCAGCCAGTGCATCATATAAAAAAAGAAAATGTCTTGTCTGAAATTATAAGATTCTACACCTTCTTACTGACTGAGAGAAATAAGATGTTTTTAAATAGAAAGAAGAAAGCATTCACCTGCATTTGAAGGCGATCAGAAGAAAAACAATTAATCTACAGATAAATGTTAAATCATCGAATTCAATTAAATCCAGTAACTGAGTTTGAACCCAAGAAAAATTATAAATGTGAAAACAACTGCTGTACTTCATCCACTAACAGAATCATGCTTGACAGGAAGAGAAGAAAAGTTAATATAATGATTTCTAAATTGTCCACTAAAGCCAATAACCTCAATAGAATCATCATCATCAAATAATTATACACCTCAAGAAAGAGATTGTTCCAAAGTAAAACAGAAATGGTAGCTGCAAAATATAGACATTAAACAAGATAAATTTGACTCATTGGAAGTCGCTACAAAGAATAGAACTGGTAATATAAATTTTCTTTTATATATTTTCTTTATGATATCAGAGACTTAGTAAAATTTTAGCAACAGAGTGGTATATTTTTATTTAAAGAACTTTTAAAACAACCAAGATTGTCTTGCATTGGTGGTTGAGAGGTAAGTATGACTGCCTTGCACTTGAGGCAGTTGCCTGGGTTGCAGGTTCATGTACCAGCCGATGCTGCAATTAAAAAAAAACAACCAAGATCAATTGAAACCAAGAATTTCTTAATAATGATAAACATAAGCTTCATTAATGATTTTATATGTACTAGAATTATGATTGTCTATTAATCTAAAGTTATGAAAGATTATTAATATGTAACATTTTTTTTATTGTTATTTTATTTTAAATAATATTTTTGTTATTATGGGGATAAAACACGCACATACATAATAATATAATACTTGTTGCATATATGTAATTGTGTGTGAATGTAAAACAATAGGCAATATTAAGAATATTAGAGTATTGTGTTTTAAGTTAAAGTATAGCATTTCAGAGCTTAGAAGGGAGGGAGAGAAAAAGGTTCTTTAAACTTATTTCTAAAACTTGCTCTTTCCAATTTTACTAACATTTATTTTTTGTCATTCTACTTTACATGTTAGATTTATAAAGGTATGTGTGCAAAAGAGAAAAGAGAGAGAAAAAAAAGTTTATTTTTTTTGAGATATTTTCTGGTGGAGTGAGAATCTTAGAAAATCTGACATCTAATTTAATATAAAATTATACCAGTTATGGGAAAGGGGGAAGAATTTTAAATTAATGTTATGATTTTAAAACAGTCGATTATGATTATTGTTGTTATTGTTAATATCAATTTTCATGTAAATATAGAAATTTTTATGTATACGTTAGAAATGCAGTAATAAATGTTAATTTGTTTTATTAAACAGAGGCATATATATTTCATTAAGAGTATTTTTTTATTAGTTATGATCATTCATCATCAAGGTGAATATTAGCTATTTAAGTTCCAATTAGATATACTAAGATTAAGCAATAGTTATGAATTTCTTGATAAAAATTAGGTTTATGATTAGGCTTGGTCCTAAAGTTGTGATTGAAACCATTATCATTATCATTGTCATCATCGTCATCATCACATTTTAATTAATGAGCTAGATAAATGTTCAAAGGTCAGAAATAAATAAGTGATTTCATGGTATTTAGTTGACATTCGTGAAAAAATATAACCACCATTCCATCATCTATTTCATGCAAGGATGAATGAATTGCCATCCTAAATTAATCATATAATGTGAGCTAGTAAAACTTATAAAAAAAAATATTGAAACGCATTTATTATGTTAAGATCTAGGAAATGTTTTCTGTCTAATGAATTTTATATAATCCACTTTAGTTTAAAGATGTTTTATGTTTACCTAAGTTTATTGCATACAGTGATATGGGTCTAAAAGCAAAATCTTTCATTTTTATTAGAAATAAAGTACCAAAAAGGGATTCAAACCTGGTACATGTGAAAAAGTTATAAATATAACTTTGTCTAGGTCCAGCTAACCTAGTGGCGCCCTGCTAGACCATATTCACTTGTTATTTACTTAAATATGCACTTGACATCAAACCAAGAGATGAAAGGGGATTAAATCTACTGTCTGTATACCTGAGAAGTTATTTTGAGTTAGCAGTGTACTCACCTACTTGGTGTTATTTCCTGAGTTATAATAACTCATTCTTAATAATTTGTTTATAATTATTGATATTGTGATATCTTGAGAAATCTAATTATAAAAAATATGTTTCATTTAATCCAATGACCCTTAATATGATTGATAACTCAGTCTAATAATTTGTTTAATAGATTATACTCAGCAAGTTGCATATTTTAATTCTTTTCTCTTTGATATAAAATAAAAGCTACAATTCTTTTCTGTTTATTAAGTTTAATATTTGAATATTTGACATTTTAATATAATTTTAAATTTGGATCTTATTGATCTTTTAATTTAGTTACAATATATATATATATATATATATATATATATATATATATATATATATATATTGATGTTAACATTTATCAACTTTTACATTCCGTTTTTGTGATTCATGGCTAAAATTATTATAATATATGCATCAAAAGAATGCTTTTAAAGGAAAATATATACAATATTTTTATTTTTTGAGATAAAAGTAACTAAACTAAATTGATAAATAAGTTTTAAAACTTTGATTCCCATTATTTTCACCTATTTTCATTAAAATTTACCTCATGAATACAATTATTACACTAAACACATCCAAGTAAATATTTTTTAAAAAGTGTGAGCTTTTTATCACAAAAGATGGAAAGAAAATTAAATTTTATCACTTAAGTCTTCACTATTTTCACTGAACATTGTTTTGATTTTCTTTTTATATTTCAAATTTTTTTTTTGTAACTCATGGCTAAATCATTATAAGAAGACTATTTTTTAAAATCATGTGTAACATTTTTATTATAGGCATAAATATTAGCAAATTAAATTCATAATTAAATTTTACATGGTGAAGTTTGCTGTATTTCTAGTAATTGTTGTATATCTTTGCATTTGGTGTTTAAATCTTAATTTGGTGAGAAAAAATTTGTTCTATTAGCTATTTGCACTAATCTTCCTTGTATTAGACCATTTTTCTTATAAGTTGCATGAATTTGCAAGTGAAATCAATTATCGCAATGTGAAAATGTGACTTTATCTAATGTTTAACTCCTAATTAATAAGAAAAACAAAAAGGTAAAGTCAGACAATAAAATAATAAACATTAATTTTTATAATACTATGAGGAATAACACATCTAGGATTACTGAAGTAAAAATTCTAGAGCACTTATGGACCATAAGAAGCCTAAAACTACGTAAGAACTTTTCATGACTTTTTATAAAATGCAATTAATTTATGATTATATGAGAATAATTAATAATTATATAAAATATATATATAGCTTTATAAATAATTTTGTGCTGATATGTTTAAGAAATTTTATTATAGTGATGTAGCCAATTTATGATAATCAGTATCATAAAATTCATTTTTTGAAAAAAGTTCCAAATTATCAAAATAAAAAATGTCTACAAGGGTTTGACAATTATGAATTATTTTGATTTCCAAAAGCCCTTTTTGTGAAAACATTTCTCCAACTAAGGGATGCAAAATTGATTCAGCTCAACATTAAAGAAATAATAAAAATCTCCTATAAAATAAGAAATGAAAGTTAATGTAATTGCACTACAGAAAACATAATAATTTCTCTAATAATGCTCATCTTAGAGATCTTGGATTTATATTGGCCTTGACCAAACTCATAGTAAACTTGCTATGGCTACTTTTCTATTAAACTGTTTAGAAAAGAAAGTGACCTATATAAAATAAAATTTAATTGTCATAGCAATCAATATTTTTAATAAATAATCTTTATGTTTTCAATAATTCAGCTCTCAGCACAAATTGACTTTATTCTCTCATTTATTTCTTCACAAAAAACTTCAATTACCATAGTGTCTTTTGTCTACATACAATAGGATAAAAACAGGCAAAACTCTCCGTACAGTAGTTCACTCCATGCAAGTCAGAGTAATTAATGGATTCCAGAAGGCTTGTGCATAAAATCCCTATCTAGTGCCTACTCATTCAATATCCCCAGACTAGTTTCTGGTTTGTGGCCTTCATCAGTGAGAAGCCTTGGATCTGAGAGTGCTGCTTCTACATCTTAGAATCTAGGTCCTAAAATCTTAGTATCTAGATCCTAATATCTATGTGCAGTGCTCTCAGAAACTAGTTTGGGGATAAGTAGGCACTAGATAGGTATTTTATGTATGAGCCTTCTGGAATCCATTGATTATTCTGGCTTGCATGGAGTGGCACTACTGTATGGAGAGTTTTTCCTGTTTTAATAACAGTTATGAGCAAGCATAAGAAATGCTGATCTTGTGATGTTTGGTGGTACAATAGGATAATTAAGGCACTCAACTTTAAAATATATAGTTTTAAACAGAATGCATATGCACATACTTTACAATTTTTCTTTACAAAAATAGGAACAGTGGCAACCTTATGTTGTAACTCAACAAAAATATACTTTACAATTGCCTGCTGATCTATTATTTTTGGAATTTTCTCCCCCATAGTCATTATATGTCAAATTGTACCACTCTTTGAATTTACATTTTTATAATTGAAATACCACTTAATCCAAAAATGGAATTCGAAAACTATTCTTGGAAAAAATATTAATAAAATTCCAAATATCTCTCCTGTTTTATAAAAAAAAAAAAATAAAATAGAAACCTCATTATAACAGTTACCAAAGTTTATGTTTTGATGATTTCAAAAGTAGTTTATGTTGAATAACAATAACAATAAAAGTGTTTTTATAACTAATATATGCTTATCAAACATTAATAAGAAATACATAAAATCTTATGGTAATGCAAAAAAAGAAATAAGAGAGAAAGCATAATGAAGGCAAATTGACTATATGTTTCCATGAAGGCTAGATGGGTATAGAAACTTTCAAAAATGACATTACACTCTCTACAAAAGTAATTGCCAGACGTATATATCAGAATTCAATGCCCAGTATTGAAAAAAAACAAAAAAATAATTGTAAAAGCAAATTTTCAGGTTTCTCTTTCACTATTTTTTTCTATCTCAAATTTAATAAAACCGTACATATTTATGAACTCAAAAATATTCTTACTGTTTTTAAGTAAAAAAAAAAGCTTCATAAGAAAAAAACTGTTTAAATTTCTAAAAATGTAGAACTCGAAGTCAAAAGTTTATGTTGATGGCTTTTTTATTTGTAATTATATTTGGATTAATTCCAATTATCTACTGACATTATTAAATGTTTTTTATTTATACTTTTCTAAATATATTCAACTATTAATGATAACATGTTAAGTCAGTATAAAACATAACATTTTGAATGGTATTATTTTCTTGATTTTTTTCAGATGGTGCTGATCTGTACTATAATGTTCTCGCATAAGAATTGAATTTTAACTTTTAAGTATGTACATAAGATATAATTTGATATGCTCAGCAATGTTATAAATATATAAAGGAAAAGTATTAGGAATTCATTAAGCAGTAAGATAATATTTTTCAATGTAAGTAGTTAATAAAGAAAAAAAATTTTTAATTAAATAGTCAAATGTAAACCCAGTTTAATTTTCTTTGTTTGAGAATTTAAAATTGTGTTTATTATACATAGTAGTCTCATTTATATCCATGAACTAACTTTCAATGATTTCAGAAAAATAGGATTTTAAAAAAAAATTAAAGAAAAAGATATTGAAAACATGCTTAGCGGATTACATTAAGTGTGTAAATATCCCATCCTGAGGGAGTTTGTATATATCGCTTCCCAGTAAACAAGTTTCAAGCTTTTCTTAACTTGCACCTCCCAGCGCTTATATCTAAAGAAAAAATTATAAATTTATATCATATGCATATCTGCTTATTATACTCTCAGTCAGACACAACTGTACCTTGCAAAAGTAAATGTAGTTAGTGCATCATATGTTTATTTTTTTCATAACTGCATTCTATTTGGTTACAATTATTCTTGTTGATGCCTAAATTAACTTGTTTTATAGGTGTGTGCATATATATATTGATTTTTTTATTCTTTGTATTTGTAAATCCCATTTGCAACCTTTCGTTTTATTCGTCTGAGTTTGTACTGCAGACACACAAACATTTGCAAATTTGAATATATATATATAAACATTACAAGCATAAAGCTAAACTAGTCAATATAAAATCAAAACTACCCCAAATCCAAAATTAAACCAGACCAGCATAAAAATAACATAAAAAACACAACCTAAGGTTTCACTGCTACAAGCAGACTTCTCAAGTGTAAAGAACTACAAAAACTACACAATATATATAATATTAAAAACTACCCACAAATCCATTCACTTCCCATCCACCCTTAATATTAAAAGAACTCTTAAATAAGTTAATTGCTTCATAATTTCTTTGCCATTTAAATTGTCTTCTTATAAAATTGTGTGTAGAAATAGTATATTGTTTGGAAATAAGAAAATTACTTGGAAAATGGGTGTTACATTGAATAATTTATTAAATAATACAAAAGAAGTTTTTGATAGAAAGACTATTCCTGGTGTAGTATATTTTATTTCTTGTTTATTGTAAGAAGGTTTACATAGGTCAGAGTAGTTTGAGTTTAAATGAAAGAATAAAGATTCATAAAAGTAGAGTTAAAAATAGATATCTTAGTTCTGCTTTGTTTGTCCATGAAAAAGATACAGGCCACACTATTGATTTTGATGAAGCTAAGGTTGTCTTCTTTGAGAGAAATGAAATCAAAAGAAGAATTAAAGAGTCTTTATTATTGAAAATTTATTATTATGAAACAATTAACTTATTTAAGAGTTCTTTTAATATTAAGGGTGGATGGGAAGTGAATGGATTTGTGGGTAGTTTTTAATATTATATATATTGTGTAGTTTTTGTAGTTCTTTACACTTGAGAAGTCTGCTTGTAGCAGTGAAACTTTAGGTTGTGTTTTTTATGTTATTTTTATGCTGGTCTGTTTTAATTTTGGATTTGGGGTAATTTTGAATATATATATATATATATTAAACAGATATTTATGGTTTCAGGTATTAAGAAGAATTGGAATCAAATGTAATGGATATAGAAATACTATTGTAATTTAAAATTCAATATTCGTTTTTCAAATTTAGCTAATTCTAATTAAATTGGTCTATGTAATAAACTGATGCAAAGAAATGCTAATTATGCATGAAAATATAATTCAGGGGGTTAAAATAAGCAGAAATTGGTCTATAATTGATTTCTAGTTCAGTTTATTATATAATAGTGATAAATAATCATTTTTGATATACTAACCATACTCAATCTTTAAGCACTATGCTTAGGGCATTTACTACTTTTTAATGCATGTGTGTATTGTATAATTCATTTATAGTCCTTTTTAATATTTTATGTTAAATATATATGCATATAAAACATAATTATTTTTAAAAATTACGATATTATAAGTGAGTGGAATAATTTTCAAAATTAAATTAAATAAATGCTGTTTTTTTTTTTTCTGATTTTAAAATTAATTAAAAAAAATAGAGAATAAATCTAAATTTCATTATAAAATAATTAAAAATGTATTCTAAAATATATTATTAAAAATATGTATTTTAAAATTAAAAAAAAAAACGAATTTGATAATTTATAATATTTTTCTTTAATTATTTTTTCTTCTAATTTTTTTTCTAATTTTGTGTGTGTGTTCAGTGGATACACAAAATTGTATTTAAACATTTACAAACAAGCAAACAAATAAACAAAAAATAAACACGTTTTTTATGAAATTGTAATTGAATTAAAACAAATTTAAACAAAAATAATATCACGAAAACTAATTTTTTAAAAATTAATTACATTTTCTTATAAAAAAAGCTGAAGTAAAAATTATTTATTTGGACCTAAATGAGAGGGGGGACATATCGAGAAGTTCGATTGCTTTACACAATTTTTTGCTAATTTTATTTCAAATCCACATTGTTTATTGATTGAGGTGCAAGTATTAATACTATTCATTATAAAAGGCATGAGGAGAATGAAATTAGAGTAAAATTTGAGAAAAAGTATCATGAAATAAATCTTATCAACAAGATTATTCATAAATTAACAAACACACTGATAAAAACTATATTATAAATGATGGGAAAAGAACTGGATATCCAAGAAGATCATGAAAGAATCAGATCTGTTCAAGGTATATCAATTTAACATTTTTTTATTCTAATGAAGCAATCTTCTATATGTGGAAAAGTAATTTATATTACTCTCTCATTTTGTAGATCAAAAACTAACTGAAATTATTGAATAAAAGTGAAAGTCAAAGATTTGTGGATTTATTGTTTTAGAGGCCATATGCAAACAATTCTTGTTACCTCAACTTTACTAGGAAGATACTTTTAACATTTTACTCTTCCAACATGAAGCACTATGCCATGATAACACTCAGAATTATCTCATTTACATTCTTGATGTATTGATATACTTCCCTGATTTAACACCCTTAGATTTTCTTTTTGTAATTAGTTTTATTCTATCTGAAATGTATTTTAAAAAATTAAAGAAACAAGTGATCTTTAAAATGACATTAGTTAAATTGTTCAAAATTTATCATTTGAAATTATTAAGCATATGTGCAAAAGTAATTGATCATTTTGAGATCTATAGAACATTGATGATTTCCACATAAAATATGTAAATTAGACTTTATGGTATATATTTTATTATATATATTAAAGTAATTTTTTATAATTTCTATTATATAAAAAAATGAGATAGTCATTTAAAAACATTTGCATCAGAAATAGCTAAAACTAATAGATTTTTATGTTATAGTCTATGTTTTATGTGACTAACTGACAATATTCAAGTCCATTTTTAAAAAATTAATGTCTGATTATTTGTAACTAATGCAATTAATTTATAATAATTTTGTCAAAAAAAAATCTTTATTAAAAAATTAGTTATATCTTAATCTTATTTAGACTAGAGAGAAGCATTCTCCAGAGTTTTCATTGGTTCCTTTATCTTAACTACACATTAAAATAGTCAATCTGAGAATCCATAAATGTGACTGATATCACTAACCAGAAGATGCCACTAGATTTAACAATCTAGAATTTCTCATCTTGAATTATGAATGTTACAAGTATAATGCTGGATATTCATTTGATGTTTGACATAAATAAATATAAAAAATTTAAAATTTACTGAGGAATGATATCTCAACATTTACTTTCAACAGGGTCCTCAACATATCTTTATTATACTATTTTCTTTAGATATGGAAGAACCTTGAGTCTAATATGAATTTTTCCATAACTGATCTTCAATTACATTGTTCATAATAGCATAAGATTATATGACATAGATAATAATAGCTAATGAAATAGACTTCTAGATACAATATAATTATATAATAAATATTTTGTTACAAATCAGTTATTATTATACTCCAGAGTTTAACAAAATTATTTTTTAGCATTATGTTTTACAATCAACTTTTATAATTCAGTTTTTGTATATCAATAGATGATAAATCAAGAGGAGCATAATATCATATACCTACATGTAATAATATTTTTACTGCCTATTCCTATGTACTATCATATACCATATAATAATAATATATACCAATGGGATAGTCAGTTTTATATAAGTTGGTTTTGCATATCAAAACCATGTCAGGTATCTGCATGTAAATAATATTCCAAAACTGAATATTATAGTAGGCAAAAATAGCACAGATTCTCATCATCACTCAGATTGATATTAGCAGGTTATGTATCATCTTTCAATACATATTCAAAAACAATACTGGAAAATCATTAGTGTATACATGAAAAATTAAGTTGCATATATCATTATTGAATAAACTACAGGAATACATCAAAATATAAATCATTATTAAATATCCTACAAATCTAATTCAAAATATAAGTAACTGAGATGCACAAAATACATCACTAAGTATTTTAATATCTTATTTACTATATCAATGTATAAATCATATATATATATATATATTGTACCCTCACTTCTCGATATATGATATAATTTAAAATATGACTAGCTCAATTAAATCATTATGCTTAGCTAAAATATACAACTATCTTTAATATATTTTATAACATTATAACTTATCAGATTTATTACAAACTTATCAAAAATTAATATAGTTCAATATTATGTACTAATTAAATAAGTATTTACTAAAATCATGAGACTATGAAGTGAAGTTACAATTGGTAATTGAATTTACATTGAATCAATGTCTTTCCAAGACACTGTTTCAATGGCATAAGAATACTATTACTTCTTTATTATCTCATTACTAACTCTACAGCACTCTTATGACTTTTATAAATGAACTATCTTTAATAATAATAGATAAATAAATCTCAATCTTTTGTTAAAGAAATATAATTAAATAAACTCAGGTTCTTCTAATTATCTTAAAATAATAATAATTCGTGCAGATAGGAATGATAAGGGATTTAATATCAAACCTAAATACACCTAACTTACTCCAATAACACTAACTAACAAGAATAATCTTTAGTGTATAACTTAATCTTATCTATTTGATTATACTTTTAATCATTAAGAAAATAAGTAAATCATATACATGTCTTTCATTTCCATATAGTATCTTAATTTTAAAATATACTAAATTCTTATAATATAACAATCTGTGGCAATAAATAATATTATACTCTTATATTGTGCATTATAATTACTTTATGACCATTATAATATTATATGTTAATGTCAATCAATTTCTATAAGTTATATTAAGAAAATATTGTGTTTTTATCTAAAATAATAATAATAATAAATTCATATTGTGCAAATATTATGTTTATTCAAATTATCTGTTGTCAAATGCTGTGGTGTAAAATAATGAATTCGACACATTTTAAAACAACTTAACAAATTTATTTACATCAACTTTAACAAATAACTTATTTACACTATTTACATTACAAATGGAACTAAAGAAAATAAAAACAAAAATAAGAAAAATAATAATACAAGATTTTTACACTGTTACTATTTCCATAATCATAAATAGATAATTTATACATTTTTTAAATGTTCTATCAATAACATTTAATTAAGTTTATGACTTTAAATTTTAATAAACATCATTTGTCATTAATTAATACAAGAAAAGGTTTTATGTGAAATATCATTCATGTAGCATATATGTAAATAAACAGACTTTAATAATTAAAATGCTACTTCACTTAAGTCTTACTGCTATTTATATTATAGTGTACTAGTATGTATTACATTTACTATCAGTATTACTCAAATATTAATTAATGTATAAACTGATATAACTTTGTAATATAATAACAATTATTATTATAACTATTTATTTCATTCCGATATAATGTCATACTACATGTCTTATCAAAATATGCAATACGTATATGTTCTTTTAAAATAATATTTAAAATTATTCAACAATTTCAAATTTTTATAAAGTATTATATCAAATAAAATTCTATAATTCTTTTCTATTTAAATTATTACTCTTTTTTACTTGTTATTCTTATTCCTTCCTAAATTTCTATCTACAAATGTCATTTTAATCTTATTTAAATTCAGAAAAACATATGACCAATTTTAAAAAAAAAATAATAATAATTATCTAAACTCTCTTATACCTCATCATTTATATACGATAAACCTTCAATCAAAATATAAATTTCTACATAAAATTAACTTAACTTATCTAATAAAATAAAAATAAAATATAGATTTTTGTACCTCTTACTAATTTGAAAAGGAAAAAAATAAATAACTTATACGAATATAATAAATCTAATTCCTAATATTGTAACAGAAACATTAAAATTTATTCACGAAAGAATCATATAATTATTTCTAGGTTCTCATATTATGTTGTACTAAATTTACATCATCAATTTAAAGTATGCATATTAAAATAAAACTGCTATTACTAATATTATGCGTGTATATTCTTTAAATATTTATACATTCATTCAACAATCAAATAGCATTTGGTTGATCTAAAGAAAACATAGCAAATACATCAAATTATTACTATTATATAATTTTTACCATAAATGATACTTTAATGTACAGTCCGTCACACGATGTCCTCCAGGATTACAGTTTTACAAAATAATTTCACATTTACACTCAACAATTATTCTTTAAAATATTACGTGTTGTATAATTATAAAATAAACTTTATGCAATGAAATGTTATATTAATATTTAGCTTTTTTTTTTAAAAAAATGTAAATGTACCTTTCCTATCTTTAATAAATCAATAATTAATTAAATATTTATGTTAGTTAATAAATAAAAAACATATTACATAAAATCCAACGGTGTCTTCTTTCACCCATAATTGTTCTTTTTCCTAGGCACAAATTTTCACCAAACATTACTTCCTTTTCCGGTACATCACGTGTTTTTAAAAGTTTTTATGAAAAATGAAAACGTTTTTTTTTAAAAAAAAATAGAATAAAAGTCAGTTCTACTATACAACAAAATAAAATTAAAATAGTTTATGGGATCCAGATTCCTTTCTTTTTAAGGAAAAAAAAAATATTATTATTTAAAAGTTATTATTTTTTAGAATTAGTCTATAATTTACAAAGTTCTTAATTAATTATTTTAAATTGACTGGGATATCCACGTATATTTGATTTGCGCATTCCTTAACAAATATTTAGGTAAGATTACTTTTATATTCTTCTGTACGACCAGCGTTCAGACTTTCCAATATAATATTTTTTTATTTATAGGTTCTTCTCTGCCAATTAAACTTTCGATTTATTTGCCTTTTAAAACTATCAAAATTTAGTCTTTTAAACCATAAAGACTTAACAAGGCAAGTATTTATGTAATCATTATTATTTACCATCTTTACTAAGTTATATACTTAGATTTATAATTTACAAATACTTTCTTCATAAAGAAGTATTTCTCATTCTTTTAAATATCTGTTTTATAAAAATTAATTACAATCAGCTTTTAAATTTATATAAAGTCCAACACATTACTTTTATGCATCTAGTAACTCTCCTAGTTAATCCAGCGTTTGTTAAATTTTTAGTATAAAGTCTCCAATACATGTTATCCTTATACGAAGTTTTCATGACTATTTGATAGTAAATTGAGCTTCAATAGAAATGATCAATAGGAAATTATAATAAATTAACACTGCATATTTGTCGGTAAAACTTTTATAAATTATTTAAAACTACTCTCTTATAATTTTAAAACGATTACGAGAGCGTCTATAATTTTACTTAGCTATCTCTAATAGCACATTTTACTTTAAAAATTACAATCACAATCCCCCTCTGAACAATTGAACCTTGGTTTTATACCCCAAGAAACTCCCCACTTGATTGGTAAATTAAACAATCAACTTGCTAGCTTATTTACATATTTTACCAACAATACAGAATTAAAAATAAATAATGACTTATTTAATATTTGTTATTTATCACATTATTAAATTCTTAAATTAATCTTTATCGTTTATTTAAATCCATTAAATATTTTTAAAATATACTTTCTTATTTTTTTTCACTTTTAACTTTTATAAGATTATTTTTATAAACAAATTAAGTCTATTTTTATTCGTTATGTTTTTAAACAGTATTTAAAAATCAGATTTAATATTTCACATTAACTATTTTTATTTTTATCTCGTGATAGCCAATATAATATTTATAAATTTTATGACAGAATTTTAAAATAGTTTTGCAACTTTACTAAAAAAACTCACAAGCATGTGTGTATGTGTTTAACTAACATCTGTTTTACAACACAGCTACAAACGCTTGTAATAATCTAAAAATAAACTAACAATTTCATTTTTAAAAATAAATATTTTTAAAAATAAATAATATCTTATAACAATTTTTAAAATAATACTTCGATATTATTAAAATCAAATATTAATCTTCTATTATGTATTACTAATAATTAAAATATCTATATTCACTTATTAAATATTAATCTTTATCAACAATAAATATATGCATTTAATTTTAACTTGTCTTTTTAAAACTTTTAACTTTAAACATTTATTTATTAAATTTATTAATGCAGTATTGATTATGGCCAGTTTTCCCAACCATATACTATTATCATCCCTATTGAAACGTCTCTCTCAAACATCAGCACAATTTTCAGATATCAAATATTCATAGATTACCTTAATTACACTTTTTAAAAAATTGTTATAAATAAAATTAACATCATATAGCTAAATATATCTTAAATTTAAAATTTTTTTAATAGATTGATACAACAATTTATGGAGACCCATACAAAAGGGCACAATATATATATATATAATTAAGTTCCAACCAGTAACCACCTAAACATTCACAGCAACTATAGTAATCAATATTTCTCACTGCTGTCAAGGTAACCTTCTCACCTTTTTAATAGCAAGAATGGAAATCCATTCTTACTAATGGTCCATTGTATATATGGACACTTAAAGATTGCAACTTGACTACAGAGTATGAAATATTGATACAATGAAGTTTAAATAAACCTCTTTAAACACGAAATACACATGACACTATAATGCAGACTAATAAATAGTCATCTAAAACATTACTTAATGCAATACTTTTAAATTGCCCATGTATTATTTAGAAATAATAAGCCAAATAGTAACAATATTTTATACTCTGTAGTCAAGTTGCAATCTTTAAGTGTCCATATATAATCAATGGACCAAAAGGTGAGAAGATTGCCTTGACAACAGTGAGAAATATTGATTACTATAGTTACTGTGAATATTTAGGTGGTTACTGGTTTGAACTTAATTACATCATTATCCCAGATTAGCTTTAGGCACTATTTCGCTTATTATTTCTAAATAATACATGGGCAATTTAAAAGTATTGCATTAAGTAATGTTATAGATGACTATTTATTAGTCTGCATTATAGTGACATGTTTATTCATGTTTAAAGAAGTTTATTTAAACTTCATTGTAACAATATTTCATACTCTGTAGTCAAGTTGCAATCTTTAAGTGTCAATATATATATAATGTGCCAAGGCCAAATTGGCACATGTATATAAAATAATTTTGTCTAAAAAAAAAAAAAAAAATTATTTATTATTAAAATCTTTCCTAAAAGAGTTTGAAAAAAAAAATAGAAATTAATTGATTAAAAGAGGAGAGGTGGAGTTTTGTTTAGAAAAGATAAAACTAAGAGTTCATAAAAGTTAAAGAGTGTTATTATTATAAATTAAAAGCTTCAAAATATAAATATCTTTTCATTCCAATTGAATAAAAAAAAAATAGTATTAAAACTAATTTTGATGTGTAGAATAAAATTATATATGTGCATGCGAATGTAAAATAAATGTATCAGTATTAAATATTATAAATAAATGAAAAATATATTTAAAAAAACACAGCGGTACGCTACTAATTAAAGATATGAAAACAACACGTTTTGAAATAGCTACTACTAATTAAACAATCAATCAAAAAACACATTGTCATAGGATTAATTACCAATGAAATTCGACAACAGATATTTGCTGGAGGATATTACACGGACAACACGTCGCAGGTATAAATAGACTTTTTTTGTTAATTGAGTCAGTTTTATTCAGTCTAGTTTGCAGTGACAGTCTTGTGCAATTTCTATTATGTATCAAGAAACAAAAATGCATTGGTGAGCAGCTTTTGGAAATATACGCTTATGCTTCGGCCTTTTTGTCCAACAAGATCATCAAAATCTGCCTGTGAAATAATGTCTGCATAACAACTCAGAAATCCTCCGTCAAACGTTCAACTGTCTTCAAGAATAAAACCAATGGTTTTGCATAAAATCTCTTCAAGAAACATCCAAATCTAACTGGTTAGATATAATCCATCAGAAGCAGCAGAAGCAGCCAACAACAAGCAATATCCACGTTCCAAAAATCCTAGGTAAACATTTATTTATTATCACATATACATAGTAGCCACCGCTGTAATTCGTAAATATTCAAGATTCAAATTATATGAACTCTATCATACATAAAATGAACTATTGATATGTGCGTTTAAGTTTCAAATGCTATTAATGCTTTATTATTATATTTGTGAATGCAATATGAGTTAATATGTGCGTGATCATTATATCAGTGTATTAGTTAACATAGATAAATATAAATGTTCTACTATTAAAATCTACAAGAATATTTAAACTAGTTTAGAAATGTTAATTTAAAAATGTGCGTGTATTAAATTAGATTATCAAGATGTTTAAATTTAGTAAATTAATGTTGGTTAATAAATTATCTTTAAAACTTAATTAATTATGTTAATTAAAATAAAATGTCTTCAAACTTAAACTTTATTTGTCAGTCAATTCTTTTTACCAACCTTTTATTAATTCTTTCCACCACTAATTTTGTATAATTTTGTTATTGAATTAAAATTAGACTGAACTAGTTTTAGGAAATGTTTCAAGCACTGGATTATGAGCCTACTACCCGAATACGTTAGTCCTTGGACTAGCTGGTGCCCAGGGGTTTACTCCAAAACAAATAAAGTGTTTGGATAGTAGGGGTTTGAATCTAGCAGCCGAAGTGGGCCATTGTTGATAGTTAGTCTATCAATAAGATCTCCCATTTTGCTCGAACATGCCGGTTCATTCACGTAACATTTATAAGATTATAAATGTATTATGAAGGTATTTGAAACTGGTCAAAACTTATATATATGTATAAGTAAGTGGTTTCAGCGGTTTGACCCGGTACAATATATATATCATAAAGACACAAAACTAGCTCTAAAACTTTTAATTCATAAACTCAAACCTTCCCCATTTTAATTATCATGATACATTCACATCATAACATCAGCTTTAATAGTCTACCAACAAATCTTTATACTCCCTTAATATGCTTTGATCCTAATACAAAAGTCATCTACTTCAACTCCCATTTATATATCTCTATACATGTTAATTTTATTTAAATCATTTCATAAGCTTATCTAAATCTGCATTCTGATTAATTTTATATTTACCATTTTATAACCTTTATTATGTGCATTATATTGAAAGAATGATTATGGATCATAAAATAATTATAATAAAAAGAACCAAATGACTTAATTTAATTTGAAATGATGAGCAATTTCTAAGAGCTGAATTAGTTATTTGATATTAAATTGTTAAATATCAACTAAATTTATCAAAAAATAATTTAAAATATTACATCAATATGCAATTAAAATTCAGTTAATAGTTTTATTCTAGTTTGCCCTTATTTAAATAATTTTTCTTTATTAACATATATCTTATTTACCAATTAACATGGATAACTCAATATATTTTTTTAATAATTTTATTACACCATATTGCTAATATTATAATTAAAATGTGATAAATATATTGGTTGTACAGTTCAAATACTATTGTACCAACACAAGACCGCTATGATTTTATTGTTAGGAAGCATATAATAGGTATATATGAAAATGTGCAAAAATACTCATATGAAAATTGGTGTTGTATTTAACAACAATAATGCAATTTGCTTTATATGTGATAATCCATAAAAATTGAAAGTATCAAATGTAAATTAATTTTTTTAATTATTTTATATACTTGCATTAATTTTAAGTGCCTTTATATTATCTATTTGTAGTAACATATTGAAAACAAGTTGCTACATGTATATATATATGAAGATGCATGCTGTAATTCCAAACTATACATAAAATACTAACCTGGTAACATTTTCTTGTTAAGTCCTATCAATGAGCTTGATCATTAATTGGTTAAAATTTACATTCTGTGTACTTATTTGGAGTAATCGCCACAATTTTAACTCTATATTTCAGAACAGAAGAAACATATATGAACAGTTTTTCAAAATTTTAATTTTTTTATTCTTTTTGCTTCTATTATCCCTTATTTTCATTCAATTGTACTTGAGAATACTACTGCCTTGCTGAATTGTTTAGTTCATAACATCCACTTTGGGAAACACTAGTCTAAACACATAGGTATTTAATTAAAATGCACATAAAATAATTTATTAATATATGATTTTAAACTCAATTCAATTTTTTTAGTCAATTTTATAACATTAATAACTTTATTAAAATAATCCATACTTGGAATTTTATCTTAATATTTTTAATTAGATGTAGTTTTAAATAGCAATGTAAAGATTAATTTGCCAGAAGAATGTCAACCCTCATAATAATAAAAGAACACACTTTATATATAATTGATCAAATATAGTTTTTTTAAAAAAATATATTAATAAAATTTAAGATATAAATCTTTTTATCAATAGTTGTTATTAAATATTATATTTTATTATCTTGTTAATTTGTTGTTCTGTTTATTATTATTTTTATTAAGTATTTAATAAAGTTTATTATTTTATTTCTTAATGATTCAATAAAATTGTCATGTTTCCATGAATTAGTTATAGGAAAGAAACGAAGCCTATATAATGAATAAAGTAGATGGTAGGATTATATGTAGTGAATATAAAGGTTGGCATTTGGAAACAATAATATTCTTATTATCTTTCTTTAATATTTAATTTTTTTGTTAATATATCCATATATTATGGATGTATCACTAATAAATTTATTTTAATAATACTTCCAAGGTTATATATAATAATTTTTAATAAATAATATATCCAGTTATTAAGAAGTACATTCAGTTATTTTAAGATGAATTTCTTATGTCTACTATCATAACTATCTTTTATTGTATTTTTTTACAGACCCTAGTCAATAAACAGAATAAGCATCATAGTCCATGTATCAGCCAATGGTCATTGTACAACACCCACACTTAACTATTAAGTATTATAATACATATCTATCAATTTGTTTTTAAAATTATTAATATTAAGATGTCAATAAAATTAAGAAAAAATGGAATAATTCTGTTATAAATGCTACTAGAGTGATAAATTGAGAGAAAAAGATATATGTATAACTGTAAATACTGTACTCTAGCTAATTCAAATGGGTACTGTAATGGTTAAGTTTGTACAATCATGTAACAGAATCTAGAATCCAGGCAAAGAGACCAAAACTTACCAGACCAGAAGTGTGACATTCTAAATCTGACCATGCTTCAAATCGTCTGCCAGAACTCCAAGACTCAATACCCTATAAACAACTATGCTTAAGGTTACACATACTTTTATCTTTTGCGGCTGGCATAGGTCAGGGAGAAACATGAGACTCAGGGATTTAAATATATAGCTTAACTAATTTAAATGCTACCAGCAAGAAATTAAAAATAACATTTAGAAATTATAATTAATGCATAGATAGTTGTATCATATATATAATCAACTAAGATTGAATTGGATTGAATGGGAAAAATCGCACGAAACCAGAATAAATTTAACATATATTTATTAAAGAAGTAAAACATAATTAATGTGGGAAAAAGCATGCATGCTTTATAAAATGAGGACTTAACATGTGTCCTCATTAGATCTTTAATTACAGATATAAACATGTACATTTAAAGAATCACTAAGCGGTGTCTAAATAAGATTATGTCAATTCCTATTGAAAGTAGTGGCTACTATTACAAAATGCTGCACTAGTCTTAGACGAGATATTTATTGCGGCATTATCATCTTAATAAAATATAAGCATGTAAATGAGATCATGGTTTTAGATTGAACCTAGAAACTAAAGATATAAATTTCAGTTTAATACTGAACAATTAAATTATGGGACTCAGAATTTATACAAGATCACTGACACACCACAGCACTGGCAAATTACAATAACAAAGCACCCTGTGGATAGATTAGAGTCAAGGATTTTCATGACTAACACTGGTACCCTGGGACTGAACATCCTGCTGCTAAAGGTCATGGTGGCTAACATGACTGCCTGGAATTATACATCAGGTCTTACTTGTGTGCACCCTGAAAAAAGGTAAGATGGGATGGATTGCCCGTGGTTCCATCTTAAAGAGAAGATGCAGCAAAATGTTAAACATTGAATGAGAATTTAATAGATCTAATCCACCAAGTGAAGGTATGACATTAATTATTATTACAGAAATACAAGGGCAATAGCCTGACCAGTCTTACTATTATAAGCCAATTCTAATAATGCTATATAATCAAGTGACACTCGAGAAATAGAGAACATAATAAAATTCTTGTTTATAAGTTTCAATCTACACAAATAAATTATTATTAGAGGGTGAGTACATTTGATTGACTGCCAAATAATTACTAAATATACTTTCAATGTTATTAAGACTAGTACTCTATTATAATAAATCCAAATAATACAGAGATTTAATAGTAGGCCACAATATACATTTAGAATCAAATAAGAATTTTATAATAATGAATGCCAAGTAATTCATTATTACTGCAGATATAGGAATTAGAACCAGCAAGAATGGATGATATCATTGAGATACAATTATGTGAAGATATTTCAAATTATATCTTTGAATATTTATTATGTTTAAATGCTTGCTGTTTCAAGGCATTGGCATACAAATACATAATACAAAAATAATAGTAAAGAAAGATTATAGGCACAACCACAGTGATAGGTAAAGAAATTAGGATAGGTTACACTTAGTTTAATTATGAGATTTATCAAAAAATAGGCAAGTTACACAAGTTATAAATTATTTAATTTAATGAGAATTTATAATGAGATCATTTTATAGGTTTCAGAAAGTTACATTAATTTATCTTGAGCTAGCTTTAAACTTTTAAGTTGGGAGTTTAAATTTATATAATAATTACTTATCACAGAGCTCTGTGATTATAGGTTGGCATTATCAATTAGTTGCTGAACTGGAGAAGTAGGTGTTTGACTTTCAGGAATCATGATAGTCTTCTTGAGTGAAGCATAGTGTCTTCATTATGGAAGTAAGCTGTTGATGGATGGTTTCATGTTGCAGCTCTGGTTGTTGATGGTATTGGCTGGCAGTTGTCACATCATTCTTTCATGGATTAGAAGCAACCATTACCTTTCTCCAGCCAGGCCTTTCAAAGATCAACTTGGCATGAATTATATAAAGCAACGCACTTCCAAAATTAGTGACTCCATAACCCAAGCTTAAAATATACCCTATTTATACTTTTATTTCAAAGCACTCAACTGGAGAAGAATTTATTTCACCTGAAAACCCATTAACTCTAAAATATAACATAAAATTCTAAGATTTCCCGATTTGATCTCAATATTTTTGTTTAGATTTCCAGAGTGCCTTAAATCCTCTTCTAGGTGTTACATAGTGCTACTCCAATGATTTTAATGTATACACACACGTTTGCTGCAACCAAATTTGAGTATAGCAATTATAAGATTTTAAGCTTTGATTTAACCACAGGTGTGGTGGTCTTAATACAAATTTGTTTACGCCTAAATTTCTATTTTTAATTAATATAACTAAAAGCTTTTTGTTCTTTTACAAAACTAAATCACGCCACTCTATATATATTATTATATAAGGTGAATCATACATCCACATACGAATTTATATTTAATAAACTAAATAAATTGATATTTCTACTATTTAAAATTATACCATAAATAATTCCTTTATAAAACATAACATTTAAACCATTATATTCGAAGTAACACTTACTAGCTTATGTATGTACAGCGTTTATTCATATGTGCAATGCGGCACACCCAGCCGTGATAGTAAGGTTTATACATTTATTTTAAGAAAATGAATATTTTAAGTAAGTTTGAACATAGCACAGATGGGTTTGGTTGTTAAACTAAAACGTGCAATGGAAAGGGATTGAACCTGACTGTTGTAGTAAATATGTTAATGTATTCATTCAATGATTTTTTATCTCTGAAAAAAAAATCTTTCTTTTATTTTTTATTTTTGTGAAAATTTATGATAATAAAATGCTCAAGACACAAAGTCTACATGATATTTTACATTCATATCAATTTCTGAGACCATATCATCATCTCTTATTTGTAATAAATGGCTTGGTGTTGTTTTTCCTGTGGATCATTTGCTAAATATGTATATAGATTCAATATTTTTGTTCACAGAATATTACTTTAAATATCATTCACTAAAACATTTTTTTTCTTTTCACATCTTTCATTTACAAATTTAATGTTTTTTCCAGTTTTTATTAAACTCATAATAAGGTATTTATTTATATAGTGCTATGTTAATAAATTGTAATAGTAAATTAGCCATCAGGCTAATGCACATGCGCTTTACAGATTTTAAACTATATGTAAATGTGCCTTATAGATTTTAAACTATATGTTACTCTCATTCTCAGACACAAGATAAAGTCTTTATGAAAAGATAGAATGAATCTATCTATCTCTTCAAACCAAACCTTTAAGTATGGGCCATCTTAAGTATTTTGAAATGAGAGCTTGAAGGTATTAAGCAGTCACTTTAAATTACTTTATTACTCTTGAATGAATGACGCTTTTGAAATTATTTAAAATTTACTATACATCAATCTTAGTTGAAGTTAAACATATATATATATATAAAATAATGTATTTATTTATATAGTACTATGTTAATAAATTGTAATTGTAAATTAGCGATCAGGCTAATGCACATGCGCTTTACAGATTTTAAACTATACGTAAATGACTACTCTCATTCTCAGACACAAGATAAAGTCTTTATGAGAATATAGAATAAATACATCTATCTTTTCAACCCAAACATTTAAGTATGGGCCAATCTTAAATGTTTGGAACTGAGAGCATGAAGATATTAAGCAGTCACTTTAAATTACTTTATTATGCTTGAATATCTTCATGCTCTCATATCCAAACACTTAAGATTGGCCCATACTTAAACATTTGGGTTGAAAAAGATAGATGATTCATTATATCTTCTCATAATGACTTTATCTTGTGACTGAGAATGAGAGTATTCATTTACATATAGTTTAAAACCTGTAAAGCGCATGTGCATTAGCCTGATCGCTAATTTACTATTAAACTCATAAATTATTGTAAGTACAATTTTACCAATTGCACAATCACAAGAACTACATCATGAATTTATTTTTATTTTTTTTACCCTTTGGAAAATTGATGATTTATTTTTATTAAACATCAGCCAGTTTCAGTATAAGGCCTTTTTTAAAAAAAAAATTCAATAAATTATTTTTTATTACACCAAAAAATATTTCATGTTTTTTTTTAATCATCATTAAGTTTGCACTTTGTGGGCATTTTGAATGAAAATTTTAATTTTTTTATTCACTGAAGCTGCAGGACAAGTTTAGGTATAAATCCTTTGTATACAAGAATTATGGTACTAATAAACAATAAGTAAAAATGATTAAAACTTTTCTTTGGAGTGCTATTAAAAGTAACTGACCGCCATGTAAATTTCTAGATATTTCTATTAAAAGACTTAATTTTCAGGGAAGGTTTTGATTCAGGGTGACTTTGCTGACTTAGTGAGAGTGTCTGATTGTTGGGAGGATCCCTGGGGGCCTGAATGCTAGTTTTTATATAGGGCAGGGCTAGGAAAAAGGTGCTCTGGGGATCATTACCAGAATTGGATAGCTCATTCATTTGTTAGCAATAGTAGCATTATTCATTTAGACTTTAATGCTTGCTTTTTAAACCTGAGATTTTACTTTAAAAAAAAAAAAAATTCCACAAATGTAAATTGTTTTTCACTGTATCTAAACATTTATTTCAAGTGTTGATTTATCTTTTATTCATGCATTTGATGTTGTATCACTGACTTTGTCTCTTAAAACGTTTTTACCAGATTTGGATGGCTCATTCATTTGTTAAAATTGATAATGTTATTCATTGCAGTTTTGTGTTTGCATTTTAGACCTGAGATTTGACCTGTGAAAAATAATTTTTTTCACTATCATAAATTGTTTTAGACTATATCTGAACATTTGATTTCAAGTGTTGCTTGATTATTTAACCATACATTCTATATTAAACATTTTTTTCTATTTTGAATGCTGAACTGTACAAATCATCGATAATTTTAACATTTTATTATATGGATTAGTGCTTCTGGTTTTCATGGGTTATCAGGGTGCTTAAACATGATGGATACTATTCAATATGCATTTTTAATGCATACATTACTCTTTGATTGCTCTATAGATCTGGAATTAGAAATCCTGGAGATTTGCACTGTGATTTTGAATTTGGCAGTTATTATGACATTGGATGGTTAACAGTTGTTGCTCATCATATATATGGATTGCGTTTCTAGTTTTGTCATTTGATTTCTATCAATAATTATGGATCTCATGAATTAAGGCTTCTAAGTTGCCTGGATGCTGAAACATGATGGACAAATTAAATTACCCAAAGAGTTCAACTGTGATTTGAACATTGGATTAGGGCTACTAAGTCACTCATGTTTGTGGTCTTGAGGACTGAGTTTGGTACTTCGAAGGCTCTCAGGACTTGTGTCCTGGTCTTGGGGGGGATGATTTATTGGTGTATTGGATTCTAGTATGGACTTTAGATGAGAGAGTCTGGAACTTGTGAAGATTCCTGGGGCCTAGATTCTGGTTCTTATGGGGGGCTGGGATGTGGGTCCTATGGGAATTAGTATGGGTTTTGTCTTTCTTGTCTTCAGGGCAGTGGATATGATGTGATGCATTGTGGTTTTGATTTCTTTGTTCTCTATGTGATTCAAGGGTTGCTTATTGGAATATGTGATAATCTGTGGATGGCATATGATGTAAGCATGTAAGATTTAAATTTTTGATTAGTGCTGCAGTGTTGCTTGTCTTGGCTGTGAAGATGATAGTCTCATGTCAGATCGTTCTACTATGGTTTAAACTTAAAAATTGGGGCTGCTGTGTCACTCATCTTTGCCCTCTGAATGGCAGGGTCTGATGCTTGGAAGATTTTGCAGGCCTGGGTTTTGGTGTGGGGGTGCTGTGGGGATTAGTAAGGGCATTGGATGCGAGAGTCTGAGAGTAGTATAGGGCCTGGTTTCTAGTCCTTAGTGGGGGGGCTGGGACATGGGTGCTGAGGGGAGTAGTATGGGTTTTTATTTTCTCATCTTCTGGATGGTAGAGATGATGTGATTCTTGGTGGTTGTGATCTATCTAGTTGCCATTAAGGTCAAGGGTTACCTAGTAGACTATGAGATAAGCTAAGAATATCACATGATGTATGCATATAGAATTTAAAGTTTTTTTTTGTTCACTTAGTAAATCAAGTTCTGCATTATAAATCATAGTTTGGATCTTGTATATCACTAGATTGTAAATTCAAAGATTAATATTGTTAATAAATCTTATTTTGAAAGCAAATTATATAATTGACTGAGCATGCAAATATGATATGCATGATATTTATGAATTTTTAATTTTTTAAATTGATATATTTTTGAAATCATATAATTACAGAATGTGAAGATTTTAAAAAGAAGTTATGGAGGCAGACTACTATTGATTGCAAGGATCTTAATAAGTTTTTGGAAATTTATAATTTATTTATTTAATTACACAAATAAATAAATAAATAATTTTATTTTCATTTCCAATTAATATATATATATATATATATTCATTACTATTTATTCACCCAGTATTACGATACTATTCAGACAAAACTACATATTGTAAAAAAAGACTTCAATCCAGCTCTTCACAATTTTGATCAATATATCAACATTTTATAGTGATGAAAATATACTATATACAATTCAAAATTTATCTTGTGATATTCACTCTTTTACATATACTAACACGTTCATTATTAATTGATAATATATTTTTTCTGTATTTTGGACTTCTATTGATAAATATTTTATTTTGATATGCTTTTTAAATACCATATTTTTAAATAATTAATATTGAAGCAAATTCTCTATCTATATTCTTTATACTTTTAGTTTAAAAATATTCCTGATGTTTTACTCTTAACCCTGAATGATTTACAAATATTTTATTTTTATACCAATTTTCATTCTATCTAAAGTTTGTCTATAGTGAAATTTTATACAACCTTTAAACTCATCTTTATCCCGCACACTAATCAATTGTTAAAAATTATATTTGATGAGCATTAACACCTGAACTATCATGTGGTTAAACATTTGATATTTTTTATAAATGTATTGCCATTCAAAAGCTAGTTTTATTATTTTTGTAAAAAGTTATATTTAAACTTATGAACTTTGTCCATCTTTTTTACTCCATTTATTACTACTAGTTAGAATTCAAGTTGATTGATGACATAATAGTACCTAAAATTATCTATCAACTCTTGTAATTCAACATCATTCTCTGATTATATAAAGTTATTAAGAAGTAAATTAAAAATTCAATTGAACAAGTAAACAAATATTATTGAATTTTTCAAACTTCTTAATAATATTTTTGCTCCATATTTGTTGGCTTTCAATAAACAAGCCATCTTTACCTTAAATAAGATGAATAGTAATCATCCATCTACATTGTTAGACCTTTGAGTAATTCAATTGAAACAAAATACTTACCGAAAAAAGTTTATCCAATCATCACAGAAGAATATCATTTTCTAATATATTTTTTTGTCTGGATATTGTATATAATATATATTTCTTGCTGCATATGAAGTAGTCGAGCATGCTAAAAACAATTAGCTATTAAAAATAAAATAAAAATTCCCATAAATTTGCGTGTTCATTATTTTTGTAGCTACAATTTTGCTATTTCTGTTATTAAAACATTCAGTGAAATTTAATATTTAAATTTTTTTTTTTAATTTTAATCTATTTATAAATTTGTCAATTTCAGATTGTATTTTTTTTGTTGACATATACATAAACTGTGAATATATAATTTATAAATTGAAATAAAATGAAAACAATAAGAATGTAAATTTGTATTGATATTCAAAATTATTATACTTTTTATACAAGATTTTAAATACACGTGTATATTCTTATTTATTTATTTTTTATTATATAAAATAGTTTTCAGTTAGGTTTTTTTTTCCCAATATAATAATATTTATCATTTTTAAATCTATTTATTTTTTGAATTAGTATTTTCGATACAACTCTCTATATTAATATAATAAAATAATAAAAAAATAATTGTAATAAGAAAATTGAAAAACTAATTTATATATTAAAAAAATAAATATATAAAAAATATGCACGACTTATTTTACATCATATGCGATAAACGTAATAATATTTTATAAGATTGTCAATGAATATAATGTTTTCGCTTTATTTCGTTTAAATCTATAGGTTATATATCTATATCTTATATATAGATATAAATTTAAAAACATCCTAAAAATGACTTATGCATAAATAATTTAAATATGGAAAGTAAAAAAAAATCAGTGAATGTTTTAATAATAGAAGCATCAAAAGTGCACATACATAAATATAAAATTAATAACATTGTAATAGAACTAAACATCTAGTTTGCAGCATGTAAAAGAAAGAGAAAAAGCTGATTTAAAAAATTACTAAAATATTTTAAAATTTTTATTTTACTTCACACACTTTCAATACATAAATAATTCAATTGTAATAAACTTGCAAACAATCCTTTTTCTTCTATCAATGCTAATCCATTAATTAGATAAAAAAAAAAAAATAGACCAGTTTTATCTCATCTGAAATTTGAATGGATAGTGAATCAATTAACTGATAGTCAAAGTGGTGAAATGTTATATCAAGACAACTAATAATATTTCATCTCTTTGATTATCTATGATTCATTTATAGACTATGTTAAGGACTTGGAAATCAAATAAAAGTAATTCATTTTTATTTGATTGATGGATAAGAGAAAGAGGTAGATTATTAGCAAGTTTATTAAACGACTACATTATATGATTTGTAAATTATTCTAATGTCATGCACATTAGAAGATTATTATTTCAAAATATTAATATATAATTACATATACATGTAGTCTGATTACATTTTAAAAATTATTTTTATATTATTACTCTGTATGTGTTTATTCTTACTTCACTCATTCAGTTTTGTAATGATAAAACTCTGTACTTACATTTTTCATTAAGAAACATAAAAAAAATATAACTAGGGCTATTTATGTTTATATCATAAAATATATTTAATGTAAAGTATTAAAAAATAAAAATACTTAAGCTTAAAGATTATGTACCATGCATCTAAAACATATAGACTGCATTTTATGGAGGGGGGGGTCAAAATTAAATATGATAAAATATTATGAAAACAAGCATACTTTTACAGCAAAGGAAATAATTGGAAATTTTATAGTAAAAAAATCCATTTTATCTTTCAGCAAAAATTTTGCAAATCATTTTTAGTTTCATTTAATAGTAAAAGAAAAACATTCTTATAATAATTTGGAAAAAAGATTGAAGAAGCTGGTTTAAGACTACTCTATAGTTGTATATTTCTCTAGTGAAATTTTCACTACACTACTCTCAAACAAGGTAGGAACTGCTTTCTATCTGTTTTTAACAATTTGTGGAGGGATGTAATCATAAACATATAACCAAAGACATAAAAAGAACCTATGATCCTCAAGATGCACATTTCATGCTGAACCAGCACTCATCGGTCAGCCCAGACACAATCTCTTACACATATCTTTATCATTGTTCAGTATATATATATATAAAGAGAGACAGATAGATAGCAAATTACTATAGTTTAATTGATAATGCCAAATGGGCTGTCCTCACAACTTTGACACAAATCACTTATTAAAAGAATATTAATAATGTTTATTAGTCATTCATTAGACTAGAGATTATCCAATAATGAATAATATTTCTGTAGTGAAATTTTCATTATATTATTCTATAGGGACTGTTTTTTTATCTGCTTTTAACATCTTGTGAAGGTCTTTGGTCATATATTTTATAGTTACATCCTTACACAAGGTGTTAAAAGTGGATAGAAAGCAGCTCTTTATTTTGTATGAGAGTGGAGTAGTGAAAATTCCACTACAGAAATATTATTGGATAATCTCAGCATGAAATGTGCATCTTGGGAATCATAGATCTTTTTTTACATGTTTTTGTACATATGTTTATGATTACATCACTCCATGAAATGTTAAAAGAGGATAGAAGCCAGTCATTATCTAGTGTGAACGTGGTGTAGTGAAAATTCTCCTACAGAAATATTAATTATTGGATAATCTCTAGCCCAATGAATACACTAATAAAAATTATTAATACTCCATAGTTGTGTTTATAAAAAATAAAATATATTAATTTTTAAACAAGGTTCAAGTTTATATCTAACCAAGTAAATAATTAATAATAATCATTAATTTATTTAACAAAATTGGATGGTGTTGAATGTGTGAGTGCAAAAAATAATACTGTGAATTCACCATTTATCCGTGACAATATTAGAATTAATATATATATAGTAAATATGTTTCTGTATTTTAGGATTAGAATATTCACATTAATACTATTTTTTTCCTCTTAAATTCTGGTAATTGCATTTCTCATCTCCTAAAATTAAAAAATTAGACATATTTATTACTGAATAGTTGCAGCTTACTGGATACCAAAATTAATAACAGTATTGATTAATTCACATTAAACTAGATTATCCAGAAAATTGAAAAATGCTAACTACAAGTATAATTAATTTTTACTGAAAAAAATTATCATTAAAAATGGTATAATTGTAAATGAGAACTCTTTATAAATAATGATGATATTAATGATAATACTTCAGCCCACCTCCCATTAATTGATTGAAATTCCATTCAAGAAAATGTGATTTTTTACTGGGCGTAGAATTTTTTATAATCATCTAATTTGTGAATAGTCTTTTTAAATATTTAGTATTGATCAATAAATAGATATCTAGCTATATTTAGTTGGGGGGGGGGCGGCGATAAAATACTGATAAAATCCTCAAACTTTTATTACCCAACAGTTATTTTAAATAAAAGAGGGGATTTGAACACAGACTATCAAGCTTCCTTCAACCTTTCACTAGAGATCATTTATCTTTTTCACAAGTGTGTGGTCATGTGTATCGATTGTATGAGATAGAATGGATGGCTGAAGGGATCTTGAAAGTCTGTATTCAAATCCTCTATATCCCAACAATTAGCAAATCTAGTGAATATTGCCACATTTGTCATTGAAGAGAAAGGGAGGACTGCTGAAGAGTCTTTTGCCTTGCAATAAACTATTTAAAGGCTGGTTTATCCTTTTTTATCCATTCAAAATAAAAAATACGAGCTCAGTACATATAAGTCAGTGACCCTTTTTCATCACTAATGTACTCATATGTAAAATCTACCTTAACATGCACATAAATACAATAACTCTTTATTATCCTAATAGTTTGATATGACCTGCTATTTCCTTAACGTATCTTATTTTATATTAATCTTTAGAGATAGATATTAACTCTAATGATATCTTTTATTGTATTTATATACAGATATATGTTGTGCCTGCATTTAATTGATAAAAGCAATTTTGTTGAGTCCAGTAAATTCTAGAACAAAATATTCTACTTAAAGCAATAAAAATAATGATCAAATGTAGGACACATTCTCTCTCTTCCTCTCTATTGCCTTAATATTCTGGTGCAGCTTTGAATGAAAACATAAACAATTAATTATTAAGAGTTTGATTTTTCCTTTTTTAAAAAAAAAAATTCTTAATGCAAATTAATTTAGCATTTTATTTTTTTGATATTGCATTATAAAGTATATTTATAATAAAATATCATTTTGCTTGCAAAAAAAATAATATAAAGATAATAAAAGACTGTACAATAGTTAAGTGACAATATTATCATTAATAACAATATAAATTTGCTTGGTTATATTTGTTGAAAAGACAATCTAAATAAAAATGCTAATTAAAATTTAGGAGTATGAATGTTTGATAGGGTTTTTTTTCTATTCTAACTCCACTATATTTAAGAACTTTGTTATTTTTTATATTATTATATCAAACTTGATCAAAGAATAGAGGTGCCTGCAGTTATTAAAAAACCAAGAACATTAAAAATGGATACTAAATTGATGTTAGCTCTATATAATTATGCAAGTAAGTTCACTTAGGTTCAAAATTTTAAGATCATATAAATATTACTTTGATAACTTGATAATAAAAAAGGAATAAATTATTGCTGTTAAAGGAAAGATGATGAAACCTCTAAGTTAGAAACTGGTCTGGGTTATAAATAAGACAGCACTGGATAGGAATATATTAAGATCTATCATATGGCACCTATTTATTAATATTTTAAGTTTATACTAAATGACAGGTAAAATAAAATTTATTAGTAATAGTAATATTAAATTAATTTCAAACTACACTACATTATTATTAAATGCAAAGCAAATCTAGAATTATATATGTATATGTGCATAGTTGATTTTAATTTTACTTAACTCATAAAAAATATTTTTAACAAATATTAAAAAGTATATATATATATAATAAAGAGTAATTGAAAACACAAAAGGTTACATTAAACTTTTTATAACTAAACAGTCTTAAATCAATAATTTGCTATAAAAAGTAATATAAAACTGATGTAGTACAAATTTTCAAATAATATTCTTTCAAATGTTTCATTAAAAATCCAATATTTTCTAAAATATAAAATCCACTTGGATTAAATATTAAGAAAACCACAAATGTATTTTTTTTTTCCAAATTAAATATTGATTCCTTTTTCTTTGTATTTTCATCTTTTACTGACAATTAATAAAATGTTTAAAAATTTTGTTTCTTATATTTAATAAAAGCAATAAGCAGGTCCTTTTCACTATTATTGAAGAGTACCACATTAATTAGCTCTTCTCTTATCATGAGTTTTACAAACTATCATTTATATAAAGTAATTTTTTCACTCATCTTTTTTGAAATAGTTCACAGGATTGTACCAACCCTTAAGAATAAGATTTTAGACACATAGTAATATCAACAGCCTAAAACAATGACTGGCAAACACACAGCTTCCAAATTTATTTTGTGCACATCCAGAAACAACATTGATTTTCTTTCTCATTTTTTTAAACTTTTATATTAATAATTTAAAAAAAAAATTTTTTTTGAAAGTTTAAATTTAGTTTTTAAGATGTACCAGTCAAAAGGGCTGTTAATGGAGATTTTATTATTATAATTGGTTAGTATAAAGTAGTTTAACATTTGACAGTCTGTATCACTTAAACCAAAATTATTTTCAAAAGCAGCTATTGTGGTTACTGCATTGCCCTCTATTTCCATTGCTTTGATTCTGCACCATTACTGATCATGGAGTAACATAAGTTGCATACTTTTGAATATTCAAAAGTATACATAACTCTTATTACTGAAGAACTCATACACCCTTGGCCAAAAATTTGCATAAAATGCAAATCATTGAATAAATACATTTTGTGTCTGTATAGAATTATACTTTTCCTAAAAGATTCTATTCTCTATACCTATAGCACTGACTAACCTGTCTTTTTTTTCTTACAAAAAATAAAATTATGATTATGATTTTATTAATTTTGTTTACTTATTTAGCATGCACACACTATATTTTATTTTTTTATTAATTGGATTAGGGTAAATTTACTATTAAGTAAATAATTATTAATAGTTTTTTTTTTTTACTATAGATAATATGTTTCTGATTAAAAGTTTTATTTTCCACACACTTAAGTCTGAAATCTTTTATAATAGAATTTTTTAAAAGAGTTGCCAAAAATGTTCATAATAAATTTTTAGTCAAGTGTTGTTAGCCGAGAGGTCATCGCAGCCACCTTGCAAGCAAGTAGTTGGTTGCAGACGGTTGTGGGTTCGCGTCCCGGCCCATGCTATGACATATGGAAAAAAAAAAAAAATTATTGTTTATTTATGAGGAAAAATTAAATTTCTATTTTTTCTTGCATTAAATAAGTTCCTAACTATTTCATAAAATGCAACTTTTTTTCTTTAACATATATTTAATTGCACCAAAGCACTGTATTTATCACAGATGCTCTTTTCTGGAAGATTTATGAAGAAGAGTGGAGAATAATACCATTTGAATTTTTTTTTGTAATCTACTAATTTGTGTTATCTGTCTGTGTTATTACTAACAGTTATTTGTATTTGAGAAGTTTAAATAAAATTTAAAATTTTCTAGACATTCAACATTTAACAATAAATGGTGAAATAGTCTAACATATTATCACATCTTAAATGCCATCATCTCAAACCTTTAGGCAAATATTGTAGCAACTGTTCTCTTTTTATAAAGTTGCCCATTTTAATTATTCATTAACAATTTACATACAGGATTTTTAGCAAACTATATCACTTAGTACTACTTCCATTTAATTTATCATTTTATAGATTAGATAAAGAATAGATTTTTTAAAAATGTATAAACGACAATTTCTTTATTTTATATTCATACACCTTTTTTACAGAGAGAAATATAATACAATTTTATTTTTACAGTCATTTAAATTTTTTGTGTGTGTTGTTGTGGAATTAAAAAGGTCCAAAGTTTCAATGTGCAATGATGATCATTAGCAGGCACTGATCATTCACAATTAATAATACACAAAAAATTTCTAACAGCAAATAACCATTTACAGTTAATATCTTTCATTATTGTTACAATTTTTAAAATATTTTTAGTCTATATATATTGTAGAAATAACTATATCATTTTTTTACAATAATATTTTTAATGCAAATTCAGATTTCTAAAATCAGGAATAGTAGAATAAATTTTTCTTTTATTCGTTTAGATTGAAGTAATTAGTTTTAAAAAAACAAGACAACTAAATTTTTAAATGCATATTAAAAATAAATTTAATTAAACTTTTTTTTTAATTTTATAAAAAATATTAATAAGAGAAGCAATTATTTTATGCTATAATCCAGATATTTTTAAAAAATTAATATAAATTTTAGTGATGTTTTGTTGGTATATACCATCCTAGCCAAAAGATTAAAAATGCCTATAATTACTAGTCTAATATCAGATCTATAAAACCATACAACTAAATTGGATTGATTTCAAAACTGTAGAATGTTTTTAAATTTTAGGCTGTTGGCTTAATAATATAAAAAAGTTAAAGTAGGTAGTTGATTGTATGTATAAATCCAAAATCTCTTATTAGTGATGTGATGTGATGCATTGTGGCTTCTCCTTTCTCAGAATCAGGAATCTCTCAGCTACTATGCCCAGAAAATAATGTTAGCTATCTAATCTTCTCTTTCCATTCTCCACACTGTTTTTTCCATATTTTTTTATTCTGCTCCATCCCATTTCCACAACATAATTTTTGTTAACTCTATGGCTTTTATATCTAAATCCCCCTTACCTTTTTCCAAATCCAGCATAAAAACTAAGAACCCACTTTCTGTATAACCACTTTGTTTATATTTATTCTCTTACAACTTCATTATTTGTATCCTTTTGACTTGTAGGCATTTACATTCAATTAACAGATGCCCAATATTTTCTATGCCTTTCTTAGATAATGTGCAGACTAAATCACCCATATTTTTCAATTTATGTGTATATTCCCTTGTTACTAAAGATCCTGTTCAAGCCTTAAACAGTAAACTACTTTCCTTGCTATTATCATAAATTAACTGGCACTCAATATTCTGTTTACTTTTATATATATATATATATAAAAACAAATATATATATATATATATATATATATATATATATATATATATATATATATATATATATATATATATATATATATATATATATACAACTCCCTATTTTTTATTAATGCATTTATTCTTCTATTTTATTCTTTGCCACTATAGCACTCAATAATTATTATAAGACAGTCATCCCACCTTTTGTATAAGTACATTGACATAAAGTCTTTATTCAAATCTTCTGCATACCATATTACCCTTCTCACCCATCTTGTTTCCTGTCCTTTACTCAAAACCAAATTAATTGCTATTTTGGCTATTCTCTTATTATCCATAAATTGCTATCTATTGAACATTTTCATTTTGTGTTTACATCTCATATAAAAACTTGACCATTCCATTTCTCCTTGAATTGTCTCCTTTGTCATCCACACATCTGCATCTAATGCATGTCTTCCTACTTCTCTTTGTACTTTTCCTAAGTAATCTAACACTCCCTAGATAACACCTAATGCACCATTATCATAAGTTAACCCTACTCTTGCCACTCCCTTTCATACAATTCTAGTTACATTATATTTATTATATGAAAACACTTAATTTCTTTATCAGTTCCTTTCCTTTCTTTGCTTCATTTATCAATTTTTCTCCCATTCCTCCAAACAATTTCTCTGATTATTTAAGATGATTTCCAAATAGTTATACCTATTATGCCAAATAAAAATTCTCTTTTCTTTCCCCAGAATTTATCATCATTAGTTTTGATTTTTCTTCACTAAATTTAATCCTCATCTCTTTATTCACTCTTGCACATGTCTTCAGCATAACTTCCATATTTTCCCTACTTTCTGTGCACAAGTAGATATGATCAGCAAATAAAAGACCTGATAATGTATATACATCCTTACCATTTATTAATGGTACCTCTACCCCTCTTTCTAGTTTTTATATTGCTCTCTCTATTTCTCTCAAATATAACAAAAACAAAATAGGTGACCTAGGACATCCTTGCCTTAGTCCTACCCCATTTTTAACTTTAACTGATTCTATATTTCCAACTGATATGTATAGTAATTATTTTCATTCAATTTCTTAAGAAGACTCACTAAAAATACATTCAATCCCAAATTTACTCAACTTACCCATAATCTATTTCTATTTACTCGATCATATGCCTTCACGATGTCTATAAAGACCATATATAACTGTCTACCTGTATTTCTACTCATATCTAAAAGTTATGCAATTACAAATAAACTATCTCCTATACAGCTATTGAATCAAAAAAAACCTTGCATTTCTGCCACTATATTATTTTCTTTCAGCTACTTTGTGATCCTTTCATTCCTCATATATGCAAAAACTAACACTTTATGTTACCCATACCAGTCTATAATTGTTTAACTTTCTATGATTTTTATCCTTCCCTTTAAATAGTAGCCTTACTCTTATATTATTCCAGCTATCTGAAAATTTTTCTGTTTCATCTTATTGAAATATGATATAGATTTAATTTTGTCCTATTTCCTAAATTCATAACATCTATGCTGCACATTCATCTAAACCTCTTGCCTTTCTACCTTTCAATTTTGTCCTTGCCTCATTCAATTCATTTTCTGTAAACTTAGTATTTCCGTTTCTATATGCTTTCATGTTTGTTATCACTCTATTCTTCACATTTAACATCTTTTCTATATCCATTACAAACTTATTTAAAATTGTCTCCAATTCTTCTCTAGAACTACACTCTATTTCCTCATCATCTAATAATACTATTTTTCTCTCCCCTACATTCCCTCTTTTAATATATATTCAAAATTTTTTATTCCCATCTCTTCTGCTTTTATTAATATCCTCCAATAATTTACTATTTAATTTCATTCTCTCTATATAATTATCTATTTTAGCCAACTTATTTTTTTAAATACTTTTCCCATTTAATATTAACATCTTTTTCACTTTATTTTTAATAGCACATTTATATTCTCTGCATGCTTTTTTCTTTTTTTTTACACTTTTACTAATTCTCACTTTTTTATTACTTTTATTCTTCTGAATATTCTTACCTAAAAACCTATTTGCCTTTTTTTTTTACTTCACCACACATTATATTCATGCCCAACAAACTCTTCCATGATTTCTTCTACTTTTATTTTATATTCTTCTAACTTATTCATATCATTCATTCTCCATTTATGTCTTTCACTATCCTTTCTACTTTATTACTGTTTTCCATCACATTACTAACCATTTCTATTATAAAGAAATTATGATCACTATTACATACTCTCTCTTTACTATCAAATACTTTAATTTTCCATACTTTATTCATTTCCTCTTTCTCTACTAATACATAATCTTTTGTGTGAAATATATTATTTTTAGACCATTTATATTGTCCCTCATAAATATTTGATAAATTTCCAATGCTCAAATTCACTCTCTGACAAAAATTCTTCAAAAGCAATCCATTATTATCATTCACATCATCAATTTCTTCAATATTCCCATTCATATCTCCTATAACCATTATTTTCTTCCTCTTTTTTTTTGGAACTCTATATATCTTTAACTAAGCATTTATATATGCCACTGTTCCACTCTATTATAGCTTGACTATTTCTAATTAGTGTATTTCTAACCTTCTTGACACTTAACAGTATTTAAGTATTTCTTTGACATAACTCCTATACCACCATCCCTTTTTTCTTTTTCTCTTTATATCCTGCCATACAAGTCTTCTAGTGTAGGTTCTTCTTCTTCTCTTAGATGTGTTTCTACTCCTGCTAATACCTCAAAATCTTTATTTTTAACTGCTTTATTTAATTCCAGCCACTTTTCTGATCTCAAATCACCTTGCATATTCAGATATCCAATTTAAACAATTTATTCTTTTCTTACTACCTTTTTATAAATTTTTAAAACACTTTCTTTTCTATTACATTTGTAAGCAACTTGCTTACCCTTAATTTTATAGACCCATTCCCTTTCTACATCTACATTTATATCAAAATTAACCATCCTTTGTTTATTTCTTACATCTTGTCCATTTTCCTTCTTTTTGATAATACTGCAATTTAACACCCTATTCCCCTTTATAAGTTTGATGAAGACCATAAGCCAGAAACTAGTCTGGGGATATTGGATGAGTAGACACTAGATGGGGATTTTATGCAAAAGCCTTCTGGCATCCATTGATTTCTCTGGCTGGCACTGAGTGGCACTATTGTATAAAGAGTTTGGTCTGTTCAAATTCCCTAATACTTCAATTTCTTGTTTTGCAAAGTGCAATCCATCTTTATTATACAATTCCCTTTTACTAATAAAAAATCACACACATTCAGAAACATAACATTATTTCTCACATATTTTTTTCAATCTCTCATTTGTGGAACATGCACTATCTAAAACATACCTATTGTTGAATCTTAGTAATAATCCAACTATTCCTACTCTTCATTTAATCTTACTCCAATTACTAATCAATTCTATGTACTCATCTATTATTTTCGCTGATAACTCTGATAAATTATTTGTCCCTACCATAACATAAACATTTCTACTCCCTTGTTTCTTTACCTTATCTATAACATCCCTAATTCTAGTTTTAGGCAAACATATTTTTACATACTTGTTTCTATTTTCCCTTGCAATTACATTTCTACATCCTCTAATTAATGAGTTTACTATCAATACTGTTTCATAACTTACTTTCTTTACTTCATCCATGACATTCTCTTCCTCCTTTTGGACTTTTTTATCTAGTTCTTCCTTATTGTTTTTATTCATTAATTCCTTAATATGTTCACACTTCATCTCGGAGTTTAATTTTGCTTCTACATCCTTTACCTCTTTCTCTACCTTACTTATTTTTTGGCTAATCATTTCCATTGCACTACTTATTTTGTCACCAATACCTCTTGTCACTCCAATAAAAATATTCTATTCTATCTTTGTAAACTAATCTTGCTACATTTCTTCTGATTTTCTTTTTAAACTATATGCACTTAGAAACCATTTTTTCATCATTTTTATCACATTTACACATGATCTACATAATCATACACCTGTTACATCCTTCCTAATCTTATTTAAACATTTCAAATGATAAACCTTATAACATATGGTACACTCTATCACATCACACCTTTCTTTCTGAGCATTATATATACATTCTAGGATACAAATGAAATTTATATTCCTTTTTTAAGTCCCCTACTCTATATTTAAATTTGTGCTTTTTCTACTACTATTCAGACCTCTTTATACATATCTTCTTTCTCAAATAAATCACTCTGTTTCTTAAATTGAAAAATTCTTTAGTAGAAAATCTACTAAACAACCAGTTAATCTTATGTACAACTTAGTTTTAAAGCCTCCTTGCAGTAAACACATACACAAAAAAATTATTTGTTTTGAATCGCTTTCTAAATATTAGCAATATTTTCCCCAATCTTTCAAAATTCAATTAAATCTATCTCTCTTCACTCTAATTTTCTTTTCATTACACATTAAGAATAAAAAATTGTAGCAACAATTTTTTTTCCAGATGATATTAAAAATATATATATAAACTTTAACTTATTTTACAGAACAAATCAGCCATGTCAGAACAGCAAGGCACTGCCATCTAGAGGGCATTAATTATTCAAACTTACAGTAGACAGTTCTGGAGTAGAGTAAATAAAATAATTTATTGCTATTAAAAGTATGTGTTAAATGTAAATAGAAAAACTCCTAATGTGTTATTAGTATAATTATATAAATAACTAAATGGATGTATATGTGGTTTTAATTTTATCATCTCCATATCGTTAAGCAAGTTCATGCAGTACTGATGTGTAAATCAAAACTTTATATATTCTTACTGTAATAATTTATTTTAAAATAAATACCAAGCTAAAGTAAAATAATAACAAACTAAAATACAGAAAGAAATGCAATGCATTGAAATTTAATTAGAATGCAACACATAATTTTAATATGGTAATATTCTAATTATCAAGCAACAATGATTAATCACAAAATAGAATAATATTAATGAACAAGTATTTTAAAGTTGATCATGAAAAATTTCGATGTTGTGCCAGAACATTAATATTAGTGCTAAACTTTAAGCTAAAACATATCTAAATGTACTGTAAAAATAGATATTTTATTTTATGAAAATTAATCACAATATGACATTTATTCAACATTTTTAGTGTGATAGAGTGTTTATTTTATTACAGAATCTAAGTATACTATTAGTTAAAACAGTTGTTTTAAAATCATTGAATTTATCATTGGATTCACCATTATGGTCTGATAAAATGTTCTCATGTAGTTTATAAATATTCCTTGATGATGAGAATATAATTATGTAAGAAATTCAAAATATGTTCTACTTACTTCTACTATTATTTTTAATGTCTGTGTGTTGAATCAATTCACCATATATGTCATTTTAAGATTGTAAAAAAGACACATTGATAATATATATTGTAACTTATAAAAAATATCAATAAATAAATATACCATCAGGATTGTGGGGAAATGAACATTATAAGGGGGAAATGACTACATCGAAAGTCATCAAAGGTCATTCAAGGTTTAGTGAATTGTGACCGATAAATCTATAATATTTAATATGAGCTAATAACACTTACAAGAATGTTAAATATGCACTTATGATGTTAAAATCTTATATAATAATTTGTCTGATAATTTATTTGCACAACTAAAGGTTAATAATAAGGATGTTTTCCCCTTAATATTAGTGCAAATGTGATATGGTTATAAAGTGGAAAATCCTACACACTGTTATAAATAATGTACTAACTGAGTTTCAAACCTAGTAGAGTAGAAATAGGTATACAATGTAATTTTATCTAGGTTTAGATAACATAGTGGTGCCCAGGTATACCATATACACATAAGTAAAACTTATTAAAAGGTATGCTAGAGATTATAATGCTCATTTTTCCTCAAGATAGTTGTGAGCTAATTTATTACCCCATTTTTTTAAAAGTTATAATATATATATATATATATATATATATATATATATATATATATATATAAAAAGTATATTAAAAATCTTCCAAGATTATTAAAAGAGGATATCTACTGAAAGCAGTTCATTTTATCATAAAAAAAATTATCTGCTCTTTTTGGGGATATTTTATAAAGATGGCTATAAATAGTTTATCTTTGAAATTATTTATATTAGTATTTACATTTTTTACATTGAATTAAAAAAATTAAAAGTATATCAAAAATCTTGAGATTATGGCCAACACCTCTAGAAGGTAACTCTACATCATAATGCCTTTGAACATATATAAACTTACATTCATTTGAAATATTTTACTTACTTTTAGTTTCTATTTTTATGTGTGCTTCTATGTAGATATATACACATATATCAATGTAAATTGTCTTTCAGTATTAAAAAACAAGCAAGTTAGCTAGTATATATATATATAATTAAAGATCCCTACAGTCATCCATTTTATCCAATATAACTGATACATATAATCACATACATGTAAAAAAGACAAATGATCTCCAGTATACATATCATTAAACAATTCAAAACAAAACAACACTCTCCATATAGTAGTGCCATCTTGTGCTAACTAGAGCAATCAATGGATGCCAGAAGGCTTGTGCATAAAATCCCTATCTAGTGCCTACTCATCCAATATCCCCAGACTAGTTTCTGGCTTGTGGCCTTCATCAGTGAGGAGCCTTGGATCTGAGAGCACTGCACCTAGATCTTAGGATCTAATGCAACCCTCCAGCACCCACCTTTTATCTCTATTTAACTACAAAACTATGAGAATGAAATTGAAAACACTATTAATATTTTCAATCCAAGCTCAATAGCTTATATAGTCATATGGGTCTGAACTCAATTCAGTACCCATACATTTTGGTGTCTTTGGCTCTTTAACAACCATAGCCACCACTATCCTATTAGGCAGGATTGGTGTTAAACCACTAAACATCACATGATCACTATCTCATACTAGCAAATAATTGTTATTAAACAATTCAAAACAAAACAACACTCTCATATAGTAGTGATCTTGTGCTAACTAGAGCAATCAATGGATAGAAGGCTTGTGCATAAAATCCCTATCAGTCCTACTCATCAATATCCAGACAGTTCTGGTTTGTCATCAGTGAGGAGCTTGGATCTGAGACACTCCTAGATCTTGGATCTAATCACCTCCACCCCACTTTTAACTCTATTTAACTACAAAACTATGAGAATGAAATTGAAAACACTATTAATATTTTCAATCCAAGCTCAATAGCTTATATAGTCATATGGGTCTGAACTCAATTCAGTACCCATACATTTTGGTGTCTTTGGCTCTTTAACAACCATACTATATGGAGAGTGTTGTTTTGTTTTGAATTGTTTAATAACAATTATTGTGCTAGTATGAGATAGTGATCATGTGATGTTTAGTGGTTTATACATATCATGTTGAACCAGCACCCATCACTTTGTCTGGATCATCCTCTCACATACATACATATAATCAATGTTTAGTTTATATTAAGATAGCAAATCTATACACTTTAATCCAAATCTTCAGCCATCCATATAACTGAAAATTTGATGATGGAATGCTCAAAGTGCTTGATGATGACAATAACATAGTCATACCTACATTGACTTTAACCCTTCATATGTAGGATCTTAATATGTCCATTTAAATACATTGGAGGGGTGGGTAGAATACAGGCTGAGGATGTAATATTGAAAGAGTGTTATGTATATACTTAACTTAGATATAATTAAAGGGGATTTGAACTCAAACTTTCAAATTCCCTATAGTCATCCTTTTTCCAATATACATGACAACATACATGTGAAAAAAATAAATCTCCAATATATGTATTTTATGCTGAACCAGCACTCTCAGTTGGTTCAGATCATCATCTCTTATGAATATATTTATAATCAATGCTCAGTTTATATTAAGATAGCAAATCTATACACTTTAATGGACAGGATTTAATCCTCTCCACTATCCAATTCTTCAGCATACATATCACTGAAAATCTGATGATGGAATGCTCAAAGCCCTTGATGATGCCAATATTATAGTGATACCCATGTTGACCTTAAGTCAATGTGACCCTTCATATGTAGGACCTTAATATGTCCATTTAAACACACAGGATGAATGGAAGAATACAGACTGAATGTGTAATATTGAAATACAAGTATAATGTATATACTTAAACTAGGTTACTGTAGGGAGCTTGAACGTATGGGTTCAAATCCCCCTTTAATTACATTTAGGTTAAGTATATACAATATATTTGTATTTCAATATTATGCATATATGTAGCTAATAATGTGAAAAGCATACTACTTTTATAAGATTGCAAAATCGGTATATGTGTATAAAAATTTCAAATGTAATATTATCTTCACTTGATGAAATTCTATATAATATTTTTGTTAAATTTTCTCATATTCTATTCTTCTAAATTTTTATACGTGAACACAGCTTTATTTTGAAGTTTGTCAATTTTAATAAAAGAGTATTCTATTGATTTTTATCTTTATAAAATAGGTACAACATTACATAATGTTTCATTACAGCAAAAGCAGTTTTAGACTTAAAAAAAAAACAAAACAACTGCTCTATTATGTTTTATAAATGATATAGCTATTGTTCTAACAGAACAAACGCTGTTACAAGAACTGCTTTTCAAAATAATGATTCAATTCGTAAAAGTGAGATGATATAAAATTTTATTTATTAGTTAAATCATATTTTGTTACTAAGTACATTCTATACTTTATAAAAGTGTTTTATAAATCTTCTTGACTCAAATTGGATCAAATCATTTTTTGTTCTGTAACTAAAGAACAAAATCAATATTTAACACAAATAAAATTTATAATATTATCCACTTTTTCAAAAAAAAAAAAAAAACGTTTAAAATAAAAAGTTTAAAGCATGCTTGAATTGAAAAGTTTAATAAATATTTCCTCTCATCTCTATTTCTATTATTTTGCTCATTTTTTTAAACAATATTTTGCATAAAAAATATAATAGCATTTTAAATAATAAAAACTATTAAGTAAAACTATTTTCACTACTTCCGACAATTAAAAAATCTTTAAAAATGCATTACCATTAAAAATATGATCTTAAAATCGGCAGACTCAGTAATTCATAGCTGGGGGGGGGGGGTGTAAACCAATAAATTTTAGCCTGCTTACCTACAAAGTATAATACCGTCCATTTTCTTATCTCATGCATTTAATGATTTTATTATATGATTGCATTGTCATCATTTACCCTCATGATACATTGTTTTTATGCACAATATACAGTAAGTTTTAAGTGAATGATGAAAAATCATTAAATATGTGGAGGGAAAATAGGAAGAAAAACAATGTCTTAATGACTGTAATAAGTCTGTAAGAAGAGTGATATTAAATTGTTTTCTGCTAAATAGAAATGTTTTCGTAAAGATTTAAAAATCACTATGAATTTAAAATGAAGCACTTCCCAGCTTTTTAGGCTTGACCAAAGTGCTTCTATCACTCTGTTTATGTTTGAGAACAATTTTAAATTAAATTTTAGTCTTCTGAATTGTTATTGCAATAACAAAATATTCCAAGAAAATGGCTGCTGTGATAAGACAAGTATTGTGAACTTAATATCATTTAAGCATTCTATCTTTCAAATTTCATTATCATTACAAGAAGAATAAAAAAGTTTTATTTTTTTGAGTGAAAAAATGATTGAGCTAATATGTTAATTTATTTACACATTTAGAATTCAATGCAATCTAAATATGTGAATATATTCCACCTTTCTTTTTATAGTTGCTCTTTTCTAATTTTGTCAAATTTTTTTATTGATGTCTTAATGAGTATGGTTTTTAAATTAAATTGTATTTTATTTATGGATATTATAATATTATGGAAAGAAGGGGTTCAACACAAAATAAATATGAGTAATTAGTTATGTCCATTATACATGGCCACACATCCATGCATCAAATGCAATATTATGAAATATAACTGCTATGCATATTTAAAATGTAACTAAATTAAAGTGAGATTTTTAAGAAGATTGATTTTGATTTTTTTCCAAGGATAATTGGATATATTGTTATAAGGGAATTGCTGTAACTTTATTTCAAGCTATGTTGTTTATATATGAGATTCATTTGTATGCGTTTTATATATTTATAAATGATTGTTACATCATTGCAATTGTTGGTCACTTGCATTCATTATTTTAAAAATTTTTAGAAGGGGGGGGGGATATGGATGACTTTTTTTGTTTAAATTGTTTATATTTCATTTATTATTTTATATGTTCAAAACAATTAGATTAAATAAAAATAATAACAGCTTACATAGAGGGATTTGAACTTAGGATTTTCAGTCTTTATTCATCCTTTACTCCATTTCAAATAGCCATTGCACATGACTTCACATGTTCAAAAAAGATAAATGTTTCTCAATATACATATTTCATGCAGAACCAGCACTCATCTGCTGGGCCAGATCATAATCTCTCACACATTTATACAATCACGTATATTAAGATGGCAATTCCTTAAACGTTAATGAACAGGCTTCAATTTTCTCACCCTTCTGACAATTCAACTGTCCAATTTCATTGAAAAACTAATGATGGAAAGCTCAAAGCCATTGATGAATTTGATATTGTAGTCATACCCATTTAGACATTACATTAATCTAACCCCTTGAATTATTTGATCATTATATATCGATTTATTTAATAGAAATGGGATAGGCTGGACTTATACTATGATATCAACATGGGTATGACTACAATATCAACTCCACTAATGGCTGTGAACATTGGACAATTGAATTGTTGGAAGGGTGAGAAGATTAAAACATGTCCATTAAAGTTTAAGGAATTGCTATCTTAATATAGACCAAGTACTGATTATTTTTTTTTTGTTTGAATTTTGTCATTGATTGGGTAGATATTCTGTGTTAGATTTTGTGACCAATCAGGGGAGTTTTGTTAAAATTTTTAATCTTTTACCAAATCTGTAATTTTTGATTATCGCCATTTTACTGTGTATTTTTTTCTTTCTTTCTGATGAAAACCAGTCCTCTGGTTGAAATATTATATTATTTATTGGATTTATAAGTCTTTTTTTGTTTATATATATATATATATATATATAGAAGACTATACTCTGGCCCCACTGATGAGTGCTGGTTCTTCATAAAATACATGTAGAGGAGATCATTTATCTTTTCACATGTATGTGGTCATGAGCATTAGTTGTTTGATATGGAGTGGAAAATAAATATAAACTGAAAATCCTAAGTTCAAATCCCTAACATTTACTATAGTAAACATTCATTATATTAAATAAATAAGTCAATCATAGCTTAAGTTTGTACTTTTTTTTAATTTTTAATAAAAAGCATATAATTGCTATTACATAAGATAAACATTTTTTTTAAAAAAGTTAGTAAATCTAACTGTGGCATTAAAATATTTATACCCACTCAGGTAAGACAATATAAATAAAAAATTCATATATTATTACATGGGAAAAAGAGTTTTCATAATTCTGAGGATATGTCAAATGACAAATAATGATAAAGTGTTATTAATCAAATAATTACAATAGTCTATATTAAATGCTGTAATATTTTTTTTCTTTTTTAAAATGTCAATCAGCCTAAAAAAATAACAAACCTTTTACACAGAATTTGAATTTTTATTTGAACAGCTTCATCAGCTATGTATTAATTATATCTTTCCTAATGTGATAACTTTAGCAAATCTTATAAAGATCAATTAATCTTTAATATGTATTGCATAGTGTAAAGAGATTTTTAAAGTAAATTATAAAACCAAAATAATACTTTCCATTTCAGTAAATAATTGATACAAATATACATAATATACATTGGTAGCAAGATCCTTAGATGAACATATAGTTGTATCAGCCTACATTATTCATGATCTGGGTTTGAATCTTGGCTAGATAAAACTTTGATTTTTTTTAAGATTTTAATCATGCTTAGAATTATTTTCAGATAGCTGATCATAGTGCACCAAGATAACTATCCAATATTGGTCAATAAATGGATAACTATTCTTGATTATAGTATAAGATAAGGATGGAAAAATGCTCAAACTTTTCTCATCTGGCAATTGAAAAGCAAAATGAATAACGACTTTTCATTGTTCTTTTAAAATGAGAATTGTAAAAAGTATTTTCCATGCAATGATTTGCAGCCATTTTGTCCATCATCGTTAAATGAATAGTGCAAATATTCAATATTAAATGCTATCAAAATATCAATATTTATAATGTCATTCATAAAGCTTTCAGTTCATATTAAACAATTTGTACTTCCTATTATTTATTATTATTATTGATTTTTAAAATTAAAAATTTTTATAGCAGCATTTACTAACTATAATAATTTATATGTAATATCTAAATAGGTTTTAAGATAAAATAACTATTTTTGCTTTAAGTAATCAGATAAGTTGGCATGTATTATATTGATTTAAAAGGCATTTGCATTGCAATTTATTTTAAAAACATTTTTATATTCTGCAGTTGAAGATGGTAGGTCTAAATAAAATTTAGTTAAAGTAATTAATATGGAATATGTAATTTGATGTAATGGTTTGATAATTTGATTTAAACATGAAACATTTTATATCATCTATTTGTTGATTGATATTTTCTCATTGGTCTACATATTTTAGTGCAGTGCTAAACCTGGGCACTAAAAATTCCTGCATTAAAACTTTAATATCACTTTCAGTACTCAAATATCACTTATTCTTTTGGTAACAAACAGTTTAATTATTACACAGTGGGGTTTAGCACAATAATAAAATTATGAACTAAAGAGAATCAAGGGTCAACTTGTCACTATTGGTTCTAAAATATTATTTAACTTTCTAAACTAACAATCAAATTATTATTATTTTGCTATATGCAGATTACCATAGTGGGAGAGTGGAAAACTCAAAAGCTAAAGTTTCTGGATTGAAACTCATATTGCCATTTGTAGAGCTTAAATGCCTTATAGTCATTTAAGTAACGGTTTAATTATTTCATTATTATTTACACAGGTAAACTATCATTAATCGGAATTTGTGAATTTTTCAAACTTCAACCAGAAACATTTCCCTCCTCATATCAAAAAAGCTAACTTTGCTGAAAATTTAAATAAACATTAATTTTATTATCTATAGTTTGTATGTTTTTAAATACTTTTTAGATATTGCATAAATATATTGTATTAATAATATCATATATACTTTAAAATACAGAATATAATTATATTTATATCGGCGGCGCTACATTTTTATATCAGCAGCAATTAAAAAGCAATAAATCCGAATAATATTTTATAATTTTGTTTAGATATTAGTTATTGAATTAGTGGTGATTAAATTACTGACAGTTACTTATAAAAAATTATATTCCTTTAAATTTATATATTTATACTAAAAAAAAAAATTCTACAAAAAAAAAAAAAACCAGTATTTTTCTGTTGAAATAAATTATTGTCATGAAAATAATCTTGTTATAACTTCAAAAGAAATTTTTTTTTTGCTTAAAATAATATCCAATTTCTAACTTAAAACTAAATATAAAATTGATGAAAGAACAATTCTTTTTTGAAAAAGTGGTTATTAAAAGAGCCTAACGGCATAGGAAGCAAAAAAAGAAGAGAAATTTAATATCAAATTCTACTTGTTGAAATTTCTTTTCAAATAATCCAACATTAATGAAGAAGAAATAGATTTTAAACCTATTCAAGGTGTTGAACCAGAAAATTTGGTAATTTGATAAAGAAAAATTCTTATTGAGCACATTTTTATTTATCATAAATTATATTATTACAGTACAATAAAATAATTGTTAGAGAATTATCTTCAAATGCATAAAAGCCTACTAAATATTATCATTTCAAGATGCTGCAAGATTACAAAAAGCATGTGAAGTGATTTTGTACAGTTTGCTGTATGTTTGCCATATGATTTCAGACTGATTAGTATATACTATGATTATTGTCTCTTGCATGCAATATCTGTAATAAAGCTTTTTATTATAGTTATAACCTAGTACTAGCAAGATATTACTTTGTTTCGATAATTTATTTCATATTTGGCATATGATCTCAAACAGATTAATACATCTCAAAATTTATTGTGAATGTCTTACAGGATTTCTGTCACAACTTTAAATGAATAAGTTAAGATATATAAGTATTGTAATAGATGGGATAGTCCAAGAGGTTGCATCATCAAATTGATACCCTAATTATGGAACAATCAGTATGCTTTGAAAAGTTATAAAATTTACAAGTAATATCTAATTATACTCATATAAATAGACTCATGTTAAAAGCTAGTTATGTATGATAGATGGAATACTAAGAGAAGTCAAAAGTTGATAATAAAGAGACCAGAGAGACAGTAATGTGTAAATATATCGTAACTCATCAAAAATTCTTGCTAAAAATGACTCTCACCATTTATCACTCAAATATAGGTTGAGCTTAACCTTTTAAACTCTTGTATGGTTACTTTACAAGACTCTTTGTAATAAACCAATATTTCTTTTAAGGACACATTCCACAGATATGTATTTATAACTAATATATTTCAGGGGGGGTTCTCATTATAAATTAAAGTATAACTGTGGATTTACAAGAATAAATAAATCCTATAATATTCATATATTTGGGATAGTTTAACTTTGTTCTAATCATTCATATTATATAAATTTGAATATATAATTATCTCAGGATTATAAGATTAAGGTATAGTAAATACTATTCTTAAAATGTTAAATCTTTAAAATTATAAATTATTATAATTGATATGATTAAATAGCAAAGAGAACTTTTTTGTATTTAATTTGTATCTTAAGCAATAATATCAACAAATTAAAAATCTTCTTTTTTCTTTTCAAAAACGTTATTTTTTTATATCAATACTGAACATATATATAATACAAAACTTCAACATTTCAACTGTTTTTATTTTCATACAGTCATTTTCAAGGATCTGCAACAACAATATGAAATACATATTTATAAATAAACCTCAATTAAATAAATACCTTCATCTTACATACACAACTTCAGTTATGCACTATCCCAAAAAAACTATAAACAAACAAACCAAAAATTTAAATACACAAACAATAACATCAAAATTCATAAATTTAATACAGTTTACAATATGTTGAATCTTTGAATGCCATATACAATAATATTTTTTTAGAAAATTCAAATTTATAAATAAATTTTATAATATTCCAGCAATTGTTTTCTTCATCTCAGACTTCCTATATGATCCTGTTTATTAATAAATTTTTCACTGTTTATATTCAAAGCACATGCAGTTTATTCTTTCTTTATTATCTTTTCCAAATTTGATATGCAGTATTTTGTATTCTAAGTATGATGCTAAAAGTTTTATGAAATTTAAAAACATCTATAAAGTCAATATGGACTTATAAACCTATAAAACATCTAGAGAGAGCATAGTCTACTAGAAACTAGATTTCTATTAATTTCAATAGGAGGAAAAAAGTTATTGAACAAAAGGATATTGACAGGAGCATATTTTATTGTCATAAAAGTTGGAAATTTCACTATTCATTTTATTTAAAAAATAAAAATGTGCTACAGTAAAATTTTATACTTTTTTAGAGAACATATGCACTTAGTAAAATGTATAAAAATCTATCTGCCTTTAATTTATTATTAATAGATACATTATTTTTTAAACTTTGTTTATATTATAATCTTAATTTATATATGTGTACTATATATAAAAAGTATCTATGTTATGTGTGTGTATTAAAATGACTGTATACGTACAGTCCAATAAACAATATGTATTTCATTTTAATCACAATTTATCAGCAAAACATGAGCTATTATACATGATATATGCAAAAGTGGCTTGGAGAAAAATATATCAGATATCATGACTCTATTATATATATTTAAATATGTAAGGAAATATTATTTGTGCTTTTTTGATTTCTGCATTTGACAACTATCTTTCTTTGATTCAATACCTATAAACATATATATATATATTATAACGGGACGATCCTTTTCAGGACTCGAGGAAGTCGCATCTACCTATAGTCGGACTTTGAGTCTTCTTATAGAATGCCATGGATGATGTGATTTAAAATATAATCCACTCCACTCCTCTATTAATTACCTTGTTACTCTTGGAATTCGAACTCAGAGTAGAAATTGCTATCGACTCTCTTCAGGCATTTCCACAAATATCCCATAATAATGATAAATTTAGTATAAGCTATATATAACTTTCTTATAAATATTAAATTACTAAGTTGATTCAATATATATATGCGTGAGTATGTATATTTATAATTATTGGTTTTATAAAATGACTAAATAAAATAAACAAACGAGACCTGTTTAATTTTAAAATCAAGTTTAACACATTTTAATCCGTAATAGAATCAAAAATATTATCACGTAAATGATTAAAAATATTAAAATTTAGAATTATAATCTGTGCTTATATATACACTAATAAACTATTTAACATTCAGAAAAAAACCATAATGTAATTATTTACATATATATATAATTCAAAATCATATGTACAATAGATAATACCACTATACATTATAAATCTACCTATTGTCATTAAAATGATTCAGTGTGTGTTATATGCCTATATAAGATAACATCCATTCACACTAGATTAATAATATAATGTATTCTGATATTAGTTATGTATGTTTAAAAATATATTATGTTAATTGTCATGTAAGATTCAATTTGGAATATAATAAAACTTCCAAATTGAAATAATTTAAAAACGTTTACCTTAGCCAGTTGTCATTTTCATCAGAGTATATATCAAAATATCAACATCTAAATTTTATTAAATAAATAAACAAAATAAAATGTTCATCTTATCAGTTCTCCACTTTAATATACGAAGTAATTTTTCTAAGTAAATATAATTATCCACAAAGGAAATAAAGTTTAAGGGTTATTAAAATACACAATGAAGTAATCCAAGACGAGAAAGAATAACGGTTTTATATCCCTCCTTAGACGAACTAAAATGATGATGAATATTGAAACATAAAGTTCATTGATCATCCTTCGAAAAGGTAATCCAGATATTCATTCTTTAAATATTTGCATAGTAAAATATTTAACATCTTCTTCAATATAATACTCCAATATTAAGGGTAGCTTTTTAATTGAGAATTATGACGATTATAATTTAGGCATTGATTAAGTAGGAATAAATTTACATGTTCAGGTTTAAAACATCAGCAGAAATCCCTGGCATAAATTATCTAGCCACAGAACATCTTTATAAATTTTTGTCTTCTTAAATATATATTTTGTAAACTCATTTCAAAGACGTTGATAACTTTTATAACCTTGTTAATTACAATGATTATTTTTTATAGTTCTTTATAATATTCAAAGGCAGTAAATTAATTACTTGAAGCAGGTTTTAAAATATTGAATCATCTTTTTGTAATTTTTCTTAAATGTGTTCTAAATTGGAACACATTTAAATTTACAGGTGTATTTCTTGCCTTGATAACTAAATAGAAGATTATTGTTATAACAATATTAGTTCGTTTTTATACTGGATTAATTCCTGTAAGCATATCACATAATCATACTCACGCTCTATTGTTTAAAATATACAATTTGTAATGAACTTTAAACATTTATTTCCTTTGTTTTAACTGATAAAAATGCAATATTGACTTAAGGCTTTGTCAAATGTCAAGTTTTGGTTAATAAAAAATACTATTAGTTGGAAACATTTATTTATGTGAGTGTATAAACAAATTAGAATTATTCATTTTTAGAATTATTCTTTTAATACTAACTAGATTATGTATATAGCTGATACATGAAAAGCTTAAGATAGGTGTAAATTATTTATATCTGTTGATTCGATATAAGCACAGTTAAATTCACAAAGAAACACAAATTGTTTTAGGTGACGCTCATATGGTACTCTCACAATATATATATATATATATATATATATATATATATATATATATATATATATATATATATGAAAGATCCATGTATTGACAGAATAAGTGCTTTTATAGAAAAATTCACTAAAATTTTCAAAGGCTTTAATTAAAATTTAATTTAAAAATTCACTTTCAATTTTTTTACCAACAATTGAATTGTTTTTATATATAAAGAATGAGTTTGACCAACGCATTATTGGTTGATTATAAGAAGTTCAAACAATACTAAAATCTAATTTACAGATAAAACTTGAAAATATTAAAAGCATTTGAAGATTAAAATATATTGATAATGTATTACCTATATTTAAACTAAATGTGGTCTAATTAACATAAAAAGGAAGAATGAACAATTTAAACTCATCTTTTGTATGGAATTTCTGTCAACTTTCAATTTTTTACCAATAATTGTTTTTATATATGGCAAAGACTGAGTTTGACCAACACATTATTGGTTGATTATGTAAACTAATCGCAGTCTGATTAACATATAAAAGAATTCCAGATTTTTGTAGATGTACATAATATGTACATATTAGATATATAAAAATTGTTGTGGTAAGTAAAATAAAAACACACTGTACTTCTAGATGGACTTCATGAGCCAGCAAACTGAAGGTGTCAAAGTGGAATGTAGGCTATTACATTATTATTATTATTATTTTGTATGCTGTAAGGCCATATTATGTAGGTGACTATATTACATTGTATAAGTATAAGTCTTAATCTAGCTTAATAGATACTAAGCTGCTTCTAGTGTCAGATTTCACTAGGGAGAAAGGTATATTTAGCAGGGTCAAATTAATAATACATTACAAAATATACCTCCATTTGCATCTATTACTTTGATAGTATGAATCTTTTAAACTCAATTTATAATATGCAAACCATAATTAATATCCAATTAATATAAAACTAAATCAAAAATATAATAACGAGTGCAGTGTAGTCAGTTACTATTCTTAATATAATAGGATTTTGAAACAGCAGGTAAAATAAGCTAAATATGCCTTATCTAGGTTTATTATGTTGAAGATATGAATTATAATATCTTCACTAAAAAATTATAAAATTAAATATAATAAAATGAAATTTTGAGAAATAAAATGGATAAAAATATAGGCACAACCACTGTATAGAATAGAAAATAGATTTTAAACAAACAAATGGCTATAATTATTCTATTTTAGAATAAGTACATTTAAAGTTTACAAACGTAATCTTAGGCAAGTTTTATAATAGGTTTCATATTTACTTTAGACAAGAAATTAAAGAGTTAAACTTTGAACATTTATTTTAAATTATAAGGTATAGCTTTAAAGACTAAGGTTTAAAGTACATTTAGAGCTCTCTGTGATGTTTTGAAGAGTTGTTACCTGACTTCTTAGGAGCTTGTTTACCAACACTTCTGGATGGCAGATGGTAGCAAATATTAATCTCTGGATAGGTAGCATGGTTTTAGTTGTGATCTTCTTGTTTGGCAGGAATGTCTACCATCTCCATGATGATGATGATGATACGCAATTTTGCATATAGGATGGGACTAGAGATCATCATTTCCTACTCTGACATATTAAAATTAAAACCGGTGTGGTGTATAGTAGTGATGCTTTTTTAAATTATACAGCATATTTTTTATAATATAAAATTCAGCCTATTTATACTGGGCTGAAATCAACTCATAAGTTTAATAAACAAATTATATTATGTAAGTAAATCCATTAGCACCTTCAAATTTTGATATTTTAAATAACTAAAATAACTTTAATTTTTTGTTTTACTCTTTTAACAAGATGTTTTGGATTAAGTTTGATCATTTCTATCCCTCAAAGATTTAGCAATACTTCTAGTTGGCTAAATCTTGTTTACAAGAAAATATAATTTTAAAAAAATATTATTAACAAAACCAATATTTGGACTCCTTCCTCATGCTATACTAAGCAGGTGCATGTGTGTGACTTTTGTTTCAACTTATTTTAAGTCAAATTTATAAATTTTATGGGTACTTATAACCTAATCGGGCTTGTCCACTTGATGGTGTTCTGGCTCGCCAAAACACCTAACAAATGCTATTTACAAGGCCTGACTTACAGCTATAGAAAACATCTAATGTTTGTCTTAGCCATTAGAAGGCCATTGATGATGACGTAACTCAGAAATAATACAGCCTATTTCTGCTTCACGACAGTTACTGTGAATCCACACACTTATCTTTCGTGTACAGTTTGATATATATGTGTGTGTAGTTTGATTAGTCAAATTTTTACAATATACGTTACACAATCTTTGTATTTGTAATCAATTTAAGCAACCTGATTTTATAGTAATTTTCCAAATGGTCACATCCTTATTTAGAGAAGGTGTAATGGGTCAAAGCTTGCCGAGAGTATGTCAACAGAATTCGGCTGAGTTCGCATGTGAAATCTCGTTTTCACGTGAAATACCATGTAGTTCATAAAATAGCTAGCGATCACATAACTTTTTCTGCAGTTGCCAAAAACAGAAGCCGAGTATTTCTGCTGTCCAATAAAAATATACACAATTTTTTGTAAAATTCATAGAAAGCACATATTATAAACATGTTTAATAAGTAAATAAGACATTTATATGTGTTTGTTGTTGTTTAAAAAAGTTTGAGTTTCTTTCTTTTGTCTGACTACGGTTACGATTTTGATATCTTTTATTTTAGCATTACAAACAACAGAACACTAACCCTAAAACTAACCCTAAACTAACCCTAAAACTAACCCTAAAACTAACCCTAAACTAACCCTAAAACTAACCCTAACTAACCCTAAAACTAACCCTAAACCTAACCCTAAACTAACTCTAAAACTAACCCTAACTAACCCTAAAACTAACCCTAAACCTAACCCTAACCCTACACAGTTGTTTTGTTATTAGAAAGCAATAATTAAGTAAAAGACATCACTAAATAGACATCGCAGAGTAGCAGCTTTGTCCAAAAACAGCGATTTAAAAATTAAAAAAAAAGGTTGTCATTTACTAAATACAAAATTAAAATTAAACAAACAGCGATTCGATTTAAAAATATAATGCCACCCCAAACATTGTATTGTATTGTTTTTGACTTCCAACAATGCCATCAAATGGCCAAGCCTGATTATGTTATAATTACCATTTTATGAAATGATCGAACAACATGCTGTTAAATAAAAAAAAAAAACAAAGTTTTCGTTGTAAAATGAAAATAAATTGTTTTGATGGATTAGAAGGAGTTAGAAAACTGGATTTATAATGAAAAAAGAGGATTAAATTTTGGTTGGTGGGGGTTATTAAAAATTTTGTGTGTGAAAAGTTTTTAATTTTGTAAAAAGGAGGGGGGGGGAGGGGGGGGGAGAGGGGGAAGGGGGATATATATATATATATATATAATGGTAGTATGTGGACTACACATTATACCTGTGATTTTAAGTGTATAAAATATATAAATGATTTTTAAATTTAAATAAACAATAAATTAAAACATATATGACTTTGGAATAAGTATCTGCTGTAATATAGCTATACTAATTATATTACAGACATTATATTCGCATATATATGTGTGGCATCACATACATAACTCTAATAGCATCTTTAGATGAGTACTCTTTAAGGGTTTAAACCTGGCACATATAGAAGTGTGAGGGTAAATAGGTAAAATGTATACAATGAAGGAAATATACCATTTCAATATTAGGTATTGCATAAAAATTGTTGCAGCAAGTAAAATAAAAACATTATTAAAAAAAGATTATGCAGTGTGCTTCTGTTCCTTAAAAAGTCACACTTTGTCACTGACATATATATGTGTGTTTTCTGGATACAATCCTGAACTTTATTATTTTCTCTTTGTGACAATAATTAATATTTGAGTTGTAGCATATGGCTCATGCTAAAATTTCTCTGTAGCTTTATTCATTCTGATTGACAGGATTTCACCATAGTAATTTGAAGATGTTTGGGTTTCTGTTTAGATTTTGCTTTCCAAGCAAGAAAATTCAAATTAAGGCAAATAGTGAATATTCAGGGGAGATATTTATGCAATGTCACAATATTTGTCCACTTCAGCATATATACATATAGTATTTTAAATGCCATTGGTTACGGATGCTATGTCTGAGGGTTTCTCTCTTTTAGAAAGCAGTCAGAAAGCGTAAAATAACTTAAGCACACAATTTAGTTTATACACAAACTTTAATAACATATAAATATAACAAATCACTAAAATATTTACATATACTAATAAACACTTATAATCCATCATGAATTTAACATTAGAAAAGTTCAACTAGTTATATAAAGGTTAATCCATACATAGATTTCACTTTACCATTTCCATTATGGCTTCTTCTTGGAGTCTTATATTTATCCAAGGCATTAGACTAAACTGCATGAGGAAACCAGGACACAAGAGAGAGAACACAGTTCTCCTCACTGTTTATAATTGAACACTTATCAGTCACTTCTGTCCAGGCCAGATAAACAATAGTAGTGCTCTCTTTACATTTATTTAGCAGAGTCTCACTGTAAGCAGGTATGTGCTTTACATTATACCTTTGTACATAACACTCCTCCTCTTACTCTGAAAATAAATAGGCTTTAACTACAAATGTAGTCTTTAAATTTAACAGGTGGGCAATATGCTCTGGAAACTTTTGGTGTTTTTAATCATTCTTGCACTGGGTCACATGGCACATCCTTTGAAGTATTTTCACTCAATACATTTTCCATATTAGTTTCATCTCCATGTTCTTCTATTTTTGTATCAGACAGGGTTTCAAACTCATCCTCTGATGTAGGGTTCTCCCGACAGTGGCAAAGGTGATTTAGGTGTTTTATAAATGACTTTCCATTTTGTAACTCCACCAGGAAATTGCTTTGACAGTAGCTGTGTTACAATTTCTGGGATCCACTTACATTACAACACATCGTATATCCAAATGTTTCACCGGGTAGCATTTTATCTGATGAGAAATTTCTGTTTTTATGCTTTTCCAGAAAAGTTGTGATAGGTGTGTCCAGCACTTCTGACCCATTAACAACTCTGCTGGTGTTTTTCCTGTTCCAGTACTTGGTGTGAAATGCTTTGAGTGCATGGCTTGCACTAAAGCATCTGTCATGTTCACTAATTTTCATTTCTTTGGGGTTTTCTTTAAATGTTGCAGTCCTTGCTCAGCTATATCACTGCTCTCTGAGTGATATGGCAGTATAAGAGTATGCTTTATTCTACTGTCACTCAGAAAATCCTTTAATTTTGTTGACATAAATCCAGATCCATTATCAGTCACAACACTTTCTGGGTAACCATGGGTAGGAAACACTTCACTTAGAACACAGATGGTACTCTCAGCACTGGTATCTTTAACCACCTGTATTCAGTCCAACATGAATACACATCTACTATTAACAATATTATGTATCCATTCAACAGCTCAACATAATTCATATGAACTCATGGCCATGGGACAGAATGTGCTTCCCATATTTCAAACTGTTTCAGAGGCAGTTTAGTTGTCCATTGGCAGTTTATGCATTCTTTTATTATGTTCTTGATATCCTTTGTCAAGTTTGGCCACCATACATATGATCTAGCCATAGCTTTCATATGCACTACTCCGGGGTGTCCTTCATGCAATAACTTTAAGTTTTGGCTCTGCCCTCAGTAGGCACTAGAACACAATCATTGTTTAATATGCACCCATTACACACAGACAACTTTCTCTGGTAATCCAAATTGCACGATTTAATTCGCTGGGGCATCTAGAAGGCCAACTCGTTTTTATCCAATTTATCAGCCTCTGGTATCCCTTGTCAATTTTAGTCCAGTCCACTATGACTCTGCTATTTATCACTTTTGATTTTAGAGAATCAATGTAATTTATCTCCTTCATTTCTTATCTATTTTCCTTAATGTCTGGCAATCTTGACAATGCATCAGCATGGCTGATCCTTTTTCCGGGTTTGTAAATTAATGTAAAATCATAATGTGACAAAATATCTATCCACTATAACATACATGGGCTTGACGATTCATATAGATTTTTTACCACAGCCGAAAATCCCCGTTAGAAGGCGATAGTCAGTATAGATTGTAAATTTGCATTTCATACACATATTGGTGGACCTTCTTTACTGTGAAAATCACTGCCCAAGCTTCTTTATCCACATGACTAGTTTTTTTCAGCTGGTGTTAGCACTCTCAAAGCAAAAGCAATAGAATGTTCACTTTAATAACCTGGATGAGCAAGAACAGCTCCCACACTGTATTCCAATGTGTCCGCAGTAATACATAATTCCAAATCATTTCTATAATGCACTAATAGACTTTCTGCTGTCAGTAAGTCCTTGGCAGTTTTAAAAGCTTTATTTTGTTCTGCATTCCATATCCAATGTTGTTTTTTCTTTAATAATGCATAAATTGGTGACAACACGTGATTTTCCAACTAAGAAGCTCTCATAGAAATTTAACAATCCCAAGAATGCTTGAAGTTCCTTCATGTTTCTGGGTTTTCTGGCACTTTTTAAGACTTTTACTTTTTTTGTGTCTGGGCAGCATCCACTTGTGGTTACTATGTATCTGAGGAATTTAATTTCCTTTGCAGACCACATGTATTTTTTCACATTTAATTTAGCTTTAGCTTGGGCTAGCTTCACACAAACCTTATCCACACACTTTATAAGCTCATTTTTGATTTCAGCAATGATAAGGATATCATCCAGATATGGAATTACTCCATCCATTGGTCAAAACAACATATCCATTTTTGCTTGGAACACATTAGGTACAATCATTATTCCATATGGTAATTTATTGCACTTGTATAAGCCTATTGTGTCGTTAATGTAAGTAGCTCTGATGTCTCCATAGTTACCAGAATCTGGTGAAAAGCCACTTTCAAATCCAATTTTGTGAAGTGGTTTGCCTTCTGTAATAATGCCAATACTTCTCACGCATTTGGAACAGGGTAAGCTCCCTTATTTATTTTTTTATTTATCATAAGGTGATAATCTTCACATAGCTATATACTACCATCTGGTTTCATTATCATCATGATAGGGATCACCCACAATGACTCTTTCATAGGTGTAAGAACTCCTTTGGCTACAAGATCATTTAGTTCTTTCTCTACCTTTTCTCTTATTGCAAATGGCACTTTTCATGGTTTACATATAATTCCCTTTGCATCTTTCATTAGTTCAATATCCACTGGTTTAGTTCTAAATTCTGACAGTTCAGGCATAAACAATTCCAGATATCAGTTTTTTATGGTAGTTTCTATACGGACCTTTTTTAATATTTCTATGTGTATTCCTGAAGCCACAAACCAATTTCTCCCTAATAGCAGGCTAATATCCTTATTAACTACATATAATTCTAGGAACTTATATCTTGTGTTCAGCATCACTGGTATGGCAGCTTTCCCTCGAATATGCACTCTGTTTCCATTTATATCCATGAATAACACATCTGCTTTTCGTAGTTTTAGCTTATAATCCCAGTCTTTTGCAATCTCCATTCAGTCTTTATTCGATATAAGTGACAAACCAGCACTGCTGTCAACTTCCATTGATAACTTTTTATTGCAAACTTGCAGTTCTACACTAAGGCTATCCAATTTTTGTTGTTACTCATGGTAGCATTGATAGATACATTATGTTCCACCCCTCTCTGTGAATTGTAATCTAATTCCTTTGTTGGAGATTTGCCATCTTTGGAATGACAGATGGCAGCTAAGTTTTCTCTCATGTTACAAATCCTACACACCCTGTCTTTATATCTGCAAACATTTTTAAAATGTCCTATTTTCTCACAGCAATTACATTTTTGTTGCTTACTGTGGCCACTGGAACTTGCAATATTATCATTTTTTTTCTTTCTTTACTAAATGCTATTTTTTTCTGGGATTTTTGCTGTATTATACTCTGATGCCATATTTAACATGGCCTCCTGTGCAATGGATTTTTCCATAGCCGTTTTGTCATTTAAATCTGGATTGCTTAAAAGCACTTTCCTAAATTTATTACCCATCATGCTGTATAGAAATTGTTCTAATAAAGAGACATTTATTTCCTGCCTGAATTCGCAATCCTTAGCTAATTTTCTCAATGTGAGGTCAAAATCTACATATTTTTCCTGCAGTAATTGCATTCTATTCCTTAGTCTCAGATGCGATATCCATTTTGAAATCTTTGGGATGAAATATGCTTTTAGCCTCTCTATGATTTCATGATAGAACAGGTCTTCCAGATGTTTTGGGTCAGTAATCCTGTTTATTAGTTGTATTATGTCTTGTCCTACAAAATATAAAAGTGTAGCAATTTTATAGTGGTCATCTTTGATTTTATTTATGAAGAAATGATATTCCACTTGTGTTAAATACGTTTTCCAGGAGTCGCTGTTATTCACATCGAACTCACATATTGTTGGAGCACCTGCCGCCATGTTTCTTTTTTCAAATTTTTCTATGTGTCGCTTCGCTTACGGTTCAATCATGTCATGACTGCACCACTCTGCTTTATCTGAGGATTTCTCTCTTTTAGAAACAAGTCAGAAAGCATAAAATAACTTAAGTACACAATTTAGTTTATACACAAATTTTAATAACATATAAATATAACAAATCACTAAAATATTTACATATACTAATAAACACTTATAATCCATCATGAATTTAACATTAGCAAAGTTCAACTAGTTATTTAAAGGTTAATCCATACATAGATTTCATTTTACTATTTCCATTATGGCTTCTTTTTGGAATCATGTTTATCCAAGGCATTAGACTAAACTGCATGAGAAAACCAGGACACAAGAGAGAGAAAACAGTTCTCCTCACTATTTATAATTGAACACTTATCAGTCACTCCTGTCTGGGCCAGATAAATGATAGTAGCACTCTCTTTAGATTTATTTAGCAGAGTCTTACTATAAGCAGGTATGTAGCTTTACATTATACCTTCATACATAGCAATAGAAAAACAAGAAACCCAAAAAGTTAGCAAAACATACTGTAATAAGATTTTCAAACTACCTTTTTTTCAGATATTACAGTCAGCCAATGAAATGATAATTATAACTTTCTCTTCTTCTTCATCAACACTTGGTCTAGTCAAAGTTTACCTTTGCTTTTGCTTAAGCTTTCCTAGTTTGGCAAGAGCAACTTATAAGCAACAGACTTATTACAGAAGGGAAGCAAAACATTATTCTATTTTTACCTTTATTATACAATCTTTTTATATTATATAACTCTCTCTCCCCAAACTGGCCTTTATATCACCAAATAAACATATTCTCTACCTGCTGGGTTGCCAAAATAAAAGTTTTTTCAATCCAAAAATCCTATTTCTACTTTTATTAAAGAGACAGTGGACTAATTTTCTATCAATTAATTAAATTAATTTTTCATTACTAAATGATTTAATCTTTTATTCTTTTTTTAATTTAATTTTTTGCATGATGATAAATTATGTTTAATTTAATAAGGAATTTTTTTTTAATTCCTTTTACAGCATTTTTGCCTCTTTTAATTCAAAAATTATTTTATTTTATTATATCGTAATTTCATTTACAGGTAGATTTATAGATATTTACAATCATGACAGATAAAATTAAATTATGGTTCTTATTCCGAGGAGATCGTTACTAAGAATTACCTGTTTTGTTGCCCCAGGTTATGAACACTTTTTATTAAAGTACTTACAACTACAATCCAGTTCTAATTAAAGAAAGATTGCATTCTCGAAAAATAATTGTCTAATATTATTAAATGGGACATTCAAAGAATAGCTGAAAATTGATTTAAAAAGTGAATGTGTACTTTATTCCAAAGGTACAAATATTGAAAGCACAAATGAATTGGTATTAATTATAAAGAAAAATTGAATAACAATGTCGTGGAGATCATATGCAGATAATTCAGGTTTATTCTCCACCATGTTCTCATTGTGTTAAAAAAAATTGAGATTTTCATATGGATGTACAAAATGATTTAATCAGATTGAGTATTATTTTAAAATTATTATGAGAAATCTTAATTAGAAAACAACTGTGGTTCAATTTGACCATGATAACTGAAATGAAAGATAATACAGGCTTGTGAAAATAGAAAAAAAGTGTATATATTGAATTCTTTCTTTGGAAATTTTTTTTTAAAAAAATGTTCATTAACATCTAAATGAAAGTATGGCAAAATTGTGGTATATTTTAATTAGCCAAAAATAGCTATTTGAATATTATAATGTTTTTAATAAATTAACTACAAGTAGTGGTAGCAATTAGTGATGTGTAAACTTCAGAAGCATTGCAATGAATTTAAATTAGAACTTGAAATTGTTTTAAATTATTAATAAACCTTGAAATCAATAAGAACATAATTAATATTCTATTAAGAGCTGCAAAAAAGAAACATGGTAAAATGGTATGAAAAAGAATTAATAATGATATAAGAAAATATAATTGTGCATTATGAAAAAAAGCCGTAGAAGGGAATAAACAACACCTATGTATTCAAAGAAAAATTATTTTTGCAATAAAAAGAAAAGATGAAACTATTACTAAAAAGAAAAATGACATTATAAAATGTATGGAGGAGTTCTATAAAAATTGTATAGTAATGAAAAATAAGAAAATAAACTATTCTATACAATTGTATTACAGTCAAATATCAGCCTTTCACGCTAATTGTGCATAAGCTTTGCGAGTGTTAATAATAAATGAATACTTTCTCACCAATACAAGATATAGTATTTATGCAGGAATAAAAGGAATCCTCTTATTCCTACGACTCAAACACTTATATACGAGCAAATCAATTATTATTTCTAAACAAAAAACACTTATTTATAATTGTTTAATGGAAAAGAAGATATAAATTAATATTAAAGTTTATAGGCTTAATGTTTTCAAGGATCCATGCCTCATATTCATAGCCATCATAAAATGTATAGTAAAATATATGCAAATATTTAAATAAGCTAGTGTTATGTAGCCCATTTCTTCAAGATCTCGAAGCAAATGTATTTTCTATTGATAGCATGGATGTTTCCATTAATATAAAATGCCTCCTTTATTTTTCTTTTGTGAAGTATTTTAAATGAAAAGATGAAAAATAAATTAAAAAATAATAGAATTATTATTATTATTGAAAGAAGAAGTTGAAGAAATAGATTAATAATTGGAAAAGCTATATACCAAATGTCTAGATGATAAAGATATAACAGATGAATGAAAGAATGCAGTAATAAATTTGATATTTAAGAAAGATGGTAAAGAAGATATTAGAAATTACAGATTTATCAATATTACACAACATCTTCACCAAGATAATTACAATGTATCTATAGTGAACATTGAATTATAATCATCTAAAATAATGAGATAGATTTAAAGATGATTTTAACATAGTACAGCATATCCAAGCATCCAGAGAACATATAAAAAGAACCAATGAATATGAATTTTCATTATGCTTTGAATTTGTAATTATAAAAATTCATTTGATTCTATATGCATTTAGTTTGGATCAACATATATACCAGGGATATTATCTTTTTTTATAAAAATATTTATCAAAATGTACCAGAAATAATAAGATTCTATGATTCTATGAAAAATATTAACATTGAGAAAAGTGTACATCAGAGAGTTTCTACATTTCCAAAACTTCTTGTAGACTAGATTTATAAATATTTTAAGATTAAAATAAGAAACTAAGAGAGTGAAAACTAAATGGATCCTTTTAAATCATCTGATTTTGTAGATGATGTGGTTGCTTTTGCAAATAATGTTCAGTGTCTCAGGAAATGTTGCAAGAATTGTCAAATAAAAGCAAGAAAATAAGTTTAAAAATACATATTAAAATGATTGAATTAATGTTCAATGGATTTTCTCAGAAGAATAAAATAATGAATGCTAATCATGATTAGTAGGAATTAAAACAAAAATATCTTTGTCAGATTATTAGTACAGATAGATACTTAATGGATGAAATTAATCATAGAATTAAGCTTGAATGGAAAGTTTTTGGTACACTAACTTGCTATTAAAAGAAAATATATCTATTCATTTGAGAAAGAAGGTTTTTAATATACAGTATATCTAACACTTAGATATCTAGCAGAAGTGTAATATAAAGACTTTACACTGAAGAAAGAAAAGAAGTATGTTAGAAGTAACAATAAAAAATATATAAAAGGAATGCATTAGTAAGAAAACAAACAGGTATCACTGACATAAAAAGACTGAACATTAGCTGGTCTGGACACATGGTTAGAAGAGACAACAATAGATAAAGTTTTAAATCATATTTCAAGAATTTATAAAAAAAATCTAGAAAAAGACCACATGTAAAATGGAATGATGAAATAAAAATGTTTGTTGGTGCAATGTGGAGAAGTTATGGATTGAAGAAACTAAATCAGAATTAAAAAGATCATCCTATAGTCCATAATGATTTTAAATGATATGTGTGTATATATGAGCTACTTAAAGTGTATGTGTGGTAAAAATATGTTGTTACAAGTACTAAATAATACATTGACATGTTTACAATATATGTTTCTGGAATGCAGAAAAAAGAATTTCTTTTCATACCATATGTTAAATATAAGTAGAGACATTCACATGCTATTTATTGATAACAAAAATATTAATTTTTATTTAATTTTAAATGAGCTTGAATTATTTCATTATATTAAAACAAATTTGATCAATATTTTATGTATTAATTATAGAAGCAGCAATGAAAAAACAACAACAGTATTTGTTTAATTACTAGTCATTGATGAAGATTACAATGTAAGCTTTGTATAAATTGAACAACTTTCATAAATAAACAAAAATGTATTTTTTCATTATTATATTAAAGGTTAAAGTATTAATTGATATTGCTTTATAAAACTGAAATTTGCTAAAAGAACTCTTTGAAAAAAATCAAGCTATTAATTTGAAAGAAATTTAAAGTAATGCAAAGAAATAAAACTGAGGGAAATAAACATTTTGGTAAGCCTCATATTGTGAATGCTGAACCACTTTCAAGTTGAATCTCATTTCTCATCATGTTACTGTTGGAGATCTAACAACTTTTCTTTCAAAAGTTAACCTTGATAATGGTGGATGCTAGTTCGTCGAAATATCAGTATATAATGAAAAATAACACATGATTTAGCCCAAAAACATAATATATATATAGAGAGAATACATTTAATTAATCAAAAATAATATTCTAGTTTTAAAATATTATAAAATTGGTTTAGAATCTAAATTGAAATGACTATTATTAGTAAAAGCCTGATTATATAAAGAGGCAGCCTGAATAAAAAAAAACCTTAAGCAGATATAATGACAAGATTGAATATGACAGAGATGCAGAATGAGTATCATGTTCATGGGACATAATTATAATAGCTTAAATTATATCAAGCAAAACAACCTGTGATTTATAATTTTAAAAAGAAACTTAAGCTCTCTATACTTCCATCTAGAAGAAAGATGAGGATCAACTTTATTTTCCAGAAAAACATATTTGGAGAATACTTGTATAGAGTTAGAATTCCAAATGACTGAACAATATTTAATATCAAGAAGACCCAATGATAAAAATGTTTTAAATTTGCTATCATCAGAGAAATAATGATCATGCCTAAAGATGGCATCCATAATTTTAAAAAGCTTTGCTTAACAAATATATCTATATAGAGAGAAAGAGTCCATTATTAGAAAATAAGACTCCCAGATCTTTTTGTAATACAGCTACATTAATTCGTGTAGTACAATGATGAAATGAAAGAAAGCAGTATCACTAATAATATATAGCAGGTTATTAAGCAGGCAATTTTTGTCCATGTTTCTATAGAGAACTACAAAAGATTGTGTTTGCAATGCAATTATAAAATTACTTTCCTTTTTAAAGCTTTGTCATGTGATATGTGTGAAATAAATTATTAATTTATTTAAAATATTTTTAAAAGTAATTCTCAAGTAATTTTTACAAGAAATTATTTTTAAACATTGATTATTTCTTATGTGTAAAAATTAATCTTGATATTTAAAATATATGTATTTAATTTTTTTTTTTAAATATCAATAATTTATTCAATTTCTTTTATTTATTAAAAAAAAAAAAAAGAATTTGCATTGAAATGAGAAATAATTTTTAAAAAACCATTTTAAATTATACAAATATTTCATAGAGCATTGTTTTATTTAATCGCAGGTATTAACATACATCATTTCATAATTATCTTCAGTGCCTAGAAGAAATGAGCGATATAAGGCTTTGTTCAAATAATATTATTACTTATTCATATGCAACTTAAGAGTCAATTTATAATTCAAGAATACATTTTAAAAAATAAAAACACTTTTTAATATATTTTCCATGTATGATTTTTTATTATTTCAATTTATTTAGCTTCTAGTTGAAATTTTTAATTTCGAAAATTACATTTTTTTTTCTTTTAGTTGAAAAAATTTAGTTTTTAAATCAGTTTCTTAAAAAATTGATGTTTATTTTTTTTTAAAAAAAAAAAAAATCTAGATAATATTTCTGTAGCATAATTTTCACTTCATCACTATCATGCAAGGCAAGCAACTGGTTTCTATCTTTTTTTAACATCTTGTAGATGAAAATAATCATAAACATATAACCAAAGTCATGCAAAAAAGATGTATAATTTCCAAGATGCATATTTCACACTGAACCCGCACTTATCAGTTGTCCCATACCACAGTCTCTTACACATAATTTTATCATTGTTCATTATATACAGATATCAAATTACTACAGTTTTTTTTAATAAGTGTCAAATTAGTTTATAACATGGATTTTATTAGAGAGGCACTTTGGATCTGAGAGTAATGCACCTAAATCTTTAGATGAAATACATTCCCACACATTTCTTTTATCCTTGTGGTTAATTACAAAGCTATTAGCCCAAACTGAAATCACAATAATGTTTCCAATCTAATCTAATTTGCCAGTGTAATCATATAGATCTGAAGCCAGTTAAGCATCCATATATTTTGGTATCTTTGGATGTTTATTAATCACATTCAATTCTATTATTTGGCTTGAATTGATATTACACTACTAAAACATCATATGTTCATCATTTCTTTATGCTTATACAAACTATAAATATTAGTAAAATTTCCCCATGCAATAGTATCATGTAGTTTAAGCTCTAATAATCAATAAATGCTACAAGAATATGCATTTTAATGCATATGCAGTGTTTTCCCATTCAAGATTCTCAGACTACTTTCTAGCTTATGGACTTCATTAGTTAACCAAAAAGGTAAAAGGCGAGTGTTAGAGAGGTACATTACATCCAAAGATCCAGATGCACTGCTCACAGACCCAAGAATCCTCACTGATAGAAACTATAAACTAAAAGCTAGTCTGAAGATATTGAATGGGAAGACAGTGGATAGGAATTTAATTGCACAACCTTCTAACATCTATTTATTATTAGAACTTGCACTAGGTGGTATTCTATGTGAAAAAAGTTTGCATCTAATGACAATTATTTCTCATTTTTTGTTTAGTGCAGAATATATTTAGAACATTAAAAATGCTTTAATTTTAAAACTAATATATCAAAATATACAATTTATAAATTAGTTTAAAATTAATCAACTTTAAACATATATTAATTATTATTTTTTTATTTCATTTTGTGCTAATTATTATATTTTTTAGCCTTATTGTTTTTTATGGTTAGTTTTATGGAACATTCTTTTTTTTTCATGATGCATTATTAAATTGTTGTGAAAATTTCACCTGCAGAAGATTCATATAAAAAAAATCAATGGAATGTTTATTGAAACTTCCCTATCAGAATGTTTTATGTAATATATCTTTTTTTAACTAATCAAACTACACAAAATGAAAAAATTCATTGAAGTATTAATATCAATGAAACAAAAAATATATCACACTAGTTACATTAAAATTATTATTACTATTATTATTTGGTAATCTCTTGTATTCATATTAAGAATTCATAATGAATAAGAAAATCTTAGATATCATCATTGTTCTCAATTTAAATGTCTATAGGAAAACTTATAGTTTATAAAAGGTAAAACACATTAAAAAACATACTTCATAGCAAAGATTTTTTCCAACAGTTCCTTCCCCCACAACAGAACAGTAAAAAAAAAAAGGATAATTCAACATGATTTTCAATTATTGAATGTTTTTTAATCATTGTAACCTCTAGCTAAGGAAAGTTAGATCCTCCTTTCCTAGCTGTGGGCTTTTTACTTGAAAATAAAGATTCTAAGTTGACTGCCACTATACCAGAACTTCTTCAAAACTATAGTAGCATTTTTAAAATGAAAATCTCCTAAGTTAAACTTGAAATGAACTTTTCTTGAAGTGGCTAAAATATTATTTTATTATATATATTATAAAAAATAGGAGCATTTAATTTTAAAAGAATTTTTTTTCCTTTAAAAAAAAGGTGAAAAGTGATATGAATTCTGATACTTCTTAGAATTAAAGGTAGCAAAATAATGTACAAAAATAGTGGTTTTCCACAATGATGATGATTTACTAAACCGGCCATCACTATTATTTAAAGAATTTGACTGATACATCAACCATATCGTTTAATCTAATAAACTAATTTCTAATCTACTAAATTATTTCCCCCCCAACCGATGGCAGTTTTATTTTTCCTGTAAATGTTTTTCTCATGCTAAAGTAAAAAAAGAATTTAAAATAAATTAACAATGGGAGATTTTTCTTTTATTCTTCATTACTTATTAACATATTTGACTCTTTTTAAAAAAGAAAAGTTAAAAGCCACTTCATATATCTGAAATCAAACTTAGCAATAAAGTCATCAAAACTGCAAAATTGAGATGTTAGAGTGTGTTGCCGAAAAAACGAACGGGCTGATACATATATATTCAATATTAATTTACATTATTCTTGTCTAAAAAACCCAAATCAAGAATTTTACTTTTTTTTTTTTTTGCCTATAAAAAAATCTTTGAAAAGAATTCATATTCAAAATCTTTTTATTTATTTTTTAAATTATTGAATTATTAAATAAAAAATGAAATTGAAAAAATATGTATTAATAAATTGCAAAAAAAAAATAGTGATACAGTAATTGAGTTTCACTAAAATTTAAGTAAAGAAATTAATAAAAAAAAAAAAAATAGTATAAGTATCAAAAACATATTTAAAAAGTTCATTTCATATTTGTATATGCCATTGATCAGGGAACTCAACCTATATATGCATACAAATACTAACCTAATTTTTTAAATATAGTTTTAATTCTTATATTAAATTTTTTTTATTAATCTTTCTTATATTTTAGAAAAAATCAATTACTATATCATTATTTTTTTTCAAGAATAATTTTTTTTTTTTTTTCAATTTCATTTTTTCTTTAGCAATCCACAATTTTTTTTAAAAAAACAAATCGAGTATTAATTCTTTTTAAAGAATTTAAAATAAAAAAATATTGACGATTAAGAATAATATTATATCTACTGGCTTTATTTGTTTACATTTATTATTTATATCGGAATCTGAACTGATTCATTTATTTTGAAATAAGATTGGAGGAGAGAGGGCAGAAGAAGCAATGAATATTAACTTCACTTATCTTTGATTCAACATTGTTTCCATGATTAACAGGTAATTGAGACCTTCAATTTGAATGAATATTTTAAGGAATTTAATATAACTATTATCAATCAGATTTCAATATTAATGTTTGATGCCACCAGGTGAAAGTTCAAATCTGAAATAAGATAAACCAAATTATGGAAAAAACCTTAATATCTTGTACTCATTTGTTAATGATCAAGTATATGCCTAACATATCTATTAAGAATAAAATAATAAATATAAACTATATAAATTTCGACTCAGACTTATACGATTTTATTTTTTTATTAATATTTAATAACATACATTTATTAACGCACTGTCATATCTGATCTTGCCTTCAGAAGTGGACTAGTCCCGATTTCTTCCTTATCTAATCGGATTGAGCACTCATTGCCGCTAACCAATGTGTAACTGTGGATATCCAATGTATAAACATAACCAAAGTGTAAAACATAAGTATGGCCAATGTGTAAACATGTGTACAAAATCCTACCATTGTTTATTATGGTTAATAGGCAATGATGCTGTCTGAACCTGATTGCTGCCAGTAAGATAGGGCATCTGATAATAAATAATCAGCCTTTTTGGAAGCAATCCAGAGAGAGAATGTCTATCTCACCTGAATGTCTTAATGTGTTCTCAATTGAAACCACTTTCTACTGTGAAGGTGTTTCTACTACAGGCATTATTGCTATGTCTACACAGTGAGGTAAGTCCACAATAAAATTGGAAGCTGCTACATCTACAGCCAACTCAAGGCAAACTGTAGAGTCATGACTAGAAATGAGGCAAGCTAATATATTCACCTGGAAGTGAGTTCACTCATGACCAGCTTATTATTAATTAAGTTATATGTAAAATTGTATTTGTTAATGGAATAACATGTATGTATATTTGTTTTAATAAATTATACATATTAACTTTGTGAGTGTTCATATTTTTTTGATATTACTGTTGGTTTGGGTCTGAAACCTGCAATTCAGCAAAACAACACCCATATTAAAATGTAAATAATTAAAAAAACTTATGTACACAAAACAAAATGTTAACATTTTTTTGTTTTGTTTATCTTTCGATTGTAAATGTTAACTATAAATTTTTATTGCTCATTCTTAAATTATGGTTTAATTCCAATTATATAATTAATTCAAGTCATAAGAGCAAATTTGATATTTAATTGTCAAATAAGTATATGAAATGTTTTAATAATCAGAATTCTAATAAAGATATTATTTACAACTGTCATAAATTTTATCAGTAAACTAAATGTTATATATTTGTATATTGTAATTATTGTAATACAAGTATTGATAAATATATTTTATATGTACTTTTCACATATAACAACTATAAATGTTTTATCATTTCAGATGGTGGAATCTATATTAATCTAATTCTTTGAAAAATTTCTTATCTCATTTTGAGATTCATTAATTATACAAATTTTATTTTACTATGTAATTCAATTCTACCTTGTTCAGATGACACAAAGTGAAAACAACTTGGAAATTGATTACATAGAATCTTTTAAAACTATATGGAATAAAGAATTCATATTCTCTTCTTGGAATTTTATGCAATAAAATCTTAACTAAAATCACAAAAAAAGACATTTTTCTATAACAGCTATATTTTTAAAAAAGTAAATCTATTTTTGGGTTTATTAAAAAGAAGAAACATAACTAGTTTTTTGACAATGATCTTATTGTTAGTGATTTGATTAAAGAAGTTTTTACTTGGCAAAATGGTAGATTAAATGGCAAACTTAAGCAGAATTCAATGACTGACAAGAAAGCTTGAAAATAATTGTTAGATTAAAACTGCAAAGAGAATATAGACATTCACAGGCCTGGTCATTCTAAAAATCTACTTTTTTATACATTGAAAGCAATATATGATCTGAGATGAACCTATTAAATCCAGTAATGTCACCTATCTACCCATTTATATTTGAGCAAAAATATTCAACTTAGTAAAACCAAAAACAGCTCTTAAATGATGCAGATCCTGATGAAATACCTGAAGCAGTTTTAAAAAATGGTGGTAATAGATTAGCTTCAAAAATATTGAATTGTTTTTGGAATATATTGTAACCCTTGTCATAGCAATGCAAAGGCTACATGATATTTTGAGAATGATAGATGTAAAGAAGGGAGGAGTGAAATATTTACACATATAAAATTGTTATGTAAATAAAGATTATTTATTTTGTAAATATGCATGGATATATTTACTTAATATCTTCTTTATTAAAAGAATATATTATCTTAGAAACTGATTTAGGTAACAGTCCCAAAAATTGTAGAAGAAGTAAAAGGGGATTATATGCAAATGAAGCTGGTGCTTTAAAATGAGATACATTTTTTCTCTTGCCCCCCCCCCTTTATTGTTGTTGAAGAAGTATAACAAGGAGAAATTAGCTAAAAGAGTTAAACTAGAAAAGAGTGTGTTGATTAGAAATTATTTGGATTTACTAGTTCATAAAGAAGTTATGAAAACATTTATTACATTAGGATACTTTTTGGATATGGAGGGCTAGAAAGAAGGGAATAGCACATTGATTCCTGCCCTAAGCATATTGCTCAGTTCTTCACTTCAACTACCATAAGCTGCTAGAAAAGAAAGAAACTGAACTACAGCAATAAGTTGAAAAAAAGTTATTTAATGGAAGGATAATACCCTAACACTAAGCATAACTGTGTTCAACAATTGTTTGATTAGCAATAATACTAAACTCATTAAGAGAAGAAAAAATATATAAAAGAAGATGAGATAATTCAAGAACTAAAATGATAAGATATTCTGAAGGAAATGAAATTAAATATTTGTTTTTCTCTTGTATATTTAAAAAATAATAATAATAATAATAATACCAGATTATTAAAAAATAAAAATATTTAAACTGAAAATATTCAAGGAATGAATTATGCTTTAATTCACATATACAAATACAAATAAAAATATTACAATTTTATATATATACATGAGAAGCTCTAATAAAGAATTAGAGGAAATAAAAGATATGAACTTTTAATTATGATATCTGGCTTGATAAGCTTAGGGAAGAGGAAATCTACAAAAATAAGACTATATTTATTTTATTTATCTTTAATTGCATTAATAAATTATTTTATTATTTATTAATCTCTTTGTTTGTCATACACTGAAAACAAGTATTGTTATACCTTTTTTGTATAAAATATACTAATAAGAAATATATGCCATACCTGATTCTGAGAAAGAACCCACACACACACACACACACACACATATATATATATCTGAGAACATGCACACTGATGAGAGAAGTATCTGAATATTATGGTGATAAAAATAATATTATTATTGTAAATCATTCTCATGTAAGGTTTGTCATTTAGTGTTTCAATAAATAAAAATTCAAACAAAATATAATAAAGCAATTCTGATGGTAATAATCTTTATTATTCTTCTTAATTAATTCTGTTTTATTCATAGGATTTACAAATAAATGTTTTTATATTTGTCACATATTATTGGTGAGCATTTAAATCTGAAATAATAAAGTAATACCATTACACATTACAACAATAAAGAAATGATATCATAAGTCCTGTCAAATAATTGTTTATACCCTGGTTACTGTTACAATATGGAACCATAAAATTGTGGTGTCATATCTTAAGGATGTTTTTATTGTTCCAATTTTTAACAAAGATATGATATTGCTTTTCACAAATTTCCAGATTGAATCAATAAAATAGCATGTCCATCAAGTCACAAGATAAATATAAAATTGGTCAAGGAGAAATTATTTCCATGTCTGTTGAGAATGCTTTTTCATTTAAACAATAGATTTTCTAAAATTTTGTTCAATAGGGTTGCTTTCAGCTATAGATAAATAGCTAGATACCAGACACTTAACATGGCTTTGGTCCACATTATAGATATGGTTTTTAACACCAGTCAAATGCAAAAAGAAAAATATATCAATAATCTACTTATTAAAAAGATCTATGGCATTGTTTGAAATTGTTTAAATATCCATCAAAGTTTATTCCTACTATAAAGCTTTTACCTATTGATATGAGAGTGCTATTATTACAAATGAAAACTTGGAAATATTTGAAATGAAAACTGATGTTAATCTAATATGTGTATTATCTTCAATTTGTAATTATTTATAAAAGCAGATTCAAGATACAAAATAGATGTGATGATAGAATTTTTAATTTGAATTTGGCTTTTATGTTTTTAGTAGAGTGATGATTATGAGATCCTTACTTCAAAAATACTCTATAGAAGTAACACAATGTTTTAAGAGCAACATATAAAGAATTTAATAAGATTCAAAAAACTCAAGTACATTATTATCCAGAGATGGAAAAAAAAATCAGCAACTTTTCGTAAGAATGTGAACCAATTTCAATATTTTTGTATCGGTTTTAAATATATAGGCAGCCTTAGCTACCATGGTAGAGCCCAATTCCACTATACTGCTGCTGTTTTAACATGTTTAAAGATATTGTAATTCATAACATAATATAAATATTGCAAATAAATTGTCCGCATGAATAGCTCCTACTTTACAAACTTAAAGGTATTAGAACATTTCCAAAAAATGGTTGGTTTACAGTATTATCAATTTTATATTTGCATAAACATGTGAATTATAAAAGAAATTAAAAATATGTCACACAAATCATGTTACTTTTAATTAAATGATAACTTTTGTTTACAGTTTAGATATACTAAAACTTTATAATGACAGATTTCATTTGAATTTGCATTATCAGTTCAAATTGAATCTGAAACAAAATAGCAAAAAGACCCTTATGTCTATGAATATTTCTTCTGTGTTGTTTCTTATGTGTGACTATTTGTTATTACTTCAAGTACTTAAATGTTTTGTTCATATTTCATCTCCACATTATGGATACTTCTGTAACTGATGTATTTTTTGTCTTAAAAGTATATATAAAAGATAAATTGTAAAATTAACATTTATATTTTTCAACAAAACTGGAATGCATGTTATGATGCAAAAATGACTTCATCTTAGATGAAGTTAGAAGAATATGTTTATGGTTTATTACCATAATTATCTATACAGGAATACATTCAATTGAAAAATAAAAATCATAAAACCAATAAATATGGTCTCTAATAATTCCATAGTCTTCCAACTATCCCCAGTATTTAAAAATATCTTCATTCTCAAGTGATTTCCCAATTCTTATGTGATATTGAAAATGCTATCTGAGAAAAATACATTTATTATTTGATCACATAAAAACACTTTATTTTATTTCATTTAGTTTTGGCTGGTTTTCAGTGTAATAAAATTGAAAATTGGAAGGATCTAAAAAATAACTAAAAATAAATTGCCCAAAAGAATAACACTTTTAAAATAAGGAAATATATTGACTTTATTGACAATAAACTTTCAAAATTAATCTTATTGTTTTGAAATATTTTATTTCTTCAAATTTTCTTTAATGTACATTTTTTATTGGTTTGGAAAGATTGTTTTATCTTTAAAGGTTTTTCAATTTATTTACAAATTTCTGATCTATTCTTGGAAAATAGCAGCTTAGTTTATGATAATTTCTAGAGTAATAGAGGTGTTTTATAATTGATTATTAAAAATATTTTGTAGATCAGAAATGGACAACTGACAGTTCACTGTAGTAAATTAGTCTTTAATAGAATGAACTTACCTGTTTTTACTAAAAGAAAATGTCATGTCATAAAAAAATATGTGTCATATATAATTCATATGGATGAAAATTCTATTCATGACAACTTTCCAGGTATAATAATGTATACTTTTTTGATAAAATGGTTTAACAGTTTATTTGACTTTGATGACAATCCAACAAGCATATATAATTAATGCAGGGCCATTCTATTTCAGTGATTTTCAGACCAAAGATCTTAAAACCACAGATAATTGTTTCTTCATTAATACCCATAATTAATACATTGACTAGTCTAGTTTCATAGTAGTCATATGTAATTGCTGTACAAATGTTTTTATATTGATGCCATGGTATCTCTGGATGCCCTATTGGCTATAATCAAAATAAAACTTAAAGATTTTATTTCGGGTTTTTTTAAAGACATCATCTATTTTGTTTACAAATTCTCATAGAACTACATATTTTTAATACTCACTGATTATCTACAACAGTGATAGGAATATTGTTCAGTATATTTCATACTTACACAGGTCTTTGTTCTTTTGTTACATGACTTTTACACAATTCAAATTTTATATACATCAGTTTTCTAAAACTTCCAAAGAAATTTGTCATTGGTTATGATGCAGAATATGAAAATACTTTTTTATCACAAACACTGCAATATATTACAAAAAATATTCATACATCATAAAAACATAAGAACTGTGGGATGAATTGACATGCACATTACATTTTTCAAATTTTTGCACTTTATATATGTTGTGTGTTGTTCACTTAAGTTTGGTTTTATGATAAGTCACGTTTACTTAAATAGAGGATTATGTGTATGTATTTTCTTTTCATCTGTATTTATTGTTTTTTCCAAATTGAAAAATAAAAGGCAATGAAAATAATGCTACTATCAACAACTTAAAAAGGCCATTATAAGATAAATTTATGTGTGTTTTGCTTATAAATAAAAGAGGAGTTGGTCCTAAGAAAATATCTTGTTTATCCATGAGATAAGCTTTATGCTAATATATAAATTTTTATAAATATTGCAAAACATAAATTAACAAAATTATGAATAGTATTATTATGAACAGATTTTTTTTAAAAAAACTAGAAATTTCTCTTTCTTAAAAACCAAACAAACAAAAGAAAAAAGAATTAAATTGCTACTCTTCTATCTTTTTCTCCCAAGAGTGTTATTGTTTGGCTTAGTGTCCTTTTCTCGCTCTCATTGCTACTAATCCTTTCTTCTTCTATGTCTTTTTCTCTTTTTTAATAATGCAATCATATTTGCTAAAAGGTTTCACTTTTTCTTCAAAAGTGTTTCAACAAATAATTCTTGATACATAACACTGAATAAATAAAGCTTATCTTCAATAAGAAATGGAGGGGGAAATAAGATTAGTTGAGTTGTCTGAAACTAAAGTTTCATATTGACTTTATTTGCTAGAATAAATTTACCTTTATCATAAATATTTCTAAAAATTTGACTTCATAACTTTCATAAACAAATATACAGAAATGCTTAAAGAATTAATTAATCTGTGAGGTTAAGTAATGATTACAGAGCTCGGAATGGAAAAAAAAAAATAATAGAAAAAACATCCATTTTGTTATTTGCTTTTCTAATTAAAGAAAGTAATAACCTAGTTATTTAATTATAGAGACATATATGTGTGATATTTATATAATAATTGTCGTTTAAAAAAATAACTTATAATTTAATAGTTAAGGGTTAATTTCAAAATATTGCGTCTCCATTAGTGTGATCAATCAAGTAAAAAATCAAATGCTTAATATTAATATTGGGAAATTATATAATACTTGAACATCACAAATAACAGATAGAGCTTTGATCCAAAAACCTTTAACTCTTGTGTCCATCATTCTATCACGTGCTAACATGCAGAGGATAAATAATCATAGGTTAGTTACTCAGGAAGTATTAGGATGTTCGTGCACCATAAATAACAAGTAAATTTTAATTCAATAACTTTTTCAAAATTATATAAGGCAATCAATAAAAATACAATATACTGAAATGAGAAATGGCTTTTAGATATATCGTTAATATAAATAAATAATTAAATGATATATTGCTCTGATGTGATGCTCTAGTATTACTTTAATTCAGGAATCGTTTGTTCTTGAGGGCATCAATCTACAACTGCACTTAACTTTACATGTGACCTAAAGGACAAAAGAACAGTATACAGATACCTTAAAGTTCCGCCTTTTTTTTTAATTGCATTATTAGTGAAACAGAGGCACTAATTGTTTTAAATCACATTTTTTATAAATAGCTTTTATGAGTTGTTAAGTAGTCTGATGTAAAAATATTTTCAATGCTAGTAAAACTAAACATTTTAAATGCAAAAGTAAAAGATAGATCAGCATTTTACACAGATCCCTATATATCAAAAACCTCTCTAAATTCTGTCATAAAAATTGTAAAAGATAAAATAATATTTACCATACCCAAGAGTATTTCTGTAGTTTTACACCTTGTTTAATTCTCTAGCTAGTAATAGATGTCCATTTATGAACCAATAATTGAATGCCTAGTAGAATTAGTTATGAAATAGCTACTTGAAAAAGAAAAAAAATTAAAAATTCTCATTTACCTGAAGAAAAAAAAAGTTTTAAAATCACACATCAAATATGATTGTTATTTGATTGACTTTCTTTTATTATTTTTTTTTTAAATAATTTTTCAAATTTATTCTTTTTAATATTTGAATTTTTAAAATAATTAAATAAATGTTCTTAATTTTTATATACAGAAATATTTATAACACTTCCCACATAAAAAAATTATTTATAACATCCCTATTAAAATGCAAACTTGATTTTGCAAATATTGACTAACAATACATTTTAAAAAATATTATTTTAAGGTAAACATATATATATAAGTGCTATTTATATATGCTTCGTGTCTGTAACTTAAAAATTCGAAGAAAGTTGTAAATTCAATAATTTCAGCAAATTTAATAAATAAAAGTTATATATATATAATTTATATGCCTAGATAAATGTATATAGTATTATTAATTATAACTTTATTTTAAAAGTACATTAAAATGTGTTTTTAAAATTAACGATTATAAAGTGAAAATGACATTATCTTAGAAAATGTGATTAAAATTCTTATAAACAGATTGATTAATTGAATAAATAGTACATGATGTAAATAAGTCAGGTAATCCCTTTCAAAGATAAAATTTTGTAAATGTTATGATTTGACAAATAAACTGCTGGCCAAAATGGAATTTAAAAGTTATCTACCACCAATAGATCAATGGATTGAAATGCTAGATGATGGATTCAATTTTGCTGATAAGCCAATGCCAGTACCTATAAATAAGAATTACAAATCATCGTAATTATTATTGCTGATTACTTATTGCTGAAGCATTATTGCTGAGATACTTTGATGATTTTATTGTGCTAATCTTTTTTGATTGTACTTTTAGTATACTTATTGTGCTTGGTGTTGAAAAGATAAAACGAAAGAGTATAGAAGCTGCATCTGGTTTATTCTAGCCACCTGGAGTAGTCCAGGCTAAAAGTCTATAAAGAAGTATGGAAAGCAGCCATCAGTTAATGTAAAAACATATTAAGAAGTGGTGTGTCCATGTCTAAACTTCAAGTGTCTACTGCTTTGGGGAGAAACTAACCATCAATCAGTGCATTCTATGCTACTTGTGGAATTAAGAACAGTATGATTAAAATCTATTGCCACCATAGATATGGGTGAATGAATGAAGTACACTAAAAGTATACCAATACTTGAAGTCAGAGTTCAAACTTTTATTGATGAAAGGAAATGGGTATGAACTCTAAAATATATTATTATAAATGTCTATTACTAACATTAAGTATTTATATCCATTATCCTTAAAGTATTTTATAAATTATTGTTATTATTGACTTTGTAAACCTGTTTATAAACTAATATATCAGGGTTTTGCTATTTGGTTTTATTTAATCATGGCACAATTCAATCAGCATAAATCTAAGAGAAGAGTAATTTTTATGTAAAGTATTTAGTTTTGGATTGCAAATCTTGGCTATGCTTATAAAAACTTAATATTTTAAAACCAGTCACTTCTATCACCTGTGAATATAAAAAGTTGTTTAAATAATAATTTAATTATATTTTGGTGAATTCTAGATCCAATACAAAACCGGCTGCATAGACAGAATAAATTAAGAGTGACTTTTTATTATCTTTTAATAGTTTTAAGCAAACTATCCTTCAGATTTGGGGGAGGATAATAGGGTGTATTAAAGTAAAAGAATTGCTGTAACTTTATTTCAGGTTGTGTTGTATATATATTGAATTTGTTTATATGTGTTTTATATATTCATAAATGATTGTTATGCTGTTGCAATTGCTGGTTACTTGCATTCATTATTTTATTTAAAACAGTAGTATATGGTAGATGGAAATTTCTACTGCATATTTTATGTTTTGTTTGTGTACATGTCTTTGATGATATCATTTGCAACTGCCAATCCCTATTACACTTAGTACCTTTACAATAGTACATAATAGAAAAAATTTCCTATTGTAGTGGGTTTATCAGGAAAGTGGATTTTAAGAAGACAATACTAAAATATTTTAGATTGATGATTATGTGATCACCTGAGTCAAATATATTCATTTTGTCTTGGGCTAATGAAAAGGGGGAATTTTCAAGAAGTATTCTGGAAACATATAAATAAACCAGGAGAACAATAGGAAGGAATTAGGAATTAGTCAGTTTTTTTTGAGAATGAGCATGGTGAATCCATGCCAGTTTTATTTTAAAATATATGTGTGGCAATAGGAAGGTGGGGTAAACAGCCCTGACCTGCCTGTTTCCCATTGTCCCAAATGTAATCGCCAAAGTTACCATAAAGCTGGAAAATTTTCATTAAAGGTTTGAATTTTGGACTGCCAAACTGTGAACTCTTGAACCAAACTCAATAGCTATCTATTCCTATGCCAAAATGAAAGCCAACTTCAAATTATCATTCCATCGTGGGACCTAAATTTCAAATGCAAACTCTGAATAAATTAGGTAATATTTTCTAAATTGTTTTAATTTCTAATCTCCTAATTTATTCTCAAATTCCAGTTGACCATATAATTAATTGTTTTACAAAGAAATGTCTTCTAAAATAAAATGCTCTCTAACTAAATTTAAAATAATGCATTAACTAAACTTTGTAATCTTGACTTTCTATAACTTAGCTTTAATTTCTCTGCTATATAACTGTTATCTGTCTTAAATTATGCCTCTCTTAATGCAAAACTTTTCTTATTAAAGCAGTCTATAAAGACATTTATTACTTATCTATGAATATATTGTTTAGATTTATAAATATCTGATTTAACATTCTATTTATGTGCCAATTTGTTTCATCTCGACAAAAGTCTTATGATTTAAATAATTTGCTTCCTATTTCCGACCAACATCTGTCGGTAAATAAATAAATATTTTGGTCTAAATGATTATTACTTAGAATGCCCATTTTGTCAAGATGAAGTGATTTTGTTTTATAATATTATATTTTATAAAAAATCATATTTCATGTGTATACAGTTTAGTTTTGGAGGAGACACTAGGTCAAGTGTGGAACCGTTATTTAATTGTATTATTCCATTTTAAAAGAATGAAAAAGGGAGGTAGAAGGTTATTCTATACTAAGGCATAAGAGATAATTCAGTAGTATTAAATTTAAAATGTTGATAGGATTTTGTTTTGAAGGGAGAGATGTGTCACCCTAGAAAGAAATGATATTCATATAATATTTTAGATTTATTTGTTTACATCCAATCTTGGTTAATCTGCTATAATATAAATATAACCTTATGTGGCTCAATATAATTTTCATATACTCATTTTTAAAAGAATGATATTTTTCCAGTATTTGTATTTGCCTTGCCAGCACTTTGCTTGATCACCTGTTTTGTCCTTTTGATTGCTATATCAGAATTGTACCACGTGATAGATTCACTGGCTAAAAATGTAGGTCAGGATAGGAAAGACCAAAATTGAAAAACCTGAGGTGAGCTGAACTTAGCAAGCTTTGGCGATTCCTGATCTTTCACCTGAAATATTTGGAGGTTTGAAAATTGCACAAACCATTTGTCTCTATTTCTTTGCATCACTGGAACTGGGCAGTGGGATTGAGTTTGTGCTGGTTATGTCATTTCAAGTGCTGGATATGTTTGTTTTCTCTTTTCTCTGAGCACATCATGGCAGGTTGGCTGCGGTTTGATTATATTGGTTTCTATTTCTTATCATTAGCATATTTATATACAAATATTGTGATCTGCATGCATTCAAGCATGTCACTCTCTTCAAAGCCATTTCTTAGAAACGTAATCAGATTTTTTTCTCTCTTATAATGATTTTATTTGTGTTAAAGTTAATAAAAAGTAATACTTTTAAATATTTGTTTTTCTTCCTGCACATGCTTGAATTTGGCATCTACCAAAAAACTTTAATCGCCCTCTCTGTTTTAAATTGGCATATAAATTATACCGCTCCCTTACAAGAGGCATATGTATGTTATATAATCAAAATTGATGTTAATAAACAGTGAAATTAATCAATGAGATATTAAAGAATTATAGATACGCTTTTTATTAAACTACCAACCTGTGGTTAGTTTTAATTAATTTTACTTTAAAGCTTTCATTTCTATCTAACTATCATGCTGCTAGCTGATTACTCTAGGTCAGACACACCATTCCTTCTAAAACTCATGCATCATGTAATTAAACTAAATGCTAGGGATAAGTATTAGAAACAGTCGAGGCTCATGTTCTATTGCTGTAGCTGCCATATAGTTTTAGAGAGGATTAATTGCTTGCCTCAAAAATGTTGTTAATTGGTTGTTAGATTTAAAGAGTTGGTAAACAGGTTAGAATCCATAAATATTTTTGATCTTCAATTTCGCATATGGTTGGATTGGAGATACTTTTACCCAGACTATGAATTGTGTTGAATCAACATACAATTTTGACTGGTACAATAGAGATTTTCCCTGGGCAAAAACTTCTAATTAAAGATGATGTGAGAGATAAGAGTGCATATAAATAGCCCTGAGGTTTTGGACTAATTATTATTCAGCTATTCATGTTTATTTTGCTTGTTGAGTATTGATTCAGCTTCTTAGTATGCTGCTTGTAATACTTATTTTAATTACAGTGCTGCCCTATATTTTAAAGGTTACTGTCTGCTAATAGGAAATTCTGTGGATATCGTTCTCCAGTCTATTAGTCACTAAATAGCAATCATTTCTGCAGAATACCTAAACTACACACAATGTAAAATCTTATCTACAACATGCCATGCTAAACCAACCCAAGAAAGAACTCTGGATTTTGAAGTGCTCATGCAAAAATCATGTTATAAAAACTTAAACAAGAACTGATCCTAAGCTTGCCTCCACACTCTCTACCAAAAAGATAAATCAGAAGCTTTTATGATGGACTTGAATTAAAAGGAATTTTGCCTATCTCATTGAAAGAAATCTGACGGACTTTACATTAGCACCTTGAGATAAAAGATTTTTATATTCTAACCAGGGTTTAAATCTCTGTTAAAGTATCAACTTATCCATAAAAGAAACCTGTCTTTATTATAAGTTTTAAATATTCTTATAATATTTTTAATTATTTTACATTTTTTTCTTATTATTGTATGTAATGGTGTCTTAGTTTAAAGACTCCATATTTGTTGTTTTTTTAAATTTATTTAACTGAGAGTGTTTTGTGAGTTTCTATTTTATATGCTTCATGTTCTCTCTTTATATTACTAACCCTTAGTAATTTTCTTTTAACTCACTTGTCTCTTTTTGTTATATTTTAATTTACCTAGCTAAGATTGGTTTGCATTTCCTGCAGACCATAAATCTTTTCACTGGCAGTTTATTGAGTGTATTGTTCTATTTTTCCTAAATCAGAGATTTTGGTTTTTTTTATTTAAGATTAGACATAATCATAATCTTTTCTTTTATTTTCTTGTATTTGAGTCAACCTTGATAATATTGAACATGATTTATCATGAACTGTTCTGCAGACATATGACATTCTTGGTCCACACACTTTATTCCAGGCCAAGGAAAGTTTGCTTGCACAGCTTCATTGGAAGAGCCCTTTATTTTTGAAATCTCTAAATAGGGAAAGTGGAATTGGTTTTTAAAAGCAATTGGCAAGAATATATTATAAATCCCTCTTTTTAAATTATAGGTGAGAAAATGAACTTATCTGCCAGGGTGTTTAATGTCTTCAATACTCTCATACACTCTCTCATAAATACGTGGTAAAAATCTAGATCAAATTTTTATACTTTTGTTTGCTTGAGTTTTAACTTTTTTTTTAATTTAATAAATTATAAAGTTGTTTAAAATTATCTTGGTTGACATTTATCTCTGTAGTCTTTTCTCAATTGTTTGAACAATCTTAAAGATCTCTTTCTCTCCCTGGGTCTAGCTGGTAGCACCATCATCATTATTAACTTTTGATCACCATAAATTAAATTTTCTAGGTTGTTAGGAACCTAGTGGTGCCATCAGTGATCAAAAGAAATAGAAGTGACTGGTACAATATATATCTGCTAAATATTATGTTACTATTTTTAAAAAAAGGTGTAAAGAATTCTTAATAAATTTTTATAGTTTGAAAATATTTTTTATCTATTTTTTTTAAATTTTAATTGAAAAAAAAAAGAGATTAAATACAGTATGTAGACATGTGTGGTACAAGATCTAGACAAATAATATTAAAAAAATTTGAAATTTCAATAAAGAATAACTTGACATACTCCTTAATTTTGTTCTTGGATTTGGCTTAAATTATATGAACAAATGATTGAAGCAAAAGATTTGTCATCTTCATCTTGATTGTATGAAGACCATGAAACCTTGATTTCTTTTTGTCCATATCAACACTGCTGTTTTTTACTTTTTCACTCATGTTTATGAAATAATAATGGTGAATTTTTCACAAAACAGATATGTACATAAAGTGATAGCACACATTCTAACATAAACTGACAAGACACAGTTTAGTAACACATGTTCTAACTCAAAATATCTCTGCAGATTAAAGCTGTGTTGCTAAAAATGGATATGATTAATGTCACAGAGGTGTTAGTCCATGAGAAAGGGAGAATCATTATATGAAAGTACACACATTTTGTCATATATATTGGTAAAAATTGAAAGTATGAAATGCATACGAAATAGCAAATTGTACAAAAGTAGAGACTCACTTGTATTAAATCATTCACTTTACATTCATTTCTTTTAATAATCTTATTAACACTTATAAAAATTAAAAGTTACTTGTGCTAATTTTAGAATATGTTAAACTATGTAATGATCAATGAATTTTCCTAGCACAATATCAAATTATAATTCTATTAGTAGGTAATAATCTATCTTCACTTGTGCTGTTTTATAATATTAAATCAGCAATGTTAAATGTGAAGAAATTCTCATTCCAGCAACAAGATAAAGACTTTGAGAAAATAAAAATGACCGTATTATTTTCAAACCTAAATGCATTTATATAGGCAATGCTAAGTGTTCTTGGAATGAGAGTGTGAATATATGAAATCATTCACTTTATATCCATTTATTTTAATGATCTTATTAATACTTATAAAATATTAAAATTTACTTTGTACTAATAATAGAAAATGTTAAACTATGTAATGATTAATTAATTTTCTAATATTAGCATGAAGTAAATTTTAATATTTCATAAGTGTTAATAAGATTATTTAAAAAATGAATGTAAAGTGAATGGTTTAATATATTTATGATCTCATTCTAAGACAATTAAGATTGGTTTAGATAAGTGCATTTAGATTTGAAAATAAAATGGTTGTTTTTATTTTCTCAAAGTCTTTATCTTGTACCTGGAATGAGAGTAGCCTCACATTTATCATCACTGATTTAATATTATAGTATGGTGCAAATGAGAAGGTAATTATTACCTTCTAATAGAATTATAATCTGATACTACACTAGTAAAATTCACTGATCATTAATATTTGTTAAATAAAAAGTGTTATTACTATTATATTTTTATATATAACACTTTGGAAAATTTTGTTTTTATAAAATAAACAATAATATTATCTTTTTTAACATTTAACCTGAAAGATATGATATTAAATAATAACTATCAATTTTTCAAGCCTTTATCCTTATATGTCTTTTTGGGTCCACTGAGTAATCTATGTCAAAGCTGGCAATATGATATTTGAATGGAATTATTATTATTATTATTATTATTATTATTATTATTATTATTATTATTATTATTATTATTATTATTATTATTATTATTATTATTATTATTATTATTATTATTATTATTATTATTATTATTATTATTATTATTATTATTATTATTATTATTATTATTATTATTATTATTATTATTATTATTATTATTATTATTATTATTATTATTATTATTAGCCATATTAGCTTTGAATTACTGATTTGTTTGCGACAAATATTCCTTTTGCTCCCTAGTTGATTGATAAATATTATAAAATATGATCTTCACTAATTGTGAAGAAAGATATGCATTATACATATTACTTATTCCATGCTAAACTTTCCATCAGATTCTTGGAAAAAATATAGTAGCAAATAAAAGGTCAATCTTTCCCTCAATCTTATTATATTACAAATCTGTGTTTTTGATTTCTGAACCATTAAAATATATAATTAATTTACAATTAAATTTTAAATCATGAAATTTGAAGATATCTGTTACTCAGTGCTTTTCCTGTTATTTTTATTCAAAAATCACATATTTTTTTTTACCAATCAGGCAATCATTTCAAAAAACTTTTATTAATTTTCCTATCTTCTGTCTAGCATTCTTTTAAAGTGAACCCATTTACATAAATAAAAATATAAAGAATAAAATTTTATAAATTGGAATAATAATTAATAACATTCAAAACAATATATAATCCTTAGTATTATTTATTCTAGACAATAATTAATAACAATATTAATTTTTTATGATAAACTATTTAAATAGTAATGAGTGTAATTTTTATTATTTATTATCATATGTGTGCATACATCATGTATTAACCCGGTTGTTTATCTGTAGTCAATGCATAATATAACCCTTTATTAGCCATATTTTATGTTTCTTAAATAATAACACAGCTTTTGATTTTGTTTTTCTTTTTAACTTTTTTAGACTTCATATGGCATTTATAGTTATTTTGTCATTATTGTAATCCAAATCTGATTTGTTTTAATTGTTATCATATTTAAATTTTAGCTATAATATGTCAAATATTAGAAATATCTTTAAAATATGTATATAATACAATGCACTTATTTTATAAAAATATATTTTACTATCTTATCTATATTTATCATATTTATTGATGCTCAAATAGATGTTATTTTACTTATATGATATATTATTGGTTAATTAATGATGATAATTTTTTTTGATGATTAAATTTTTTTCTGTATTTAAAATCATAATTTTGTAATGTATTTAAGATATATGTATATTGTACTACTAATCAACATATGATTTGATAACATGCACATTTTGTGCTACATGTGCAATCATTTATTAATAAATGATAAAGATTAAATTTTAAAAGAAATAATTAAATTTTAAATAAGCAAGAAATATAAATATAAAATGTTAAAGAGTTTTATTTAAAATGCAACACATCAAGAAAAATAAAGCATAACATAATCTTGTTGTTTTAAAAAAAAAAAGAAATTTTAATATTTAAAGAACAAGTAGGGAGATGGGGAGAATTAACTATAAATAAGAAGTTAAAACTAGCTCTCTCTTTTTATAAGTTTAAATTTAAAAAAAAAATGTAAAAATGAAGATTGAATTAAAATATAAAAAGGTTGTAAATTTAAATCCACTTAAAGATTGCTTGGCTGATAAATAAAAGAATGAAAATAATAATTCTAATTATATTAATTGAAGAGACAAAAGAAAGGGATACAGAACTGTATCTTATCAGAATGTTAGAGTAATCAAAGCAAGAATTTAGATTAAAATATAACAGAAAATTAATTAAGGATATATCAATGAATTAAATCATATCGGAGAATGATAACTAGAAGAACAATATGAAAGAAGTGTATAAAAAGACCAAGAAATCCATTCATTATAATTAACATTAAAATTAAGATTATAACATTATAGTACTGTTGTATTCATTATTGCTATTGTGTAAGAGCTTTTAAAGAAGAGAAGATGGTGAGGGCCAATAATGTTTCCAGCATGTGGGCATGCATACCCACATTTATCAGAGCAACCTAGCATCATGTAGTGCTAGACAGTCATCAAAGTGTATGGCCAATATCCAATCCCAGTCCTATGGAACAGCAGAAGTTCTCTATCTAGAAATTATGTTCACCTTATAATCTGAAAATTCACATATATCTCTTTTCCATTGAAATGTGGAAAATCAACAAGAAGCAAAACCATTATTGGGAAAAAGAAAGGCCAAGCAGTTGGTGATCAACATAGCAGGAGAAAGCAATGAATCATGTCTCTAGAAGGGTAATGTGCAATCCTCAAAAATCTTAGGTAACTATAAACTTTATTATTCCAATTTAAAGATTGAATCATGTTCAAATAAAAAACTCTAATGAACTCTCATAGCCACAGCCATAGTAATCTTTAAGTTACTTCCATAAATTATTACATAAAATTATGTCTTAATATATGTATGTATTCAAATTTTATCATAACATATTTTAATATGTATAAAGCTTTAAGTTTTCTTGAATTTCTATTATAGTAGATCTTAATGTGTGTGTGTATATTTAAATTTATAATGTGATTTATAAAAGATGTTTTATTTAAGGTGTTTTAATTATAAGTATGTTTAAATAAATTATTTGTTTGCTCAATTATTGTTTGGCCAGTTTTTTTTTTATAATTGCACCACTAATAGATAAATTTATAGTTAAGTTACATTTAATTATAGGTGCTGAACACATGTATTAAAGTTTTCTTTGTCTTTTCCCACAATTGAAAAACAAACTAGCTTGGGATATCTGTCATCTGGGCATACTGTTTATATAACTTATGATTAGCTAGGACCTGAGGTTTTACCTCAAAACAAATAAAAATGCTTTGGATGGCAGGGGTTTGAATTTAGCAGCCAAGAAGTTCTATAACCTGGAAATGTGGCCACATGTTATACTTTGTATAGCCTCAGTCTAATTATAGGTACCATTGGTGTTTCATCTACCTGTGTTTGAAGGGCCCATCTGTTGCAATAGTGAAAGTGCAGCCAGAGTTAAGATAGAGATTTTTAAATTAGATAATCATAGCAATTTTTCCACCTGATTCAATTGGCTTTCCAACTTGGGTGCTGAACCACTGAAATTACCAATAATTATAAACATAATTAAAGTAGAATTAAAAAGTTTGAAAATAAAGTTTAATAAATTGTGTTATTATACATGTGAAAGTAGTGAGTAATGTGGGAAAATAGGGACCAAAGCAAACAAATTATAGTAAATATAAATAAAAAGAGAGAATTTAGAGAGATAGATGTTTTATGTAGATTAGAGGTATTAATGATAAGGTGGAGATCAGAAAGGACTAAGGTGTTAGAGATAGTCATGTGCTTTATTTGAGTAAATTATATAGAATAGAAATAAATAAAATCATAAGTAAAATAAAAATTCATGTTATAAAAAAAAACTAGAAATTATTAATGCACACCAGGGCAAAAGCAAAAATGGAGGCCCAAAGTAAAGAAAAAAACCAAGCAGTGAGAAGGGGAAAGCAAGTGAGAAAATAGAAAAAGGAAATATAGGTATAAATAAGATATCAGAAATGCTAAAAAAGGGAAATAGAACAGTGGAGATTGAAAACTAAGATAGCACAATAAGAAGATAGAAAAATATTAGATAATGAGAAGAAGTATAGATAAAATAGCAAAGACAGTTGACAAATTAGAAAAGATGAGAGCAAAAAGGAAAGGAATAGATGTATGTAAATCAGCAGAAGTTAGTGCAGTAAAATTACAAAGAGGGTACAGCATAAGGGGAAAGTAAGAAGGACATAAAATGGATAATATTAAGGAGAGAAGCATAGATATGGATGCATGTGGAAACAACTTGGACATGGTAAACCAATTCTTAAAAATAAAAGTATTTTTAGGGTAAGCAGGGAAAACCCTGACAGAACACTTTGGGGATTTTGAACACTATTTCATGATGAATAAATTAAGTGAAGAAGTCAGGGTCACTATAGCCTGCAGTCATATACAAGGTGATGCTCAATTCTGTAGGGACTCACTATTCTCATAGCCAGTGACATTCAAAGAATATAAACAATCATTACTGATGAGCTATTGGGTTATGAGTATCAGAAAAACATTAAGCACCAGGTGGCACAGACAAATGGCAGCCTGGGAAATTGTTTATTACATTTTCCCACTAACAAGTAAAATTAAGGTCAGTCATGGCAAACCCTTTACCTGAACAGCGAATTGTTGAGATAGTAGGACACAATTTCCCCATAATATAGAACAGAGGCAAATTGGGATGAAACAAAAGACCATGGAGCAGATGGATGAGGAATTATGGGTATTTGATGGTGCTAGACCAATGAGTGAAATCAAAAAAAGGAAATTCAGGCTTGGAGAAAGGAAAAAAGAGATAAACATTATGAATATTGACTATGAGGATGATGAGTAAAATTGGAGAGATAGAATTGAAGAATCCTGAAGTCCCAAAATAAAAAAAGAATAAGAGATATGGCCACTGGGAACCAGAAATGAACCATTTGGGACACCAAGCCAGGCTTTGGAGTAGGTCATGATTTCATTGTCCAAGTGAATATGTAAGGAATCTTAAAGAGCTGCTTGACAAATGGTAGGAAAGTTACAATAAGGGAAGAGACTTTTAGGGAATGAAATATAAATAAATTTTGTCCATGGGTTAGACAAGAATGGTAATAACACTAGTTAAATAATTTTTTTAAAAAGGTAACAAAATAAAGTTGAATAAGTAAATAAAATATCTTTGGGAGATTTTTGTTAGAGTCCATATATGAAAATAAATAATAAATGATTTAAATAAAATAATGTTTTGGGAGTTAAAATGTGATAGTAGAAATGAATAAATAAAATAAAATGTTTTTTTTTGAAAAATAATAGCAGAATCAAAATAAAGGAAAGGAATTTTTTGCTAGAATCCATGTATGTTAATAAAAGCAAAGTTAAATAAATGATTTAAAGTAATGTTTTGATAGCTAATATAGAATAAAAGTTAAATAAATAAGATAAATAGAATATGATATAAAAAATAAGTGAAACAATAAATAAATGAATAAAATAATGTTTAGTATAAGCCTTGAGTGCTGAGGAATTGGAGTTGAAAAAGGGGGATAGAGTGAGAAAGTGGAAATGTAGGAAAATATATAAAAATAGTACCTATAATGGACTAAACAGGGGGATAGTTCTCAGGATGAGTATCCAGAAGAGTAATTCCTGAGCCCATCCAAATTTTTCTGGGTGAAATAGTCCCAAGTGTTATCTAAAGTATGTGCAGAAGCCACAAGTCAGTTTTTGGGGGACAACCCCCACATATCATAATAAATATTATCTATAGCATAAGCCATATAGGTCATTCAAAGAATCCTACCATTTACAGTGACCCACTTTTTACTTTCTATGATGCAGATCCATTGGAAAAAGTCGTGGGCTCATTCAAATGGCTGATAATGAAAACCCAGCATAGAAAGTGAAGTTTTTTATATATTACATGTCAGTTATAAGCCAGAAAAATTCTGCATCCACTACACTCAAATCCCTGTTCACATCAGAAAGATATATGTTGCTCCCTATGGTCATTATACAGGACATAATTGTTTAAATCAACATTAAATACAAAGGCCACCCTCAGTGCTGTATTCATTGTAGCAATTCCAAAACTTATTTGATAAAAAATATAAACAAATAAAAATTAGAAGCCATGATATGTAAACAAAATAATAATTAGTAATTTTAAAAAAATGAAATAGCTAAGTGAAAGGCTATAAATAAATTATTAGAGATAAAATAGGTCAAACTAATGCACTTTAACTCTCAAACAAGGAGGTATGTGATGTACGGCTAACAAATGTGTGATTTGAGAACACACATATTTTGTGGTACAAGTGGATTATTTATTAATAAATGATCAAAATTAAATTTTAAAAGAAATAATTAAATTTTAAATAAGCAAGAAATATAAATTATAAAATGTTAAAAAGTTTTGTTTAAAATGCAACTTGCCAAAAAAATAAAACATTGCATCATATCTTGTTGTTTAAAAAAAAGTTTTAATATTTAAAGAGTGAGTAGGAAGATGGGGGAAATTAACTATAAGTAAGAAGTTAAAACTAGCTCTCTTTTTTTATAAATTTAAAGAAAAAAAAGGAAAATGTAAAAATGAAAATTTAATTAAAATGTAAAAAGAAAGCTTGCAAATTTAAATCCACTTAAAGATTGCTTGGCTGATAAATAAAAAAAGGAAATAATAATTATAATTACATTAATTGAAGAGACAAAGGAATAGGATTCAGAACTGTATCTTATCAGAATGTTAGATTAATATAAGCAAGAATTTAGAATAAAACATAGTGGAAAATTAATTAAAGAAATATCAATTAATTAAATCAGATTGGAGAATGATAACTAGAAGAACAATAAGGAACAAGAGTATAAAAAGACCAAGAAATACATTCATTATTATTATTAAAATTAAGATTATTATAACATTATAGTACTGTCATATTTGTTATTGTTACTGTATAACAGCTTTCAAAGAAGAGAAGACAGTGAGGGCCAGTAAGGTCTATGAAGTAATCAAAGTGTGTGGCCAGTCTGCAATCCCAGTCCTATGGAACAGCAAAAGTTCTTCATCTAGAAATTATGTTCACTTTATGATCTGAAAATTTACATATATCTCTCTCTTCCATTGAAACATGGAAAATCAGCAAGAAGCAAAACCATTATTGGGGGTAAATGCCAACCAGTTGTTCAACATAGCAGGAGAGAGCAATGAATTGTGACCCTAGAAGTGTAATGTGCAATCCACAAAAATCCTAGGTAACTATAAACAGTATTTGAGTATTAACTAAGCTATGACATACTACACAACCCACCAGTAGATATAAAATGACGAAGAATCCAAACAATGCCATGGCAACTGAAACACTGGCCTGACTGATCGATAGAAGCGGTCAAGATGTTTTCGTTTGAGATTTTAAAATACTTGGGTGAATTCTGGGTAAATATTTGTCTTTTACCTGCTTGCTTTGACTAAGTGAGACGCATTTTTTTACAGTGTCTGATCCACCATTGTAAGAATTGAATATTTTTTGATTGCTTATTTTATATTTTGATCGTTGAACTATTGCTGATTTTATTTACTAATTTTATCAAATTTTATTACTAATTTATCAAATTGTATTTTATCAAATTTTATTATTTTATCTAATTGTATTACTAATTACCATTTATGACTAATTACCAAAATGTCTGTGCAAAAACCAAGAAAAGGGACTTACAGTTTCTCCGAAGTAGAAGAAGCGATTGAATTTCAGTATCGCACTATCTCATAAAGCCAGTTATTTGTAGTTCATAATTGAGAACAATTTGCTTTTTTTTTTTAAAAAAAAAATGAAAATAATTAGTTAAATACCATTAAAAATTATAAAGATTATTTATAATACTTATTTTTGATAATATTGTATTGTAATAAAATATTACTTATTAGTCCATTTATTATCGGAGTAAATTATTACTGCTGTTCTGAAAATAAATGTGTCTTGTTTTTGGACTAAAAATTGGCGGGGCCTGCATGCTTTAGTGTGGGGAAAAAATTATAATGATTAGTTCATTTCTTTATTTTAGGGTGAAATAATTAGTTAAATATTGTTCTAAAAATTATAATGATTATTTATAATATTCGTTTTTGCTAAACTTTTTATCGTAGTTTATTAATAGTTATTATTTCACAATGGCCAACATGGTCCCATCTTCTTCTTTGGTATTAACTAATCTTGCGATTATAATATTTATTTTTGATAATATGTTACTGTAAAAAATTATTATTACTTATTATTGCATTTCTTATCGGAGTAAATTATTACTGCTGTTCTTGAACAATAAATGTGTCTCATTTTTGGACTGAAAATTAGAAAAGATCATTTCTTTGTTTTGGGATTAGTTAAATATTCCACACAAAAAATTGTAATGATTATTTGTAATATATTCATTTTTTGATAATTTTCTATCGTTTTCAGGGTCAAATGATTAGTTTCTAAATAGCATTAAAAAATTGTTAATGATTATTTATAATATTCATTTTTGATAATTTTTTATCGTAATAAATTATCAGTTATTATTTTGCAATGGCTTCTAGTCTGAAAATATATATATGATTAGTTCATTTCTTTGTTTGGGGGGGGGGGGGTAGAATGATTACTTAAATATCCCTAAAAAATTATAGATGATGATTTATAATATTCCATTTTTGATAACTTTTTATCATTTTCATGGTCAAATGATTATTTAAATATCATTAAAAATTGTAGATGATTATTTATAATATTTCATTTTTGATAATTTTTTATCATAGTAAATTATTAGTTTATTCTTTCGCAATGACCAACATGGCGATGTTGGATGTCTCTTTCCCTATTAACTATGCTATGACGTACTACCCCAAAGGCATATTATTCTAATCTTGTGATCTTCAAGGTGACTTCTCCACATGATCTGCAGGCAAACTTTATCAATTAAGTTTGTTCGCAAATCACTAGGAGACGTTATCTTAAAGATTGTAAGATTAGAATAGTATGTCTTTGGTGTAGTACATCATAGCTTAGTAAATACTCAAGTACCCTATAAAGTTCATTATTTTAATTTAAAGACTGAATCATGTTCAAATAAAAGTTTCTAATGAACTCTAATAGCCACAGCCACAGTAATATTTAAGTTGCTTTCATAAATTATTACATGAAATTATGTCTTAATATATGTATGTATTTAAATTTTATCGTAACATATTTTAATATGTGTAAAGCTTTAAGTTTTTTTGAATTCCTAATATAGTAGATCTTAATGTGTATATATTTAAATTTATAGTGTGTTTTATTTTTAGAGTGTTTTAATTATAAGTATGTTGAAATAAATCATTTGTTTGCTTAATTATTATTTGGTCAGTTCTCTTTTTATAATTGCATCACTAATAGGTAAATTTATAGTTAACCATATCTTTTAGTGGGACATTAGAATTTCAAGTTTTGATCAATTCACCCCTGGTGAATTTTTTCATAAGTATTATACATTAAAATGCATGTAAAACAGTAAATTTTATTATAATAAATTTGCACTAGAAGGCAGGAAATTCAAAATTCCTGCTTTTATAATAGACATAAGCCCTGCCCTGACATGTTCAGCCATTGTCTGTTGCCAAGGCTGTAAAATGTTCAGCATTTTACAACATTGTTTATTCCATTGACCAAAAACATATTTATTTGCGAATTTATTATGGTTTTAGATATTTTTTAAAAAATAATTTGCACTATATTTATTAGATATCAAGAAATATAAATTATTAATAACTTATTTTGACTTGAAATACTTTATTTTCAAAAGTATAATGTTATATTAGCAGCTAACATGAATATGGCCTGAAACAATTTACAAGCTTAGTTTCTACATTAGCAATCTGCTTATACTGTATGAGTATGAAAATATTGCAGTTTTGCAATAAATATTCAAAAAATTTAAACTTTTAAAGTATAATTCATTAGACATAAGAGAAATAAATAATCATTTGTTTGGGTGTTTAAAATAATAAGAATTAAAAAATATTTTGTTGATTTTATGAATTGAAAATAATCTTTCTAGAAACAATGACATGTAAAGTATTTGTTTTGATTACAATCTCATTTTTTAAATATTTAAAGAAACAAAATGTGAACATTTAAAAATTATTTCAGTAGTAAACAAAAATATCTACCAAATGAAATCAAATTTATTATTTCCTGATAAGTAATAATCATTTTATCAAATATTTTATGTTGATGTGTGAGACAAAGAAAAATGTCAGAAAATGCTGAAATGTGAAAGAGGTGTGCTACATTGCAAGAGGGTTAAATTACATTTAATTATAAGTGTTGAGCAAATATATTAAAATTTTCATTGTCTTTCCCACAATTGAGAAACAAGCTAGCTTGGGATATATCAAGCACTAGATTGTATATGTGTCATCTGAGTATGCTGATTATATAACTTATGATTAGCTTGTGCCTGAGGTCTTTCTTTGAAACAAATAAAAATGCTTTGGATGGCAGGGGAGGAATTTAGAAGCTGAGGAGTTCTATAGCTTGAAAATGTGGCTGCAGTTTATACTTTGTATAGCCTCAGTCTGATTATAAGTACTATTGGTGTTTCATCTATCTGTAGTATTATACTCCTCTGCTTGAAGAGCCAGTCTGGTGTAATAATGAAAGTGCAACCAGAGTTAAGATTGAGATTTTTAAATTAGATAATCATAGCGATTTTCTCCCACCCAGTTCAATATATATATATTATATTAGTTACATATATATATATATATATATATATATATATATATTGTAACTAATAAATGAGTTCAAATAGAAATAACTAAGTAAATTCAAAAATTAAATGATGATCAAAAGATATAATATCTGAGTAAAGGTTCAAAATATATAACACTATCAAGAATTATGGGGAAATTGTTAATAACCAGTATTGTAACAATGTATTATAACTCAGGTATATGGAAATCTCATGTGAAGTGAGTACACTAGTAATTCAATAAAATATATAACTCAGGTATACAGGCAGTAGGTTTTATCCACTTTCATTTCTTGGTTTGATGTTAAGTGCATGTTTAAACAAATACTAAGTGAATATGGTCTAGAAGGGCGCCACTAGATTATCTGAATCTAGACACGGTTATATCTGATAACCTTTTACATGTACCGGGTTTGAATCCCTTCTTGGTACTTTATTTATAATAAAATGGAAGATTTTGCTTTTTGAGCCATATCACTATACGCACTAATATTTAGGTAAAAGTAAAACATCTTTAAACCAAAGTGGAGTTTATTGAACATAAATCATTTCTCAGATCTTAACATAACAAATGTGTTTCAATAGTTTTGTAAGTTTACTAGCTCAGATTATATATAACTAATTGAGGATGGCAATTCACTCATCCTTGCATGAAATAGATGATGGGATGTGGTTATAATAATACTAAGAGATCACTAAATATTATAAAATCAATATTTATTTATGGCCTTTAAACAGTTAAACAGCTCATTAATTAAAATGTTGATGATGATGATGATGATGATGATAATAATAACGATAATGACAAGGGTTTCAATTACAGCTCTAGGACTAAGCCTAAACATAAAACTAATTTTATAAATAGATTTCTAATTATTGCTTAATTTTAGCATATTTACTTATATCTTAAATAACTAATATTCAACCATTGATGATGATGAATAATCACACTTAACAAAGACTACACTTAATGAAATATATACGCCTCGTTTAATAAAACAAACTAATATTTATTACTACAGTTCTAACATATACATAAAAATTTCTAGATAAATATGAAAATTGACATGAATAATAATAATAATAATTGGTTATATAACAATCCTCAGATTAATTTTAAGTTCTTCCCCCTTTCCCTTCAAATGTATTTGTATTAAGTTGGACGTCACATTGACCCTGATTTTCACTCCATGAGAAAAGTATTAAAAAAAAATATTATCTGCTCATTAGCACACATACTTTAAAATCCAACATGTAAATAGAATGTAAAAAAAAAATGTTAGTAAAATTGAAAGAGCAAGTTTTAGAAAAAAAGTTTTAAATTATTTTCTCCCCCTCCCTTCCAAGCGCTGAAATCTATACTGAACTTGAAACAAAATAATCTAATATTCTAATACTACTCCTTATTTCACATTCACTCACAATTATACACATATAAAAATATTATTATGTATGTGCGTGTTTTATCCCATGATAACAAAATATTATTTAAAACCAAAATAATAATATATTAGTTAAAACTAAAATCATAATACCATAAAAAAAAATTGTTTTACACATTAATATTGTAAAATTAATAAACAAATAATTTTCATACATTCAAGGTCATTTATGAAGCTCAAAGTTATTATTGGTAAGACATTCTTGTTTTAATCGATCTGAATAGTCTTTAAAAGTTCTTTAAATAAAATATACCACTTTATTGCTAAAATGTTTATTAAGACTGATATCATAAAGAAAATAGATATAAAAAGTCATATTACTGATCTTTTGTTTGTGGCGAATTTCCAAGGGTTCAAACTTGTCTTGTATAATGTTTATATTTCTGTAGCTACCATTTCCGTTTTACTGGGAACAATCTCTTTCTTGAGGTGGATAACTATTTGATGATGATGACTCTATTGAGGTTATTTGCTTTAGTGGACAATTTGGAAATCATTATAGTAAATTTTCTTCTCTTCTTGTCAAGCATGTGGATGAAATACAGCAGTTGTTTTCCCATTTGTAAATTTTCTTGAGTTTAAAATCAGTTGTTGTAACAATTAATTGGACTTGATGATTAATATTTATCAGTAGATTAATTCATCTTCTTTGAATGCAGGTGAATGCTTTCTTCCTTCTATTAAAAACATCTTATTTATCTGGTCAGTTGAAAGGTGTAGAATATTATTTTAGACACATCTTTTCTTTCCTATGTGATGTGCAGCTTCCTCCAGATGGTCCGGCAAATGGAATATACATATAATTTTTCTAGCCCGCCATCTCTTATATTTTCAACGTTCAATATTATAGTTTAATAATCTGAATCAAAAACAACAATAATAATAACAATAATTCAAGACAGCTTTTTATATCCAATTTTTAGCTACCTTAACCAATCAGAGATAGCATCACTTGCTATTTTTGGACAAATTTGTTTTAATTAGATCTCTAATTTATTTTCAACCAAAGTATTTTTCAACTGAAAAGTTTAATCCTTTTTCCAGACACTTTTGTTTTAAAAAAAAAATAGACTCAATTCTTATTTCCTTTCTTTTGTTTTTTCTTTCTTTTTAACATCCAGGTAACACTTCACATCTTTGAGCTTCCTTCTTTAGATCTTGATAAGACAATTTCAAAAATTATAGCTCTGACTCATTATAAGCTTCCAAAGTGACAATCATTTACAAAAAATTTACTACAAAGATCGATATCTGATTAAACAGATTTCCTCTTTTAACAAAAAAAATTGTACAAAAAAAATAATTTGACAGATTTAATACTTCCTTTTCTTTCAATATTTAGGAAATGTAAAATTTTGTATGTTATGTACACACATCCTGCATTCTTTCAAATCATTCATAAACTAACCTTAAATAATATGATTGCTAGCTTAGGAATTATAAACCAATTATTTAATTAAATCTGTAACTTTTAAATCCCACTTATAATTAAAGAAAAGCAAAATAAAAGTATAGAATAAGACATTAAAATTGATCAAGCATAGGTTAGTTTTAAAGAAAGTTAAAATGTTTAATATTTGAAATATACAACAATTAAATAATTTACACATACATTGCCTATATGTATGCACTATAACTTTGCTTTTTAACAGAAAATTTAAATATTAAATAGTTTAAATGTGTGTATTACCTTTCTATCAACACACACACAAATAAAGTATATAATTGTTGTCCCATTCTTTCTGTTTAAAGCTTTTGAAATTTTGATCTGGAAGGGTTTGAACTTGGATGCCCTACAGCTTCTTTTATGATTATATAAAATTGTGATGATGATTTTTGGTTTACCTTTTCTACATGCACATTACTATAAATTTGGCTAGTGACCAAATTGTAATGGCACAATATATATATATATATATATATATATTATATATATATATATATATATATTGTGCATAAAATGTAAGTATGTTAATATTTATATTTCGAATGTTTTAAAGACATCTTGCATCTTTCTAAATTAGGTGCAATTATTTACTCTTAAAGTGAAGTAATTTTAGCAACAACAATCAGAAAATATTTTTTTAGATATATTATTAATTTTAAATGTAACTTCTAATTATTATATTAAATTATACTTTCAGTTTAGTATTCAATAAATACACCCTTCCTATTTAAATGCCCATACACTATTAAATAAATTTGAATTTTTTAGTTTGTTTGGACATAATTTACATATAATAAAACATTAATAAGTACCATTTTCTTTATTTCCAATATTCATTTGTCTCTCATCTATGCATATATCACATCATTTCCTATTTTTTGAAAGATCATTATTAGCTGCTCTTTTATTTTTATTGTATCAGAATAAATTTACACTCTCTCTTTACATATTTAAAACATGTATATAGCTGAAACAATTTATAGATTGTAGCTATATAAACAAATCTAATGTAGTTCTAATTAGTTATACTATAACAATGCACAGAGAGAAGGAAAGAGAGAGAAAATGTGTTTAATAAATACTCATGTAAACTGACCAATAGATATACAAACTACCATTTGAGTGTGTGCATGTAAGTGAATGTCACTTGAGAAATAAAATGTAAACTGCCTAAAACTTAAAAGAAAAATTAATTCATGCACATTATTAAAGCTTTGCTCTCAATACATTGTTGGTATCTGTTACCTATATAAAGATTATTACGTATTACTTTCTAATATATGAGAAATAAGGGAATAATAATAATACTGTAAAATCAAAAGGAAATGCTTTTTATACGTAAAAGAATTGCATAATTGCTTTTTTTAATTTAAATCTAAATTTGAACCTATTCTAAGTTATCTTTCCTGAATTGAGTTTTTTTTTAAAAAAATCCCATATTTCTATATTAAAACTAGATGTCAAAACTAAAAAAAAAGTTTAAAATTTTGGAAGTGATAATATTTTAGAAGTTGTAATTAAAAATTTAAAAGTCGGCAATGATTTTTTTTCTTTCTATGTTGTGAAATATAAATAAAGAAAGAGAGAAAAGAAAAACTTATTTTCTCTCTTCTTCTTTTGTTTCAAATATTTATTTACAAAAATCAGAATATAAGGCACTAAAATTTGTATCCATAACATGTTTTAAAGATAGACTAAAGAGGGTGTTTTTTTTAAAAATATATTTTTGTAAATGATGCAAAAGGTCATATTTTCCCCTAGCTAGTGACTTATATATTGTTTGAAAACCATCTTGTTTGAACAACATCAGATATAAACAGATCAAAAGCAGGCAACTAGGCAGTCTTATTACCATCATTCTAATTCTAGGATACCAGCAGTTCATTCCATATTGCTTTGCATTATAGTGTAGTCTACTATTGAAGCTGTGTTGTTATGATCCATGCTGAAAAGAGAAATCAATATTGATTGAAACTCTTATTTCACCATAAGCTATATTTGCTGACTATTTTTAAAGTATTTTTCAATATTCTAGTCATAACCATCAGTATGATGATTTTATGTAGAAGAAATTGTGTGGCTAGATAATCAAAAGCCACATTAATCAAAATGCCTGGAAAATGCAGTTGGATCCACAAACTGATGATGAAGTTTGAAAAACCAGCTTGTGCACTATATAATGCTATGAAGGAAGAAATGGATGTTACCATATAAATTATTCAAGTCTTACAGATAATATACTTCATATAATCTCCCCCATGCTGCTGTATTTATTCTCTTTAACATTACCAGTGTGAAGAAGAAGACCATTATTGGAAAAACTAAGGAAGAAAATATTAAAAGAATGGTACCTGAAAAAAATCATGATTAGTGATTGTTTTGATATTTAACGTGATAAGATTTTACCATTATAAATACTATATGGTCTTAAACTTGAACTATAGCTTAAACATAAAATGTCTTTTGTTATTATAATATTTTTGGGTACGTGTTGATAGTTTCGAATATATATATACAACAATTTTATTTATTCATTATTAATAATTTTTTTTTATTAAGCCATTTAGTTTGTAGTAATATGTTGGACTATTTTCCATCATCTATCAGTAAATGTTGAATGTATAGAAAAATTTAAACTTTATTTAAACTTTTCAAATACAAACAAATACACACAAATAGACAACACAAATATGTATAGTTTATGTTTGTAACTCAATCCAAATATATGCTTTTTACACACTTATTCTAATTAATATTCATAGACCTGAGAAATCATGCAATTGGAACATGCTGGGATGGCAGTCAGGGCCGGCGCTGGGTACTAGGCGCCCACATGCAAATTTGATTTTGGCGCCCCTGTCAATATGTATGTTTACTAAGGTGACCCGACCGTGTTCCGTGGCGTTTTAAAAAAGTCATGATTTTTAGAAAGAATGCACGATGTAATGCTATTTTTGATATCAAAAATAGCATAAAATTGATTGTTAAATTATATATTATTTCATACAAACGGTTTGTATGAAATAATATATAATTTAACACGGCAAATTTAGATGTTAGAAAAATTTGCAGAAATTTTAAAAATAATGTGTTTGTTAAAAATAGACAGAGTGATTCAAATATATATATATAATAAATTAAAAAAAAATAATGTTTGAGATTAAAATATTTAAATGTTTAAAATAATTTTCGAAAAACATTTACATATTTTAATCTCAAATATTTTTTTTTTTTTAAATTTCATATTTATTATTTGTGTCACTGTCTGTTTTTAACAAACCCATTATTTTTAAAATTTTTGCTAATTTTTCTAACCTCTAAATTTATGCAAATATTAGCAAATTTAATAATAAATTTACAATTTATAAATGAAATAATTTTAAAAAAAGATAATATTACAAACATACATATTTAATTTATTATTATTAATGTACGCTATATCTATATAAACGCTCCATATAAACCAAATTTTTAATCAGCCCCCCCCCCCCCCCGGTCAATGGTGTCCCGTTTTACCAATGTTAAAATCTGGTCACTTTAATGTATACCACCTACATGTTATAAATATTAGTGTACAAAATCTTTCTAAGGGAAACAAACAAGGCAATGTAAATAAATAATTTTTAATATTAAAAAAAAGAAAATACAGTTAAAAAAGTAAATGCATTACAAAACATGTTATAATTATAATAATTTTATACTCCTTGACTTCATATTAATAAACCTTGATATGATTGTATTTATTTCCAGTTCTGCACAAATATCATTTTCAATAGCAATTAATGCCAAATTAACAAGCCGTTTTTGTGACATAGTTGTTCTCAAGTAAGTTTTAATTAATTTTAACTTAGAAAAAGAGCGTTCACCGCTTGCAACACTAACAGGTAATGTTAATAATATTCTTAAAGCTATTGATAAGTTTGGCATAGATAAATTATTAGAAACTATAAAATTAAGTGTTTCGAAAGGGTTTTGAGAATTTAAAAAATCCTTTTGAAAAATATCTCGAAAAGCACATAATTAGGTCGAATAAATCTGTAGCATTAATATCTTTACTGTTATCAAATTTCAAAATATTTTCTAAATCTTTGCATTTTGCTTGTAACTCAGCTCTTATTAATTTCTGATATTTTATATAGAAAATTGAAATTATTATAACATGCTTCAAGGAGTTCAAAGCGTTCTGTTAAAGAATTAATCGCTACATCTAAAAAAACATGTTTATTTTAAATTTTTCTTCAGGTATTTGAGGTGTTTCGTCCTGATGCTCGTAATCAAATTGACGAGTTTTTTTCTGTTGTCGAACTTCTTTGGCAGTTTTAAATTCTTTCTCTCCATCAACCTCTTCACTAAGTTCATCTGCAATTTTGAGAATGTTTTTGAAATTTGAATCTGATCGATATTCTCGTAAAAATTTATTTAGATTTGCGATCGATTCTAAATCGGAAGAGCACACGTATTTACATTTTGGAGCATTTTACTGACAGGATTTATTCTATTTAATATATCATGCCAAATTATTAAAGAACAAATAAATTTGTAATCCTTAAGGTTAGTGCAGAGTGATTGAGCTTCATGTTGAATTTCTCTATTAAAAGATAGATTGTTCATTATTTCATAGAGTGCATCATAAATTTCACCCAACTGATACCGTAGAGGCCGGATTGCATCAATTCTGCTTTCCCATCGTGTTTCTGATGGTTGTTTTAGAGTTAAAGTTTTAATAAATTTTAAAAGGATTGACCACCGTTTATAAGATGATGAAAAAAAATTGTATATTTTTTGAACAATTGCAAAAAAACCAATTGTATCTACATTGACTTTGGCGGCATCGTTTATGATTAAGTTAAAGAATGAGCAGCACATGGTACGTAAAATGCACGAGGGTTTTTGGTTAAAATCAAATTTTGAAGTCCAGCCTTTTTGCCTTTCATGTTGGCCCCATTATCATACCCTTAACCACGCATGTCTTCAATGGGAATCTTCCATTTTTCCAGTTGTTCAATTATTGTTGTACATAAACCTCGTCCAGTGGAATCTGTTATATCTATGAAACCTAAAAAGTTTTCTCTAATTTTAACCGTTCCATTATTACAAAAAACGAAGCGAATAATTATGGTCATTTGTTCAGTTTTACTTGCATCTGGTGTACAATCTAAAATAATAGAATAATATTTGGATTTCTTTATCGATAATAAAATTGTTTCCATAATTGCTGTACTTAAAATTTCCAATAATTCATTTTGGCTATCTTTGCTCAAATAATGTACTCTATTGTTTTGATCTAGGGCCCTCTCAACATGATTTTCCATAACGGGATCAAACTTCGCAAATAATTCAATTAATTTTAAAAAATTTCCGTTATTTTTTTCATATAATTTATCAGATGATCCGCGAAATGCTAAATTTTGACTACCAAGGAATTTGATACTTTCAATCAGCCATTCCAAAACACTCCTCCAATGTTTCTTTTCCATTTCATATAAATTTTGAGATTGACAATCAATAGTAATTTTGTTTTTTAATCTTTTCTCAAGTTCATTCCAATTCAATAAACTTTTCATGTGAGCCATACTAGTTTCATGTCTGTGTAAAGTTGTACTTAAATTTCTCCAATTATTGTATCCTTCTATGAGGCTAGATTCAGTAGATCCAAAAACTTTGCAACAAAAGCAAAACACAGAGTTCAAAATTCTCGGAATAAATAAGCCATTTTCGAAAAACTACTTCTCCGTTTTCCATTTTTCTATTATAATATACATCAGAAAATTTATGGCCATGTACATCATTCGGATATATAATATCTTTCTTTTGAACAGGCCCCATTTCTACTAAAATAACACGTAGTTTGTCATCGATTTTATTCCATTCAGCTGGATCTTCTAAATTTGTACACATTTGATATGATATTGGCACAATGACTTTGTTGTCACTTAACTGTTTCTTACTAAAATCTTGTTCAATATTTTCAACAGTTCCCTGTGAATGTGATCTAGATGATGTGCACGGTTCTGGTTCTTGTTGAGTATAAGCTATTTCAGAAGCAGTTGATATTTTAAGATATTTATTAAGTGATCCACTTTGTTTTTTAATGTTTGCTATTTTTTCAGCTTGGCGTTTACGATTTTGTGCACCGGATAGTTTTTTCTTAGTTTTTGATTCCATATTACTTTTACTCATGAACGCCACTTTAAAATAATTTTCAAATGTAATAAATAAATAAATACGGACTCTAATTTATATATTTACATCATGTATCTTAATACTTAAGATTATATATCGCTAATTTAGATGTCCAACACAAATTACTTCTTGCGCCAAAATACAAAACTCTATACGCGGAGGGGAAGAAGTTGTTTAACTTGTTTACCTAAAAAAGGCAGCTAATAAATTGGAAATATTCAGCCATTGACATTAAAAATGGTCAGGTTTTAAAATAACTCAAGTGTCCAGTTTTTTACGCTTGATTGAACATTTTAGTTTTACCATTGGCAAGATTTTCTTTTGTTATCATATATTTTTCTAATTAACACAGGTGACCTGCCAGGCCTGATTTGCGATTTCAATAGAAAATTTCCTGCGATTATAATTATTGTTTACAAGTTCTTACTAAGATTTTAAAATTTGCCATAAACATCATAAGCAAACGTATGTAATTAATTTGCAAACCTAATTAGTATGCAGAAAAAATAGACTTTTGACAACGATTAAAATATATAAAATAAAAAGTAAACTGAAAATTATATTAAGTTTACTGGAATTATACCTATAATATATATTACATACACGTTCGAATATTTATATCAAATTATTATTTAAATAAAAAATTAGAAAATGTTTTATTTTGCAATATTATAATCGTTTCTTACGATTTCAAAATTATGTACATGATCTAATATATATATACGCATATACATACATAAGTTCTAATTTATAATACTTTTTAGTGTGTGTTTATTTATATATTTGCTAGCAGAAAGTTACTTATAGTTTACTATAAGCAGTACTATATATATATAAACATTACAATATGAAATTTGTAATATAATAAACTTTATGTTTAGTTTATTGTTCATGATAAATAATAGATTTGATTGTTTTATATTTTTAATATTAAGCAGAGCTTGTGTGCAGGCCTGCTTGTGTGTGTCATTTAATAAGATATAATATGACTTCATATGATTTTCAATAATCTACTCTCAATAATTTTTGTAAATAAACATTTGAGAATAATATTCTTCAAATGTGAGTATTTTTGTTAGTAGAGTTTTAATTTCTCAGGGATGGCGCCTTCTTTTTCAGATGCTAATCTCTCAGTGATGGCGCCTCCTTCTGCCAGCGCCCGCATGCCTAGCATGCATTGCATGCCCGCTTCCGCCGGCCCTGATGGCAGTAATAATTGAGGATGATCGTTCTTTTAAAAACTTTTCCAAAGGTAAACTTCCTTTTTAGGAAGTTTGACACATGTGGGTTCCTTTTTATGGAAACTGAAAAACAAAATATTTTTGGGAGTACTTGTATTTTTAAATGATAAAGTATCACATTGGTTGATATTATTATATACTGTAATTGAATTGAATTAAAATTTTTATTTGACTTTTATTAATCATTCAACTTATTATTTATTTGAATCAAAGTTTACAGTACACATCTTAAATATTAGATTATTATATATCTTTGATATTATGGTATCCAGGTTCAACTCAGTCTTTCGTCTACTGTAAAATAAAAATTTTATAGGTGAAAATTTTACCCTTTACAATATATAATTAATTGATACAAAAATATAGATATTGTAAATGTGTATTTTTGTGACATGTTTTTTTTTTTTTTTTTTGGCATGCTGATTACATTAAGAACATAGAAGAATGTGAAAGACTTTTAGTAGAAGAGTAATTATGCCGAAATATTTGAATATAATATAAAAACAGATAGAAGTAGATAGTTGAATAAAAACAAAAATAAAAAATGAGGGATAGACAGGGACAAAGATAAGCAGATCAATAAATAGCTAGACAGATAAATACATATATAGATAGATGGATGTATGGATAGATAGATAGATAGATAGATAGATAGATAGATAGATAGATAGATAGATAGATAGATAGATAGATAGATAGATAGATAGATAGATAGATAGATAGATAGATAGATAGATAGATAGATAGATAGATAAACAAGTAGACAGACAGACAGACAGACAGATAGATAGATAGATAGATAGATAGATAGATAGATAGATAGATAGATAGATAGATAGATAGATAGATAGATAGATAGATAGATATTAAAAATAATAATAACGAATAAATATTTTTAATATTTAAAAAAAAAAAGCAATAAAATGATTTTAAAAGAAAAAATGTCATTTGAAAAACAAATTGAATTATCTTTTTTAATATTTAAATTCTATAAGTATTTCTTCAAAACTTAAACCTTAATCCCCAATTGTTTTAAATGAATAGCAATATGATTATTTGCTTTTCTTTGCAGAAATGATAAAGAGAGTGAAAAGATGAGCTCCAATTAAAAATTATTGTTTAGAGCTAATACGATTTGAGATCTTTCTCTTGTAATAATCTCTTTTATCAAACACAACTGTTTCTATTTTATTACATTCTTCTAATCTAATTTGATATTTTCAGATATAAATGCTCAATAGGAAATAGTGAATGAATAGAACGTAAAGAGCGAAAAATCAAATGTTAAATGTAGCTACATATTAAAATTATAAAATTGTACAACATTTACTTTGGCAAATAAAATTATATATTCAATCGGCCAGAATGCTTAACCCAAAATGGATGCATCTAAGAAATAGTGCTCTGAAACTACAATAAATTTCATTGTAAAATTAACTTTTCTACAATTTGAATAAATTACTTAGCAATTATAAAATATTTTTCATAGAGATATTATAAAAAAAAAAAAATTCATTATCTATCTTCTATTAATGGGAAAAAAAGCAAGCTATAAGATGTCAAATCACATCAAAAACTCTTTTATTGTTATAGGAGTCAAAATTCAGTGTTCTGCTAAGAAAACATCATAACTAAAGTTTAATAAAGATAAGCAAAAATTTGGGGGGAATTTTAACTTTTTTAATTTCTTTGAACTACCTTAATTAATAATAATAATAAGCACTTATTAAAAATAAGAACTTAATCTAACCAAAATTATACTAACTAACAAATCTTATAATAATCTAAACGTAAATCAAATTATTAATATTAATGTTTATTAATATTGATAGAATGGTAGAATTTTGACATTATTCTGCTGCTTATTATTTCATGAACTCCAAACAAGTTCTTTTTAATGTTCATCTCTAAATTTCTTTACTAATCCTACTCCTTCCTAATATTTTTCATTGTTCTGATAATTTTAATGCCTTTAAAAGAGCTAAATACATACAAACATCTGTCAATTTTTATTTATTAAAATATCATTTATATAATTAGCCAAAATTATTCTCTATTGCTGCAAAATTCTTTAATCTTTCACGATAGTATTCCATTTCCAGAAACTTTAAAGTTTCACATGAAACTAATTATTGCAATTTTGTCTACCTCAACTTATACCGGATAGCATGGGTGCATGCCCACACCCACAAACTTCTATCTTTTTCATCATTCATTCTACAGATGCAAGTATAGAAAAACTAACAAATGCTATGATTTTATGCTCTTGCTTTCTATCAAATGTTTTTTTTAAAACAATGTTTGATAAAACAATAAAAAAACCTATCAAACAATAGAGTGAAAAAAAATGTAGTTTTTCATAATAAAAAGCTCTTCTAACTTATTCAAAGATTTAAATTTATAATTTCTAGAAAGTCATATCAATACCAGTGCAGTTTAACACCAAATAATATTTATCAAAACTCTTAAAAAATTGCTACAGAATTAAATAATACAGCATTAAATAGTGGTATTTATAAAATTCAGGTATACAGTTTATATTTCAAGATCAAATCAGATAAGCTCATCTATGATATTATTTAACATTATCTTTGATATATTTATCAGAAACTACTAGTAAGGATGTTTTTATTGTTATTTGATGAATATATTTTTTAATTAGTTTGATAGGTCATAAATACCTCTGTCTGAGCAATCATTTTATTTAGTCGGACAAGCCAACGACTTAGCATTAGCTACCTGATAATAATAGTAATCAAATTTGATAAAGACTGAATATATAAACTGTCTAATAGGGAAAATAGAAAAGATCTGATTGATGATCCCCCAATCTTACATTTTTATAATCTTCTAACACATCTCTCATTATATCTATCTTTAAAATCACAAGTTTCTTCACATTTAAAAAATGCTTATGCAGCTCACATCCCAAATTTATAATTTAATTCTTAAATTAGTGCATCCAATTATAGAAAATATAATATTTGATTATTACAAAAGCAAAAAAAAAAAAGTCAAAAATTTCTCTGAATTTTTATAGTTGACAATTAGACAATTGCCATTCCTAATGTCAAGAGCATTAATTTTATCTTTAATACATGTAAATTAATCAACTTTAAAAAGATAAATCAATTTTCAAGATAAGTCTGAATATTAAATCAGACATTTTAAAAACTAATATACCATTTAAGTAACTCATCTATAATTGCTAATGATTTTTGTTAACAACTGTAAAATTGTAAGGTGAGTGTGCTATCCCCCACCCCACTACCACCATTTATTATTTTTCTGTATAAAAATATTTGATTTATTTTACTAACAAAGCTAAGTATATGGTGATTTCTTTAGACTGTATATAAGCTAATTATAGAATCAAGATCTTCTGTAATTATAGAAGATTTCCTTAATTTAACAAAGTCTTTTAGCACAATTGATGATATCCATGCTAACTTCTTAACCAAGTTCATTATTCTTTTTTACAATCTTTCTCTATATATAAAGTGTAACACTTCTGTTACATAGCACATAATGACATAGTGTGTGAGCACAAATATATATAAAATTGAAAGGAAAAATAGAAATAAACACAGATAAAATTTTGTCGATATTTTCTACAAGTCATTGGGAATAAAATAATCCTATAAAAGGTTAATCCCTTCCCTGCTTTTAACAGAAGAATATTTTGTTGGCCAAGTAAATTAAAGTTCTAAACTTTTGATTGGTCAATTACAGAATCAGCCGTAAAGATATTATATTCATTTTAGTTTAGGCAAATTAATAATTTGTCAGATCATTAAAGTAAATGAAAGTTTTTTTCATAAATAAATTTCTATTTGTGATTGATAAAAATAATCTATAGCAGAAAATTTAAAATAAATGCTTTGTAACTTATTACAAAATGCATTCTACATCAATGATTTCTTTTTCAATATACTATTATCTAAAAATAAATAATTTTTACTAAATTTTGAACTATTCATTTAAAATAATTATATTTTCATATATTTTATGAAAATCATAATAAATATGTAAAAAAATACTGTAAAACATACATTTTCATTTTGAAGATCAAAACAAAGACTGTCAAAATTGCTGGCAAGTGCTTCCTTTCATTGAAAATGAAAAACAATCAATCAGTGCCTTGGATAGCCTGCCTTTTCTTATTGTTATAACTTTAAATTTAAATATTATTGATTTTTTGCTTATAAAATAATTCTAAAGATGGCAGCATCATATGGTACATTTTAATCTTTAAGATGATGGTAAATTCGCTATGATAATGTAAAAATTAGTGGTTATAGAGTGAATAAAAGCCATACATGAAAAAATTTTCGGTATGCACAGTCAATGGTTAAACTTAGATTTTAAATATTTCTTTTCTCTTAAAAACAAAAAGTACTATCCTATAACAGTCTCTTCCTTAACAGGTCACTTTTGATTAAAATTTATAGACATCTTTAAAAATAATACAGTAGATATATTTTTTTTATAAAAGGAGTTTCTTTTTTTAAAAATAAAAATAAAATCAATCTTAACAGGATTACTGCTGATTGATTAATTATAATATCTTTAAATTTAAAGGACAGATTTTAAATGTTTCTTTAGAATATAGAATCATTTATTTAAAAGGTTATAATAAATCAATCAAATCTTTTTAGAATAACCTGTCAAGACTGATTTTATTTTTTAAAAAAGAGGAAAAGCTTTTATTAGTAAAACAGTGAAATTTACGTATATTTTTCAAATGGAATTAATTATGAAAGATATTTTTAATAACTTTATTATTTTGATAAATTCAAATATAATAGATGAATTTCATTTAAATGTTAATCAATTACTGTAACACATTTATGTGTGCAGATGATATGTATAAGTTTATGTAAGCCTAAATTGAGATATTTATATCAGTTAAGTGATAACTTAAAAAGTTTTTATTTTATGACAATTCAAATATGTTTAGAAATTATTATGCAACATGTATGTATATTATATATATATATATCAATGTGTGTCAAATAGACACATAAATGTTAATCATTTATTCTATTATTTTATGACAATTCGAATATGTTTAGAAATTATTCTCGCATATATGTGTGCATATATATATATCAATGAGTGTTAGTTAAACACATATGTAAAATCTAATCATTTTTTATTATTAAATGTCAATTGAAGTATATTCATTTTTGTTATAAAATGTGCATCTGCATGTATATATTGTAACAAAATTAAAGGAGTTCAATAACATCCAAAGTAATCAAACAGAAATATTATTAAAAAGATATCAGGAAGGTAGGTCCATTGCATATTAAAATATCATTGGATTTGTCAAAAATCCAAATATTATTAAAGTCTCAAATATTCCAATATTCATTGTAACTTAATAAAGATGATCAAATGATCCAAATGTATTTAATAATTATGAAAAGATTCAAATATAAATCTTTAGCTTAATAAAGGAAAAGCATTGTAGCTTGAATTAAATTATGAGAAGAATACCTGAGTAGTGGCCATTAAACAAAAAGGTCAGCCTGAGTTATCAATCATATTAAGGGTCATTGGACTAAATGAAATATACTTCTATAATTAGATTTCTCAAAATATCACAATATCAATAATTATAAACAAATTATTAATAACTATTATAACTCAGGTATAAGGAAATCATGTGAGGTGAATACATTAGTAACTCAATAAAATATCTGCTCAGGTATACAGACAGTAGATTTTATCCACTTTCATTTCTTGGTTTGATGTTCAAGTGCATATCCAAACAAATACCAAGTGAATATGGTCTAGCAGGGCGCCACTAGATTATTTGAATCTAGACACGGCTATATCTAATAACCTTTCACAGGTACCAGGTTTGAATCCCCTTTTGGTACTTTATTTCTAATAAACATGGAAGATTTTGCTTTTTAGAGCCATATCACTGTATGCACTAATATCTAAGTAAGCATAAAACATCTTTAAACTAAAGTGGAATTCATCAGACACACATCATTTCTCAGATCTTAGCATAACGAATGTGTTTCAATATATATTTTTTTATAAGTTTTACTAGCTCAGTTTACTATTAATTTAGGATGGCAATTCACTCATCATTGCATGAAATAGATGATGGAATGGTGGTTATAATATTACTAAGAAATCACTAAATATTATGAAATCAATATTTATTTATGGCCTTTGAACATTTAAACAACTCATTAATTAAAACGTGATGGTGATGATGATGACGATAATGACAATGGCTTCAACCACAGCTTTAGGACTAAGCTTAATCATATAACCTAATTTTATAAAGAAATTCATAATTATTGTTAATCTTAACATATTTAATCATATCTTGAACAACTAATATTCAACCATTGATGATGAATGATCACACTTGATAAAGACTACTCTTAATGTAATATATACACCTCGTTTAATAACAGAAACTAATATTTATTACTGCATTTCTAACATATACATAAAAATTTCTATATTTACATGAAAATTTATATTAACAATAACAACAATAATCATAATCGACTGTTTTAAAATCATAACATTAAATTTTAAATTCCTTCCCCTTTCCCGTAAATGTATTTCAAAAGTATATTGTATCCACGAGCAAAGTATTTCATAAAAAAAAAATATTCACTCATTGGCACACATACCGTATAAATCTAACATGTAAGCAGAATGTAATAAAAAAAATGTTAGTAGAATTGAAAGAGCAAGTTTTAGAAACAAGTTTTAAATTATTTTCTCCCCCTCTCTTCTACCTCTGAAATGCTATACTTTAACTTGAAACAAAATAATCTAATATTTTAATACTACTTATTACTTCACATTCACTCACAATTATACACATATAAAAATATTATTATGTATGTGCGTGTTTTATCCCATAATAACAAAATATTATTTAAAACCAAAATAATAATACAAAAAATTATTTTACACATTAATTTTCATAACTGTAAATTAATAAACAAATAATTTGGATACATTCAAGATCATTTATGAAACTCAAAGTTATTATTAGTAAGACATTCTTGTTTTAATCAATCTGAATAGTCTTTAAAAGTTCTTTAAATCAAATATACCACTTTATTGCTAAAAGTTTATTAAGACTCTGATATCATAAAGAAAATATATCAAAAAAATTTTTATACTACCAGTTCTTTGTAGCGACTTCTAATGAGTCAATTTTCTCTTGTTTAATGTCTATCTTTGGCAGCAACAATTTCCATGTTTCTTTGGAACAATCTTTTTCTTAAAGTGTATAATTATTTGATGATGGTGATCCTATTGAGGTTATTTGCTTTAGTGGACAATTTAGAAATTCTTATACTGACTTTAAATTTTTCCATTCAGCATGATTCTCGTCATGGATGAAATACAGCAGTTGTTTTCATATTGTAATTTTTCTGGGGTTTAAACTCAGTTACTTGGAACAATTAATTGGACTTGATGATTAATATTTATCAGTAGATTAATTCATCTCCTTTGAATGCAGGTGAATGTTTTCTTCTTTCTATTTAAAAACATCTTATTTCTCTGGTCAGTTGAAAGGTGTAGAATATTATTTTTCAGACAAGACATCTTTTCTTTCCTATATGATCTGCAGCTCCCTGATGGTCAGGTTTTGATGGAACACATATATAATTTTTCTAGCCCGCCATTTCTTATATTTACAGCATTCAAAACTTCATAAAAAAAATGATTTAAAAAAAAAAAATTATCTAGCAAAACTAAAATGTTTGTCTGCTTTAGTTTCAATAATTTTTTAAAAGTCTCTCTAACAAATAATGAATGAATGAATGAAAGATCTCAACTGATTTTCCAGACTGCTTTTATATCCAATTTTTGAGTCAACTCACCCAATTAGAGTGCTAGTGTGACTTGCTATCTTTGACCAACCCAAAAAAAAATCACACACCTGGTTTCCAGACACTTTTATTTTAAAAAAATAGACTTAATCCTTTTTTTTCTTACACCTAGGTACATTTCAAATTTTTGAGCTTCTTTCTTTAGATCTTAAGATAAAACAATTTCAAAATTAGAGTTCCCACCCAGCTTAAGCTCCCAAAGTGACAAACAATCATTTACAAAAACAAAATTGCTACAAAAATAGATATCTGATTCAACAGATTTCCTCTTTTAACATAAAATTGTACAAAAAAAAATAATTTGACAGATTTAACCATTCCTTTTTTTTTCAATATTTAATAAATGTAAATTTCTGTATGTAATGTACACACTTAATTTATCATTTCAAATCATTCATAAACCAACATTAAATAATATAATTGCTAGCTTAGTAATTATAACCCTAATATTTAAAATTAAATCCTTAGCTTTTAAATCCCAATTACAATTATAGAAAAGCAAAATAGAAGTATAGAATAAGATATTAGAATTGATCAAGCATAGGTTAGCTTTAAAGAAAGTTAAATATCTGAAATATAAAACAATTCAATAGCTTACACATACACTGCCTATACGTATGCATTATAACTTTGCTTTTTAACAGAAAAATTTAAAAATTGAATAGTTTAATTGTGTGTATTACCTTTCTATCAACACACAAACAAATAAAGAATATAATTAATTGTTGACCCACTCTCTTTCTGTCTAAAGCTTTTAAAACTGGATCTTGTAGGGTTTAAACTTGGATGCCCTACAGCTTCCTTTTTATATAAAAAAATGTGATGATGATTTTTGTTTTACATTTTCCTACATGCACATTACTATAAATTTAGCTAGTGACTAAATTGTAATGGCACAATATATATACATATATATGCATTTTATGTAAACCCATTAAGAGGTGTTGTAAATCAATGTAATAACTTGAATTTTGTATTAATCATGTAAATCACAATATGATGTTTTATTTTTTGTATATTAATCAAAATCAAAAGATTTCTATGTGCATAGCCATTATCTAAAGACATTAATTTCATTTTTATTGTTATCAATAAACTTGTATTCAATTGTTAAAATTATTCCAGTGACTTAATTCTAAATGTTTTTTAGATCTTATGTATTTGCATCATCTCTTGGTCACAATAACAGTAATAGAGCTTATGTTTTCTGAACTATATTCAAGCATAACAGTCTGATATATGGAAGGAGATGTATATTAGTGTTTATAGGCATCCAAGGCTGATGATGATATTCTGCTTAATCATCATCATCATTCTGGTTAGTGCAAAGAGAATATTTTTTAAAGCCCATGCACTATATTTTTAGTTTAATTTTATTAGAATTTAAATTATAATTGGCCTGTACATTAATGGTACTAAGTGCCCAGAGCATTGATGATGATCGGCATGTTTTAATGTCCCAGAATTATTGTTTTTATAGTTGTATATTCTATGGATGAAAACTTAAGTTGGTGCTTCCAAATTCATGGTTAAATAATTGCCTCATGAATGGCAAAGGCTAAATAGTTGGCCAGGTCTACAGCTGACCCATTTCAAATCAAGCCACAAGATAGACTGTTGATTTATTTTATTGGTGATCATTCATGATGAATGGTTATTTCTTTTGAGTATTACTAGTATTTACTTATTCTTATTGAGAATGCTGAGTGAATTTATGGTTAATGATACTGATAGTTACATTAAGAAGTTAACTGGGCTGATCTCACAGAGTGTTCTCAAGATCTCTCATGCTCTGATAATATCTTAATCATTACTTAATAACTTATATACTAATATCTTGAATAGCATACTTTATATTATACCTTATACCTGAAATATTATATTATTTTGTATCTTGGGTGGATAGTGATTTGCCATCAAACCATCTTCAAAAACCTTTATTACCTATCCTGTTATATATATATATATATATATATATATATATATATATATAACATATATATATATATATATATATATATATATCATCATCATCAACCATTATCAATCCACTGCAGGATGAAGGTCTCTCCAAGTTTAATCCATCTTCTCCAATCTTTAGCTTATCTTCTCCACAACACCCCTGCACATTTTCTTATTTCATCCATCCATATCACATGTGGTCTCTTTCTGGGTCTTTTACAATCTCTTGGAATCCAGTTTAAAATTTCAATTGTCCATCTATTATCATCTCTTCTAGCAATATGTCCAACCCAACTTCATTTCAATCTTTTAATTTTTTCAATAAGGTCAGTAACACCTGTTTGTTGTCTTACCCATACATTGCGTTTTCGATCTCTTCTTGTTACTCCCAACATACACCTCTCCATACCCCTTTGAGTGGTCTGAAATCTCTGTATTGCTCTTCTATTAAGTGTCCAAGTCTCAGATCCATAAGTAAGAACTGGTAAAACACATTTGTTAAAAACCATCCTTTTCAAACACATAGGCATATTTCCTTTTAGTATCAAGTTATTTCTACCAAAAGCACTCCAACCAAGTTTAATTCTATGATTAATTTCCTCCATTCTGTTTCCATCTGTATTAATAATCTGACCAAGGTATTTGTAACTGTTAACTTCTTCTAATTCTTCATAATCAATCTTTATTTTCATATTTTGAGCAAATCGATTAAACATTACTTTAGTCTTTTTAACATTTATCTTTAGTCCTACTTTTCTACTTTCATCTGCTAACTCCTGCAACATTTTCTGCAGCTCTGAAGCATTATTTGCAAAAACCACTACATCATCTGCGAAATCTAAATGACTTAAATACTCTCCATTTACTTTCACTCCTTTGGTTTCCCATTTTAATCCACAAAATACTTCTTGCAGTACTGCTGTAAAGAGTTTTGGAGATATGGAGTCATCTTGTCTTACACCTTTCTCAATGTTGATTTTTCCAGTATCGTTATGTAATCTAATTGTTGCTGTTGCATTTTTATAAATATTCTTTAAAATATGACAATATCCTGGATCTATACCTTGATGATCCAATGCTTTAATCACTGAAGAAATGTGTATAGAATCGAATGCCTTTTCATAATCTATAAATCCAAAACATAATGACAACTCATATTCGTTTGTCCTTTCTATGACTTCTCTCAATACCTGGATATGATCTATTGTACTAAAACCACTTTTAAATCCAGATTGTTCTCTTGGTTGGTGGAAATCTAAAGTTCTCTGTAGACGAGTTGTAATTATCTTGGTAAAAATTTTATATAAAACTGATAAAAGGCTGATAGGTCTGTAATTTCTAATATCTTTTTTATCACCTTTTTAAAATATTAATATTATTACTGCATTCTTCCAATCTTCCGGTACATCTTTATCATTTAGACATTTGGTATATAACTTTGCTAAAATTGTTTCTATTTCTTCACCTGCTTCTTTTAATATATCAATTATAGTTCCATCATTTCCTGGAGCCTTTCCTTTCTTCATACACTTAATTGCATGTCTCACTTCTTCATTTAAAATTCTGGGCAATTCAGAAGATGTAATAGATATAGGAGGTACTTGTTCTTTATTACTATATAATTCTTGATAAAAATCTTCTACCAATTTCATGATGTCATCTCTCTTTTTAGTAATAATTCCATCTTTTTTTCTTATTGTAGATATAAATTTCCTACCAATACCAAAATGTTGTTTAACATTTTTGAGACTTTTATTTCCTTCTACAGCTTTCCTTGCTATTTCACAGTTATACTTTCTTATATCATTTTCAACTCTTTTCCATACCATTTTACAAAATTCGAGATATTCAATTCTTTTTAATACATCATTTTTGTATATCTTCATATTCCTTCTTTTCTTCATAAATTCTCTAGTTTTTTTATTAGTCAATTGCTGCTTTTTTCTACCAGCTATGTTTGTTGCAGTTTTTAAAAGTGTATCAGTTATTTTCATATTAATTTCATTCAAATCTGAATCATGTTCAAAATCTCCTAACACTTGAAACCTATTTGTAAGTTCTAATTTAAATTCATTAGAATGTTTCTGAAGATTAGGAATATCAACTGTAAATATTGTTTTTCTCAATAATTTTTGTCTCTTTAGTTTTACATTAACACGTAACTTACACCTTACTAATCGATGATCACTTCCTGTGTTAAATTTATTAAGAACATTACAATCTTGAAATATGTATTTTCTGTTAGTCAAAATATAATCCAATTCTGCTGTACCTTCATTTGGATGCTTCCATGTCCATTTCCTTTTAACATTTCTCAAAAAATGAATTCATAATATAAAGTTTTTCTTTTTCTGCAAACTCCACAAGTCTATGTCCTCTCTCATTTCTATTACCATAACCAAAATTACCTACAGCAATTTCATCTTTCATTTGACTACCAATTCTAGCATTAAAGTCTCCCATAACAATTTTAAAATGTTGTTTACTCTGATCAAAAGCCTTTTGTACATCCATATAAAAATCTTCTACTACTTCATCAGTATGAGAACTTGTTGGGGCATAAACCTGAATTATCTGCATTTAGTATCTGCTATTAAGTTGTATAACTAATCTTGCCACTCTGTCCGATATACCATCAATCTCCACAATATTGTTCTTCCACTTTTTATTTATAATGAATCCTACTCCACTTGTATTTCCAATATGTGTGCCTTTATAATAGAGTATATGTCCACTTTTTAAATCAATTGTTTCTCTCCTTTTCTTCTAACTTCACAAAGTCCAATAATGTCCCATTTAATATAAGACAGTTCTTCTTCTAATTCTTGCAATCTTCCTTCACTTGAAAGTCATCTGCAGTTGTAAGTACCTAAATAAAAAGTCATCATCAAATGGCAGCCTGGGTCTACAATCAGGGGATTCTTAGCACCCTCCACCTTCGACCACCAACCACTGCCTTGGTTGGTGACTTTACAGCCTCCTGGGAATAAGGGCCATACTTTATTTTTGTCTGTCATAATTGTATATATGTATTGGAAAAATATTTATCATTTACACAAACATTCATTCTGCTTTATCAGGCACTGAGAAGAAAGACCATGGTGTTTCTTGATCTTAAACTCAGAGGTAAAAAGCCAATAAACTTACCATGCTGGCTAATGCGTGTTGGTGAGCAGCCCATCCATGTTCGTATGCTATATGATTAATCACATAGTAATAACAGCTGCAATGACAAGATCGTATGGAGTGGACATTAGGAATTTGCCCTGCTCGGTTCCTTTAAGGCCTCCAAGAGGAATCAAAGGTTTCCTTTCAGTTAATAGCAAACTCCTTTCTGCAGCCATATATATATATTGCAAACAGCTGACCTTGCTCATATAGCAAACTCCTTTCTGCAGCCATATATATATATTGCAAACAGCTGACCTTGCTCATTAAGTGAACATATTCTTTTTTTTTTTTTGCTACATCAATGGAAAAATCCTAGACTTAAAAAAATTATTCGATAACAACATGAGGTAACTAGATCTCCAAACTGTCACACCAACTCTAATGGGAATGAAACTTTAAAAAAGAATACAGTCTGATTCCAGGCTTATCACATATGAAGTTTTATGTACTTTGCTGATATGAAAATATCTATTTTTCAACTGATTAACATAAAGTTCAACTTAATGAAAATTGCTAATGGCATTGTGTAAATTACACAACAGAATATCCATTACATCTATTAAAACTGCAATAAACTATTGATAATATTTTTAAACAAACTGTAATTTATGAAATGGTGTATACACTCAAATAATCAGAATTATTATCTACTTCTAAGTAAATGAAATGACTGAATAAATCTCAACTAACTAAACTTTATTCCATTCATATCCATGGTGCTTTACAATCAGAATTTACAGCATCTTCATTCTAATTGGTGATCATGTTGACACTTTGGTTGGCCACATAATCAAATAATAATATCTGAATCTGGATTACTAATCCATAAAAACTTATGGGCTGTTTTATGCTTAGTTAAACTAACCAGAAAATCAAAAAGTCAATTCTCCCACTTTACTTGCCTATCTCAATATCACTGCCATTCTATACAAAATCGTTTCTTCAACCTGTATTGCATTATTCTCTCATTTTAACAAACAAATTACTTACATATTCAGTAAGAGAAAAGCTAATCTATTATTATTTAAATTGCTTAATAAATGTTATAATGCTAAATTATTTATTGGGATTTTCTCCCAAAAGGTCTGTCTATATTACTATTAAATCTAAACTTCAACCAGCTCACTTTGCATTCTCAAAATAATAGATGCATTTTTGATAACATTGACCTTTAATTATTAATTCAATCAATACTCAAATTGATTTCTGAAAAAACTAATCAAGCCTGTATACTGATTAATTATATTAATAAAACCAAGCCTTGACAAAAAAAATTTCTTTAAAGATTTTCCTACTATTTAATACAAATGACATTATCATCACTTTTTGCATTTGTATTTATTTTATTAATGAAACAAATTGCTAATTTATAGCAAAAATGTCCATTTATTTTTTAAGAATAGTATTGTCTGGCTTTTCCCACATTATACATTGTTCTTATTTTAAAAAGAAGTTTGTATATATATTAAAATTTACAATAGCTAAAAAAAAAAATATTACGATAAACAGTGATTAATAAACAAAGTAAAAAATAACAGTGTGACACAATCATGAAAATATTTAGAAAATAATATTAAAACAAATGCCAAATATATGTAAATGTATTAGTATGTATGTATTCTTCTCTTTCGCCGCCACCCCTTCCACCTTTGTTAAAAAATACTAAACGTTCGAAACAAACCTGTCAATTACAAGTAATAAGAGGTTTTAAATTACACTTTGTAAGTCAGCATTAATTACATAATATTATGAAGAAATCATTTTTCCAAATAAAAAGAATCTTAAATTTATTGTCGAAGCAGTGTTTAAACAATCAATAAATTATGTAAACTAGAATGCCAACCCTATTTGGCACACCAATTAGCATAAATTTGTTACAAAAGTATTTGAAATAGTATTATATGCATTGATACTATTAAGTATTTAGTTTAAAATATATTTTGAAACTAACAAAAAAAAGTAAATTTTCCATTAGCTAAATCGCTTTTCATAGCCTTAAAATAAAACCCTTTAGAAATAGAAACAAAATCTATAAAACAAGATTCCTTCTTTTTTTTCTTCTTTAAACAACTTCTGCTTCTAGAAAAAGAAAATCAATTTATAGCAAATTGGAAATATATTTATATTATTTCAATTGTATGTTTTGGGGTAATTCTATTCTATTGTATAAAAAGTTTACATTTTTTTAAGGATACAGACGTCTTATTTTTGAAGGGCTTTGTGGTAAAACGATTAGTAAATTTACTGGATGAAACCTGAATTTTTTTCATGCCATAAATAAGCTTGACTTTTTTTTCTGCCAGCCAACTCATAGTCAACTAATTATAAATGAAAATAACTATTATTGTCTAAAGAGTAAATGTCCTTTATCAACCCTTTCCAACTATAAGCAATCAAAGGGCCACATAAAAGAAAAAAAACTGGAGATCACTTCCAAAATAATAAATACAGTATATGTATATAGTGCTTATAAAAGTTTTTATTAAAACAGTAGATAAGACACAAAATTATCGATTAGTGACAGAATTAAAATATGTAATAAGCATTCCATTCAAATTATTTTATTTATTCACTTAAAAAAAGTAAAAATTTTAGATAGACACACAACCCTTACTGAAAGCTGCATGCAGTCTGCTGACAGTATTTTCGACATCTCTGCTCTACATTAACTTGAATTTGACAAATAAATATTGGTACACTGTAAAAATAAAATAGAATATGATGTAAACAAAGGCAAAACTCTCCATACAGTAGTGCCACCCTGTGCCAAATAGAATAATCAATGGATGCCAGAAGGCTTGTGCATAAAATCCCTATCTAGTGCCTACTCATCCAATATCCCCAGACTAGTTTCTGGCTTGTGGTCATCATCAGTGAGGAACCTTGGATCTGAGAGCACTGCACCTAGATCTTAGGATCTAATGCAACCCTCCAGCAGCCACCTTTTAACTCTACTTTGTAATGTAATATGGATTAAAATAGAGATGCTATAATCCCTTGGGTTTTTTGAGTCCACAGTTTACCTATATATATATATGATGCAAACAAATTTTAATAAACATATTTAACTTTCTTTTTTATTTAACTTAATACAACAGCTTAATGCTGTTTAAATATTACAGTTTATAAACATGCGCTATATAAAAATAAAATGATTTATTAACTTAATACAGTAATTTTTTTTAAATATGAGTTAATGATTTTTCAGTCTATTCATCCTCCACTCGATCTCAAGCAATTGATATTCATGCCCACATACATGTAAAAAAAGATACACGTTCCCCAATATATGTATTTCATGCAGAACCAGCACTCATTAGTTGAGTCAAATCATAATCTCCCACACATATATACAATCAATGCTCAGTTTATATTAAGATAGCAATTCCTGAAACTTTAATAGACTGGTTTTGGAACACTCAAAGCCCTTGTTGGATTTGATATTACATTGATGCCCATGTAGACATTAAATCAATCTAACCCATTATTATCTATCTATCTATCTATCTATCTATCTATCTATCTATCTATCTATCTATCTATCTATCTATCTATCTATCTATCTATCTATCTATCTATCTATCTATCTATTATATATATATATATAGGTGAGGTTAACTTATACTAAGATGCAATCTATTTCTCAAGCAATATATAATTCAAAGGCAATGTTTCATTTGCTTATACTGAATGTTTCTTATATATGTAAATAGAAGGATTTGAACTCAGGATTTTTCAGTCTATTCATTTTCCATTCTGTCTTGAGCAACTGATACACATGTATATTTTTCACATGTGTGTGGTAATGTTTATTGGTTGCTTGAGATAAAGGTGAGGATGAATAAACTGAAAAATCCTGAGTTCAAGTCTCTCTATTTATATATATATATATATATAGGAAACATTCAGTATAAATAAATAAAATACTGCCTTAGATTTATTATTTTATTTTTGTAAATATATTCTCAGTTCTATCTTTAATTTTTTTTGTGTGTGTAGGGGGGGGGGTATAATTGCACAAAGCATGGTGACATTATAACATAAATTAAAATTAACTTAAATTTTGATTATTCTAATCCAAAAACTTAAGTTTTAAAGTAATAGAAAATAGTTTTAGAAAATGTGCATTGTCTCCAAAGACTTTGAATAATTATTCCAATAACAATATTAATATCATAATTAGATACCATTAAATTGCCTTAACTCCTGAAAATTATATGAATAGCATATCTCTAAAATAGCTTACTATCAGAGTTTTTAGGATGCCCAAAAGTATCTGCATTGTCATAATGAAATTCATTCACTTCAATAGTGGTTGTCTTCTTTTTTTTTAATTTCAAATGAGAATTTATGTTCAAATATTCAATTGGTAAATTTTTTTTCTATATGTAAAATTTTCAAAAATCTTCACCATAATCACAATCCAAAAGCATTATATTCTTGGCATTTAACTTTCATTTCCGTAGAAAGTTATAGAGAATATCTTAACTAGAACAATTTTGATTTTCAGTTTTAAAAAAATGGGTCTTTTTCCAGGTTTTTCATTGATGATTGATCCAAGAAAGCAAAAAATATCAACTTCTGTATCTTTATCATTTTTTATATTAAATTTTTTATTGGAATTATTATGTAAAATAATAAGAATCTTGAATATTTTGAATGTGTCTACTCAAGCAATAAAATGAACTTACATTATAGATATATTATATTCATGTGATTACTTTTTTATGCAAGTTATTGTTAATATTATTGAAAAAAAAAAGATAAAATATAAAAACATCTTTTCAACAATTCTCTACAATAGATATTGTGATGGAAAAAAACTTTATTAATAATACTTGCAACTACTGAGCAATGAAAGTTTGATTGGTTTTATTAATTTAACCTCAAACACTGACTAATATCTGAATTAACTATGACAGGCTAACTAGGAAAAAAAAATTCTAGTACTAATTATAATCTAATAAAAAGTTGTTTTTTTTTACTTTACCTGAATTTGAACTGATCATAAGCATAGCCAATGAGTGTACCACTATTGCACCATGAAGCCTTATTATAAATTACTATTATTAATTGTTTCATATGTTTTGGTATCATGGTAGAGTGGAAGACGTTTATAATTTAAAGTCCATGAATTGTGGGTTAACTCTTTCATGTCCAATTCTCCACCTTTTTAAAAACTCCCAAGCAACAAATCATTATGAAATTATAATAAAGCAATATCTGTAAAAGAAAGCATTCCATCAGATAGACATTGCTTAGCATGTGATAGTTTGAGAAACTATTACTTTGTAATATATTTGTTGACACACAAAATATCTTCTAATATAATGTTATGTGATAAATAAATTAATAAAACATTATCAGAAAAATGTTTGCAAATATGTATTGCAACCATATATTTCGGGCTGTGGGTTAAAATAAGCTGTAATGCTTTTAAAAAAATTCTTTTTAGATTGTGATAAATAAAGTTCTTTATTGTTATTAAATTATAAATCTTAGCTAATTGTTTTTTAATTAAAAAAATATAGTCAGCATATTTAAATATTAGTTGCTTAAGAAATATTAATTAGGCTATTTAATATTTGTTTAAAAATCCCAACTTAATAATTTTAATATGAGTAAGAATTAATTTAAAGCCTGCTATGTTTTAAGTATATGCAGTAAATAAAGTTGTTCTCATTGTTTAAAAATATGATTATTTTATTTGTGTTGGAATCTTTGCTTGATAATTTTTAAAATAAAATAGTTTAGTTTGTATCAGAGTTGTTTAAAAATAAAATGTAAAGATATTGAGCTTAAATGTAACTAGTTAGGATAAGTTTTAATTTAAATAAATGCTTGTAATTAATTTAGCTTTATTGCTTTTAAATTATTGATTATATTTAATATGCATGTGTGTATAAGTGTTGATGCATACAGGTGAATGATTGGAAAGTTTAAGCGGAATTATTAAAGTTATAATTTATAAAAAGAGTTCTTGTTAATAAAGGTAATTTTAAAAGGACTCTTAAAATAAAGTAAAAAGAGTATATTTTGAGTAAAAAAATATTTAATCTAAAAGTAAGTAATTTTTTATTAAAGTCAAATAAATAATTCATTAACAATTAAAGTTAATAAAATTAATTATGTGGTAATTATTATTTCATGTGAGTAAATTCTTTAGATTAAAAAGTTTCGATGTCAGGTTAATTAATTAAAAGATTGAAATTATGATAGTAATTTAAATATACTACTCAAATATTTCAATAGTATTTATTGAATTATGTCATATGATATAATGCAGTAGAAGTCTACACATGCACGGGTGTTTATAAAAAGAAAAACTAGAAAATAAATTGGTTTAATTGGTTTTTTGTTTTCACTATTATCTCCATATTCTTTTAATTTTTATTTCATCAGTTTAAAAACTTTTAAGTTGATTTTTTTTTAAATGATTGAGTAGTAAGATTAAAGTTATCCCAGCAATACTATTCTAAAGGATGTGTTCAATTATCTATCAGACAATAAATCATGGAAGATGTGATAAATTAAATTATTTTTTAAAGAAGATTCTAAAGTGTTCTTAAATAGAAAAGCTAAATGAAACCGACTACACATTGTGATGTATATATTTCTTCCTTATTATAAAGCATTAGTTAATATGAACTCTTGGTTAGTAATAACTGCCTTAACACTTTAAAATATTATTAATTCATTATTAGCATTAATCCTAGTTACTAAGAAATTACTTATTATGTTTTGATAAAGATTTGACATAAAATTTGAAAAAAAAATGTAGATTCTAAATAGGTTTAATAGTTGCTTTTTATATATAACCAAACAGAGTCAACAAACTAACCACCCAAAATAGGTTATTAAATGGGTATCTAGATATTCTTACCTAAACAGTAAAATAAAAATAGAAAAACTTACTGAGTAATGCCTTCTTCTTTATTAGTTCCTTATTAAAGCCCATTAAAATAATTTTTGGTTTAAAGTGGCTATTAAAGTCTAATAAATATATTGTAATGGGACAGATCACCTAGGGTGAAACTGAGGTGATGGAAAAATCATCATAATCAACTCCAGTCGATGAATCAAATCCAAATATATAATGGACATAATGAATATGATGAGCATGAGAGATAGCAAAAACAAAGATTAACTATAAGTTCACCAGCATTATGCAGAAGAACAATAAATTATTTATTATCATGAATGTTGAACAATAAAAAAATTATCAATCCAGCATTGTGACTGGACTTGAACATGGTCCACTATAGATGAAGTTAATTATTTAGTCCTTGCTAAACTTGGGGTAGATTGTATAAACAATAATTTGGATATACACACTTAAATGCTAATCTATCAAAATGTAATAATTAAAAAGAATAATGCTGGGATGCAGAAACCATGCTGATCATCATCAATACCCTGGCTACTTAGTACCATTAATGTACTGGCCAACTATAAATTTAATTTCTAATTATAAATAAAATAAAATGTAGTTCATGGACTTTACAGATATCCCTTTGCATCATCCAGCATGAGGGAAGTAATGAAATCATCATCAACTGGATGTCCATAACACTAAACATACCCCAATCCATATAACTGACAGTTATGCACAAATTTAGTTCAGTGAGCAAGAGTTCTATAACTGTGACTATGAGTGAGAGATAGTAATAACATATAATGCTTTAAACCTAGTTTAGAATTTATTAATATGGTTTAATATTATAGTTTCACAAAACATAATTAATTCCATGTTGAAAACAGATAAAACTGCATACATATTATTACTCTACATATCAAAGTTATTAATTAACCCATTATAGTATTTCTAATGGTAAGTAAAAGTTTTTTTAACAAAAAATTTTTAGATCCAGTTTGGAAAATTCTTTTAAAATTCAAGTTTTTGTTTCTTCATTTACAATAAGAAAGATTTCTGAGTTTATTTTTTTTTAATTTCAAAATAAAACTTTTATAAATTAATCCTCTATTTTGAGATGTATAATTTAAGGCAAAACTTATTTACATTTAAACTTGTAAAGTAGAGATTTTAACTGTGAAGTTAATTATTTAAAATATTTCATCAAATTATTTTTCTACTCATCAACAAATATCTGTTTTTGAAATGTATCTCCTGTATGTTTACCATATACTATAATAACTTTGTACTTCCTTTCATATTAGATAAAACTGTATGTATATATATATATATAAACTATAGCATGATGTTTTTTTCAGTAAGCTAAATATTTACTGGAATCTCTTGATGAGTGGCTTCTAAAACCATAGTGGCTTATTGATATCTTTGGGAAAGGATATAAATCTGGTAACTGTTGACATTCAGTCACTGTAATTGGGTAGACTTTAAGAATGCTGTCTAACACACATATATGAGCTATAAAATACAAAAATCTGGCCCTTGCTTCCATGTGAATTTAAACACTTCCATTGTGACATTAGCAGTAGCTCTACTTCTTGCCTTCAGTTATAACTTCATAATGATAATGCTGCATAACTGTTGTAAATGTTCCCTAAATGATTCAAATCCACCTTTTTATAGTATATTGTAGAATTTGAAAAAAAAATCATAATTTTTTTCTTTATACTGATCACAAAAAAGTTAATGACTCTTTTCAATTCACCTTATTTAAAAACAAATTTTTATCTGTAAGTATTTTTAATTCTTTGAAAAATGCCAGATTGTAGAATATTATCACAAAATTTAATTAAAAATAAATTTCTTAAGCTAATGATAAAATGGAGGAATTTTATAATTATCAGTACTATCTATTTTAACATGAAAACAAGTTTATTTTAGATTTCAACATCAGAATTAATAAAATGTTAACTATGTCTTTTTAAATATTCAATTTATAATAATTTTTTAAATTCAAAATTATTATTTAACTCTTAACTGTTCAGATATTTTTTTAAATAAATATTGAAAAAAATTTTGTTTGTTTTTTACTTTTTCTTTCAACCTATATATATATACACACACACACTGAAACACTGTAACCATCTCAATATATATATAAAATTAAAATAGTTTACAATAAACACTACAAAATTTAACATCCCTATATAAAATGAAAAAATTTGTATTTTTATTTTATATAAGAATATTGAATTTTGTACTGTTCATTCTAGTATATTTTCATTATTATATTCATTTTATTTGATATTATATATATATATGGATTTGAACAAATGCTATATATATCAAATTCATATATATTATATATTATATATATATATGGATTTGAACAAATGCTTTGCTATGTCTCAAATCTATATATGTAGAAGAATTGGGATTTCAGTTAAAAATTCTACTTCAAATGAATTACATATATTTTAAAAGTGCAGTTATATGCACATACATGCACACACACAAGCCAGTAGATTCTATTAGGATCATTATTTAGATTCTTTAAATTCAGTCATTTGGACATTCATCGATTCATTCTTCAATTAATTAAGATTGTATTCCAGATAGTGGGACACTTCATTATGTGTGATAAGCCACACTTCTTACCAATTCTTTGATCAAAATCATAGATACCTGCCAACAGTTCTGGACAAGTGGCCAGCAGTTTTAAAAAATTAACCAATCAAATTTTCCTATTAGTGTTCTTAAAAAATATACTGGGTTAGACACCTCACTAAGATGAACTCCATGCTCTAAATCAAATCATCCTCCAACACATTGTGAAATCATAAATTTTTAGAAAACTGACCTCCTAAAGCCAATCTACAAGGAAGATGCTCAATTGTCTGCCCAGACAATTACAACTAAAAAATAGACAAAGGCAGCCACCTCTTCAATAAATTTCAGGAAGCTAAAGCAAAACCAAGATGAACTTATTGGTAGTATAAACTTTTATATACCATAATAAGCCAGAAGTATTATAAGTGGTTTCTTTTTGTAAATGGGCATCATTTGTATTTATTAGCCGTAATATTACATTTAAGTGTATTTTTCTTTATTTTATGCATATTACTTAATATCGTATATATATGTCAGTCATGTATGAATGTTTTACTGTTTCTTTTAGAAAACGCTTTAATCTAAAATTTATTATGTTAAAAAAAATAACTCTGAAAGAAATTCTCTCTTCTTTTTTGAGAATTTTAACAGTATTAAATGAGGTCTTAATTTTAGAATAAGTATTGTTATTGTAATAACTGAAATACAGGTTTATATATAAAGGGTATATGAGCACAGACTTTCACATGACCTATCACTCTCGATTCTATCTCATAACACTGATACACTTGAACACATATATGTTAAAATGATAAATAATCACCAATATATGTATTTCATGCTAAACCAGCAATCATCAGTTGGTCCAGATTATCATCTCTACATGTATATGCAATAAGTACTCAGATATATATTAAGATAGCCAGTCTTCATACTTTAATGGACAGGCTTCAATCCACTTCACCCTCCAACTCTTCAACCTTCTACCTAATTGAAAATCTGATGATGGAATGCTCAAAGGCCACCCTGAGGCAAGATTCTCATCACACCCATGTTGACATAAAGTCAATCTGACCCCTCATGTACAGGACATAATCCATTTAATACATATACAAGGAATGGGCAGACATCTCTACTATGTAATAACTGAGATGCAGGCTTATTATATACTTGTATCAATATACGTAATATATAGAGTATATGAGCATAGGCTTTCTCATGACCATAACATTGATACACTTGAACACAAATATGTCAAAAGTCCTGCACATGAGGGGTCAGATTGTCTTTAGGTCAACATGGGTATGATGAGAATTTCAGCCTCAGGGTAGCCTTTAAGCATTCCATCATCAGATTTTCAATTGGATGGACGATTGAAGAGTTAGAGTGTGGAGTGGATTGAAGCCTGTCCATTAAAGTATGAAGATTGTCTATCTTATTATATATCTGAGCACTTATTGCATCCATGTGTAGAGATGATAATCTGGACCAACTGATGATTGCTGGTTTAGCATGAAATATGTATATTGATGATGATTTATCTTTTTGCTATATATGTGTTCAAGTGTATCAGCATTATGAGATAGAGTGGGGAGTGGTGGGTTGTGTGAAAGTCTGTGCTCATATACCCAATATATTGTTAGTGTAGAATAATTTGATTTCTCTCCACTTCTCTTAACACTTGTATATATCATGTATTATATAAACATATTCATCTACTAGTGTGTGTATCTAAAACAAATACATATGTAGACCACTGTTATTTTATAGGGCTTTTCTTTTTCTTACTTTATCAGGGTAGTTAAGTATCTATCCAGTCGATATTATTTTCTCTACTTACCCAGATCATCTACTGCCCTCTTTGTATCACTGTATATTGGTAAATTCTTCTAAGCCTCTGACCACAATATTTTATTCAAGCTCATATTCTTTTAAACTGGGGCTACCTATTGTTGAAGATGATCTATTCGCTTGTTTTTACATGGTAAACTTGAAAAGAGCTTATCATGCCTATCTTATATTGAATATCCCATATTATTTTACCCTAATTATTTGTTTGTTTAGATATTGTCATGCACACATATTTTTATTTTGTGCATATGCATAAGTGTCCAAGGAAATAAACTGAATATTTCCTTTCTTATTTAAAGTCATTCACACATAAATTGTACATCCTATTTTATAAAAACTGCTAAATAATCATTTAAATCTTATCGAAGAATTAAATTGGGAAATAATTTAACTGTCAAAGTTGTCAATAATACCATATTCTCTTAAGACATTCATAGATGCAATATTAATTAATTTTATGATTTCTTTATTTTCTTTTAATTCTAATAAATATTATTATTATATTTATTAAATTAATTTGGCTGCCATTTGTTTACTGTGTCTGTCTATAAATTATTTAATAATTCAGACTCTAAGCTGAGCTAGTGTCAGAGGTAGGTAATTTATTTTGTCAGAATGTTCATCATCATTAATGAATATTTGGTCACCTCAAATAAATTTTCTAGCTTCATTAAGTAACCTAGTAGTGCCCTCAAGAGATAATGTCCCTAATGTCAGTGTGAAACTGGCACAATATATAACACATAATAACAGACCAACACATAATAACAGACCAAATTCATTTCACCATAAACCTTCAATCTACTGTCAAGATAATATCTATAATAAAAAGATGGATTTCAACTTTCACAATAGTTTAAAAGCTTAATATAAACAAGAAAGTTGACACTTGGATTATAACAGATTGAGATTTTTAAATTTTTAGAAGTTTAAATAAAGCTCATTGATGAGAGAAATATAACCTGTTTTATAAAGTAGATGAATATTAATTATTTTTAAGACTTTCAAACTCCTCTGCTGAAATTTTTCATTAATGTAAATAACTTGGTAACAGTCCAAGTTTATCTACACCATAAATCTTCCATCTGTTGTCAAGGCAATCTCAGAAGTAAAAGATGGATTTCACTTTTCATTTATAAATCTTAGTCGGTTACAATAACTACTCTTTCTTATTGCATTGCCAAATGTATACCATATAATACTAAAACATCCATGCGCTTTATTACTTTTACACAATGCTTTATGTACCACCCTCTTTTTTTTTTTAATTTAGCAGTTGAAGGTAAGAGATATAAAAGTTCTGAAAAATATTGCTGAAGCAATTGAAACTGTAGATTGTAAAAGAGAGTGGCAAATAAAGCATTGGGTACAAGTAGTAAAGTGCATGGATGATTTAGTATTATATGGTATCTGTTACAATACATGTATCAATTTCTTGTCTATATTAAAATCTTAAACCATATTAAAGAGTAGAATCCATGGTTTACTTATAACGACTGCTTTGACAGCAGAGTGAAGATATATAATATAAATAATCTTAGGCTGTTATAATGTGAGTTATATTTACAAATTAGCTTAGTGCAAAATCAACTTGATTTTATTGTAATGGATAAAGATAATCAAAAAGCTGCCTGACCCACAAATGTTCCAGTCACATAGGTAAGCCAAAAATGTAATGGATAAGTTCTGAACTCAGAGCAGTCTAAAATATAACTGATAGACAAAGAAAAATGGTGATCTACAAATAGATTTATAATAACCTATACTTATAATATATTCATGAATTTATAAGACACCAATGAATCTAAAATAAGTATTTTTGTTTGGCAAAGAAAAATAAAATTCCATAAATAAATGGTTTATTTTCTAATAAGTGTATATAGTAGGAAATATATGACTAAAAATTTTAGTAATCAAGAAATTTGTATAATAGAATAATTTGTGTCTATGTAAATCAAATGATGCCTAGATTACCAATAAAATACAAGTTTATTAAGATAACACCAACTCATTGAATTGGTTGAGATAAAACAAAACATATCTTTAATTTTTAACAATTGCAATCTAATGTAATTTATTGTATACTTATAATATATCCCTGCCAGATTGCAATTGCTAGATATGATCTATATCTAAAGATCATTAGCATGCCTGATCACAAAAGGGTTAAATACATAATCTTTCACACAATATAAAAAGAAATTACTATTATTATTTTTATCTCATATTTTTTAAATCAAGTAATTCTTTCATTATAATACATTTAAACTAAATGTTAAATATTGAATATATTTTAATGTTGATTTATTTTCTTAAAATGTATGTCACTTATCAACTTAAGTCTTATTTACTAGATTTATTAGTTAGACATGTACTGATTTAATAAATAGACTGCATTAATAATTTAAATTATTGAAAGAAAAAAATGGATAGATATCTATCAGTATATTACTGTTATTTCTTTGATTATTAAGTATATGAAAAGTTATTTGATTAGATAATTTTAGGAAAGATTTATTTATTGGTATTCATTATCAAATTCAACATTTAGTGTTCTGATTACAGTTCATCCTCCCATGGTATCTTTTTTGACATTCCCACGATGACAAATAAAGATGTATGCTTCAATAAACATTGTAATTATTAGATAATATCCAACTATTCCTTTTATAAACACTGTGATTCATGGCAAATCTAATACTTCAATGGCTTTAGACAATCGGCATAATAGTTGTTATTATCCATTTTACTTATTCATGCAGATATTTTCTGGGAGAATTTATGTTCTTTCCCTACCCTGTGACCTCTACTCACAGAATATAATTTTTTATCACAAATCCACAGACAGTTGATGAAAAGTTGGTAAAATAAAATAACAGTTTTTTGAATAAAAATATGTTCTTTTTGCTTAGCTTTTTCCATTACCTGGTGACAACAATAATGCATTTTTTTAAACATTATGTCATGAAGCATATATTTTTCAATCTTAATAAAGTCCATTGTCATTGTTGGGCAAGAAATAAAATATTTTATTTTTAAGTTTAATTAATAAACCACTCACTCTACATTCACTCAACATTCAAATATATTTATGAAACATAGAATGTTTAATTGTTTTCTTTATTTATTCATTTGTGTACTAACAAATGAGGACTGTGCATATGACTATATATATATATATATATATATATATAGTCATATATATATAGTATATATATATATATATATATATATAAACTCTGAAATTCATTTATCAAGTGCATAGTATGTAAGTCATTAAATAGAAAGGATTTTACCATTTCACATATGCACTGTACTAATTTATATAAGCTCAATGATGCTATGTTGAGTACAAGAAAACTCTGAAATCCAACACAAGATAGGGACTTTATAAAGGTAAGAGCAGCCATCTTATCTTTAGCCTAAATTCTGATGTATATAGACCAATCTGAAGTGTCTTGGTTTGAGAGAGTAAAGATGTTACTTTGTTCACTTTAAATTCATTAGTTTCTTTCATATATTAATATATGTGAAATTTTTTTATTTACTATGAAACAATTTAAGAATTAATAGAAACTATGTAACTCTGAAATTTATTTATCAAGCACATAGTACTTATATAATTAAATAGAAAGGACTTTCATCTTTTCAAAGATACTAATTTATATAAGCTCAATGACCCTGTGTTGAGTATAAAAAAACTTTTAAACCCAAACACACAGCCATCTTATCTTTAATCTTTTTTTTATTAAACCATAAATTATTTTACTTAAACAAAATAACACATAGTTTAATTCAAAAAATAATTTATTTATATTATATAACCATAAAAATATTTATTAACAAACATATGCAAATCTAAGCTTCAATCATATTGTTTGAGTTATTTTATCAAGTTTTTTAGAGTTTCACCAATTGTCCATGTAACTACAGCATTTATTTGTTTTATATTAATAGTAGTAAATTAACCAATTTGATATTAAAGTATCAATAATCAATGTAACAAACATATAAATATGTAATAAAATAAATTAATTCACAAATAAATAAATGCAGTATATATATAAGTATGTGTGTGAAAAATTTTGTTAAACACTATCCATTTCAAACAAATGAATAAAGATATGAATGAAAGATAAATATCTTTCAAAATGCATTTCTGTTGAAATAACATAGTGCTAGTCATTTTATCTTTTCAAATATGAAATATAATCATCATTAATCATAGAGCAGTTATGTACTCAAGAGCTGAATTCAGTGATTAAAAACTGTTAACCCTTTAATGTATATTTTCTCTCAAGTTTTATAAATTCTGTTTACAACATAGTTATATTTTTAAATATTTAAAATCTTTACCAGCATGTCTCTTGTCTCGAGCTCTATCATATCACAAACATCCACCAACACAAAAAGGCTCAAACTATCTCTCTTATCCACCTCATAAACAACTTTTACACATCAACTGAATTAAACACTTATATCATCACACTTTTGCTGACAATTGGATATTTTTTATTATGCCACTCTCTGACAAATTAGGACTGTTTTTTATCCAATATTAACACTTCGTGGAAGATAAAATAATCTTTGAATTGGAAAAATATTGTTTTTTATATATATATTTTTTATTATCAGAATATCTATTATATATGTTATATACCAAGTTCTCATGCACTTAAATAGGCAATAAGGTACTATGATCAACTGATAATACTTCCATTATTTATGATTCTTTAATATAATGAATTTTAGCATCTCAATATTTAGAATTTCATCATAAACTTTAATGAGATATATGTAGAATTGCATAAATGAAGGGGGTAGAGAAAAATCTTATTATTAGTAGTCTCTATGTATGAATTCCTGATTCTGCCGCTAGTGTAGTTTTAGACTAAACATTATTTTTATTTTCAAGCAATTGTAGGTTCTTTGTCTAAAAATTTTGATTTTAAATAATACTTAATATTTATATTTTACATAAATTAAAATTAAAAAAAAATACTTTAATTTTCAAAATTATTTGCAAACATATGACGCTGTTTGTGATATTACTTTCCAGAATTCTTTTTTTTTTCAACCGTTTGATTTGTTTACATGCAATTTGTAAATCAGTAAGCAGTAGGAATTACAGTAGTTTTTAAATAATAAATTGAAACGAAAAAATGTTACTAAAATATTAATAATATTCATTATTCTTATTCAAATTTATTTTTTTCAAGTACAAGTCAACAGAAAACTATTTCTATACATGAAGTTATAATTTTTTTTTAAAAAAAGACTTGTATTTGGAAAATTTTTATAAAAGTTATTGTACATTACATATAATAGTTAGATGGAGATAGATCGACAGATATTAGGACCAATAGGTATTTGAATAAATTGATAGAAAGGTGTAAGATGGGTTAGGTATTCAGTGTGATTAGTCAAGCAGGCAAATAGACAAACACACATTATGTAATATACATATATAATTATACAGACATATTTACACAAATTTGTGTACCTGTATTTGAATTTTCACTAAATAATTATTTTTCAGTCAGTCCAATAAAGAAATATGAGGCTTTTGTGACTTGTTAGCTAGAATTTACTAATGGGAATTTTTAAAAAAGAAATAAAGGAATCATAATTTATCATATCAGAAACTATCTGTTAATCCACTGTAGGATAAGATCCATCCTAATATATTTTTTCCATAATGAACCAGCAATTTTCTCATTTGATTATGCTATCTCAAATATGGCTTTTCTGAGAAATTTCTTATCTTTTAATATATTTGGGCAGAAATTATGTAGCCTTTCAATCACTATCTCTTTTTTCTAAATTTTCAATCTAAATCGATTTAGATTTTTTTTTAAATTTTATTAGTATAAGTTTGAATTAGTGAATCTTTTAATGCAAGAAGTTAAGAATAATTACTTATGGTAGATAGATTATTTTATTTTATCTTTAAGATAAAATAAATGAAGCTATATAGTTAGGATGCAGTTTAATTTATGCTTTAAAAAATAGTAATAATACAATTAAAATAATTATGATAATATTAAAAACATATAATAATATTTATATTTCTGTACTAAACTTTTTTTATATGATGCTATTATTTTAGAATAAATGAAGATATATATATTATGGAGTCTAGGTTTCATTTATAATGCCATTATATTTACATAATCAATATTTTTTTTTAATATTTATGATATTTTATAATTTAATGAAAACTTCTGCTATATTAAAAGGATTTGATGTTTATTTGGTCATTTCTTTTTTTTTTTTTTTTTTACTTATTTGTGGACATATGCATATTTTATCATGAATTCTCAATCCACTATTGTTCAACAGTAAAAAAAAAAAAAAATAATAATGATAGACAATTAAAAACAATCAAATATAAGTTTATTAAAAATTATAAATAAAGTCTTTTAATAATTATTCACTGAAATGCAGCACACATAAAGTATAACTTAAATCTCAGCTTTTTTTTTCTCATGTGTCATAGCATCCGCCGGGAAGCGAACCCGCTAACCCGGGACAACTGCTTGTAAAGCAGATGTCGCTGACCTCTCGACCACCAATGCTTTATGTACAACTCAGATAGTACAATTCAAAACATTCCACACTTATGTGTGTATTATATATATTATAATGGTTACTCAGGATAGCAAGCATGTATTCAATTGTTAAAAATTATTTGAAGTTCTTTTAGATTTAAAATATTATTACTAAGAACTTTATGCATACATGTGTTTGCAGAGGTGAAATATATAAAAGTATTTTACTTGAATAAATAAACATATCATTTATTAAAATGAATTTTAATGAAAAACTTAAATCCATATAAGATGGTTTAAATTTGGGGGTGGGAAGAGAAATATATATATTGTTGTTTGAAAAAAATTTAATTTGATCAGATTTACTGATATCAAATGAATTTACACAAAGTAAGCAAAAGATAAGAAGTCCAATTTATTACTGCCTTTTAATTACTGATCGATTGTATACTTATAATTTTTAAAAAAATGTAAATAATTTTGATAAGAGAAAAAATATAAAGAGGACACACTTTTGGCTGGGTGATTATTCGTGCATTCATTGTTTTAATTTGATCTGAATTTGAGAGTTGGGCAGCATAAATTCTTTTAGCATTTGTAAACTTTTAACGTGGCTAAAAAAAATATTTCACGGTTACTGTATTTTGTTGAGCAAAAATTGTTTTTGTTAGAAATATGAAACCCAAGGATCATTTGTTGATGCGGTCAGAGAATATGCATTGTGAGGCATTAAAGTGTACAGACTTACCATAAACTATGTAGATTTCTTCTAGAACTCCCTGAATTCGAACGTCAATGCCTAGCCCAGGATTAATTTAAAACGCCTATGGAAAATGTGTGCCTCGATTTATTTTATTTAAAAAAAAAAAACCCGAAACATTTAAAAGGAAACCATTTAACTGAGAGAACATTACAATTTTTATGTCATTCTAGTCAGTAATGGAAGTATTAAAAAGGTAAAATACCATGGTAAGACTATTTTTTTAAAAACTCTAAAAAAAGAAAAACATATTGAAAAGGTCTTAAGTCAGTACAATCTGATTTCTCTATTAACATTCATTTTATATGTATTGATTTATTTTCTATATGCTTTGCTGCATGAATGCATTTGAAGATAATTAGTTTTAATTTTGTGTGTGTGCGTATATATGTGTGTGTATGAATTGATTTTAATTGTGAAATTAATTGTTTAATTCAAGTTGTCAGTGCTTTTTGTTTAGCAACTTTCATTTTCAAATGGTCATTTTAGCACTTATAAATTAAAAGAAAATATATTTTAATTAAAGACTGTTTTTAGTGAAGCGACTTTAACCATTGAGCAAAATTGCCAGGATATATTTGTAAATTGAGGGATCCTGGTTTTGAAATTGATTCATTTAGCATAGTGCTCTGATTAAAAAATAAAATATATTATTTTTTTATTTAAATTAAATTATTGCTGAGTGAAAAGAAAAACTATTTCAAAATACTAGTGTTGATTTAGGAAGTTGGTTGGGAAATATAAATTTGCACTTGTTTTAGTCATATTTAAAGATGGTCCCTCAAGGTTACTGGTACAATAAAATGGTTTCCCAAAATGTATATGAATTAAGTCATTTTTAACTGAGTTACTGGTACAAGATATATATAACTTTAATACAATAATTACACATATTTAAGAATAAAATGGAGCTAATATTAATTATGTATAGTTATTAGATTTTTTTAAATAAATAATCTTAGCTAATCATTACCTTTTTTATAAAAAGTAATAAATAAAAGAATTCATGTTTATTTTATGACAAATTTTATTTCTTCAGTTATCTCTGAAGATGTTAAGACTTTTAATAAAAAGTTGCCATTGGCAAGCAAAAATAAATTAACCTCTTATACTTGTAGTAAAATGGAACAAAATTGAGAATCAAAATTAATTCTAAGCAAAAAAAAAAAGAAAATGAAACAATATATCTCTGAATTATAAGAATTAAAAGAAAGAAAATATGATTATGATCATTAATATTATTTATAATAAAATTAAAGTGTTGATTCAACTATCTATATAAAAAAAAAACAATATTGTATCAGCACAATGATTGACACTTTGTAAAAAAAATGGTTATATATTTTGGAATATGAATTTTTGTCTTTAAATTCAGGATTAAAGAAAGAAAACTATAGATATTGACAAATGATATCTATTTATATGATAGTTGAATTCACTGTGAATGGATTTGTCTGAAGCTATAGAATTGTTCAGTGTCATATTATCTACAAATGGTTGTAGAATTAGTTAGTGAAGTCAGCAGAACGTATATAAATTTTTTTTATATAAATGTGAATCCATGAGTATTTTAGTGATAGTAAATTATAGTATTTAAAGATATAGTTTATATTGATATGTGGAATTTTAATTATGAACATATTTTTATGATTATTGGTGCTTGAACATAATAACTTCCCAACATTAAAGTATGAAATATCTACTAAAGTGATGAAAATGGTTTGCTTGTTTCCAATATATCTAAGGATTAAAAGTGAGTTCTTGTATACTTTTTATATGTTTATCATCATATAAAATTTACCATATAATACTAAATGATCCAAGCACTTTACTACTATAAAGTATATTTGGCAGTGAAATAAGAAAGAGTAATTACATATAAAATTTAACTTTTCATGAGTAATTATCAAACTATAAAAGTGTATTGTGTTGCTAGCTTAATACATTCTCATCAGACAATATGCTTTGATAGTGCCTAAGGTTAAATATAGAGATAATTATTATACTAAATGATATGATTTGATGGTAAGCAATATATATGTAAATTAAGTTATTTTATTTTCATATTTACTATCACAGGGTGAATAAATGTTAAATTCCCTATCCAAAATCATGTTCTGTAACTAGGCAATAGAGTATTATGAGCAAACAATAAACTTAAATCATTTTCAGGAATAGTTTTCTATTGACTTCCAATCTTTTAATATAATTTATTTTAGCACTTGAGATTTAATGGTATATTATAAACTTTTATGAATTTTCACATAAATAATATATAGAATGTTCAATTCCCTCTTTTTAAATGTCTTAATTACACATTTAAAAATATTTTCATAATCACTGAAACCTCAACACATTATACATTTATATTTTATTAATCGCTGAATCATTTCATTTATGTTTTATTGATTATCCATGGCATAAATTCTATTTCTAAATCTTACTTACTTTTTAAACAAGAAAATTTTAGTTTTCTTTCCTAGTTTTTTTACCTAAAATTTTAACGAAAAATTTATTAAAAAAAATGAATAATAAGATAATAAACTTAGAATTTTCTAAATTCTTCCTACAACTATTTTTATATAACACTATATGTCAATTTTTCCAGTAAAGGAAAATGTTGAATTTCCTTAAAGAAAAATGGCATCTTTATCAATTCTTCATCATCAGCTTTTATCATTGTAACTGCTAAACCTTATTTTTTAAGTATCTTTTCATTTTCCTCCATTAAAATTACACATTTCATTTCAGTAGGTTTACTTATAAGATATCAGTTACATTTTTTTAAATTAATTTTTTTTATTAAAAATTATAATAAAAACATTGTGTTACATTAAAATCCCCATGTTGTCAAGTTGATAATTAGTGGCATCAGCTACCCAGCAATTCATATTTATTATTTAATTTCTGAGTGACACATTTATAAATCTGTGAACAAAATATGTGTATTTCATACATATACAGAGTGAATTAATTTCTATGTTTACTAAAATAACAAAATGACTTACTGTTTTGCTGAATCAAAAATCTATAGATGGTAAGAATTGTTGGGACATTTTATTAATTTTAGACCTTGTCATGAGAGTGAGTTAATAATTGGTTAATCATAAAAAAAAAAGATAATTAATTGATCTGAAAACTATATATTTTAGTAGCAAAATAATAATAAATGGAAAATATGAAAATAGCAGTAGTTCTTTTCATACTATTTTTTTTTTTGCTCAGACAGTGCATTTCTTCATAATATGCTATTAAATAGTCTGCTTAATTTCAGTTATAAAAATATGTTAAAGATATTACTGTAGGCTCAGTGTTCATATTTTAATTATCATCAGTGAATGAAACATTATATTACCACAATACTTTTTCTTTTATAACTGACCAATACAGATTAATTTGGGATTCTTACCTTTTAGCTAATAATAGTTAAATGTCCTTTATTAACCAATATTGAGTGACTAGCTAGATTAACTTTAATTGCATACCTATAATTTACACTTTTATTATTACAACTGCACCATGTAATATATGATTACTTATTTAAAAAACTATGTGATTAGAAATTTAAATCTAATTCAAATCTTATCATATCAAAATTTGCAATTTAATACACAACATACATTTAAACCCCTAACAACCTATAATCACCATTCTTGCATCCATTGATTATTCTGGTTTGCACTGGGTGGCACTACTGTATGGAGAGTTTTGCCTCTGTTGCCAATGACTGCAATGAAATTGTATAAAGGCTGTATTTTGCAATGATTAATTTTGCATCCTTTTGCTTGTAATTATTTATTATAATCACTAAAAATTTTAAATTACAGTATTATTGTTAACTTACAGAGTTACAATGGACTGCAATACTCATTTAGTAAAAAAAAAAAAGAAGTTATAATTATTATATTTTCGTTTTAAATAATCATAGTAATTAAAATTAGTATTATTTAGCAGATTTTTTTTTTTTTGGAACCCAAGTGTTCTGAAAAATTATGACATATTATTAGGAAAGTAAAATGATTTTCCCAATGCAGCTATTAATTAAATGCAAAGCAATATTCAAATAAATTATAACATATGATAATTTCTAATGAAGATAAGTTGCAAATTTAAGCAAACTATCCAAGTCTTTTTGTTTATGCCACAGCTGTTCATTGTGTTTGTCCATGTCTGGTTATGCAGTTTGTTTGTGAGAGCTATGATTTTGTTGTACCACACTGAAAGCAGCTCAGCTGTATCTAACAAAATAAATAAAACTTTTTCAGTTACAAGCATTAAAAATGTTTTGCTAATTTATTATACACAATTTGGTTTAAATTCTAATATTTGCAGATCTTTTATATTTTAAATCAGGTATTTTTTATGCTCATAGCTTTAATTTTTATCAGATGTTTTGATTACCAGTTAAAATTATTATATTAGAAATAATTATTTTATCATCATCATAGTACAAAATGAATAAACTTATTAAATTAAAATATTCTAAATAATTTCTTAATGATTTGATATGACCAAAAAAATTATACCAAAAAGTAGTAATTTCAAAAATATTAAGAGTAACTCCATTAGATATTTGCAAAGTATTTATATATAGTGTATTAATAAAAATGATCATTTTATAAAAATGTGATTAGTTTATATATACATCTTAATAGAACAATATTTTACATTTTAATAGTTTTTTTAAATTATTAATGAGTTAACATTATATCCATTATTTTATTATAGAAAAATTAGATTTACTTTTAAAAGCAGTATAAAAATGTTAGGACATTTAGCAAAATCTATGGTAATGTTTATACAGGGATTTTTTTTATTGTTAATGGAAAAAGTGGATAAAAAGATCTTTAAAAAATGTTACTTAGGAAAATAATTCCATATTAAAAAAAAACATGAGTACCAAGGTTGAAAGATTTACTAAATAACAAAAGCTAAAAAGAATCAAAAATATATTTTCTGTCTTGTAGGATTAGATGATCATTTGGCTCTTAAATAAAATCTTTTCTGCCTTTTCATTGTTTTTTTTTCTCAGTGACGAGATGTTTATTCATAAATAAAAAAAACAAATACAGTTGAAACAAATGAAATTTCAGGAGCAACATGGTAAGAGGGGAAGGATACATGTAAAGAGGGAATGGGAAGTGGAGAGGGAAAATCGTGTGTAGTCAAGGCCAGTTAGAAATGCATGTCTTCATGATTGAGTCCTATGACAGAGGCTGAGAGGATGGGAGTTGGAGGATTGCCCAAGTGTCTGTGAGAAGTGGAGGTGGGGCTAGTTTGGTATCTCAGGTTTTGAGAGTGCAAATTAGGTCCAAGAGCTCATGTTTGGCTGAATGTACTCTCTGGTCAAGGATAATGGCACATTGGAGCAACCAGAGAGCATAGATGAGAAAAACTGAAAGTCTAATAGCTGCAAAGACCCCTGTTTCTAGGGATTCTTGGAGGTTGAAGATGGTATTTCTGGGCGAGGAAAGGCAGGAGTTGATGATATTTCTCATGCCAAGCAGAAAAGGACATTTAAGTAGGAAGTGCTGGAGGGTTTCATTGTCAGCTTTACAGAGCTGGCATATGGGAGAGATTTTGGTGAAACCCCTACAGTTGACCAAAAAGCGATTTGTGGGAAGGGAGTGAAGATTTGATTTTGAGGAGGAAATCAAGGAATTTTGCTTCAAGGGACCACCTTTGGAATTTGTGGATTAATTGGGCATTGGTAAGTCCGAGGAATGTAGGGGACACAATGGAGAAGTCTGTGGTCTGATTGAAAACCTCCCAGTACTTTAGTTTGCTGTTGATGGATGGTATAACAAAGCCAGCCTTTTTTAAGGATGTTGGCAATGAGTGAGGTCCATGACCTAGGCCTGCCACTGGGAGAAGTGCAGTGGGTGTGATATGCACAAGATTGTCAGGGAAGTGACTTAGGAGTGTGAGGATAATGTTGTGAGATTTCTGGATCAGAAGAGTGTCGATGGAGTGCAGGCCCAACCCATTGAGGTTTTTAGGAAAACAAGTTCTTTTTAGGCTGATGTCCATCACCTTTCTTTCCCAGAGAAAATGGGTGCAAAGGGAGTTTGATTTTGGATATAAAGGAATGTGTAGATAGAACAATGGGAAGGTAGTATGCTATTTTAGGAAGCACTAGAAGATTGAGGAGGGTGACTTTCCCATAAAGGGAGAGGTAGATGCCTGTGATAGCATTGAGGGTGGATGATATGCTTTGATAGTGTGGTTTGGACCCGTACTCTCAAGTTCCTAGGAGACAGCATGAAGGGGAATCTGAGGAAGTTGTGTGGCTTGGCATTGAAGGTGGAAGGTATTTGTTTACCAGTTGAAAGTTGCCAGGCTGTTGATTTATCACTGCTTAATTCCAACCTGTATGTATTGGAGTACCAGGTGAGGATCTGTTGAAGCTTGGGAATGAGATCAACTGAGGGAAGGAAGACAACCACATCATCTACATAAGCAAGGCATTTGATGCTTTTGCTCAGTGCAGGAATGAAGATGCCAGGGAGGTCATGTTCTAGCCTGAGCAAGAGGGGATTCAGAAATGCAGTGAACAACAAAGTGCTCAGTGGAGATCCCTGAGGGATGGATATGTTTGGTGTGAAGCCAGGAGCAACTTTTCCATCCAGGGTAACTATTTTTTTTTTGTTGGAAAGAATTTGGGGGGGGATGGACAGGAGGGCCTGGGATTGTTTTCCAGAGGGTCAAAAAAGCCTTTTGGATGGGCCTGCTATTTCAAGACTGCCTAACATGCCCAGTGGTTATCTTAAACAGTGTGGCAGCCCTAAGAGTGGAGCACCCTTTACAAGCAAACTGTGATGCAGAAAGGGCAAGGAGTATGGATTGTTCTAGTGACTCTTTAATGGTAGACTCAATAAGTTTTATGAGCAGAGGGGTCATCGAAATGGGCCTAAGCCTCAAACTCAGTAGTTGGCTGATCTTTTTTAAGGAAAGGGACTAATGTTACCGGATACAGAACCTCGATGATGTAAGCACCTGAGGCCAGGTTGTTGATCATGTTGAGAATAATAGAGATGGTGAACTGACTTAGGTGGAGAAGGAGAAACTTGGGGATAACATGAGGACCAGGGTGGACATGGTCAGGAAAGCTTTTCAGTTTGTTAAGTAGCATGGCCTGGGTGATGCCAAGATCAGAACCAACATTCAAGGTTTCTGGCATAGTGAAAGGAGGGTTGTCAGCTTTGAGAAGCATGTGCTTGTAATGGTTTCTCAACTGAAGAAGCAATTCCTGACCTATGTAGGATTTATTGCTGACCATGATGGATGAGGGGGTGGTTTGCTTCCTGTGGGAACCAAGAGCCCACTCCAGGTAACTTCTGTTTTAACAATTCTGATTCCCCACATACCTCTGGGTGTGTTTGACTGAGATGTAGTCAGCCAAGGTCTTTTGAGCATCACGGTATTGAAGTTTTAGTTGAATAATGGTGCTAGTGTCTAATGGCCCACTCTCCTGATCATTTAGTTGCTCTGAAATTTTGTCCATGGAAGCCAGCAGCTTGAGTGGCCCTCGGGAATTCCAGATGTATTTGTGGATGGCAGCTTGCAGGATTTCCACAAATGCCTTTTCATTGTTGTTGTTGTTTTTCTTCTTTCCTCATTTACTTTCATCTTACACTTTTAGTTTCTTAGGTTAGTAAGAAACTGATTATCATGACTTTCTCATGCTATTGGTCATTTCTATGCATTGATTGCACTCATTTATTAAAAATTTTGATTTAATTTTAACATTTTATTCCCTCAGCTCTTATAATATAAGTTATATAGTTTGCTTTTTCTGATTATATCTATATTGTAACATTATACATATATGCCATTATATCACTGTCAGATTTAAAAAAAAAGGTCACTAAAGAAAATGGATGTGAATTAATAAATATCTAAAAAAATCAATAAATTTTATTTAAACCAATATATATAATTGCACAGATTGCAAACTATTAAATGATTTCTTAAAAGTAATTTGAAGTTAAAATCTAAAGATAAAAGATTATTTTAAAAAAATGTAATAAAAAAAATAAAAACTGTTACTTATTTTTTATTTTAGAAATTATTTTAAATCTTAGAATGGAAATGATTTTCTATTTAAATTAATGAAATAATAGCAACTGGCCCTTGTGCATTTAACCAATGATCAGTCAGATAAGAGATCAATAAAAAAAATTCTTAGTAATAAAATCTGATGTTCTTACTTAAAAGTGAACTGCCCAATAAACAATGCAAGTGAACACATGGTCCACAGAGAAAATTATCACCACCAATAAGATCAGGACAAAGCCAATCAAGATTGATCCTGGAATTTGATAATAAGGAATTCAAAAAGATATAAAAGAGAATGAAATGAAATTATTATTAAGTGGAGTTTTGTTCTTTTATATTGCTCTTGTTGATTACATAATTATTTAAACATCTTTACATGTATTGCAGACCTCCAAAATGTAGAGGTCATGCAATAAGTTTTCATTTTTCCTATATTTTCACAGCTAAAGTGGCCTCCAGAGTGATGGTTCCTGTAAAATGGAAACAACAGACTTGTCTTCCCAAAAACAACATTAATATTAAATGAACTTTGAATAGAGTTGTGTGACACAACATGAACCACAAAAACAGAATCCAGTAATCTAAAACCATGGAAAGCATGAACTTTGGTCTTACATGGGATATGAATTTTAATAATCTAAAATAAAAACTTTTCAAATATTTAAACCTAAATGGTACCTAACTCATAAAGTCTCTTATCTGAATAAGGAGAAATTTAAATTATTTGTTAGATTTTTTTTTTTAATATGTTTGCTATTATTATTTTCATTCTCATAATTTCTTAAATTAATAATTTAAAAATAAGTGTAAATGGCTGCATAGATTCATAAGATTATGTTAGTTTAAGGTGTGTTAATTTTGGGATATTTGTTTTGTAGTTGAATCAGTGCTAGAGGAGGGATGTAAAGGTGTTTTATGTCAATGTAATCTGAGGTGGCACATTGGATTCTCATTCCCTTGTGTTACATTAGCATATAGGACATAGTACCCAACTGAATGCATGGCTCCAAAAGTGTAGGCATCAAGTTGCAATGGTCATAGACATATTTTCTATGCCATTGATATTCTTATGCTCTGGTTGGAACAGTAAGCTTGCAAAGACTGCTATTCCCCATTAATAGAGCATTTCTTTTATATATATTTCCAAATGATTACCTTACCAGACAGATGCACATTCCTGTATTGGATAAAGGTCATTATTTCTTTAATAATATCATGCTACAGATGCACATTCCTACCAGTATATTTTTTATGCTAACAACTTCATTTTGCATTGATCACATTAGTATATCAGTAAGTTGGCATTGATTTAAATGTGAACTTGTAGCCTGGACTTAATTGAGATAATTATATGCATATTCTATATAGCATATTTGTGCTAAAAAAAATATTTAAACTTAAATCTATTAAATGTACCCATCTGTGCATATAAATAAATTAAATGTATTTAATCATTAACTTAGTTTTCAAAATTTTGTTTTAATGTGTGTGTGTGTGTAATAATAAAAATGTTTTGTTTAATTAATTTTGGCAGTAACTTATCTTTATATATTTTTATTAATAATATTTTTTAAAATCAATAGTTATAAAATGTTTAAATAGACAGCATGATATTATAAGTTCAGCTCTTCCAAGAATTAGCGACTGCGGCTTTCGGTTAGACAAAAGAGTAACCTCTTCTGTATGTATCTGCCACCTTTATAAATTTTCTAGGTTTGAGTAGCCTAATGGCACCCTGACATGGCAGATAGAGTTGGGAGGTTGTGTTGTACCAATCAATAATTTGCTTAATTTAAACATCTAAAAAAAGGAGCAGTCCACAGACGATTATATATATATATTATTGAAGAAATTGTTTTTAATAGTTTCCTTTAAAAAATGCCACTTAAAATACCAGCAAACAAATTTGCTGGGATTAAAAATCTAGGACTAAAGATTTAATTCATTGACTTTATATTTTTTTTAAAAAAAGTTGATAATATCTTTTTTTTAAAGAAAAAGAAAAAAAAAAATTTATAAATTGATATTTTTTTTAAAAAAGGAAAAAAACCTCTATCTATAATTTTATTTATACATGTTATATGTGTTATATGCATGCATTTATATAAAGATTTTTTTTAAAAATTATATAAAGAATATACATTTTAATTATATTACTATTGTAATAAATTAAAATAAGTAAACCTAGGATAAAGTATTTGTATTATTAAAAATATAAGTTAAAAAGTTTAATCATGTATTATTGTAAGGCAATTTAAATATGTTCAGAAATTACATGCACACCTATGTATGTCTGTGTATATATACATCAATTGTATTGCAAATACCAATATGTGTCGAATATACACTTATATGCAAATTTTAATCATTTATTTTATTATTATTATGTCAATGCAAACATGTTAATTTTATACCAAGCCATATGTCCATGTGCTGAATGAGTTTTAAATAAACCTAGTGGAACTTGTATATAAAGCACCATGTAATAATTTAAATTTTGTATATCAATAATGTAAATCATACAATGTGATAATTTTTTTATTATTGTCTGTTAATCAAAATCAGAAAGTTTTTAATTGTAAAACCATATTACAGAGACCTTATTTTCATTTTTTTATATTGTTATTAATAAACTTGAATTTAGTCGTTAAAAATTGTATTGCATCATCTCTTGGTCACCATAACAGTACTTGAGTTTATGTTATCTGATCTATATTTGAGTAAAATTGAGTGATATATTAAATGAGGATATATATTAGTGCTTATGGCCATCCAGATAATAATGATTATGATGATGATTGATATATCCTGCAATGGCACTAAGATTATATTTTTTAAGGCCTATGCACTATATTTTATTTAATTTAGTCTATTAGAAATTAAGTTTATAGTTGGCCAGTACATTAATGGTACAGAGCATTGATGATGATAGCATGTTTTTTGGTTATGTGTTCTGATGGATAAGTACTTAATGTGTGCATCCAAATTAATGGTTAAATAATTGCCCCCAAGCTGGCAAAGGCTCAATAGTTAGCCTGGACTACAGAAGACTCATTTCCAATCCAGTCACCAGATTGACTGTTGATTTATATTTTTTATTTTTCAAATCAGTCATAAGATTGTCTGTTGATGTAGTTTGATTGATGGTTCATTCATGATGATGGATGCTTTATTTTGAGTCTTTTTTACTTAGTGAGAATTCTGGTTGATGTATAATTATACTTAATAGTTGTTCTTAGGAGTTAACTGATCTCTTCTGATTTAACTGCTAGCTGGATAATCTTACAGAGATTTCATGATCTTGTACTTTTCTTTAATATATAAAATTGCTTATATATTTTTTTGATGTTAAACATTACTTTAACATTACTTAAATCAGTATTTGAAATACTTTGTACTTGGGTTTGATGATGTTTGCCATCACCCCAGGTTCACTCAATCTATATGTCCACCCTTATACCCCCTCCCATTACAATATATCAGAAGCATTAGTCATTTGCAAACAACTATTCTGAAAAAGAAAAAATTTATATTATTTTTTAAAAAAGAAAATATTAAATAGAAATGTACATGGAAGCATTCAAATGAAGGTATAGCAGAATTATATTTTCACAATAGAAAATATGTATTTCAAGATTGTAATGTTCTTAATAAATTCAACACAAAAAATGATCATCAATTAATGAGATTAAGATATATGTTGTCACAACTGATATTACTAATCTTCAGAAATATTTCAATGAATTTACATTAGAATTTGCAAATGATTTTCAAATGTTTACGGATTTTGATTATGATTCAGATTTTCAACAAAATCAATCATAAAATAACTGATACATTTTTAAAAATTGCAACAAAGATAGTTGGCACAAAAAAGCAGCAATTGACCAGTAAAATTTCTACTGACACCAGACAATTTCTGAAGAAAAGAAGGAATATGAAAAAATATAAAAATGATGCATTAAGAAGAATTGAATCTCTCAAATTTTGTAAAATGGTATGATAAAGAGTTAACTAGTGATGAAAGCTATAGAAGAAAATAAAAGTCTCAAAAGTATAAACATTTTTATATTGGTAGGAAAATTTCTATAATAAAAGAAAAATGGAATTATTACTAAAATGAAAGATAACATCATAAAATGTGTAAAAGAGATCTATCATGAATTATATAATAATAAAAAAACAGGGAAAAGTACCTTCTGCAATATTCTTGAATTTTAAATGAAGAAATGAGACATGCAATTAAATCTATGGAAAAACTCCAGATAATGATGGAATTATATTTGATATCTTAGAAAAATCAGGTGGAGAAATAAAACCTTTTTTAGAAAAGCTATATACCAAATGTCCAAATGATAAAGATGTATCAGGTAATTATAAAAATACAGTATTAATATTTTAAAAAATGATAAAAAAGATATTAGAAATTATAGACATACCAGTTTTATACAAATTCTTTACCAAGATAATTATAACTTCTCTCAGGAAGTTTGGATTTTAACCACCCTCAAAAAAAAATCTGGATTTAAAAATGGTTTTAGGATAGTGGATCACATATTGAGAGAAGTTATAGAAAGGTTTAAAGAATATGAGTTGGATTTGTAAATTATGAAAAGGCATTTAATTCTAAGGGCATTTTTTTGATAATTAAAGCATTGGATTATCAAGGTATAGATCTAGAATATTGTCATATTCTGAAGAATATTTATGATACTAGGAAGATTAACATTGAGAAGGATGTACAACAGGGTGACACGATATATTTAAAACTTTTTACAGTTGTTTTGTAAGTATTTTCTAGATTAAAATGGGAGGCTAAGGGAGCAAAAGAAATGATTATTTTTAAGTTATCTAGATTTTTCAGATGATGTAGTTGTTTTTACAAATAATTAGAACTTCAGGAAATGTTGCAAGAGTTATCAAATGAAACTAAAAAAGTAGAACTAAAGGTAAATTGTAAAAAAAGTAATGTTCAATGGATTTTCTCAAAAAAAAAATAAACATTGATAATGATGAGTTAGAAGAAGTTACAACTACAAATACCTTGGTCAGATTATTATTACATATGGAAACATAATGGGTGAAATTAATCATAAAATTAAACTTGATTGAGTGCTTTTGGTAGAAATAACTTAATATTAAAAGGAAATATGCCTATGTGTTTAAAAAGGAAGGTTCTTATTTATGAACCTGAGATTTTGATACTTAACAGACCAATCAGCAAATTATAGAGAGTTGTATGTTAGGAGTAACAAAAAGAGATTGAAAACAAAATACATAGATAAGAAAACAAACAGGTGTTACTGACATCATTGAAAGAATTAAAAGATTGAAGTGGAGTTGGGCTGGACATATTGTTAGAAGAGATGATAATAAATGAATGTTTGAAATCTTAAACTGAACTCCAAGAAATTGTAAGAAACCTAGAAAGAGACCATATATGAGATGGAAGAAATAAGGAAGTGTGCTGATATAATGTGGAGAAGAGAGGTCAGGGAAGATAGACTGAACTTGGAGAGACCTTCATCCTGAAGTTGATTAATAATGGTTGAAAATAATGGTCTTTGTAATGACTATACAAATCAATCTGGAATCATAAATACATTTACATATAGAACATGCTGTTTTATTATTTTATTTATTTGACATTTTATGATGATGCTTTTTAACTTCTTCTGCTGTAAACTTTTATTTCTAAAATATTTCAATATATTTTATTGTAGCTCTCTAATGTATTTTATCCTCTGCTATATTTTTTTCAATGAAAACAACATTATATTTTTTAGAATGATTTTGAGTTAATCTTTATAACATAAACAGAATCGTCTAGTAAAAATTATATATGTATATGTTTATATGCATATTAGTGAAAGTACTTTATGTTGTGGTGATTAGCATGTCAGCTTAACATTCACCAAGATGTGATTCAAATCTGGTTTAAATTTGAAAGAAAATGTTAGATTCTAAGCTAGGTTATAATTTTTTTCCATATGGTTGATCACAATCAACCAATAAATACATCTAGTTAATTTTATCTAGAAAGTAAAATAACTGTAAATCTTCCCCATCCAGCATTGGTTTAATCTGATGAGTAGTGCGTTCATCTCTGCTGGGTTGTTTTATAGAAGAATGCTAAAAAGAATTTTGATTTTAGGATTAAATTTTGTACAAGTGAATAAATTGCTTTATATATATAAATTTCTAATAAATAATGCTGTGATTGTTCCTCGTATATATATGCACACACATGTTCACACATAAATATAAACCCTAAATCAATTTGACCAAAACTTGTAATATTTACTATGCCTCAAGCTCCAAATCAGATTTATTTCAACAATAGTAAATATACTATACAGTTTTGGTCAGTTATTTGTTAGTTACAGTAAAGCATTGATTCATAGAAAATCTAATTTTGATATATTCTAATAAAAATGTTTCTGAAACTTGAATCAATACATGATTTAAATTCTAATAATGTGTCAACTACATTGTTTGATTTTCTTACAACTGAACAATGACATCGTCATTTGAATGATTAAAATGACAGAAATAATTCAAAAACAAAATGAAATAGTATATTTCAAGTTATATTTACAATAAAAGCTTATTTAACGTGTCAACTTTTTATCACAACTATAATTTGAATAAAACAGCATTTTTTCTTCTCTTTATTCACTAACCAAAACAAAGATTTAAAATTGTTTTTAAATATATATTTAACTAATATATTTGAATCATTTACACATTATTTTATAAGGGATTTATATTTTAAAGATAACCATGTCACTAAAATTTATTTGCAGACTAATATAAAAAAACAAGGTATTTTCATACAAAGAAAGCATATTTAATGAAAATAGTTCAAGATCACTTTCCTTTTTTCAGTTATCAATCCTAAAATTGTTGATCACCACTAATAATAATTCATATTTGTCAAAAATACTACATTCCTTAGGGTATGTTGTAGACTGACTTCATCACGATTGAATAATTATGAAAGTCATTCAGATTGTCTTATTATTTGATACTAAACATTGTTAATAACACACATTAAAAGTTCTAGGTCATTAATAGTAGAACTTTTATTCTTTCTTGGGTAATTACTTCCAAGATCTATGCAGTTTAGAATTAAGTGATAGACAAAATATGTCTGAATGGATGAGTGCTGATTCAGCATGAAATGTGCATCTTGGAGACCATAGATCTTTTTCATATGTTTTTGGTCAGATGTTTATGACTACAAGGTGTTAAAAGTGGAAACTGTTCCCTACCTGTGTGAGAGTGGTGTAGTGAAAATTACACTATAGAAATATTATTTGTTATTGGATAACTTCTAATCTAATGAATAGCTAATAAAAATTAATTACCCTCATTTTAAATGACAAGTTTTGAGATTTTTATGATACAAAGACTTTTCAAAAAAAAAGGGGGGAAAATTAATAATTGATAATAATGAATCAGATGATTATTGCAAAACAAACTATAATGAATGAAATTAATAAAAAAAATTAAATTTGAACTTAATGCTTTTAGAAAAAATAATTTGATATTTTTAAATAAAATGTCTATGTGATTGGGGAAAAAAAAGTTTTTTAATAAATGCATTTATTTATAAATCTGAAATCTGGACATTACTGAAAATTGCATAGCAATGTACATGTTGAAATTAATAAAAGAAAATTAAAAGTGAAAGACATGAAAAAATAAATAAGTATTATCAGTATCAATGTTAAAAAAAAGCTGTAATAAAATTGCAGATGACATTAAATAGTTGATGAAATTTTAAATTTGATTTTGAAAGGTTGTAAAAGATGTAGAAAGAGACCATATGTAAAATGATGATTTGGAAAAAATGAGCTATGATTGGAAAAACTGGTTTAGATCTTCATGTTACTGTGGATTGATAATGGTTAAAATTATGATGATATGATTATATAACAAAAACTGTGAAATTATATAAATATTAAAACATATGTATTGTTGCTCATGCTTTCATGTAGTGAAGGTGATGAGAAAACATATACTCCTTTGTATATATCAGAATAATATTTAGAACCAATCAAATAATACATGACTCCTATCACATGCCTTTAGCTTTCACATTGCAGTTTCAACATCATATTTTTCTCTTTCACCACTGTTGCTCCACCTACTATAGGCTTCAGTTGCTAATAGATATCAGATGACAGTGCTTAAATAAATTTTTAGTGCTATTCTATCCAATATTCCCAGATTAGTTTAAGCTTATGTCATTTATTAGTAAGAAACTTTCGATCTTGGGAAATCAAACAGTGAATTGCTAGAAGGATCCTAAAGATCCAGGTATATTGTTCTACGATCCAACGTTAATCAACAATGAAATCCATAAGATTGAAACTATTCTGTGGATATTGAATAAGATAGTACAAGATAGGAATTTATTAAGCACTATCATTTGAAATCTATTAGTTCCTAAAGCTTATATGTAATTATACGTATTGATAAATCTAAAGCACAGTATTTATTTTTCTTTTGATTTGTTTTCTTTTATTTATACGTTTAATTGTTTTTTCTGTGAGATGGAGTTTTTTTTTTAATCTCAAAGATTAATTAATTCTTTGAATATATTAATTAATCTTGCTGTTTTTGAAATGTAATGTACTATATAATATGTTTGAGGGAAAAACAATTATCAGGATCTTTTTAACTGAGCAACTTTATAAGAGTATGTAAAAAGTTAAATTTTGAATTTTTAGACGGAGAGGGGAAAAAATAGCACTAATTAAAACAAGCCTAGGTCTTGCAAAATAATGAAGAATAATAAAACTTCTACTTAAATCAACTATAAAAACTGGCTTCTTCTTTATCAATTATTTTATAACATTTCAGTAAGATTAGACATCATACTAGATTTTCTGTGTAAAAATATTAGTATGAGTTATATGATCAAGACTAAGAAGGAATTCATCAATAATCAAAAATATATTTTGTCAATCCTGAAATGTAATGCCATTGCAAAAATAAATATACAGTATTTAAAAAAGAACAAATATTATAAAAGTCTAGAGATTCGGACTAGAAAACCTGAGTTTATTAAAATATGCAAGTAGTTAATATTTGCTTTATTTTTTTGATTTATATCAAAAATATTGTTTAAATTATTCACGTAATTATGTGTTATAAACGTATACTCTATATAAATTAGTGTTTGGATACATGCTGGTTCTTGTCTAGTGTATTTTAAATCTTATTACAGCTTTTAATTTAAAAAACATGAGTTTTTTTATAATAAATAAAAATAAACTCTTTCACCTTATTTTCTTTATTAAAAGTGGTCAAAATACTTTTAAAATAATTATAAAATACACCAAATCTTTTAAAAACTTGTTTTTTATTTTTTTGCCACCAAAAATGAAATATATATTAAAATAGATTTCCAACGTTTCGACTATTTCTTTATTTTTTCTATAGTCTTTTTCAAGGAACTAAAAATATATAAGAAAAGAAAAGAAAAAAAAATTTATAAAATTTTTTATAAACAAATAAAAACAAAAATCCTGCCACATATACATACTATTTTGGAAAATATATTTCTTATTTATTATGATTTCTTTTTATATATTCATATAATTTCAGGTTATAAATAATCAGCTTATATAGTGCTTGTTAATAATATTGCACTGTTAAGTAAATATTATCTTAATTACATCCTAGTATTTTTTTGTTTTCAACTCCAAAATTATGATTACTCTAATGATCCCTGTGATATCACATTTCTGTAATGAGTTAAGACTTTGTCGGTATAGAGCGTGTGAGTATGCATGGTTGATTATCTACCTTATGGCACCAGTCATATTTTTTTTGATTATATAAAAAAATAAAGCTGATGATAATATTTAGGAATAGTAATATCAGATCATTAATTCCACTATATTTGGAGATATAAATGAAATAAACTGTTAAAATTAATATATACATTTTTTGCATAGTATTATATAAAATTATGTAGGGAAAATTTTAGCAGATTAGGATGTTTAATATATTCCATTCAGTAACAATTTTTATGGTAACAGTTTTGGGGGTGAATGTTTTAATTATCAAAGTGTATTCAAGAAGCCATATTTAGAAATTCCTTTAAACTCTAAAAATGTGAACGAATTGAAAAGTAATCAAAAATAATCTATGTTCTAAAATCTTAATTAGATTGCTATGCCTGATAGATTTCTCATTATAAAATAGAAATAGATGTAATGCTCAATATTTTTTTTCTAAATGTAGGTCTATAGAATATTTAAACTTTGCTTGATACAGATATAGACCCAAGGGGGTAATGCTTACTGCTGAATAGTTTCAATGTTATAACTGTATTGCTACTCTTAATGTGATTTATATTGCAAAATAAAGATGATTATGTGTTTTTATCTCATAGAAGAAAATCAATCAAATTTTTTTTTTTTAAGGCCACTTTACTGAGTTAAAAGAATCTGCTCATGTTGGTTTTACAGTTATGTAAATCAGTATATTCTACCACTGAAATACTTTGCTAAGTCAATAAAATGAAAAAATAATAGAAACAATTTAGCTCAATGGTATCAGTTTATTCATCAATGCTTGTTCTACAATATTAGATTCAGAAAATTCAGAACATGAAAGAATTTGTTTTTCTCTTTTGGATATTATTTATTAATATCAATAGAAGATTTTTCTCCTTCTTAGAAATTTCAATGCATATGTTACTAGAAAAAAATATATAAACTATAGAATCTGTGAACTTGAACAAAAATTCTATATCTGTATTTTATTCATCAATTGGAAATGGATAGATAATAGCCTTCTTGCAGTCCATTCTGTAAATCAAAGTGCATTGGTATGTGAAATTAAGATCTCCAAATGGAAATCAGACTTTATATTGAAGAACTACTGTTCAAGGCAGCACATTAAGAAAATATAAAATCAAATGACTAATATGGGCTCTAGTCAGATTACTGTGCCAGGAACTACAGAAATGTTTTGGATTCTCAAAATAAAAAATAAGTATATACTCCTGGAAGCCATAGAACACCTCAAGTATCACATATGTGTTTTCAAAGAGCAATCCTCTTTTCACATAGTAAACATGAAAAAATTAATTTAACACTGAGTGTTACAAAATCAAAAGTGATGTTCTATAAATTAATTGTTAAGTACAACATTAATGTAATTGTATTTCAAGAGACTCATTTTTTTTCTAATAATGCATTGTCTAATGATAGAGAATTATTACATTTGTTTTAAATTATCTTGTTAAGATTCTATTAAAGATAGCTCAAATAATATTACAATCACTATTTGGATAAGTAATTTTTTACATGTGCAATGTTTTCAATCCCTGATACAAATTGCCCTACTTTATGCTTTCAGATCTTTCTACACAGATTTCAAATTATCATATTTTCATTGGGGTTATGTATATAAGGAAAAATTAGATTGTCAACTTTAGAATGAATGAAGTTAAACAACATGCATTTATTTTACAATGCTAAGCAAAGAAGAACATTCTATTCAGTATGATGAAGAACAGAAACAACTTCTGATTTGTTTTGAAAAAAAAATGATTCAGAATTACCTGCTAAATGACTGATGCAGCCAACATAAATTAAAACTAATCGCTCTTGGAATTTTCATTACTACAGTTCAAAGCTATCCTGTTCCAAAATGGAAATTTAAGAGAAGCTAATCATGTATTGAATATCTTGAACAAAATATTAATGGAATTTCTCCAATTACCTCTTGCTATGATTGGTTTAACAAATTCTTAATAATAGCTTCCAAAGAATTTATCCCTCATGGATATCCTAAGAAATATATTCCATGTTGGAATAAAATTAGCAGTACTGTTTATAGCCAATTTTTATTAGCAAAAGACCCATAAATTATGATGGACTTATATATCACTGGATGATGCCATAAAAAAGTGGAAAAATACCACGGAGAATCAAAACTTTACACATCTAGTCATAATCCCTGAACATTTTTAAAAAATTTGATGATATAAAAGTAATTCTAAAAGAATCACCTTGACCATTGCTAATCAAGTTGCAATCATATATAGTGGGCTTTTAAATCCAATATTGATAGAGTGAGGGAAAACATCATTTAATCAAAATTGCATTTCTTTCATAATGTTCATGTAATGTTAATCTGATAAAATCATGTTGATGATAGTGAACATGAATTTACCCTTCATTGTTTTATATCAAAAAAAAAATCCAGGGGCAGATAGAATTTCTAAAAAAAAAATTATGGCCTAAAGCCAAAGCATAGCTGGCTGAATTACTCAATTACATTATTCATACAAACAATACTATAGCAATCATAAAATCAAACAATATCAGCAATGATTCAAAAAATTATTATCCCAATATTACTATTATGTATTGTCTATAAGCTTTTTGGAAGCATATTGCAATAATTTTTCCAATACTTGAGAACCAGTTATCTATAGAGTAGAATGTTTTAGACCAGAAGAAGATACTGTGAACTAATTTTATCTTTAACAACTTATATTGAAAAAGGCATTCAAAATAAATTAAAAACTGTTGCTATCTTTATTAATCTGCTTGGAAAAGTTGTCTTTTTTTTAAAGTTTCTAAAAAATTTAAATACAGAAAAATCATTCATTTATTTGACAAAATGTTCTTAAATAAAATTGAATTGACACTGAATAACCATCACAATAGATACAAAATTTTACAGCATGGACTACCACAGAATTGTTTTCTTACTTTATTTATTATCTTCATCAGTAATCTTGATTCAGAATGTAGGAATTTTATTTATAATAATGATGCTTTAACTCCTCAAAAAAGATTCTTTCCTGAAATAGAAATCTTTCAATAATATAAAAGACTGAAAATATTTTTCAAAGACTGTGATCTTATTCCTAAACCAACAAAGACACTATATTCAATTTTATTTCTCATTAAACAATAGGAAATCATTTCATAATCTGAATATAACTTTTTTTAATTGTAGCCTGAATCATGATCCTATCCCATGCTATTTAGAAGTGAAACTTAAATCCTTGGAAAGCTGTCTAGCAGTACATGGAATTGTAATGCAAGCACTTTATGTTCAGAATTTTTAGCATTAACATATTTTATTAAAGAATATTGTGTTCTTGTTTGGGGAAAATGTTCTCATATGAAATTTTTGACTAATCTATAATAAATATTATTAATGCACTTAAGATTATGCCTCTAACGTAATTTACTGTTTTTTAAAATATTCCTCCATCAAATATCAGAAAATAAATTGCCTCATAGAAAAATGTATACAAACTATTAAGCTGATTAAACTTGACTGCTATTCAAGAAATAGTTCTTCACCCAAAATTTGATACAAAATTATGGTGTAAAAAATAGGATTCAATATTTTTTCACTTTTCAGATCCAATACTAAAGTAGCTGGACTTAATGTTTTTAGATGCAATTAAAATCTTATGAACAGTATCAGGACTCAAAAATTGATCTAATTTTTTCATAAATAAAATTTTTCACTAACTGATCTATAAATGTGATCAAAGACAAGCTATAAATTACACCCTTAATGATTATTGATTTGTATAATTACAGTGGCTGCAATTGAAAGACTAGTGAATCTATTTCCTGATAGGAATTTCTATAAATTCATTTATGATATCTTGATAATAAAGCTGACTAAAAGAAATCCATATGCTAAATAAGTAATAAATTCATAAATTGACTAGAATGAATACTTTGTTCTAGAAAAAGAATTTCTATAAAATGCTTAAATGCAACTGTGCTGAAAATTCTGTCAGTTTATGGATTATATATTTTGTTTAGAAATTAGAATGTAAAAGTATAAAAGAAACCAATAGTACAAGAGTGGTATAAACACAGATTGTTAATTATATCATAGATGAATAAAGTTTCACATTTAAAATAATAATTGCATTAAAAATAGCTTAAATTCAAAATATATTGGTTAAAAAAATGATTTCTTTCTTAAGAAATTTTTAATTGTGTTAAATGTCATCAGCCATTAAATAATAATATTACCATTTGGATTTTCAACCTGATGAAGTTCTTTTAAGGAGGTTTTTGGATATGTTATGATTCAATCATTTGGTTTTTATATCTTTGTCTTTAATATTTTTATTTTTTAATTTATTACTTATTACACTTTTCTTTTTATATTTTAAAAATTGTTTTCTATTGCTTTAATTGAGTAATAATTATTTTTAAATTATTTTATTTTTCAATTAATTTTTATTTAAATAGTAATCAATTATTCTATAAATTTTTATATTAAACTATTTGGTTTATATTTCATAATTATATATAAATAACAATTTGTGATACCATTTTTATTAGATTTTTTTCTATGTACTTATGCTTATATTTTTGTTTTCTCATTATTAATTTATTTTTTAGTATTCAAAAAATAATGTCATTAATTTTTTTATTGTAATTTTTTTTATCAATTTTATTATCATTTATACATTTTTTAAATTCATGTCTCTTTTGTATTAAAATTAGTAAATGATATCTAAAAAAACTTCTATTTTTTTAAAAAAAAATTGAATTTATAACTGTGTTTTATAATGTTTCTTTTAAATTCATTCATATAATTGTTAATATATTACTTAATGTTCCCTTCTCCAATCAATACATGTTTATTCTATATATATTGTAATACTACAGGGAAATATGGGGTCAGTAACTGGGGTAATGGTCACCAGTTCACTCACTTCGTTCATCACCTAGCCCACGACAGTTTGAACCTATCTTAAATGTAAAAGTAATAGCGAGTGGGAAACTTGCTATAGGGTGGATCATCATTCATAGAAAAACACTATAATAGCGTTTGTAAATATGAGAAAGCCTAATTTATTATAAAGTTTTTAATTTTCAGTCAATTTTAGTTATATTCGCTATTATATTCGATGTGGATGGATAAGTTAAACTGGAAGTGTTTTTTAAGTTTAATAAAATAATAAAAGTTTTCTTTAAAAATATTTAGTTTCTGATTTAATGTTTTACTATATAATTGAAACAAAGATTTTCTTTAAATTGTTTTTACAATTTGAAAAACAAGTAAAGTATTTATTTCATAAAAAAAACGTTTTATAAAAAGAATTTGTAAACAGAAATCAATTAGGTGTAAAAGTAAAATCAGTTTACTGATTGTTTTGTTTGCAACAAAGACTATCTAAACAGAATCCTCTTCTGCAAGCTTTAACATTCTATAACACCAGAAAGGAATTTAATTAGTGAAACTGAATCGAATTATAATTTATATTTTATAATTTAAGAAATAAGTAACCCCGGAGCTATCGTGAAAAGGTTTATTTTGTTTATTAAAAGCAGGTCCGACAAACAAATTCAAAAGGGTTAAAGGAGTAAATGTTAAAAGGCTATTTTAGCAAAGTCCCATCGTTTGAAGAGCGTAATATCAGAAGTATGTTGTTTAATTTTACCAGCCCAAGTCAGGCAAAATTTGCGCCATCCTGATCCAAGTTCAATCCATCAAAGAAGCACATCCAACAAGCTCACCAAATAAAGTGTCATAGCCCTAAAAGCGCCATTGTTCACACCATTTAACGTCCCAACGAATAAGAACAGCCAAGCCAAAGAACCCCTTGTTCCAGTTCGAATATCTCCAGTCCATCTACAGAGAACGTTTTAATATTACTAAAAAGTGCCGTGTGAATTTCAAAAACAATCATTATTTCTCCAAAAACAGGTTAGCTAACCATATTATTGAAACTTCTTCCTAAATTGTTTTTCCCAAATAATCTTTAAATTCTATAAAATGAAATACTTTTGTAAATTTCTTTATTAATTCAATATTGTAAACTCTTCTATAAAGAAATACTTTTGCTAAATTTCGTGTTAATTAATGTTTTGCTATATAATTTAATCACGCTATATTTGCTATTTTTATATTATTAATTATGCCTATGTTTGAATGGGCAATATAGAATATGTTTTTAAAGTATAAATTTAAAACTTATTATTTATAGTGTTTGGGTTTAGAACAAATTCATATTTTGTCATTTAGTAAATTAATTAATATAAATAAAGTGGCTTTCAACATTAATTATTATGTACTAAAGTTAACTAGCCGAGGCAATCATAAGTTTTTTTAGTAAAGATTCGTTAGTCCTTATTAAATACCTTTCCCCCCTGTTTAAAAGTTAGAGTTATAGATAATTAAAGAGATTGAACGGGCAAAGTAAAGTTTGTATATATATTCCCGTCAGTAGCATCGTTTCTCGCTACAGAAGGTTGGCTCTTTGATCAAGCTGATGAACGGTGTTCATTTAATATATGATATTTAATTTATAATATCCTTCAGCTGGCGGATGTGAAACTATTAATATTTTCTCGTTTGCGTTTTATACTATATAAGATGGAGCCCTAAGTCCAGCCATCTTCCCTTTATGGGGTGCAGTAGCGAAGTCTGAGCTAGGGCCAATACCGTAAGTCCCCCCTCTATGAACCAAATAAAGGTTCCTTTGCAGCAGATGACGGTTTTGGGTAACCATTGTTTGCACAAAAACCTAAAACTATTCTTCCATCTGCAAGAACTTATTATATTTTACTTGTGCCTAGCTATTAGTAAAATCATTATAGCCAACTCTTTCCTCATTAATATGCAATCTTCAGCATTGAACGAAGCATTCTTGAAAAGTTTGTCTAAGCTATCTGGGATGTTTAAAAGCCCATAGTTAATATATAAATTTATTATAATTAGATGTATTATTAAGCTTCCTCCAGACTTGGTTTGATTTCCGAACAATAGCCCTGAACTGATGATGAAAGGGCAACTAATAAAAGTTAATGTAGTGATTAGTTGTATAGTATGGTATTTGTTTCCATTAAATAATATTGGCGAATTAAATAATAGCAACGTATCAATTATTGTTTAAATGGCTAGAGTAATGTTATTTTATAAATAAAATGCTGCGTGCATTTGAACAAAATTGTCAATAAATATATTTTAATTCATCATATATCAGTTTCTGTCACATTATTAAATCAATCCAATTCACTAATTGCCCATAGCTATTTCATTAGTAAAACCCCTATTAAATTAATATATTAGATTTTATCTTTGGAATGTCTTTAGTATTTAAGTTGTTTATATATATGTTTAAGTCCACGAGTCTTTTGTTTTCTCTGATTTGCTAGTGGGCCGGATTAAGAATTAATTCTCATGTGCCATCATTGTTATGTTGTCCATTAGGTGTTTGACCTGGGGTTTGGAGAGTGGGTTCGAATCCAGGCTGGTCCCTGACCAAAATCTCGGGCTCGACTGGGTTTGAAGTACATTTTGTGAGTTCCAGCTCGTGTTAGATGGATAAGCATATTTTGACCGGCACAATATAAACATGAACTGCCTTAAATTGATTAGCCATTGGTAACTGTACAGAAAATTGGGGTTTAAACCATGAGGAATCTGAGGAATTGTATTTTTATTCTCAAATTAAAAAAATAAAATTTATAAAAACCAAACTAAATAAAATATAGTGCATGGACTTTGAATAATATCCTCTTCACACCAATCCAGGAATAATCATCATTATCTGGATGCCCATGTACTAAATATAAACTCCCTATCCCCATATAACTGTTATGCACAAATCTAGCTCAGGAAGCAAGAACTTTATAATTTATTACTCTGAGCAAGAGAGAAATAAATAAATAAATTAGCTTATTATAAATAATCTTAAGCAATTTATAGGCTTCCCCTACTTATAAATAACTATCTTTATTTGGATCATCAAGAAAAAAATTAAATCTTAGAATACAAGCTGTCAGACATAAGGTCATACACTCAACACTTTGTAAAACAGGAATTGGATAGAATAAAGTAATTAAGACTAGAAAGAATATTTTTTTAAAAAACAATTATTTAATATCTAATTAATAACAACAAAAATATGACATGATAGTAGATAATTTCAAACATCCATTTCATCCAAAAAGTACATATTTATAAAATTACATTAACCAACTAATTAATTTTTATTCATGGATTAACTTTAAATTCATCTGGTTCTTTCTTTAAAATTTTTAAGGGCTTGTTAAACATGTTCAAAAAAATCAAAGATAGCCATCTTTGATTCTGCCTAGAGGACCAATTGAGAAACAAAACCTTCTTACATTTATAAAACAAACAAAAAATTTATATTAATAAAAAAATAGTGTGCACACAGAAAAACAAAAAAAAAATACCTATAGCCATGGCTGTCTTGTCTATAAAGACTTTTCCGGTTGCAATTTCAGTTTTTCCTAATGGAGTTTCTTCTTGAAGGTTTATAAACATGAGCCTGGTTAAATTTGTCCTTTCCTGGATCTGTAGCAATTCCAAGTAAATGAAAATAGCAATGTTTATCCATTTGGTTTGTCTCTTGAATTTCTAGGTGAGACAGATGTAGACAGATTTTTGTTGCTCTTGGTCAAAGGCAAGGCTGCAGAGTGTTTAAAGCAAGTTTTATCTTCTCTACATTTTCTTCCAGTGAAGATAGATTACATGGAGAAAGGTGATACCCAGCTTTTAGCTCAACTTAGCATATACTTTTCATTGTACAAGCCATTTTGCTGTTAATCCATAGTATGCTAAAAGCTGGATTAAAAACTTCTATTATTATATTCAATAGCTTGGTTAAGATTTCTGATGTGTTGTGCCACAGTTTGGTAAAGGTTTCTGCTTCTTTCTTTTTGGCAATTGGATTAAAACTGCACTGCTTTCTCTTCAACTTAGCAATAATTTCTTCTATCTTTTTCTGCAGTAGAATTAAGATTTGACTGTTCTCTTCAGCAGCTAGGTTATCAATAACCTCTCTCCATACACTTGGGTTTACTAATTCACAACTCCACATACATTTTTCTAAAACAATCATGCCCACAAGCCACTTCCAATCTGCCTCTTACATTATCATTTTCATGACAACCAATTAAATAAAATTTCATAACTACAATTATTCAGATAATTATCTCCTTAATCTTAGATTAAAAACAAGTTAAGAACAAGAATTTAACAACATAAAATTCTTGACATTCCTTTATAATTAAAAATCAAATCTTGCAAAAAAACACAAGATAATCTGTTAATTGCATTGATTTGATTCTTTCATCCCATTAAATAGAGATAAAGAAAGAAAAAGAACTCTGATAAATTAAAATTTACAAAATTATTAAAATCCTATTTTTGCTCTTCCCTTTTATTTTTTTTTTTTTAAAAAAAAAAAATACACTTAAATATATTTAATGTTTGAGAATTTTCATACTATCATATGGGGTTTTTTTTTAACAATGATTGAGTTCAATAATGACTTTTTAATAAAAATAGCTCTAAGAAAATTTAAATATTATTTTCCCTCATTAATAATTTTTTTTAAATTTTCAAACCTGAGAAATATGCTGCCAACTATCTATTTATTTATTTATTTGTTAGTGCAGCTATGTAACCAACTGGTTGCAATATATATATGTATTAAACTCAAATATGATTTTCCTTAGAACATATTTCTATTATTTCTGTAACTATTTATATTGGTATTTTAATTGTTTTATTTTTATTTTGTTTATAAATGTTTATAGCTAATTCAAATAATTACTTTTATGTTGTTCTATTAACTTATTTAAATTTGGAAAGGTTGTAGATCCTGATAAGAAACCTGGAGAACTTAAATTATAATGGTGATGTATTAGCTTCAAAAGTAATATATATGTTCAAGAAGTGGTGTTATATTGCTTTAAATGAAATAGAAATTATTGCAGTACTGATCATAAAATATTATTGATATCTACTATAGCAAAAGCACTTTCAAGGATTTCATTGATTAGGTTACTTCCAGTCACTGATAAACAATTATCAGAAATCACTTGATTCCATTTGTCAAACATGTTTGTGACAGTGTATGAAATTAGTTGTTTCTCCATGATCATATTACCTGATTTTTACATTATAAAATAAGAGACAGCATTAAAAAATATGAAACATTTCAAGTGAAAATTGATTAACATCCATTCTGCTTTTCATTTTTAATGATATTTGTCTTTTTAAAAATTTACTATGAATTTTACAAATCAGATATCCAAATGTAATATAGATTTGATAAAAAATCAAAAACAATAACTTAATTGTATTCGCTGCCACATTTATAATATGCCAGTAATTTTAGTAAACTTGTTAATTGAAATATTGATATACAAAATGTTTTTAATGTTTTAAATTTGACTTAAAAAAATTTTGATTTAGTGATTAATATTCAAAAAAGCATTGGTGTTTTATCAGACAAAGATGAAGGAAGTATCTTATACAATTTTTAGTTTAGATTGTGATAAATTTGAGGATGAGAAGCAGATAAAATATCTTAGTAGTTTTTAAAATAAAAAGTTAGATTTAGATCTTGAAGTACATTATAAATTTCGATGTTCATTTAGCAAGTTAAAAAAATGGTGTATTTTATCATAGTGATACAACTATTCAGCTAAATTAAATCTATACAAGCCTGTTATCCTGTCGATACTGTTAAAATTTTAATTTATAATTTTTGCTTAATATTTTGAAAATATGATGGAAAATCATGTGGTTAGATATATTTTCACCTTGCTGAATATAAAATTATTAAATCTATTATAGTAAAATCGCATTACTATTGGATTAGACATGTATAGTATTTAAAAGATGAGGAGAATCAAACATGTTAAAAAATATTTTGTAGTGGAATTTAATCATGTTTTTTTTTTCCATGGGAAAAACTGATATTATAAAGAATGTCTCAAAAAGACATTAAAGGATCAAAATTGAGTGGTTTCTTTGGAATAATATGACCAAGATAAAATATATTAGAATATTACAATTATTAGGCAAGTTGTTGAAATCTTTTAGAAAAAAAAGTTTACTACTGAATAAGTTACAAGAAATATCACCAAAAATAATACAAACAGGCAATACCATCAGCATGGGTGTATTTATGTGTCTTGGATTAATTACTCTATTACAATATTTGTGTTTATATTTCATTTTATAAAAGTTTTTTTTTTTTTAGTTATCGATTCATTTATTTTAGTATACAACTGCACATCTTATGATTTTTAAGTCAGTCATCTAACCCAGGGGTTGGCAACACATGTAAATAGGAACAATGATTTTATTCAATTTACTAACTATTTTATCATTAGATTTTTATTATTTCCAATAAAAATAAGACCTAAATAGGATGATTTTTTTTTCCCGGAGGAGAATTAATTTTGCCTGGATTTTTTTTCTTCTGATAGTCAATTGACCTTTGATATTTTTGTACAAACTGTGTGTTTAAAGTAAATATATATTTAGGCAAAATATTGCATCGATCAGTTTCATTTGAAAAACTCTTATTCGTAATTATATAATAATACATTTTAAGATTTAGTATGTTTACTTGAAAAAAATTTTTTTTTAATAATAGTTGGATTAATGCGTAAACAAAGTCCGCAAATATGTGAGGCTTGTTAAAAATAATTGTTTTTTTTTCTTTTAAATGTCTATGGTGTAATTAAACAAATTTCTCATGGAAAAAAATTCCAAATGTCCATAGTTTTAAAGAAAAGAATATATGAAAAACTTCAAATTTCCAATTGATTTTTTATATCACAAAAATGGGTTTCTTTGAAACATTTTTGATGAATGCTAGAAAAAGACTTGTTTATTTTTTTGGAATTCACTTATCTTTTAAATTAAACTACTGAATGTTAAATGTACTTTGCCTATTCTGAATCACTGTACATTAATCAATAATTTTATAAGCAGTACACATTTTTTTAAGCACCAAATAGATTAATTTTCTCCATGACAAAGGAAATTTTAAGCAATCTTTTGAATACAATGTAATTTAACAAAACATACTTTTTACATACGATTCTATGTATTTTAAAATATTGAATAACTAATAATATAAGATCTGGTTATAATGGGCTTAAAAAGTATATAATATACAAGTTTGAAGCCCATTATAACAGGACCAATTTTGATACTATATATAATAAGATTGGTAGAATCATTTCAGCAGTGAAATAACATTGTAAAATAGATTTGGCATGACACCACTAAAAGGTTGCCAATCCTCATCTAACCCATGAACAATCCAGATAATTATCTAATTATCAATTGGTAAATAGGTATCTAGATATTACTAAATAGGGAGTGAAGCAAGAAAGAAAAATCTTAAATTCTCATTATTCTGCTATTGGCAATATTGAGAATAAGGCATTAATCTTCAATTTTTTTAAAGAAACCATTGGTAATTTTACTCTGCATGGACTATTTAAAGATTATATATATTTTGTTTATTTATTAAATTTATTAAGTGCAAGCAGATGATATAATAACGTGAAAGGCTGAAACCTTTGACAGATGTGCCTTAAACATGCTTAAATGACAGCCAATCAGAAAGTAATAATGACTGCACAAGGAACTCTCAAATTCAAAACCCAAGACAGAGAATTTATGAGAAAAAGATGGACCCACATTCTTCTCTACTTAAATTTATATATAAATAAGCCAGACTCAAGCATTTTGAACTAAGAGTGTGAAGCTTTAAACATCTTTATATTTAATTCACTAAATATTATGTATAAATAAACAATGTGAAATCTTTCTATTTACTATGCAGTAATTTTCAAATCTAATGAAATGATCGTAATATCTTTTAATCAACATATTTTAGGGATGAATTTTATTTTATTTTGATATAATGTATTTCAATATATATATTTAAAACTATCAATATTTTTATTATAAAACTACTTTATATATATATATACTTTAAAATACTTTTTATTTAATAACTTTAATCTGAATAGTTAAAAAAGTTATTTAAACAAAAAATTATCTTTTCTATAACATCACTAGCAATTTTGTATGTAACTTCACTTATTTTCTCTCTTTATTGTGACAATGCTCATTTTTTTCTTGCTATTGTTGCTTCTTTATCCGAAATATACAAATTATATCTTAATTATTATTTTCTGTGAAACGACTCACAGAAATTTTTTAATATGTCATGACATTGATACATAGTGCCTGCTTCCATTTGCAAATTAGTCTATTTATAGGTTTATATCAGTGAACTTTTAAATATGCTGTTTTCTGTATTGAAAATATTTAATAAAAAAAAAGTTTTTTTAATATTTTTTATCATTTCAACAAGAAAATAAAAATAATATATATTTTATGTTATCGTGTGAGTACGTCCATATATGAATTATAAAAGAACTATTTCAAATATTCTTATTTTTTATAATTTTTATTGGTAGTAAAATGTAATTTAAAAATTTACTAAAAAATTTCAAACCTTTTTAGATTTCTAAGCTTTTATGTTTATAATTGATTTCAAATACTATCAATGAAATATTTGGACCTTACATCCATTTTAAACTGACAAAGCTGTCTGATTAAAAGCAAAAAAGTATTGTATGAATGTGTGCTTTTTACGTATGTATTTAAAGATTTTTATTTTTTTTCACACATTTATGTAGAAAAGAAATTCAATAAATGCTATTTAGAAAATAATATACATAATCAAGTAATAATCACGATATTAATTTTTAATGCATTTTTATTAAAAACTAACAACATATATTTAAGACTAATGATTTCGTTATATAAATAATAATTCTATGATTATAGTTACTCAGAAGATCATGTGATATTGAAGCACTCAATTACAATTTAACCCAACAGTTTTACAATCAGCTGATTTCAATGAGATTTTTTTTTTAAATTTTACTGAAATGAAAAATAATCCAAAAACTTCTAGTGACTTGGCCAATGTATCAAAGCACTAAGCCTCGCAGAGTAATGTTTTAGTAAAAATGATTTTTTATTTATTTTTGATATTATCTTTTTTAGGCTGAAGATTTTTATGTTCAGGTAAATTTAATCTTAATTTGCATTACATGTGAATATCTACATATTTAAAGCTGTTAATTTTTAAATCTGTTTTTTCAATAAAGTATCTCCCGTACCCCCTGTCCTTATGTAATTCATTCTTTGATTACTATATTTAGAAAGTTTTGCATAAAGGTCTCTGTACTGAAGTTCAATCTGTCACTTCGAATTCTTAAACATCATATTACTTTCTGAATGACTAATCATTTTATTATTAAACAGTTCTGATCTGGATTTTTGCAAATATGACTAAAATAATTTATAAAAGGTAAATTACAGGTATTATTTTTAAATTCTTTGAAGTCTTATTTGTTTTTAACCTTTTAATAATATAATACAATTTATTAATATACAACTCTACATCATGTTACTATTTAAAAACATATTTAATATGTGATTCAAAGACTAATTTAGTAAAGAAGAGAGCTATATTTTAAGAAAAAATTACATAAATTAAAAAAATACCTCACCCTTTATTTAAAATAATGTGTGGATTCCAAACAAAAATTATAAAATTTTATATATGAAATATTACAAAATATTATTAATAGTACAAATTTTTAATGTAAGCTTATCATTTATTACTTTATTTATATACATATGTGAGGGATGGGCAGATCTTTAATGCACTATGTTTCAATATGTAATTTAATACACTGTACAGCCTTACACACACCTGCACATATAATGTAATATAAGGGATTCAAACTCAGACTTTCAGATGACCCTCAAGTCTCTATGCTATTTCGTATTGCTGACCCACCTGTTTTCAATCAAAAAGATGCTTGAAGAGTTGTAGGTTGGAGTAGTTTAAAACCTGTCCATTAAAGTATGAAGAGTGGCTATCTTAATATAAAACTGAGCACTGATTGTATATATGTGTGGAGGTAGTAATATGGACCAACTGATGATTGCTGTTTTAGCATGAAATATGTATATTTGTGATTATTTATCTTTTCAATATGTGCATGATCAGGTGGGTCAGCAATATGAGATGGCATGGAGAGTTGAGGGTCATGTGAAAATCTGAGTTTGACTCCCTTATATATTACATTAAACATGCAGGTATGTGTAAGCCTGTACAGTGTATTAAATTATATATTGAAACATAGTGCATTGAAGGTCTGCCCATCCCTCACATATGTATGTAAATGGATTATTTTCAGGTACATGAAGTGTCAGAATGACTAACATTTATTACTTTAGTAAATTTCTATAAAAAAAGATTATCAGAAATGATTTATGCACTTTTTTTAATTTTTTTTTTTTTTGTAACTAATACAATACACCTGGGTCTCTTTTTACGCGATAGATAGGTTCCTCAGAAAACATGCACAAATGAAATCGCGCAAAAATAGACATAACTTACATTGAAAAGGGGGAGATGCAGTCTGTGATTTTTCAAAATTCGTGTAAAAGCAAAGCACCAACGTAAAATTACTTTAAAATTCGCACAAAAAAAAAAATAAGGAAATAAAATATGACTAATAAAAAATTTCAAATTTGAAAAAAATTGATACAAGACAAACTTTTTTTAACTATAATATTTAATTTTATTTAAAATAATATATTTTTATGCATAATTTACAGTACAGTAATTTACATTTTTTTATACACGTTTTAATTATTATCGTTATTTGCCCTAAAACACGTTCCTTTGCAAACTAGTAAAAAATCAGATTCTCGTGTGATGTGATGTGATGTATTTGGCTTCTCCTTAAACGAAGTCAAGAATATCTCAGCAATTATTCTCACAGGAGGAAATTCAACTAGCGCCAAGTTCACTCTCATGTTGTGTTAATGGTTTTCTGTTGATGACGATGATGATTTTATTAATTGTTTATGAATTTAGACTTATGATAATAAAAAGACATTTATTCACCACTGCTGGGAAAAATTTAATTAAAACTAACAACTAAAAATTAAATTTTTATTTTTGTCTTTAATTTTCAATTCCGTTTAAAAATCAAATTTCATTTTACATCACATTAATTTCAAGTCGCCCGTAAGTGATTTTTAAATTCTTAATTACAATTAAAAATCAGATTTTAATTGTGCCCACTGTTATTACTGACCTTTTAAAAATAAACTTGTGGACACTAAATGATTAATAATTGATTACGTTCTTTTTAAAAAAGCAAAAACAGAATGTGATTTAAAATGCAAAATTAACATGCACATTGTTTGAACAAATTTACATTATAATCTTGTAAAATTTAATGTGTGTATACATAAAATGTGGAAATCATGATTTTAATTTCATTATTGCATAAAATCTTACTATTAAAAAGCACTGAAAATATTGAGATGAAAGTAGAATTTCAATAATGTGCTGTTACTTTCAATATAATGTAAGTGCACGAAATTTATTATTTAAAGTACTAGCGCATTATCGGAGGTTGACTTCCAGTGAAACACGAATCGCGTAACTTCAAAATTGTGTTAAATAAATCCGCGTAAAAAGAGACCCAGGTGTATATGAAAAATAGATTAACATTAATCTTTACTCTTCATAGCAGCCATATTGGATTTTTGAAAACTTTTGTTTAATACACAGTTATTATGATAACTTCAATTGTAATAAAGCTGAATAAATATAGTCATTACATATTCAAAATAGTAATAAAAAATAAAGATTTTAGCACTTTTAAAAATTATTAATTTTATGTTTCTTTATAAATTCTAAATTTTAACAGATATATTTTAAAATTATATTTTTATAAACAAGTTCCTTATATTCTGTACAAAATGTCCAATAAAATGGTATATAACATGACTTACGGAACACAATTCATTATTTCAAAACATCAAAAAATAATACACACATTGATATTTTTCATTTTTCCTAGAAACTCTGCATATTTTCCTCCTCCTCCTCCTCCTCCTCCTCCTCCTCCTCCTTCTTCTTCTTCTTCTTCTTCTTCTTCTTCTTCTTCTTCTTCTTCTTCTTCTTCTTCTTCTTTTTTTTTTTCTTCTTCTTCTTCTTCTTCTTCTTCTTCTTCTTCTTCTTCTTCTTCTTCTTCTTCTTCTTCTTCTTCTTCTTCTTATTATTATTATTATTATTCTTATTATTTATTATTATTCTTCTTCTTCTTCTTCTTCTTCTTCTTCTTCTTCTTCTTCTTATTCTTCTTATTATTATTATTCTTCTTCTTCTTATTATTATTATTATTATTATTATTATTATTATTATTATTATTATTATTATTATTATTATTATTACGTTTCAATAAAGGCTTTATTGATCTCAATGGTTTACATAAGTTTACATCTAGAAAAATTTGAAATTTAACATACAATGAATAATATTAGGGTAAACACATATAAATGAATTTAGTGGTTACACTTTGTGGTTAATGGACTATAACAATATAAAAATTAAAAAAAGCAAAAATAATCAGAGTTCTATTATTATTATTATTATTATTATTATGATGATGATGATGATGATGATGATGAGAAAATAGAAATATTAACTATTAAAACTTGTATTTAGAATACGTACTCTACTTTGCAAAGAATAAGCAAGTTGTAAAATACTATTGATAATAATTAGAAATAGACATTTTATCTATAGATAAAGATAAATTTATAAACATAATGAAATCTATATTATAGGAAGTACTAATTGTAAGTCTATCATATTATTATTACACTACCTGTCAGTTTAGCTTGACTGTACATATGTATATATTTATTATATTTAAATTATCTGCCTGTAAATAGTTTGTATATTTCAAACTGTATAGAAGATATAAATAAATTAAATTATTATTATTAATACTATTATTATTGGCAAATATATTTTAAATCCATCAATTTTTAAATTGTATACTTAAAAAAATAATTTAACAAATTATTTTTTTTTAATTTCATATTCATATTTCCTTTTGACGAAATATTATATAAACATTTTCCATAGTTACCTAATTATTTTCAGCATTTGTTTTTTTTTTAATATGATTATTTAATGTTTAAATTATTATCCGTTATTCATAAAGATCCATTAAGAAAATAGTTTTCAATTTCCTTTAATACTTTTGTAAAATATCTATATATTTTTTCAAATACATAGTCTATTTGCACAGGCTCTCACACACGTAGATAATTAAAATAAAACACTGGAATTGATTCTACAATTTTCAATATATTAATACAAAAAAAAAACTAAATTAACTTTATGACAAGTCTGTGGTGTCAGTCAAGATGGCAGCCATGTCACATGCTAGTTTTAACTCTTATTTATTTATTTATTGGTATAATAAAAATTAGAGTAATTCCAGTGTTTTGTTTTATTTTACATTATTGTTCTGATATTATATATACAAATTAATTATTCAAACAGAGTTTGACAATCAGAAAAACTGGTTTTAAACCCTTATTTCTACCACAAAAATTGTTTTGTTGCATCAACATCTCTCTTCAAACTATAAGGCCTTCCAATATAACATACAAAGCCCTTTTCATAAAAATCTGAATTTGAGAACAGTCAGAGTGTAAAATGTGAAATAATTATGACTATTTTATAGTATTAAACATTATTATAGCAAAATAGTTTAAGAGAGTTGAAAACAATTGCAAATTAAAATGCCCTAAATATTGATTAATATTAATTAATCCACCATATTGCAAACAAATGTATATAATGTTAAATTGGAAATTTTACATAAATTAACTTTTTAAACAAATTTTAAATAAGCCAGTCAAATAAAGAGGATATGAACATATCAATGACAGTATAATTGGTTGGTTTTGGAACACATATATATATATAAATATATATATATTTTGGAACACATATATATATAGAAATTCAATTAGTACAATTAAAGTAATAATAATTCAAGACTGCAGCATCTATAAATGTAATTCATTATTTCGCACAGAATGCAATACAAAATGATGAAATCCCTTAAAAAATCATTATAACTAATTTTTCAAAAGACAAATTGAAATAATAGGAAGCCTTTATACAAGATCTGAACCTCCAAGCAAATGGCTTCATTCATCAAATGTCAGGTCCTATTAACTCAAGTCATATAAAAGTAATGTTGTGTGTTGCGTTTGCCTAAACAGCATTTGAATTATAGTATACTTTAAAATAACTTTTCATTTTGCAACTAAACAGGATGTGTGTGTTAAAAATATTATTCTCATTCTTGGCTTTAATATTTCATATTTAATTTGAATATACTGCCATTAACATCCATACTTATAGTTGTTATCCTGGGAGTGACAGGAATTGATTCCTGTTTGATAAAATTATTCAAGTGGAAATTTCAATCCTATGAACTCTTTCTAATTTAATATAGTAGTAGACGATTACTGAAGAGCTAAAAACCTCTCTGATTGAAACTTATCAAGAAACTAGTCAATCAATTTTTATTAGCTTGTAAAGAATTTTTTTTTTAAGAATATTTATTGACAGCATTTGGCATTGATTGTTTTAATAATTTGTTTGGAGACATTTTTACATTATGTATGCTAAAGATCTTTAAATGCCTGTTAATCCAATCAAATTACTACCACAACTTTATATATAAATTGCTTCACATGATTTTTTTCAAATGTGAACATATTAATACAATTTTGCATCATGTTTAAACAAGTAATATAAATATTAAATACATAGTATGCAAGACGGAGATTGATTCCAATCTCATTTCAAACAGTATATAAACTGGCAATTATTCTAAATTATAAATCCCTCTATTTACATATATAAAAACATTCAATTATAAGCAAATGACATACTGCCTTAAAACTAAATTATAAATTTGATGTGTAATATATATTAGTAATACTTGGAAAGCATATTTTAGTACTCTCTAGTGTGAATAAACCTTATTATCATTAAATTCTACCAAACATAAAATAAATAATTTTTTCCTGAAGGTTTGTGATGACAGTGTTTTAGTTGTATTTTTATATTGGACTATTTCCATAATCTAATATGAGTATTGAATGTCTTTAAAAAAATTTAAGTTTATTTAATTATTCCAAATATATTTAATTGTTAGTAATAGCACATTAAACAGGTTAGTATATGCACAATGTTTCAAGAGTTATTATTCTCCCCACTTTTTCAGGTGTTGCTAGCCTGAAGAAGAGGGGGAAATAATACCTCTCGAAATGTTGTGCATATACTAACCTGTTTGATGTGACTAACAAGTGAATGTATTTGAAATATTTAAATAAAGTTAAATTTTTATAGTCCAATATAAAAATACAAATAAAATAAATAAACTAATCTTTTTTATTACAAGTTTTTTTATATACAACATAGATGAAGTATTCTAAAGATCTCATCACATCCAATTTGTATGGGAACTTTCATAAGTAAATATCTTCATACAATATATTTATATATTAAGATAAAAATGTTTATAAGAAACTTTAAAGTAATATATTATAAGCCATGTTGTGTTTAAACTAAGCCTTGATATATATATATGGTGTAAAGATATGGCTAAATATTGAGAAAAGACTAGAATTTGTATACTTTATACTTTATTTTCTCAAAACATCAATATTGTTAATTTAAGTATATATATATATTGTAACGGGATGGGGGTATCGGGAAGTGATGGAAAGTTGAATTGAACTGGGGTGATGGGAAAACATCATCATCACTCCAGTAAAATTAATTATATATTTACAAAAAGTACATTTAAGTAATATTTAAGAATAAAATGAGATTATAACATCTCCAAGAACATTGTGAGATCAGAAGAATCATATATCAAACAGCATTATCATTTAATAAAATAAGTACAAGTAATCATATAAAATAAACAGTCCATCTTGTGGCTGGATTTGAACCATAAAAATATAAATCAACAGTCAACCTTGTGACTGGATTGGAAATGGGTCTTCTGTAGACCAGGCTAACTTCTGAGCCTTTGCCAGCTTAGGCAATTATATAAACATGACTTGGATGCACCAGCTTAGTGCCCATCCTAAACAATAATGCTGGGACATTAAAACATGCTGGTCATCATCAATGCTCAGGCCACTTGTACTGGCCAACTATAAACTTAAATTTTTAACAAGACTGAACTAAAATAAAATATAGTGCATGGGCTTTAAAGAGTATCCTCTTTTGCGCCAACCAGGATAATGATTGATCATTGCTGGATGCCCAAAGCACTAAACACATCCTCATTCATCCGTGTCCAATATCTAGCTCAGAGAACATGGGCTCCATTACTGTATGTGACCAAGAGATGATTGAATACAATTTTTAACAATTAAATACATTTATTAATAACAATTAAAAAAATATTTAAGGTCTGATTTTGAATAATATACAATAATAAGTCATTATACTGCAATTTACAATATTGCTACAAAATTCAAGTTGTTACATTAATTGACAATATTTACCATTCAAAATTCAAATTGTTACATTAATTTACAAAATCACAATTCATGTTATTACTATGGTTTACATATAACACGCGCGATTTATAATATACAATTAATATTCAATAAATGAACTGACATTTAATATTAAAAAAAGTATTAAAATTTTACATATATGAGTGTGCGTGTATGTATGCACACTGACTTTTATCTATTCCAATTTGTTATAATAATATTATATTTTTTCATAATCAATTCATTTGGAAAACATATACATTTCACACATGTAAGTGCATATAAACAAAATATATAATTCAAAATTTAATTTCAGTTCATAAGTTCTTTTTTTTTATCAAACTAAATAAAGTCAACTTTTGTTTTTAGATCAATTTATAAATTCTCCTTTTTTTTTCCTTAAAAAAAAAAAAAGTATAGTCAATTTTTGACAGGTATTTGTTTAATTAATTATCAACGTTTTTTTAAATTAAATTATTGAATCATTGATTCTTTACTTTTTTTTATAAATAATTTTTTTCAAAATAATGTCCAGAGAATTATTCTTCAAAAACGTCTATTTTGCCTTTAAAACGAGATGGTCAATGAATTATTCTTGACTCTTAATTATAATTCCAGCAAAATTACTTTATATTCTTTTAAATATATAGATTTTTAACCGACTTAAAAATAATATTGTTCTATATTTGTCTATTTTTATATGACTTATTTTAAAACAACTCACCAGCTATATATATGTTTATCCATGATTTTCTGCATATATCTGACGCAGCATATGCGTAATTAACTTTTCAGCAAGCTAGATTTTTTTCCTTGGTGAGTTTGGTTTTAGTGATTGTCATTATCACATAAAAGTATAATCCATGTATAATGTTGGTCCATAGTTGACCTCCTGTCTGTGTAGAACTGTTCCAGGCAAGCAGCTGTCCTTTCCATGTTTAAGGCTATGAATTACAGCACAAAGAAGTGGGTCATTTTCTTGATGTGAAATTCAAACTCCTACCAGGAAAACAGTAGTGGTTCCTGAATTTACTGTTCTGCCTTCAGCCACATAACTTCATAGTAGCTATTTTGCCAACTCTCCGGTCAGCTAAAAACAACTGCTGCAAACTTTATCAAGTTGCAACAAAATATTGTAACCAACTCTGCAGCTGACCTGTTCTCTTCAAAAATCACTAACCAGACTAACTGATATTTTTTTAATCAGTCTTTTAAAAACTTATCTGAGGTGTTAACAACACTTTGATTAAAAACAGAGTTTTTATTTTTAGCTCTCTAATCCCTTTAAAACATATACATGTTTTTATTTAGACAATAAAAATTTACAAATTAATTAAAGATTTCAAAAATAGACATTTTTTTTCAAAATTATCAAAAAAAAACAAGCTTATATTTAAATTTCAAAATCAGAATTACAAATAATGTTTTTTATCAGACCTTTTAAAAGTTTAATTTATAAAACAATTTTTATTTTAAATCAGAGTTATTATTTAACCCTTTATATATTATGATTTTGTTTTAGAAAATATAGAAAAATATTTACAAAAATTTATTCTGTGTTTACTTCTACTTTTCCTTTATTTTCCATATATATATATATGCACACACACTATATTATTATGGGTGTACCATGTAACCCAACCGGTTACAATATATATATATATATAGTAACCTTTAGCTTTATCAGTAAAGCTAAATCTCCAGCTATCTAATTGTTTAGTTTTTTTTTTTTTTAAATTTCAATAAATTAATTTTTATAGTAAGCCAGTTCGTTAAGACTTTGTATTTAAATGTTAATACATTCTATAGATTATTTTATAAAAAAATTTTGCCTTACAAATTATTTTTTAATATCTTATTATAATGTTTTAAACTTTCAGTTGCCTAGTTTAGGAATCTTCTTATACTAAATGTTAATAAGTTAATGTTAGAAAAGTATTAAGAGAAATAACAAAAAACAATAACAGGAAAAGGTCATGCTTCTGGATGAAAGATAAAGTTTAAGACCCCCTTCTTGGGCAGTGCTTAGAGAAAAGTGGATAGGCATGCCATAGATGTCACCACATGCAGGCCTTTTATATGATGAAAGTGGATAAGCATAGTGTTGCCAGGCCTACTGGAATCACTGCCAGAGGTCTTTTTATACGAAATAAGTGGTCCTGGGAAAGTCAACTATCCTTAGGATAAGGCTTGAGAAAAAAATCTATGGGTTTGATCTTGTCACAACTTCCAGATTAGAAGCAAGTAATATATATATATATTCATGAAGATATGCCAAATGTCAGTAAAACAGTACGGAGAAATGTCACTAACAACATTGAATATGATTTACTGCTTTAAAATAAATGACCCTAGTTTGAATGTCATAATTTATATAAATAATATGCCATTAGAATATATATAGAGAGATTTAGATTTCATTTAATAAAATATACATTAAGATTTGACCCCCTCTTTTTCTGCTATTTAAAATAATTCAATCCCACCTTCATGGATTTTACAACAATTGAATATTTAAGCTTATGATATTTTAAGAGTATGGAAAAAGAAAATAATAATAGTTATATATAGAAAACAATTTCTAAATCCTCTTTCAGAATTGAATAATAACGTTTATAAAAGAAATAAGGTTTCAGAGCATTAATTATCCTAAGTTCTGGATTCACCTGGATAGAATCTAGAGTTACAAATAATATATTTTATACTAAAACAAAATTTTGACTTGTAAAAACAATCTGGCAAGTGTATTAATTAATTATGCATTATGTTTTAAGGGGATGAAAATAATCTTAATTAATGGAGGTTTACTTAAAAAAAAAAGATTTTAGAAATTCAACTCATCAGATTGCTTGAGATTGGCATATTAATAATAACTAAAATAGACATATAAAATTAAGTAATAAATACATATAAATAAATGACCACACCAAAGTTAGAGAAAACTAGAGCATATGAGATAGGATTAAATTTATAGAAATTATTTAAGAGCAAATTTCATTTACAGATTAGAAAAAAGGCAAAGTTAAATAAAACACGAGAAATCTTGATAGTAGGATTCGTGATTAGTTAGGCTAGCTAGATTTAGTTTCAATGGTGGTGATTTGAAAATAGTTTACCTTGCATCATTTCAAGAGTCCAATTTAAAATGTCCAGGCATGTGCATGACAATTGAAAGGGTCATGAAGTTTTTAGGTGGAAGCAAGCTTCTATTTAGCATTTCAGAGTTCTCTTTTAGGCTTTCCTTCATTTCAGAGCAGCAGGATATTACAGCAGTGGAAGATGACCCCAGAAAGGGTCAGGAAGGTGATGGGATTTCTACCCAATCATATTTTTTTATATTTCAAAGCAGCATGAAGTTTGTCAACTGCACAGTTCTCTCAATAGTAACTAATCTGTTGGCATTTAAAATTGGCCCATTTTATACTCCTACCCAGGTATTTGAAGAATGCTTTTAATTTATTTCTAGCTCAAATCTAATCTTTAATCTAAAATCTTAACTTTTTTTTGTTCATTGTTTGAAGATTCAATTGTCAGATAGCTGTCCAAAAATAAATTCAAATCTATTTTCAGATTGAAAATAGATTTGACAAAAATGTTTATACAAAAGTAAAATCTATTAATCCCATTCCTAATTTTATTTTCAGTAAAACCTTAATGAAAAATTCCTTCCCAAGATTAAAACAATATTATATTTCCAACCCTTTAATTATTTTTGGACAATCAACAATTGCATTTTCTATCTTGGATTTTGACAAAATATACAATTTAATAGGAAAAACAAAAAAATTTCAAAAAACAACTCAAAAATAAAAAGTTTTAAAATGATGTATAATAAAATATTTTTAAAAAATCAATATTTTGTTAGTATATTTGCTCTTATATATATATATATATTTAAGTTGCAGCTATGTACTTTAATAAAAAAGAATTAATAATAATTAAAAAATTAATAATAATAAATATTAGAAAGTTAAACTTTATATACACGAATAAAGGAGTGGGATGGGATATAGGATTTAAACACAGGTTAGTAGATGATACCATGAAATTCAATCTTAAGCAAAGATTGACTGCTTCAATACAAATAGCTATTCGTCACTGAAATATGAACTATTCATTCTCAATAAAGGAATCTGCAAAATTTAACAGGTGGTAAGTCAGATGAACAGGATAAATAACAGCAGAGCAGTAGAATAATTAACAATAAACATTTAATAGCTTTTATATACTTGACACCATTTTCTGAGGTCACCTACATCTCTAATTAACTTTTCAATTTCTTCTGATTAGTTAATCTCTTTAATATCTATTTATTTAATTACAACATTGACTACAATATTGATTTTCTAATCAGTTGGAAAGATTACTTATTTTTAGTAAAATATAATCCTTTCCTGATTAAACAATTTACAAAATTACTTTGATCTTTGATTAGATCAAATTTTTCTCAAACATTTTTCGACAATAAATTTTTGTACAATCATTTACATTACAATTCTTGTTCTTTCCTTTTCTTTATATACAATTAATTTTTTAGTTTAAATTATTTCATGGAGGAACTTTATAATCCTTAAGTTACCTATACATAATTAGTTTTCTTTTATTTCCATTATTATATATCATAACATTTTGAAATTTGTACTTTTAGTTAAATGAACAATAAGCCATTAAATCTAATTAAAATTCCTAAACAACATTATACTTTAATTATATTTTCCCTTTTCTATTCTCTTTTATTTATTAAATTGAGATTGAAATACAGAGTTTTATTTTTTCTTTTGTTTATTTCATAACAGAACTTTTTGATTTATTCTAAAATCTCTTTACTTTATTTATTAAACTAACAGTCTTTTTTTATTTATTAAAAAATAATTTACATTATTTTTCTCTTTTCTTCTTTGAATATTGCTAATATACTTTTAAATGTTTCATGTAACATGTATGTTTATACATCTGTTACAATACACACACACATTAAAGTAAATATAATATTGTTCATATTACTACTTTGTTTATTTCTTTTACAAATTAATATTTAAAATTATAACTATTATCATAATGATAATTTCAATATTTTTTTTACAATTCAAACTAGTTTTGCATGATGATAATTGATTTTGATTACATATAAATAATGTAATAAATATAAGTGAAATTATACATAACTAAATGTTATACATAAATGTTAAAGTATTTTAGATTAATGGAATTCTTTTATAATATAAAACAAAAAATTTTAATATGTTTTACAAAAATCACAGTAAAAGTTAACTGAAAATTAGATTGCTAAAAACTGCAGGGAATTATACACAATTTGATACAAACACATTCAAATAGCACACCAGATTTTTTTCCCTACATTTTTGCAAAGGTAACTAAAAAGAAAATTGATGATTCTGTATTTATGAAGCACTACGTGAACAAAAAGATGTTAATGGTTTTAACTATTTAATTTATGAAAGCAATTCCAAAACCAAAATCTGATGAAATTAAAAAGATTGTAATTCATATAAACATTAGTTGTTACAAATTAGGTGGATCGTTCTCTTTCCAACTTTATCAATGGTGACTTTAAAACAAAACATATCAGGAACAATCTTTTTGTCTGTACCTGCATGCCTACAAATATTTTTTAAACCATTAAGCATCACATGATCACCATCTCTTATACTAGCACATAATTGTTTATAAACAAGGCAAAACTCTCCATATAGGGTGGCACTACTGTATGGAAAGTTTTGCCTTGTTTATAAATATTTTTTAGAAGAATCTGGAAATGGTCAATTTAATTAAATAATAAAAATTAAAATGACAAAAAAAAATTTATTAGCATGTTGTAAATAAAAATTACTGTTAAGTATTTATAATTGCAACATTATTATGGCATGTATTGTTTTAAAGACAGTTTAACTATTAACAATATATATATATATATATATATATATATATATATATATATATATATATATATATATATATATATATATATATATATATATATATATATATATATATATATATAAAGAAATCTGTAGAGATTCCAAACAGAAGAGAGATTTACTACTGGTTTCATGAAGTCCTTCAATTCTACTATAATACTGATGAGTACAAAAACTATGTTATCCTGAATCTATGGCATTTACAAAGATAAAATCCATCTGATTTATCATTGAATCTTCAAAAAAAAAAAAAGAATTTGCTTGATATCTCATAAAAATTTCATTTTTTATTTCATAATTCTTCATATAGACTTTTGATTTAAAATCCAAAAATTACTATGACATTAGAATTATATAAATGTACTTTGGAAATAATAGGTTGTTAAAAACTGATGATAAAAAAGTTACCAACAACATAATATCTATGTGCTATTATATTGGATTGTATCACCAAGTAGTTGTAATGACAACTAAAAAATTAAAATTTTATTTTTAAATGCTTTTATTTAAGTGGAAAAATTAGTTTGTTTGTTTGTTTGTTAACTTGTTAGGGGTAGTATAAATTTTTTTTTAATTTTTAAAATTGATATTTAATATATTCATGTTTAATATAATTTGTTGAAATTTTGTACATTATTTAAAAATATCTATGAGAGTAATAGGACATATTAATTTTTTAAATAGATGAATTAATTATTAATTTCTTAGATATATACAAAAAGAGTATTTACATTAACTCACTGCAGAAATTATATATATATGTGTATATATAAAATTGATTTAAAGTAAAATTGTATGTATTAAGTGAAGTTCATTTACAATATAGTTTTGGTAAGCTTTTTTTTTAAAAAAATAAAAAGTTTTCAATCAAAGTAAAAATGTTAAACACTTTTCACATCAAAGAATATTTAATATTTTTAATCACTTATATATACTTATTATTACTGTATGTATGCATACTAAATGTGATATAATTAAAAAAATAAAGCCAATTACTCAGGCTTTAATAGGTTTATATATATATATATATATATATATATATATATATATATATATATAATAACAATAAACTCTTAAGCCATTAACAATCTCAATCTGTAGCCAAGGCAGCCTCCTTTAACCCTTTTCCCGCGCTCGACGAGACTCCTCGTCGACATCTAAAATCACTCTAACTTAGTTCGTTTTTATACGATAAAATTCGTTAAATACGTATTTAATTCGTTTTTAAAAGTTCTGTACGATGGTGACATCTTCCGATTTATTTTAGAAGTAAAAAATAAAAAAAAACGCATTTTAAACCTAAACAAAGAAGGAACATTATTTGTGATTGGTTCTTAGCATGCTCTCAGCCGAAAAAGACATTCTGATTGGCTGGAAAGAACAAAGAAACTGCCTGATCAAAGAAAATAAAGAAAAACGCTGAGATTTTCATTTCGAATACGATTTAAATTATTATTAAATAATATTTATGGAAATTAAACATAATTTTCAGAGAGAATAATAAAAAAACAAAATTATTTTCGAAAAATATTGAAGATTTAAGTAAATATATTGAAGATGTAGTAAAAAGAAATATTTACTTTTCTATAACGTAAAAGTCGATCTTTTTGTTTACATTATAACTTTTATGTTGCCGATATAGAATATCTTAGAATAAATAAATAGCAATTTATTTTTGAAAGAACTTTCGTTTTCTTCATGACCTGAAAAATTAATTATATACTTTTTATAAACGTATCTGAGTTGAATTTAATATTATAGACGAATATGTTTTAACAATAGGCTTTGTCTTCAGTTTGTGAGTTGGCCAATTAAAAGATTTGATTTTTATCTCATACAACCAATGATTTAATTAGCGGTTTAAGGGTTAATAATAAAAATTATACTACTTTTATATATGGCCTTATATATTTATATCTTTAGTGTCTATATAAATATATCAGACAATATATAAAGGTGATACCACCTTTATTATTAAAAGAGATTGCCTTGGCTACAGGTTGAGATTTGATAGTTTTAGGGCTGATTCTTATTAAATATGATATATATACAAAATGACTATGAATTTATACAAAGTAACACATATTTAATCCCAAAAATATTTAATTAGCATTCCAATATAGATGAGAATCAATAATTTCAAACTATTGTCAAGGCAACCTCATTTAACAATAGAGGTGCTAAAAGGTGGTTGCCTTGACAGCAGTTTAAACACGCATTAGCCAGCGTGGTGAGTTTATTGGCTTTTTACCTCTGAGTTTAAGATCAAGAAACACCATGGTCTTTCTTCTCAGTACCTGATAAGGCAGAATGAATGTTTGTGTAAATGATAAAGATTTTTCCCAATTATACAATTATGTCAGACAAAAATAAAGCATGGCCCTTAATCCCAGGAGGCTGTAAAGTCACCAACCAAGGCAGCGGTTGGTGGCCGAAGGCGGAGGGTGCTAAGAATATCCTGGAGGTGGACCCAGGCTGCCATTTGATGACGACTTTTTATTTAGGTACTTACAACTGCAGATCACTTTCAAGTGAAGGAAGATTGCAAGAATTAGAAGAAGAACTCTCTTATATTAAATGGGATATTATTGGACTTTGTGAAGTTAGAAGAAAAGGTGAAGAGACAATTGATTTAAAAAGTGGACATATGCTCTATTATAAAGGCACAAATATTGGAAATACAAGTGGAGTAGGATTCATTATAAATAAAAAGTGGAAGAACAATATTGTGGAGATTGATGGTGTATCAGACAGAGTGGCAAGATTAGTTATACAACTTAATAGCAGATATCAAATGCAGATAATTCAGGTTTATGCCCCAACAAGTTCTCACAGTGATGAAGTAGTAGAAGATTTTTATATGGATGTACAAAAGGCTTTTGATCAGAGTAAACAACATTTTAAAATTGTTATGGGAGATTTTAATGCTAGAATTGGTAAACAAATGAAAGATGAAAGTGTTGTAGGTAATTTTGGTTATGGTAATAGAAATGAGAGAGGACATAGACTTGTGGAGTTTGCAGAGAAGGAAAAACTTTATATTATGAATTCTTTTTTTGAGAAAAATGTTAGAAGGAAATGGACATGGAAGCATCCAAATGAAGGTACAGCAGAATTGGATTATATTTTGACTAACAGGAAATACATATTTCAAGATTGTAATGTTCTTAATAAATTTAACACAGGAAGTGATCATCGATTAGTAAGGGGTAAGATACATGTTAATGTAAAACTAGAGAGACAAAAATTATTAAGAAAAACTATATTTACAGTTGATATTCCTAATCTTCAGAAACATTCTAATGAATTTAAATTAGAACTTACAAATCGGTTTCAAGTATTAGTAGATTTTGAACATGATTCAGATTTGAATGAAATTAATATGAAAATAACTGATACACTTTTAAAAACTGCAACAAAGATAGCTGGTAGAAAAAAGCAGCAATTGACTAATAAAATTTCTACTGAGACTAGAGAACTTATGAAGAAAAGAAGGAATATGAAGATATGTAAGAATGATGCATTAAAAAGAATTGAATATCTCGAATTTTGTAAAATGGTGCGGAAAAGAGTTGAAAATGATATAAGAAAGTATAACTGTGAATTAGCAAGAAAAGCTGTAGAAGAAAATAAAAGTCTTAAGAATGTAAAACAACATTTTGGTATTGGTAGGAAATTTATATCTGCAATAAGGAAAAAAGATGGAATTATTACTAAAAAGAGGGATGACATTATGAAATTGGTATAAGATTTTTATCGAGAATTATATAGTAATAAAGAACAAGTACCTCCTATATCTATTACATCTTCCGAATTGCCCAGAATTTTAAATGAAGAAGTGAGAAATGCAATTAAATGTATGAAAAAAGGAAAGGCTTCAGGTAATGATGGAATTATAATTGATATATTAAAAGAAGCAGGTGAAGAAACAGAAAAAATATTAGCAAAGTTATATACCAAATGTCTAAATGATAAAGATGTACCGGATGATTGGAAGAATGCAGTAATAATATTAATATTTAAAAAAGGTGATAAAGAAGATATTAGAAATTACAGACCTATCAGCCTTTTATCAGTTTTATATAAAATTTTTACCAAGATAATTACAACTCGTCTACAGAGAACCTTGGATTTTCACCAACCAAGAGAACAAGCTGGATTTAAAAGTGGTTTTAGTACAGTAGATCATATTCAACTATTGAGAGAAGTTATAGAAAGGACAAATGAATATGAGTTGTCATTATGTTTTGGATTTGTAGATTATGAAAAGGCATTTGATTCTATAAACATTTCTTCAGTGATTAAAGCATTGGATCATCAAGGTATAGATCCAGGATATTGTCATATTTTAAAGAATATTTATAAAAATGCAACAGCAACAATTAGATTACATAATGATACTGGGAAAGTCAACATTGAGAAAGGTGTAAGACAAGGTGACTCCATATCTCCAAAACTTTTTACAGCAGTGCTGCAAGAAGTATTTTGTGGATTAAAATGGGAAACTAAAGGAGTGAAAGTAAATGGAGATTATTTAAGTCATTTAGATTTCACAGATGATGTAGTTGTTTTTGCAAATAATGCTTCTGAGCTGCAGGAAATGTTGCAGGAGTTATCAGATGAAATAGGAAAGTAGGACTAAAGATAAATGTTAAAAAGACTAAAGTAATGTTTAATCGATTTGCTCAAAATATGAAAATAAAGATTGATTATGATGAATTAGAAGAAGTTAAGAGTTACAAATACCTTGGTCAGATTATTAATACAGATGGAAACATAATAGAGGAAATTAATCATAGAATTAAACTTGGTTGGAGTGCTTTTGGTAGAAATAACTTGATATTAAAAGGAAATATGCCTATGTGTTTGAAAAGAAAGGTTTTTAACAAATATGTTTTACCAGTTCTTACTTATGGATCTGAGACTTGGACACTTAATAGAAGATCAATACAGAGACTTCAGACCACTCAAAGAAGTATGGAGAGATGTATGTTGGGAGTAACAAGAAGAGATCGAAAACGCAATGTATGGGTAAGAGAACAAACAGGTGTTACTGACCTCATTGAAAAAATTAAAAGATTGAAGTGGAGTTGGGCTGGACATATTGCTAGAAGAGATGATAATAGATGGACAATTGAAATTTTAAACTGGATTCCAAGAGATTGTAAAAGACCTAGAAGGAGACCACATGTAAGATGGATGGATGAAATAAGAAAATGTGTAGGGGTGATGTGGAGAAGAGAAGCTAAAGATCGGAGAAGATGGATTAAACTTGGAGAGACCTTCATCCTGCAGTGGATTGATAATGGTTGATAATGATGATGATATATATATATATATATATATATGTAAGTGGTATACATTTTAGCTTATAGCCAAAATGTCTAGTGATATACATATATTATTAAAAATCAGCCAACACAGACAATCCCAATATTATAAACAACAAATTCAAACTGGTGTCAAGACAACATCCATATATATATATAAGTGTCCAGTTAATTTAAAGCATGATATAGTTTTACATTTTCATTTACTGTGCTAATATTATTAATTTAAAAATAATAGAGATTAAAAAAAAATTGTATTAAATGGTCTTATTTACTGTGCACTATAAAGAAAAAAAATAATTGTTTTTTCTGACCACAATTGGAGTTTAACTTGAAATAAAAGCATGGGGAGCCCAGAAATTAATTAAGTCAATCTCTATTTTTTATAACAAGGGATTGACTTAATAAATTTCTGGACATTCCCTCCTCAAAGCTTTTATTTCAAGTTAAATCTAAAAACCCCAATTGTGGTTGAGGAAGCAATTTTTTTTTTTCTTTTTGGTGCACAGTTAATAAGAGCATTTAATATATATATTTTTTTAAATATTTTATTTATTTTTTGCTATTTTGTTTTTTATTCTTTCAGATAGTGTGCAAGCAAAGTAACAATGTTGATAATGTATGCTGCAGTTACATTTTAGTTATTTTGATTTCAAGCTCATAAAACTGTTTACATATTCTTTTATTTTTTAATTATACTAAAATTTATCAAAAAATGCTTTTAGTAAAATATTTTAAAGTAGTTTGCTTTCTTTCTTTCTTTTTTTTTTTTTCTGAGTTAAAATTATTACCTTAAGCATAAGCAAATATAATTTTATTTCTTGATCGACCTAAACCTCAATCAGAATTTTTTTATTTTTTTATTTTTAAATATATATAAACACACATGACATAAATTTCATCATATATGTGTGTATAAATATATAATTGATAAAATCGTTTTATAAACTTAACCTCTTTTTGTATACTCCATAAGAAAAAATATTTAGTGAGGATTAGTATGCAAACATTATTTATTCATTGTTTTACTTTATTTCATTTTTATTCTATTCTATGCAATATATAAGTATAAAACAGTAACAGAAATATTAAATATCATGAAAAAATAACCACACACACATTTATATTTATATATTAATTTTGATATTTTCACTAATAAATGATGAATTCATAGTATTATTTCTGGGAGCTTCCATGTAATAAAAAGTATAATATAATAGCTAAATAGTGGTTTAATAGCTAAATAGCTAACACTTCAGTATAATAACAATTAATTTTCTCAGATCTTCTTTCTCAAATCCTAAGAATGATTTGAGAAAAAAGCTCTAAGGAAAATACTTGATATTGTACTGAAATGTTAACTATTTAGCTATTTTATTGTTACTACATGGAAGATCCCAGAAATAATACTATGAATTCATATATATATATACCTACTACAGAGATTAATTTTACATTTTAGATTTTGAGATATTGAATCACTTATAAAAATTAATTATAGGTGACATAATATATGTGATAATAAATTTTATATAGAGAGCTCGCATGTGACATCTGACTTGAATTTTTTTGTGGTAATAAATTATATGCTGACATCATCATTACTTGCTGCTGGTAAATGAATATGATTATATTATCTCCAAAAAAAGAGAGTAAAAGTTCCAACTAAAAGCAAGAAGTTCATATGATTCTTTTAATTTTTTTCTGCAGAAAACTTTTCTTTGTGAGAGACTTCAGCATTTGTTAATTGTTTTCTCCAATATATTTTATTCTTTCCAATGAGTACATCTTATTTGAGATAATTTTTATAATATAAATGGTATGCCTAACCCATGAAAATTATGCTCAAGTTCTCTTTAATTTCTAAGTCTGTTTCTTTTCATTAACATCTAGAAAATTGATTGCTGTTGTATTTCAGAATATTATGGAATATCTTTAAATCAATTTTTTTAGTACTTTTATGATACAACAATAATAGATCCATCACTTTCTTATATCGGTTGTGAACCTGATTTCTAAAATTTGAGATCCTGGATATAGTATTTATACTAATTTAATTAAAATAGTAATATCACTTTCATATAATGCTCTATCTTTTAGAACATCAACAACTGATTATAATAAATAGCTATTTTTAAAAAATGTTATAATAAAACATTTCAGTATTAAATTACCAATTATTAAACTAATTTTTGCTTTTAAACATCTTAAAAATAAATGAAATTTTAAAAAAAAAACTCTCAGAATCAGAACTTAGCTGCAATATTGTAGAGACATTTAGGGTTTGCACTTTGAGAATTTCATCTAAAGTTATGCTATACAGATATAAAAATAATTATTTGATTAAATAGTGGAGAGATGATGTAACGTTCGAGACTCACAGGGCGCTTATATACGTGATATGTAATCAGAAAATTTTTGCATAAAGCATATATTTTATAATTGTTTATTATTTGCAAGTAATTCTGGAAATATATAAATAATTTCTATATCCGTATGTTTCTCCGTAAAAATAAAATTCAACACTAAAAGGGTTATTTTTTTATGATAATGTATAATATAATTGTTATGTTATAGTTCTTTTAATTAATAGCGCATTTATCTCTATTTAGTAGTCTGTTTTTTTAATATATAAATCATCAACTAAATATGTATATTGATTTATTATATCTCTCTTTTTCTATTCTAATAAATTTATTATTATTGGATCTACAGCCATTACACTTAATATTTAGCCATCTGCTTCATCTGTCATGGAATTCATCTTTTCTGTCTCTAAAGATATTACATTCTTCTTCAGATCTAGGCGATCACTCAATAGTCATAACTCATTATCATTTGACAGTTGTCATAAATTGTTTTATGTTGACATAATATTCTGTAAATGACATATTATTTCTGAATATGTAATTCCAATTTTTCTACTGTCATTTCAATCACTTTTAAATTGCCTTCAGTATTATTGCTTTTAAAAAAATATTATCGCAATTGACAACGAGTGTTTTTAACATATATATTTCTATAACCATATTTAAGTTTACAGTTTTTTCAATTTTGAAAATGTTATTAGATATATAAAAATTTAATTCACTGTTCTCAAAATAAAATAAAAATGTTTTAATTTTATTTATTTACATATGCATGCTGAAATTTTGGAAAAAATTTAAAGAAAAAGATTTTTTAAAGTATAATATTAATAACTTATAATTTCGAACTCCTAAACAACGACAGTTGGAGATTATAATGCAAAAGATTATACTTGGCTGTGTTAATTCCTTTTTTTTTTCGTTCTAAAATCCATCATTTGTGACAGTGACATATTAAGAGATAATCTACGATTGTAGCATTTACAGTGAGAACTGCCATCGTCTAGTTTAGAGGCTATACAAATGCTAATCATTTATTGTTTACTTTTGTTAATAGATCATCACTTTTTAAAAGCAGTTTTTTCTCACTTTTGTGTAAATTTCTCCAATCCATTTTCTTTTTTTCTCACTATTCATTCTTTCTGCTACAACTTTATATATATGGGATGTGCTTATTTAAGCAAAATAGATTTGAGAAAAGTGCTTTCTTAGACGAACGTTTTTATTTTTATTTTTAATGAATCATTAATGGTTAACTACCTCATGTCATGGTATTTAGGATTCAAATTTGGAATGAAGGTGGCAAACTTTTTTTTAAATAGTTTACTATTTTCTAGATAAACTCAATGTTTTTTTCAGTATACATTACAAATTGGTCAGTTAATGAATATTCAGTTATTTTAACAAAGTAAAATAAATCTCATGATTTTCTATGTGAAACTAGATGAATACCAATGCCTAGATCATAAAAAGTATGATACACTCTTCCTCACTTGTTAGAAGGAAACATATGCCACACTAGATCTAAGCTCACTTATTGTATCTTGACAATTATAATCAGTTCTTCATGGAGAACTGTGATGGCCCTGCTGTGTATCACCTTTAAATCACTCTTTTGTGGCTATTTATTGTGTTATTTTGCCTGTTATGCGTTCATTTTTTAATAAAACTTGAAAATAAAGTAAATATTAATTTAAGATGTCAGTAAAGAAAAAAACTACAAGCAAACCATCAAAAGTCTAAAAGTTCACTGATTGGAAGAACCTTTAATACTGGGCATATAAACAAGTAATGAAGGGGGGAAATGCATAATTCTGTACTTAATTAAATATTTGTGATTATTTTTACAAAACATTTATATAGTAAGTGTTAAAAACAGTAGGGTTTATGTCTCCATTTACATTTTTTTTGTTTCATTTTTAATAATGTAAGTTACATTCAAATATCAGCCTTTCAAGCTAATTGTGCATGCGTCTTTTGAGAGAGTTAAATAATAAATGAATACTTCCCTCTACAATACAAGATATAGTATTTATGCAGAAATAAAAGGAATCCTCTTATTCCTACAACTCAAATTCTTTTATATGAGCAAATCTGAAGTACTGTTGAGGAAAGCGTGAAAGTAGAATTCTCACTTTAAATTACTATTTACGATGTTTGAATGAATGACATCGGTGAAATTGTCTAGAATTTACTGAACATCACTCTAACTGAAACTTAATTATAAGTAAATAAGCATTTATTTTTAGATGACACTATGTGTACAATTGTATTACCTTCAAAGATCAGCCTTTCAAGCTAATTGTGCATGTGTCTTTTGAGAGTGTTAAATAATAAATGAATACTTCCCTCTACAATACAAGATATAGTATTTGTGCAGGAATAAAAGGAATCCCCTTATTCCTACGACTCAAATTCTTTTATATGAGCAAATCTTGTATTGTAGAGGGAAGTATTCATTTATTATTTAACACTCTCAAAAGACGCATGCACAATTAGCTTGAAAGGCTGATCTTTGAATGTAATACAATTGTACACATAGCATCATATAAAAATAAATGCTTATTTACTTATAATTAAGTTTCAGTTAGAATGACATTCAGTAAAATCTAGACAATTTCACCGACGTTATTCATTCAAACATCGTAAATAGTAATTTAAAGTGAGAATTCTACTCTCACGCTTTCCTCAACAGTACTTCAGATTTGCTCATATAAAAGAATTTGAGTCATAGTAATAAGAGGATTCCTTTTATTTCTGCATAAATACTATATCTTGTATTGTAGAGGGAAGTATTCATTTATTAAACACTCTCAAAAGATGCATGCACAATTAGCTTGAAAGGCTGATCTTTGAATGTAATACAATTGTACACATAGCGTCATATAAAAATAAATAATGTAAGTTAAAAAATTTAAAATAACAATAAAAAGAAAAATATTATGATAATGATCATTATGCTTTGTCAAATACCATAGCATAATAATTTTTATAATAATTTTAAGTGCAAATGCAATTTTAAATTTTATAACAGAATTATGATGACTTTGCATATTTACATTTAGAAAATAGAATTCATTCAACAAAGATTTCATTATTTTCATTACAACTTTTGCATTATTATTGTTTTTTTAACTAGATAAAAAGTTCAAATATGTTCCAATTTTTTCTTTTTTAGAATAATTTTCATTTGTAAAATTATATTTCTAAAAAAAATTAAGATGACTTTATTGATTCATAATATTGAATAAGGGTTTTAAAACTAAAATTATAATATAGAATTATGAACTCAAATTACCACTAGGGATGTTGAAAAAACATTGAAATGTAAAAGAATTAAATTATGATTGATTAAATTTGTTGTATATAAATAATTTTAATTTCTGTATATATTTATTGAAATGATATATCCCATAGGAATATATTTCATTGGTGTATAAATTAAGGAAAAGTAGGGGGGGGATCCATTTAATGATTTTTTAAAAAAATGTGAAGTCATTGTGTTTAAAATATTGTACATGGTGATCATGTGATGTTTACCAGTCTTGATAGGTGTTATTTGTAAGACATGTATAAAACAGATATAAACTGAAAATAGAAAATTAATATCTGTGTTATCAGGTAAAATGAAGATAAATATTTTTTTATTTAATGTAGGATGCACAAAAGTGTGGTTTATACACATTTAGCTTAATATCCTAAATGGTAAATGGAAATTACTCCAGGAAGAGTTAAATAGACATATTTGATAAGATAAAGAATAAAAGTTTTACTTGTTATATTTTTATTTATAGTTGAGTAATAAGACCATAGGAAAATTGAGTGTAAGGTAAAGAGAGAGATCAAATAGTGAATATCTTAAAATATAAACACAGATAAAATGTAATATTTCATAATATTATAATGAAATTATTTTAATTGCAAAATAAAACATTAATTCATATTTTAATTCTTTTTATAATCTCAGCATAATCTTTAAGGGGTAATGGAAGAAAAAAAAGATTGATTATTTAATATACATATTATTTTGTAATATAAGGGACAAAATTAAATATCACACAAGATTTTATTGTATTAGAAAGAAAGTTTATGTTAAATATCTCAGTGTAATTCAGGGAGAATATAAATGTTTAATATTTGACATATATTATTATATTATATTGTTGTATTTTTTATGTTGTTTTATATTAATTCGTTCATTAATTCTAATTAATTATTGAAGATTTATAAATAGAATGTTATTAAAATTAATGTTTAAAAAATTAAACCAAGTATCTAGAGTTGCATTTCTTTTGTGGGAATCATCATTACACCATCATCAGAGAACATGCATTGTAATATACACATTGACTTAAACATATGATTTGAAATTTGAAGAAGAAATTAATCCAGTACAAGATATTGTACCACAATTATCTGGGAAAGTATTTCTTAAATGGGATTTTAAATTATTGCAAACTGCCTTGATCACATCAATCATTAATAAAATAATATAATGCAAATTTAATAAAGCATGTTTATTTCTAGGAAATCAGATTAGGAATTAGCTTTTTTATTTAAAGTTCTAAATTATGATTACAACTTAGATAGCAATAGTGATTTATTATTCAATAGTAAAGAACATTAATATAAGAAGTAATATAATTTTAATTATAGATCAATGTTATAAGTCTTTTCTGAAATGATACACTACCTTTAGAGTTAAGTAAAACCCCGCTTGATATTTTATAGGTGGTATAAATAGCTAATTAAAGTCAATGATACTCTTGAGATCTCCTTAATATATTATTATTATTATGGTTATTCTTAATGATAATTCTATAAAAGTAATAATAATAAAAGATCAATATATAGTAGAATGATCATATAACTGATTAATTAGGTTAACTTAAATTTAATAATTATAGTTACTTTATTATATTCATTTAAGTATTATTGTTAGTCATGGGAATATTTGGATACTTAATAAGGAGAAGTATCTTGGTATTCTTTTGCTATTGAATGAATATTTTGGTATTTATTTAATGTTAAGGGAATATGCAATCTTGTTAATAGGATCAACGGGAATATTAATTAAATATATTTTAAAAAATAATTAAGAGTATCAAATTTTACCTAGATAAAGTAACAGTATAGCCTAATTTAGGGAATTGTCATGTCTTCTAGGGGTCGTCCTCCTATTGGCAGGGTACAGCATATATATATATATAGTCACTTGTAGCAAATCTCTGTGTGGTTTTCGCTGTAGTTGAAATCTTATAATTTAAAGTGTTTATTTTATATAATAATATCTGTTAAAAATGTGTGAAACCATTTGAAAACATGATGAAAAGTAAGAATCGATAAAATAGTGCTCTGAAATTTTGCAGTAAAAACATTAATATGTTGTCATTAATAAGAATGGTTGGCTATTGGGCAGAGCTACTGAATTAAAATAAATAGAAAAAAATGGAAAGATGTAGTTTGTACAAATGAATAGAGCAGTTGTGCTCTGACTGTGAACAAGAAATACGGCTAATTTTATTGTGAAATCTCAAAATATTTTTCCCTCAAACATAGTAATGTCTCTATACCTGCAAACTTCTCATGCACAATTTTAATAATTCACAGTTTAAAAAAATAAATAAATAAAAATTTAGAAATGCATAAATTTGAAATTGGAGCACTATTATAAATTATATTTAAGTCGTTTTCTCATTTTATGCTCTTACCTGAACTTAATCATGTGATTGGCTGGTCTCTCTCTCTCTCTCTCTCTCTCTCTCTCTCTCTTTCTCTGATTCTTTATTTATTACTTATCTTTGTTATAATAGCATTATTTTGCTGTTGTTATTATTATTAATTAATTTTGTTGTATTAAAAATATACATTTTTTAATTGTATCATAAATATTTGAATAAATGTTAAACATGTAAGTTATGTAAGGTTAAATTTTACATATCTATAGTATCATTTAAATCAAATACAGTATATATTGAGAAGATTATTATACATTATTATATGATAGAAAACAAAACTAGCATATAATTCAAATCCTAACACTTGTATATGGAGAAATTGTTTTACCACACAAAAAAACTTTGGTAAGCAACATTTTGCAATACTTTTTAACCATTTATATATTATATATTTTCAAGAGATTCATTGGGTCTCTATTATTCTTCTAATTTTATAAAAATTTCATGGTGAATTTGAAATGGATTGTAATTGTTGAAATAGGACCTGATTGTTGATTGCAAACTTATACTTTTATGAATTTGAAAATAATCTCTATAGCTATAGTTTTAGGTTGAAAATATTGGACCAGTTCCCATTTAGTACTACATCATATAAATATTCTAATCCCACATTTTCTTGTGGGTTCAGATACTAAGACTCATATTATTCTATCTTTTTTTTTCCTGATATTAAAGCTTTAAATTAATCATTCCAAGTTCAGTAGTTTTAGTTTTGGAAAATGGAGCAGTTTATCATCACGAATTAACAGAAATTAATGGCTATTAATACCATGCCAAGCATGTATTGTATATAAGATATAAAAAAAGAAATTACATTTGGTAATAATCTAGAAGTAAAATATAATGCTTCATTTTAAAATTATTAATTTCAAGAATATGAAATTTTTTAAAAATATGCAAGGAAATATTTTACTTCAAATTAAAAACTTTCTCATTGTAATGATACCATAAAACAAATGTGAAACAAACCATATAGCGCAACTACCATAAATATTTAATCCAACTATCAAAAATAAACTTATTTTGTACTTTCTATTAATAAAGAGAGTATTCTTTAAAATTAATTTAGTATCATATTATTTCATAATTTCATGTAATAAACAAAATATAAACAATAAAAAAGATAACTAACAATTGTAATTTATATAATCTGAAATATTTTTAAAATGTTTTGATTAATAAACCAATTCTCAGATACATGATGTTATGGAGTACTGTGGTGGCGCGGTTGTGCTTTGACCTTAAATCACTCTTTTGCAGTTAATTTTAGTGCTGCTTTGTTTTATACTCATTTGAAGATAAAAACTGACACTAAAGTAAATATTGATTTATTAATTTTAAAAAAAATATGAAGATATCAGTAGTCCATAGAGATATTAAGAATAAGCTGACAAATGCTTAGAATCTTGCTGATTGATAGCGATCTTCAGCTTACAAACAACTTGTAAACTTCTCTTTGACTGTTGTTAGCAATGAGCAAAAAAATTGATTATTTTTTATAGTTTATTTAAATACTTATGATTATTTTTACAAAATATTTTTTAATGTTTACATTTAGATTTTTAAAAAAATAAATTAACGCAATTTAAGTATTGATCAAAAGAAAACTATTACACTGACAAACATTATAATAGAGAACATTTGTAATATTTTAATAATTATAAATGCAATTTTAAATTCTAGAATAAAATTTCATTCACATTTAAAAAATGAAATTCAATTAACAAAGATTTTGTAGCTTTATTTTTTTTTCTTATCAACTTTGCTGTAATTGTCCAATAAGAAAAAAATTATTGTTTTGTTTTTCTTCACTTTTTTTTTCTTTTTTTTTTATATTTGGAAAGTTCAGATATAATTTTTAAAGATGTTTTTCATTTGTAAATTTGTATTATTAATAAATCAAGTACAATTTTATTAATTCATAGTATTGAAAAAGCTTTTAATACTAACGTAAAATGTTAAACTATTAATTCAAATTGCCACGAGAGAGAGAGGTATAAAACCATTGAAATGCAAATGCTTGAATGATGATTCAGTAGATGAATGGCAATATATTTAAAAGATCTCAATGTTTCAATGAAAAATGATAACTTAAGTAACGAGTGATATTTATAATGAAGTGCAATCACATATTAAATTAATTTAATTAAAGCAGAATATATTCATTGTGCACCATATAGTTTAATTTTTAATTAATGAGAGTGCTAATAATTCTGCACTTCTAACTACTTTTTAAAATCTGTACACTTTTTTGCAAAAAGTATGCAAAGATCTTATCAATTTATTAAAGAATTGGATATAAGTATGAAAAGCTAATTCCAATTTGAAGTATGAATCAGTTGAGTAATTATTTAATAGTGGGAGATTCTGAAATTTTTTGTGAAAATCTGATTTAACTGACTACAAAAAGAGATAAAGGAGATGAGGCTCTAATTTTATACTAATGCCACTAATATTTTTCTATTGCACATCTTTGTATAAATTCATGTCAAAAATTAATTTGGCTTTAAAAACTTTGTGGGAACATGATAAAAAAACTTGATTAGTGATAAAGTCTGGAAAACTTTAAAGAAGAAACTACAACTATGACAAAAAATGGGAATACTACCAAAATTTTGAAATATTAATCAATGCAGAATCAAAAATAATGTTTGTTTTGTCTTCACTGACAGCTGTTTTGATTGAAGATGGCTGTTATAATTTTAGAAGAAATTAAAGACAGCAAAATAAAATATTAAAGAAAACAGATTAAAAAAATATTGCCTATAATTGAAAGAGATACAGTTGAATACATATGCAATCCTATTATCATAATTATTTCATGAAAATGATCAATGGACTGAAAGGTTCCTGATGATTATATTTTGTAACTAATGTAAATGACTAAAGATGTAAAAGAAAGATTAAAAGTAAAAGGGAATAATATAGAGAATAGATGGAAAAGAGTATTTGCATAGAAGCTGCTTCTAGTTTTTATTGAATAATGATCCTATTTACAAGGAAGCAGCAAATTTATTGATAATACTAGAAAATTAGATCTAAAAAATATTTAATAACATTTTTATCAAAAGAATTTGAAATTAGAAATATCAATCAGACAGTTTTTCAGTATCACAATTATAAAATTCTATATTTTTGAATCTAATTTTTTTTTTTTTTTCAAATTTTACTCTTTTCATGATCTCATTTACTTTAAAAGCATCAGTAACCAGTGATAAAAAATCATTTATTAAATTAAAAATCAATATTGTGGAAGAAATATCACAAACCAAATCAATCTTCTGTGAATTTTCAAGTATTGGCAAATGAGTTATAATGAAACCAAAAAGTTAATTAAACAAATCATATATTTTTACTAATGCAAAAGAAAAAGAGTTCAAATAAATATTAAATATAAATAAAATAATATTCTGTTTTTTTTTAAGTAAAATTATAACAAATCATATTTTTTTATTTTAAATAATAATGTATTATATTGCCTGAGAGCTTAAAATATAGATATGTCATTGTGATTATGTAATTATATATTTATAAATATATATTCATGTTCTAATCAGGCCTAGAAATTTTTTTCAGATGGGCAAGCCTAGGCTAATTTCAATATTCAATGTTGATTGATAATTATTGTAACTAAAAAAAAGTAGTCTTACAAAAATGGTAATATCAAAATGTCTTGCAGGAAAAAAAAAGGATGGCAAATATCATAAACAAGTCATTTCAGATATCTGGTCTATTTTGAGCCCTAGTTGGGCATCCATTGTAATCTAAATAAAAAGCCTCCAGTAGTGAGTGAGAGCCATTGTTAATTTAATAAAAATATTTCAAAATAAATCCAACAGTATTTTACCCACTTTTTATCTCTAGTTTTTATCCTATTAAGTGAATATTAAGTGAATACTATGTGAATATGGTCTATCAGGGCCCCACTAGGTTAGCTAAACCTAGACAAAGGTATATTATATACCTACTTACAAATGTACTGGGTTTGAACCTCTTTTGGTACCTTATTTATAACCAGATGTAGGATTTAGTATTTTATGACCATGTCACATTTGCACTAACATTAAGAAAAACAAAAACATACTTACGCTTTAGTTGTGCATATAAAATTTATCAGACAACATTATTACTTAGATTTTAATATAAATACATTTCAACATTTTTATAAGTCTTGCTAGCTCATATCAAACACTATCCATTTATGGTGGCAAGTCTCTCATCCTTGAATGATGTTAGATGATCAGAATGATGGTTATTATCTTATGACTCACAAATGATAACCAAATACAGTGAAAATCATTATTTATTTATGGCCATTAAACACATTTATCTAAATCATTAATTTAAAAACATGATGATGATGATGATGATGGTACTTCCATCCACAGCTTTAGAACTAATGCCTAACTTAAAATTTATCTATCATAAATTCATAATTATTTGCCTAACTTTAGTATATCTAAATTAGAACATAAAACAATATTCAACAGTGATGATGAATGATCATAATTAATAGATCAATGAATACTCTTAATAAAAAATATGCATCTTTTAATAAAACAAATTAACATTTATTACTGGACTAATAAAATATACATACTATTTAAAGATATATATGAAAATTTATATGAATAACAATGGTGAGTTATTTATATTTAAATCACAATATTAATAACATTAAACTCTTCCCCTTTTCCCTTCAATGACAGTATACAATACTTATATCATAACATAATGTTTTTGCATCAATTTGGACTGAAAATTTATATCCAAATGAAAATATTTCATTAAAAAAAAATAAACACTTTTTGCATGCACATACTTGCATAAACTTATAAATTTAGACATAACATATAAAATAAAATGATTAATTAGAAAAAGTTTAGTTAGATTCTAGGTAAGTAAAAGTATTTACAGAAACAAGCCTTAAATTACTTATTTTCTTCTCTAAGCTATTGAGGTCTTTAATCATGATTTTTTAAAAAAAATCTAATGCCTCCAATGCTACCATTCAAATACTTTCAACATTTAGGCAACACAGCTATACATGTGGCAAGTATATTTATATTACTATGTGTGTGTATGTGTGGATCCCCATTATGAATAAAATATTATTAAACAGCAAAAAACCCTTTCAACATATAAACATATTACATAATTTTGAATTTGACCCACAATAATACATTTCACAAAATAAAATATATCAATAAGTGGATATGTATAATAATCTAGAATACAAATATCATTAATAAAGCTTATAGCTATTATTACTGGAATTTTGCTTTTTACTTGATTTTGGTTTTAAAATTCAGAGATAATAAAAGATAAAGAATTTGTTATTAAAAATTTTATTAATAGTTCCTGATATAATGGAAAAGAAAATATATAATTAAAATTCATATTACCAGTCCTTTTATTTTTCTGAGGCAGCACTTTCCAAGAGTTCAAATTTAGCTTGTTGAATGTTTATAAATTTTGAAGCAACCACATACACCAATCTGTAACATGCATATATTACCAATTTCAGCAGTTTACTGGAACACTCCTATTCTTTCTTGGCTTGGGCTTGCAATTCTTTTACTGTGATGATGATGGTGATAAAGTTACTCACTTTCATAGAAAACATTTGGCACTAGAATTGTTTCTTCATTTCTTTTCAGCATACTTATTTTAATAGATTAAGAATATCTGTTGTTTTCATATTTTATCATTTTTGCTGGAGTTTAAACTCAGTCACTTGCATAACTGAACTAGCATGGTTTAACACTTTTCAGTAGTTTATTTATTTTCATTTGCGATTTAAAACACAGGTGAGCAATTGGTGTCTTCTATCTTTTCACAATCAATCACACAATGTGTAATACTTTTGACTCAGACTTCAGATATGCATTGGCTAATGGATGGTTGGATCAGCCAGATAAAACATATATGTGTACTAGCCTGTCATTATGCTATATGTAACTTTCCAAACAAAATTATATATAAAAATGACAGCAATTCAAACTGATCTCTTTCCACACTTTAACTTGTTCTCTTCATGTTACCTTAAAATTCAATAATAAAGAATCTAAGGACCCAGGTTCAAATCTCATGCTAGTACTGTCACTGGTCCACCAGCAATACCTGAAGAAGAGGGGGAAATACCTCTCGAAATGTGCATATACTAACCTGTTTGCTGAGATTACTAACAGTTGGTGCATATACTAACTTGTTTGCTGTGGTATTACTAACAGTTGGTGCATATACTAGTCTGTTTGCTGTGATATTACTAACAGTTGAATGTATTTTGAATATTTAAATAAAATTAAACTTTTCTAAAGACATTCAACACACATATTAGATGATGGAAATAGTCCAATACAAAAATACAGCTAGAACATCATCATCACAAACCTTCAGGAAAACTCTACTGTATAAGGTTTTGGAAAATTGTAAATATAATTTTTAAAAAATAAATTAGATTTTTATAAAATCTATCATAGCAATTAAAGAAATATAGAAACAAATTTAGTAAGAAAATATAAACTTTTATTACAATTTATAAATGCTTTCTTCTAAAAATTAAATGTACATACTTTAGAAATTTATTATAATAACACAATATTCTAAAATTACATAAAATACTTAATTGTAAATTATTAGAGAAAAAAAATATATAGTTAGTAATAAATTTGGCTGAACATTTTCGAGGAACCATGCCTCATACTCTTAGCCTTCGTGAAAATGTACTTGATATATGTAAATGAGAATATTCAAATGAGTTACTGTTAAGTAGCCCATTTTTTCGAAATGTCGAAGCACGTGTCTCTTCTGTTGATTGCATGGATGTCTCTGTTAATGTAGAATGCCTCTTTTATCTTTCTCTTGTAGTCATTTGGTTCTGAGCATAAAATAACGGGGTTAGCGGGTATGAAATTGTGCCCTGATTGTTTAGTATGTTCAAAAAATGCAGATGTACTGCTGTTCGTTTGGGCTCTATTGAAGGTGTACCGATGTTGAGCCAACCTGGTGTTAATTGTGGCTTTCGTTTCCCCATAATATGTGGCGTGGCATCCGGCCTGGGGGCAGGAAATGGAGTACACCACATGTGGGGTGAGCGCTGGATCAATGTAATCTTTGGAGTTATTGATCAACCTATTAGTGTTGGGTGGAGTTCTGAATATTATGCTGAATTTGTTGCTTAAGGTTTTCGTTAGTTTATTGGATATTTTAGGGATGTAGGGGACCGTTATTCTGGGTAGATTGGTGCGAGGCAATTTATCATCTATTGTGCTGTTAAATTTCATGACTTTCCTCCTAATAGTTTTGTATTTGAATCCTGCTGCTAGTAGGTCTTTAATGTAATTGTTTACATTTTTTTTTTCTCTAATAATTTACAATTAAGTATTTTCATTTTTACAAATAAGGAGAAATTAAAACCACATTTAAAATTACATATGAACATGTAGAATTAAAAAAAACATATATAAAATTTATAACATTTTATAGTCTTTAAATCTTTTAAATTATTTAAAGATATAAAATAAATTATTAATATATTTGCATATTAAAATTTTTTTAACAACCTACATATTTAATTCAAATTATGATGGCTTTTTTTCTTAGTCATAGAAATAAATGTTTTAAAAAATTTATTTTATAAAATAGTAAATAAAAAAAAAACAACTAATCACATAGAAAATGTGAACTTTTTTTTTGGTTATAAATTTTAAATTAAACTCTTAAAATCAAATTTATAATCAGATTTAAAAATAAGATTTAATATGATTATCCCCCCACCTTTCCTTTATATTTTTATTTAAAACTTTTTCATTAAAGTTTTATATAAAAACAATAGGAAAGATTATAAATAATCAAATAAATGTTTTGATTGTGATTGTTATTAACAAGTTTGATATTCATATCCTTTTTTATAGGATGCTAAATTAAATAAAATAAAAAATACTAGCTAAATTTCCAACTTGAAGCTATGATAAACAACTTTTAGAAACTTAGGATACATTAAGAATGTAAATTACAAATTCCAGGATAAAATAATTATGGATAATTTATAACAAAACATAATTGCGATAAAGATTATTTCACATATTCTAAAAAAAGTGTCATTGAAAGCTATAATTTGACTAAGTGATTGGGGTTTTTTTTTTCCAGAAAAAAAAAGTTTGTTGTACATGAGATTAAATTATAATTTAATAAAATATCAAATATTAAAGTATTTCTAATATATGGGTTGTATTTATGTTTCATAAATTGGTGTTTAGTCATAAATAAAAATCATCTTTAATTTTTGTTTTTTTTTTTGGACCATTTTTAATTAGAATTCTTATACTCTTATGTGCCAATGATAATGATAAATTGATAGGGAAAGCACTTTTTGCACTTATTTCAGATATATTTGGTTTTTGAATTGTAGTGAGAAAAACTTAAATCAGCCATTGAGATGGAGTACATATTATTATCATGGAAATCAGACTGCATTAAAGCATTAGAATGATAAGAGAAAGACAACGAATACAATTCCTGAGAGGAAAAATTTGTTCAGACTTTTAAAGTAAGTTCAGAGTCATTAAAATTGAATGTGAATGCTGGTATTGTAGCAGATTTAAAATAAAAAATATTCATCAATTGGAAATGGTATCCCTAGATAAAGAGTTACCTGTGAATTATGATGACAATGGACATATAAACCAGAGCAATGTTTGGGAATTGTTTATTATTATAGTGATCATAACTTCATAACCATCAATAAAAGCAGACAAAATGGTTAATCATTATGCAAAATTTGTCATAAAAAATTATTAAGCAATTACATTGGGGAAAATTTTAGCTGATAACGGTTCATCAATTATCTCAAAAAACTTTATAAAATCAAAAACCACATTTTGGGAATAATAGGTTGCTATAAATTGTACAGTATTATGGTAGTTCTTCACTGATAGACCTATGCTTGACTTTAAATTGGTTGTCACAATAAATTTCATAGGTATCATTTTTGATTAAATGTGTGATCATGTTTTTTTTTAAATGCATCTTTCAAAAAATCATAGAAAACATGAATAACTTGAATAAACAATTAGGTGGAAATTTTAAGTATATTCTGTGCATTAATGCTTAATTCTAGAAATGTTGTGCCAAGACAATGTGAGCATCAAAGTGATTATGTAATTAATCAATTATAATAAACTATTTTTTTCAACTTTTAAAAACTAATTCATCATAAAAAAATAATTTGCTGAGATTCACCACAGTAATTCTGAAGGTAATTAATGTGGGGGTATTCATAAAAATATGTCATCAGAGTTTTCCATGCATATAGGATGAATATTAATTTGTAGATTAAGTCATTGACAGAGTAATTCTAAAATCTATAAATTAATTTGATGATTTATCATCATGCAGATATATAATGCTTGGACTAGTAGATGCTGATTTATCATAAATTATTAAAAGAAAAATGAAAGCTTTATTGATTTTAAGAAATACAGAATCATTTTCCACAGAATTACTGTTATAATTTGACCACATGGTTTTTAATCCTATTTTTATTTGTCTATGAAACAGAGAAATTATTAAATTATTGAAACTCATTAAATTAGACCAAATTGATAGTATTTTTAATGTTTTAACTTTACAATTAATAATAGAGATAAAAAATGTATATTAAATGCTTTTATTGACTGTACACTAAAAAGAAATAAAATAATTGTTTCTTCAACAACAATTGTTTTTAAATTTAACTTGAAATAAAAGCATGGGTCCCTTATTAAAATGATTGATTTAATTAATTTCTGGACCCCCATGCTTTTATTTCAAGTTAAATCTAAACACTCCAATTGTGATTGAAGAAACAATTATTCTATTTCTTTTTAGTGCAATCAATAAAAGCATGTAATATTAAAAAAAATTATTATTTTTAAGTTTTTAATATTGACATAATAAAAAGTCAGATGTCACATGACTTATATATAGCTTGCATTTACCAATATGTAAAATTAAGAGCATGCTAATGAGCTCTAAACAAGCTTTTTTTTATTATAATAAGAGCTACTACAAGAGAAGGCATTCAAATCATTTTTATCTTAGATTGTCCCCATCCCCAGACCAGTTTCGACCTATGGATCTCTTCGGTGAGGAGTTGGGACACTAGATTCAAAAAACCAACTCAAGCTAAGCATTTATCTAAAAGTTAATTGTCAAGAAGATCAAACTTTTAGACATCTGCATGTCTTTAAAGTCATCTCTCCAACTGAAACAATCATATGGGCCTGAACTTAATTCAGATACTCCATATATTAATGGCCTTAGCCATTTAATTTAGTCAAAGCCCCAACAGCAAAATAATAATAGTAATAATAAAAAGTCAAATGTCACATGACTTATATATAGCTTTTTTTATTATGATAAATGCTACTACAAGAGAAGGCATTCAAATCATCTTTATCTTAGATTGTCCCCATCCCCAGACCAGCTTCGACCTCTGGGTCTCTTCAGTGAGGAGTTAGTATACTAGATTCAAAAAACCAACTCAAGCTAAGCATTTATCTAAAAGTTAATTGTCAAGAAGAAGATCTGAAACTTTTAGACATCTGCATGTCTTTAAAGTCAGCTTTCCAACTGAAACAATCATATGGGCCTGAACTTAATTCAGGTACTCCATATATTAATAGGCTTAGCCTTTTAATTTAGCCAATGCCCCAATGGAAAAATAATAATAGTAAATATTGGCATAGTAAATAAAAATATAAAAATATATTCTATTTTAAAATGACTGGACACTTATAGTTGATATATGTAACTGTTAAATAACGAAATGTGTGGTTTATATATGTAATAAAGTCAGATATTCTATGGTGATATCGCCACACAAACTCAAATATATATTATTATTCTAATTATTTATTTCTTAAGTGTTTTTCAAAAGAGCTATGCCTTCATTTTCAAAGCTATAGATAGATAGCGATGTTCAATTTATTTAAACCAACATATGCAAATTATTTAAATTAGGTCTGCCATTTATTTGAGATTGCATAGAATGTGTCTCTTTTGTTTAACGAGTTTTCATCCAAGTTAATGAAATAGAGCTCCTTGATTTTCCTTCTTATCTCATGTTGTTCACCGCACATCACTTGCAGATTATCTGGTACGCACGAGTGGCCCATAGTGATTTTATGCTGTGCAAAAATAGAAAAGTGGGAGGGATCCATTAGCACCTTATTGTATGCATATTTATGCTGCAGCAACCTCATATGAACAGAGGCCTTGGTCTCCCCATAATATGCTGCATGATAATTGTTTTCTGGGCAAATAATTTTATATATGGCCTGCTGAGTGTTAATTGGAGGTAGTTTATCTTTGGAATTGTTAATGCATCTATTAAAGTTAAAAGGGGATCTGTAACACACCCTAAAGTCTTTGCAAAAAATTGTTTGTAAATCTGTATATATGTTTTTAATATATGGTAATAAAATCCTGGTTTTGTTCAGCCTATCCCCCTAAATTAGTAGGGTCTTTAAATCGTCTAATTATCTTGTCTATTGTTCTCTTATTATATTTGGCATTTATATATA